>OZ024752.1:19936424-19938924 GCA_964016885.1 Eledone cirrhosa | reverse complement strand
TGAACAACTAAAACACACAATAACAGTTAATATGAAAATAACAACATACACAAAAGTTAACGAACTTTACAAACAGAAACGCATTAACGGTAAGGAAGTCCGAAATCTCACCACACCAAACGAGAGGGATGACTTCATGAGCGTCATTCGACGTGAAACGAAATACGCCCGAAACGAATGCAATAGGCATTTCAATAAGAAATTAGAATGGATGAATAAGAAAAAACTAGAAGAAAGAAAAATAGAATATTCACAAAAATAGTCAGATAACATCAACAATATCCGTATGACTGATGTAGAACTACCAGAAGAATTTACCAATGACCACACAGTAAATATTTATGGGAACACTTTAATCAGTGAACAAGAACAACAAATCCTACAGCTACCACCAAAATTTGCCATCTACAAAAAGATTAACCCTATTGAGTGCAAAACGCAGCTGGAAAAGTGTTTCACAAAAATACGTTGGAATGCAAAAGTAAACAACAACAACAACAACTATACGGACAACAACAACAATAATAACGATAGTAGTAATATAAACAATAACTCTGAGTATAGAAATAACAGCTATAATAGTAATAGTCATAACAATAACAATAGCGGAGAGTGAGAAATAGTAATAATGGTAATAATACGAATAACAACAACAACAACCACAGTGGTAATAATAGAAATAATATATGTAGCAACATTAATGATAGACACAACAAAAACAAGAAACATAATAAAAGTAACAACCACAATGGTAGAAATAACAGTAACAACAACAATAACGGTGGAGAAAACAACAACAATACATATAACAATCACAGCAACAATACATCTAACAATCATACCAATAATAATAATGGATGATAGGAACAACAACAACCACCATAATAACAATAATAGCAACACACACAACTATGACGATAGATATAATGACAACCCCTTAGAGAAACTATTCTTCAATCCAGCTGACAAAACATATAAGATCGGTAATATCTATCCTACGAGGTTACCCTTTAATAAAAGAGTTTGCATACCACAACAAATAGATGATGAGACAGAGGCACAGTTCACCATAGCTAGAAATAAGATTAGACAAATAGTAGACCGGTATACTAAGAGACAGAGCAGACCAGAGGTCCAACAACTTGGGAGGAAACCTGTAGAAGGCTTGGTTAGCCTCAAGCAGCGCACAAGGGATGGTGAGGTAGTATGTCTACCCATGGATAAGCCTGGTAGGATGTCAATAGACAGCATGCCGAACTACATCAAGGCTATGCAACCCCACATCACCAACACGAGCGAAATTGCACAGCAAATACATGATGGGAGAGAGAAAATCCTCAACGCTCACATGATGATGTGGACCGACATCCTAAAGCCAAGCAGACGCACTGCCAACAACTTCCAGGCGTTCAACAATGGCATACCACCCTTATATGGGCTCCGCAAAGACCACAATACAGTCAACGACCCGACAACAGGACCATCAACAAGACCTGTATGCGGAGCAAATATAGCTAGCAACTACAGGATCTCCTACTTCCTCTCAATGGTTATACGCCCCATAATCAAGATGTCCCCAGATGTATATGACAGTACAGAGGACCTCCTCAGCAGAATCAGTGAGTGCAACAAAAATAGGAACCTATGCAACTGCATAATAGGCAGTATGGATGTGGTATCACTGTACCCATCCATTAACATTGATTTTGCTGTGGAAAAATGTGTGGAGATGATCATCGAGAGTGAGGTGGAGTTCTGCGACGTCGACACAGACGAACTGGGCCTCCTACTTAGACTTACCTACGACACTGACTACCTAGACAGCCATGACCTTAGACTTTTCTGCCCCAGTAGACCCATAAGAGGTAGACCCCCCCCCCCACCATAACCTCAATGGCAAAAAAGACTCCTGATACTCAAAAACTCAGCAATGTCCAGTAGTGCTAAGTTTAATATTCTGATCGCAGACTTGGCACGGGTGATGAAGAACGTGTCCCGCATGTGCGACCCAACAGAAATGGAAAGACACATCCAACACTTCATTAACCGCATGCAGTTCTCTGGCTACAACCAAAGAGACAGAATCAGAGTATACGAAGGAGCCACGCAGAAGTATAAGACCCTCATAGAACTGGACATGAAAGGAATTTGCCCATTATACAGGAGCAAATCATGGAATAGCTTAGATAGGACTAGACATAAGATAGGGAAAGCCACCTCATGGTACGACAGCCAGAGATACCAAAGTGTCATGTTTGTGGACGCTACTCCTGGAGGGAAATTAGCTAACCAGTGTAGAAAGGCCCTGAGAAAGACCCACTTAAAGATTAAGGTGGTAGAAAAGCCAGGAACCACCATAAAATTCCTGATCAGCAAAACCTACCCTTTTAAGAAAACCCGCTGTACTAATAGGAAATGTATCATATGTAGAGTAAACCCCCGGATAAACTGTAAAACTAGAAACGTAGTCTATAGCATAAGATGTACAGAGGGTACTTGC
>OZ024752.1:19916424-19928924 GCA_964016885.1 Eledone cirrhosa | reverse complement strand
CCAGATTTCAACCCCGACATCTACAACAACAACAACACCGGCACTAATGTTTACAGCAACAACAGCTTCAGAATGAAATGAAATGAACATTTACAACAACAGCGGCAGCAAACGAGAAAAACCAACAACACAAACAAATAACACACACACACACACAGACAACACAACAACAACATCAACTGCCACCACCACCATCCACCACCACCGCCGCCATCACCACCACCATCCACCGCCGCCATCACCATCACCAGCGACCGGGCCTTAAGAAAACAACAACTTTAATAATAATTTTTCTGCTTTTGGCACGGAGCCAGCGACTGTTCCAGTGCATTACTGGTACTCTCTTTTGTTGACTCCGTGGGGGTCAAAGGCAAGGTTGACCTCGGCGGGATTTGAGCTCGGAGCGTGGAGGGTCATAGCTCTATGCTGTAAAGCAATTATAATAATACTGAATGGTAACACGAACGGCTTCAACTATACGAACTCTTTCGAAAGTCAACAGTTGACATAATCTTGTAATCTTGTACCAGTCATGACTGTAATATATATAATTATTCAAAATATTAACAAATGAAAGATATTCACGTAATCAAAATATATGCTTTATTATATATATTTCAAAGGTACTGTGTTGCTTTTTTTCAGTACATCTTCATCAGATAAAATATATGATTTGATATATGACATACCGCTAGGTCTTGATTATACAATTCCAGTATTGGCAGTGATTTATTTCATCAAATCTCAATGTTTATATACCACAAATAATATGATAAACTTAAAGAAAAAAAGGACGTAAAGCAAATTAGAGATATGAGAGAGAGTGTAAATAGGAGGAAAGGCAAGAAAAAATAAATAAATACATATATAAATATATATATATATATTGTTATACTTTGGGAGGGTCATGTTGCCAATAAGAAACACACGCACCAGTTGCTTTCACTTCAATTTATAATAAATTTATAAATTTATAAATTTCTGGTTGGTTGGTTGGTTCCACAACCAGATAGTTGTTTATATATAGTCATAGTCCTTTCGTCACACACTCTGTGACCTCTTCAGTGACTGGGGATTCCTTTCTTTGTTTCTGTGCCTCTCCTTTGTTCTGTCCTACGCCATTTTGTTTCTGTGTGTGTGTTGTGTGCTCAGTCTGCGCATGCGCCACATCCGGGTGTCTGTGTGTGTTTCTGTTCATTTATCTATTTGTTTATTTATTTATTTATTTATTGTTGGTTGGTTGTTTGTTCTATGTGTGTGTGTGTTTTCATTTTGTCCTTAATTGTAAGTTGTGATGTTGCTGTTCCACTCATATTTTCTATTTAATTTTGGTTGTAATTCTTTTATGTTTATTGCCTCTGTAATTTGTCTAAACATTGCGTCTTTTCTGTGTGTAGATTCTATTTTTATTTCTATGTTCTCTAATTTACCCTTGTGTTCTATTTTAGCATGTTGGTAGAGTACAGATGATTCTTTATTATCTTGAAGGTCTCGCCAGTGTTCATTTATCCGTTCCCCTACACTACGAGCTGTCTCACCTATGTACACTATATTTTTGTCTCTACATTGTCCTTCAGTACATCTTATGCTATATATAGCATAAGATATACTGAAGGACAATGTAGAGACAAAAATATAGTGTACATAGGTGAGACAGCTCGTAGTGTAGGGGAACGGATAAATGAACACTGGCGAGACCTTGAAGATAGTAAAGAATCATCTGTACTCTACCAACATGCTAAAATAGAACATAAGGGTAAATTAAAGAACATAGAAATAAAAATAGAATCTACACAGAGAAAAGACGCAATGTTTAGACAAATCACAGAGGCAATAAACATAAAAAGAATTACAACCAAAATTAAATAGAAAATATGAGTGGAACAGCAACATCACAACTTACAATTAAGGACAAAATGAAAACACACACGCACATAGAACAAACAACCAACCTGTAACATGTAAATAAACAAATAAATAAACGAATATAAACACACACAGACACCCGGATGTGGCGCATGCGCAGACTGAGCAGACAACACACACACAGAAACAAAATGGCGTAGGACAGAACAAAGAAGAGGCACAAAAACAAAGAAAAGAATCCCCAGTCACTGAAGAGGTCACAGATTGTGTGACGAAAGAACTTTGACAATATATAAACAACCATCTGATTATGGAACCAACCAATCAACCGGAAATTTATAAATTCCTAAATTTATTATAATAAATTGAAGTGAAAGCAACTGGTGCGTGTGTTTCTTATTGGCAACATGACCCTCCCAAAGTATAACAATATCGGTTTCAACACACGATTTCAGATAAAGAATCTTGCTAAACAAATTCAGAAACGAAATATATATATATAAATACATACATAAATAGATAAAAGAATGAATGAGTAAAAGAAATATATAAAAAAGAAAAGAGGAATAACGACAAAAGATGGAAAATGTAAGGAAAGTAAAGGGAACAGAAGGGGGTAAAGAAAAATAAAGAAAAATAAAGGAAACATCAAATAGAGGGGGATATAGAAAACAAAAAAAACGGTTGTTTTCAAATGCTAGATCAAATAAGACATCCAATCAATTCAACTAAACAATTGAATATCTTTAGTATTTGATTATGCATTAGCTAATTATACTTATATATTATATCAAAATTAATCAGTGTAGATTATTTTCTATAGCAATCACATATATCGTTTAATTAATATAATATATATATATATATGTGTGTGTGTTTGTTTGTATGCATGAGTGTAGGTGTGTGCGTGTGTATGTATGTGTGTGTGTGTGAGCGTGTGTGTATGTCGTACGTATGAGTGTCAATAAGTGAGTTTTTTTTCTTTATGCGCAGGGACATAGAAATAGTCGGCCTGGATACTCGATCGCGCAGTTAAACCACTGGGAGTGAAGAACCCCCAGGCCTTGTTAGGGCATTCTTCTAGGAGAAGGCATCTCAGGAAACTGGGTTAACTCCGACGTAAAACTTGCGGCTCAGTAGTTACCGATGATGTTAATCTTTTCTTCTTTTCGGGTTATAGCTACTGTCGCTCAGAGAGTGGGATTAGCTCAGTGCACAGTCTTTCCTCACTTTAAAAATATTCTTCACGCACAGGCATTGCACGGTTGCATTAATTAATAATTATTCTGAGTTCAAAACCCGCCGAGGTTAACTTTGCCTTTCATCCTTACGGGGTCGATAAAATAAAGTACCAGTAATGCACTGTGATAATTCCTGGCCTTGTGCCAAAAGTAGAAACAATTAATTAATAATTATTAATAGTGTATTATTATTATTATTACAGTTGCATTTATCTTGCTTTATATTCATACGAGTTATCACCAAGTCACAACCAGTGATCTCAAGAGCCAACAAGGTCCGCCATGTTCGAGAAAGAACATACATACTCACACATGCATCTTTAGTGTTTAGACTTGTGATGTACTTATATTGACAGAATCTTCCTTAGTATATGGGTAGTTCCCATTAGTACTATCTTTTGTATTTCTCCTATACGCGGGTTTCCTGGGTTTTGCGATAAGTAATCATTAGACCCCTTAGGTATCATTCCCAGAGCGCCTACAACCACTGGTATTGTTTTAGTTCTCAATTTCCACATTTTTCCAATTTCTATCTCCAGGTCCTTATACTTGCTCAATTTTTCAAATGTTTTTATAGATACATTCTTGTCTATTGGAACAGACATATCAATTAGCAGGCATACCCTCTTTTTAAAGTCCTTCAATATTATATCAGGTCTATTTGCATCTATTTTTCGGTCTGTTTGGATGCTAAAGTTCCACAAGATTGAGATGTGATCTTTTTCAAGTATGGGAGGTGGTTGATGCTCCCACCAATTCTTTTGATGGGGCAGGTCAAAATGCTTACACATTATCCAATGTATGTATTGTGCAGCTCTGTCATGCCTGTTTAGGTATTCGGTTGGAGCTATAGGACTGCACATTGAAATTATATGGTCAATGGTCTCTGGTTGTTTTTTGCATACACGGCATAATGGGCTGCATCCATTTTTTATTATGTTTGGCTTGGTAATTTTTTGTTGGCAGACACTGATCTTGTGCTGATATAATCAGTCCTTCAGTCTCCGATTTCAGTCCAGAGGATGCCAACCACTGATGGGTTAAAGTTTTGTCAACATCAGGATTGTTAGCTCGCTCTGGGTATTTTCCATACAGAGGCTTTTCTTGCCATTTCTTAGCCAGTTTCTGTAGCAGTTCTTTCTTTGCAGTTACTTTTACCTGCTTTGCTTTTTCTGTGTTTTCCATTTCAGCAGTAAATGGGACTTCTGAAATTTGTAGTCCATTACTGTATCTTTGTGCATCTTTTGTAATGGAATATGATCTTTTGATGCTTTCGTGTTTCAAAACGAGTTTGATCATCCAATCATGTGATTCCCTTAGATATGTAGATAATCCAATTGTTGCAGTTTTCAACGCAATGTCTAACTGGATTAACCCACGTCCTCCTTCTTTCCTAGGGAGATATATTCTATCTATATCTGCCTTAGGGTGATGAATTCTGTGCATGGTTAAGAATTTTCGAATTTTTGTATCGAGCCTACTGATCTCTGTGCTTGACCAGTTGATGACATTGTAACTGTAGGTTACTACTGGTATGGCAAGCGTGTTTATGGCATCGATCCTATTCCTTGCATTCAATTCCGTTCTTAAGATTGCTCTTACTCTGCGGTAACATTCCTTCCTTATCCTTTCCCTCATTGTCGAGTGCTTGATTCCGTCTCCTTCACAAACACCTAGATATTTGTAAGTTTTTTCTTGATCAAGTTCTCTTATCACGTTCCCCCGATCAAGATTAATGTCTGAACTCTTCAGCAGCTTTCCTCTGGTGAACGTTGCTTTGGCGCATTTATCTAGTCCAAACTCCATTTTAATGTCATCACTGAACTGCTTCACAGTGGATAATAGCCCTTGCAATTGTTCATCATTTTTTGCAAATAGTTTCAGGTCATCCATGTAGAACAGGTGATTAATGGTTTTGTCATAGACTTTATATCCATGTTTTGTTTCATTGAGCATTTTACTTAATGGTATAAGTGCGATGCAGAATAAAAGCGGTGATAAAGAGTCACCCTGAAAAATTCCACAATTAATATTAACTTCTCCAGCTTCCAGTGATTTTGTTTCACTATTCAAAAGGAGTGTCGTTTTCCATGTCTTCATACTGAATGACAAAAACCTCCTGACAACGGGGGATTTTTTGAAAATCTCTAAACATTTTTCAATCCAACTGTGTGGCAAACTATCGAATGCTTTTTTATAATCTATCCAAGCAATCGATAGATGTTTGTGTCTATTATGACAATCTTCCAGTATCATTTTGTTAACCAAAAGCTGATCCTTACAGCCATATGAGCCTCGTTTACACCCTTTCTGCTCAATGATCAATAGGTCATTTGTTATCAGGTGGTCATATGTGTATTCAGTTAGGACTGATGTTAAAATTTTATACATTGTGGTCAAGCAAGTTATCGGTCTGTAATTTTTGGGATTGTTTGTCTCATCATTCTTCGGAAGCAGGAATGTAATGCCGTTAACTAGCCATGATGGTATCTTTTCTGGCTCCTTAACTATTTCATTGTAAAGTTGGGCTAACAGTTCATGAGACTCTGTGAAGGCATTTATCCAAAAGTTTTGTATTTTGTCTTTTCCTGGGGATTTCCATTTGCTGGTTTTTCTTAGAGCCAAGCGCAACTGTTCAACTGTTATATTTTCCCATATTTGTTCCTCAAGGTGAGCTGTATCTTTCATTTGTCTGTCTATCCATGGGGCATGTATGTTATGAACTTTTTCTTCGGCCCAGATCTTTTCCCAGAATTCTTGCACTTCCTCCCTGGGTGGTATTGATTTAGCAGTTATTGTTGACTTACCAATTTTTCTGTAGAAGTTTCTTTGGTTGTTTTTGAACATATTATTGTCTTTATAGAATCTAGTTCGTTTTTCAAAGCGCCTTATACGAGCAGCTTTGGCCGACACTTTTTGCTTGATTATTTCTATCAGCATGTCTATGTCACTTGTTGATTTTATACTGTACTTTCTTTTCAATTTTCTAAGTTTAGTTTGTTTAACATGTTCACCTACTTTATAGTTTGTTAAAATTTCTATGTCAGATCGGAGAAGGTTTATTTGGCGATTGATGTTCTCTTGCCAAGTAGATTTCTTGTGGGAATTCCTTTGTTTTTTTATCTTCACTCCACATAAGTGAGTGGTGACTTTAGCCGATGCATAATAGAGATGATTTAAATCAGTAATGTTTAGTTTGTTTGTGATGATAATGTTTTTGAGAATTATGTTAGTCTTGTGTATTATCTTTTGGTTCTGTTTGGAGGGTGTCTCGTTGCCCCATGTCAGATTCTTTCATTTTCATCCATTCGATCATAATTTCATCCTTCAAGTTGGCAAGTTCATTCTCATTCATTTCTTTATCATTTACGATCTCATTTTCATTTGGAGTTTCATCTTGAGCATGCACTCCCTCCACTTTTTCGATCCTTTCTTTAATTTGTTCTGTTGCCAGTGATTCCGCCCCAACCCTGGGATTCGAAGTGTTACAATTTACCTCGTTTTCACTGACACATGTTTCATTTTCCCTTCGCTGACTTTGTGCTAATAGCTTGATCTGATCAATTTCTATATCAGTTAGTAACTTGTTTCTTACAATATTTCTTCGTATATTGGCTAGTTTGTTACTGTCAATATAGCCTCTGTTTTCGGGATGTTTCTTTTTCCAGTTGATATATGTCTGTTCTGTATTCGATGTATTTGATGGGTAGTACATGGCAGTGTAGAAAGCCTCAAGGACTTCTTTATTATCTTCCCTTGACCATTTTTCTCTCTTTTTCTTTGGATTTCTTGGTGGTGAGCATGGAGGGCCAACAGTAGGAGTATTCCGGTTATGGGAGGTCTCCAGCTCCGAAGTGATGGGAAGGTTTGAACCATTAGCTGATTTTTCGACCCCAGTCTGGTTCCTCTCTGAGGCAGCGGCCCTTTTTTACCCGGGTGACGGCTGATCCGGTATGAGATTTTATCATTAGACATTTACTTTATTTTGTCGCATTTTATCCTTATCCGCCAAGGGGTAATCATTTCGTGTTACCACTTCTAGAACGAGTGTCAACCAAGACTACAGGGGTCGTTCTCCCCTAGAGACACGGCTATTATTATTATTATTATTATTATTATTATTATTATTATTATTATTATTATTATTATTATTATTATTATTATTATTATTATTATTATTATTATTATTCCTTGAATCTCAGTCATTGATGTTAGTTAACTGGAAAGTCCGTTGGAATGAATATCAAGCCACTACCTGCAGCCTCAGATATTCAGGACGTATCGGAGGGTTCTTGCTGTTCCCAGCAAGCATGCCTTTTGAAGCGTTCCAAAAAGCGTGAAGGGGCCGATTTTCTTTAACCATCCCTGGAAACTTTTGGAGATAGTCCCCAGTGCGCCTATGACAATCGGGATCACTTTGACTTCATGGCAGTTCCAAATCCTTTTTACCTCCCACTTTAAGTCCTGGTATCGGTTAATTTTCTCCCTCTCCTTCTCTTGCAAGCTCGTGTCGAATGGGCAGGCCACATCCACAATCAGACACGATCTTTTTTCTTTGTCCACAACCACCAGGTCAGGTCTATTGTGTTCCAGTTTCTTGTCCGTCTGTATCCTAAAATCCCACAGCACCTTCACCTGATCGTTCTCCATCACCGCCTCTGGCTTATGCTCATACCATTTCTCAGAATGTGGTAAATTGTTTACTTTGCACAGGTGCCAGTGGATCACCCTGCCCATCACATCATGTCTCCAGCCCTTATAGTGGGTCTGGGCTAGGTGTTTACACTCGGATACAATGTGAGCCACAGTCTCCTCTCTCTCTCCACAGATCCTGCACAGTGGGCTAGCCTCCTCCTTGTAAATATGGTGTTTCAACCACTTCGTTTTGAGGGCCTGCTCCTGCGCAGCCATTAACATTCCTTCTGTAGCCTTTTTAAGGTCTCCTCTTCTCAACCAGTTCCATGTCTGTGGATCTCTAAATTCAGTTTTCTCAAAGAAGGTACTATGAAGGGATTTTTCCTGAAGGCTGCTCTTTCTCCTTGATGTTATTTCCTCCTTGGACATCCCCTGGCCTATTGTCCCCTCGTTCAGTACAGTTCTGAGCATTGGCTCCTTACTATCATCACGTATTTGTGTAGGTTGTTTTTCTCCATCTGAACACAGTCCTCTATGCTGATAAGACCTCTTCCACCCTCAGATCTCCTTAGGTAGAGTCTATCGACATCACTCCTCTTGTGGAACATGTTGTAGATAGTCAATAGCTTCCTAGTCTTCCTATCCATTTCTTTTTGTTCAGCAACATTCCATCTCAGAATTCCCGCACTGTACCTAATAATAGACACAGCTCGGAAATTTACTGCGCTTATGGCATTCTGCTGTTCAGATGTGACTTCAATACGCTCCTTATTCTCCGAATGTATTCAGTTCTTAACAATTCCTTCATTTTTTTGTTCTTTATGCCATCAGCCTCCAGAACGCCCAAATACTTGTATCCTTCCTCAGAGTCAATTTCCTTTATCATCTCACCTGTTGGTATCTGGATTCCGTTACTTCTGCTCAACCTACCCCTCCTCATCACAATGAAGGTTTGAACCATTAGCTGATTTTTCGACCCCAGTCTGGTTCCCCTCTGAGGGACGCGGCCCTTTTTTACCCGGGTGACGGCCGATCCGGTATGAGATTTTATCATTAGACATTTACTTTATTTTGTCGCGTTTTATCCTTATCCGCCAAGGGGTAATCATTTAGTGTTACCACTTCTAGAACGAGTGTCAACCAAGACTAGAGGGGTCGTTCTCCCCTAGAGACACGGCTATTCCCCGCCGGCCGCCATCCCGGTATTTCTTGGTCATGGGGTTTTCTTTTTGTTGTTTTTTAAATTGTTATTATCATGAGTGGTTCCTTAATGTGAGCATTGCGTGGCTTAAGAATGAAATTATTAATAATTGTCTCCACTCCAGGCACAAGGCCAGCAATCACCCAGTGCATTACAATAATATAATATACTTTTTGTTGTAGTTGGCTGTTATTGTTGTTGGCTATGTCGGTGGTGGTGCCGGGGCTTTTTATATTGTTGGTGAGGAAGGGGTGAGCCAGCAGTCCCATAGTTGTTGATGTTGACGTTTGGCCGGCGGCCAGGTCACTAAGTCAATCTATTTATATCTTTTGCTAGCCTCTCCCTTGTCTAGTGATACCGCCACCTTCCCCTTTCTCTCTCAAGTTAGCAGGGGAATAGTGGTGGTAGCATTGAAGGAGTGGTGGCGGCGACGATGGGATAGTGGTAGGAATGATGGATGGGGTGGGGTGGTGGCAGCGGTGGCGTTGTGGTTACTGATATGTAGTATCTATGAGTTTGTGTTCGTATGTTTAATATATATTTTTATTATATTTTGTGTTGACATATTCCCGTAAAATTGGAATTAAACATTTTTTTTTTTAAATTTGAGACAATAATAATAGTAATTCTATAATAGTAATTCTATAATGTGGTGGCAGCAGCCAGCGTGGAGATGTGGGAGACAGTAGCGGCGGTATCGATACTGAGACAGTGGTGGTGGTGATGTCGATACCGGTGATGTGATCGTATTACTGTAGTGATGGTGTTGTAGCGGTGGTAGAATGAAGGAGTGGTGGCGGCGGTGATGGGATAGTGGTGGTAATGATGGCAGTAGTGAGTGGTGGTGGTGAAATTGCCGTTATCTGGCTGTTGTGTTTAGTGTACACAGAGAGGTGATGGGGTAGGTGGTGTATCTAGTTTCTGGTGTTGGTGAGATTGGTGTTGTTTGGCTGTTCTATATAGTGTAGACAGAGGAGGGGGGGGGGGTTCTTCTTCCATTTATAGCCATTTTCTTTTTTGAATATACAATGTACAATACAAAGTTGAATATTTGAATATTTGAGCCTTATAACAATATATTTGGGGTCCGAATTTTTGGGGGCTCAAGCCGGATGCTTTACGTAGCATTTGTACTAAGAGTTGTTATTTCACAAATGATTTAAATATGTTAAAAATTCAAAACTTACGGGAGCGATTTCATGACCTTCCGCCACCTCGTGCGTCTTCTTCCCTTATTATTATTATTATTATTATTATTATTATTATTATTATTATTATTATTATTATTGTTACTATTATTATTACTTTTTTTTTTCTTTTACTAAATCAATGATGTTTCAAAACAATATAAAAGAGATAATTTGCAATAAGGGTTCTGGAACAAAAGAGATAATTGGCAATAAGGGCAGGGGCCCCAGGTTATCACAGCCTGGGCCCGCTCGTCATCGTGCCACTATAATAGAGCCAAACAAGGCATTTAGTCTGGGCTGCTGGAACGTACGGACGCTGCTTGACATGGATTCCTTGGAACGTCCTGAACGAAGGACCGCTCTTGTTGCAAAGGAGCTTCGACATTACGATCTTGACATCGTAGCTTTATCTTAGACGAGGTTAGCTGGAGATGGTCATCTTACAGAATTTTGTGGAGAATATACATTCTTCTGGAAAGGAAGAGATGAAGGAACCAGAAGAGAGGCTGGGGTAGCATTTGCTGTTAAGACTGTTCTTGTGAATAAATTAGAAGAATTCCCAGTAGGGATTAGTGAGCGCCTTATGTCCATGAGAATTCCGCTGGACAAAGGAAGATATGCGACTCTGGTGAGTGTGTATGCTCCAGCTATGAATTCTGTCGATGAAGAAAAAGTGTCCTTTTACCATGCCTTGAAAGGTGTTTTAAGAAATATCCCTCAAGCAGACAAAGTCACCGTGCTTGGTGACTTTAATGTTAGAGTGGGTAGGGATTTTAACACATGGAATGTAATCGGAAGGCATGGGGTGGGAAAGTGTAACAACAATGGTATGCTCCTGCTGCAGATGTGTGAGGAGCTGGATCTGTGTGTTACCAACCCCATGTTCCAATAAAAGAACACATTTAAGACTACATGAATGCATCCTGCATCTAAGGAATGGCATCTTTTGGACTATGTCCTAGTCAGGATGCGTGACAGACAGGATTTGCAGTGTGTTCGTACTCTTCGTGGAGCTGAGTGCTGGACCGCCTGGTACGCGCAAAAGTGAAACTAATCACTAAACGTAACATCCGGGCTCCTGGTGTTGCCCTGCCCAGAAGATTGAATGCTGCTCGTCTTAGAGATAAAAATGTGAAGAGGACATTGCGAGAAGAGATGCAGGTTGCAGATCTTGGTGAGGATTGGCCGATCCTTAAAAAGTCGGTTTATGATGTAGGCAGGCGTGTTCTGGGATTGGTGCAGAGAAAACATCAAGACTGGTTTAATGAGAATGATGAACATATAGAAGACTTGTTGGCTGATAAGAGGCGTGCTCTGCCACGCTACTTGACGGCAAAACCACAGGAGAAGAATATGTTGCATAAGGAACTCAAGGATGTGAAATCACGTGTTAGGCGGAGTTTCCTCAGATGAAGGATAAGTGGTGGAGTGAGAAGGCTGATGAGATACAAACTGCGTCAGATTCCAATAACACAAAGCTGTTGTACAGTCTCTTGCGTGAAGTTTATGGACCGTCTTCTTCTCTGGTGACACCGCTTCGCAGCAAGGATGGCAAATAACTTCTTCGTGACTCACAAGGAATTCTACGATGGTGGCGAGAGCACTTTCATGAGCTTTTGAATCAGCCGTCTGTCGTCAATGAAGATTTCCTCAATCTCATTCCAGAAAATCCTGTGAAAGTAGCTCTCACAGAACCTCCGAAGCTTGCGGAGGTTGCAGTGGCTATCTCGAAGCTGAACAGTGGAAGGTCTCCAGGTATGGATGGCATACATGCAGAGCTCCTACAATATGGAGGTGAGAGACTCCTTCAACATCTTCACTCTTTGTTTGGCAGGATATGGGCTAATGAATCCGTACCTGAGGACTGGAGAGATGCAGTAATAATGGTCTTGTACAAGGGAAAGGGTAACAGGAATGATTGTGGGAACTACAGAGGTATATCATTGCTTTCTGTCGTAGGGAAAGTTTTATGTAGGGTGCTTCTGGACCGTCTGCTGACACACATTACAGATTGTGTTCTTCTTGAAAGTCAATCTGGTTTTCGTTCTGGACACGGAACTACTGATATGATCTCAGCTAGACAGCTCAAGGGGAAGTGCATGGAATAAGGTTTGGATCTGTATCAGGTGAAACAGGGGTATATTCCAGCACCGACCCTGTTTGCCATATACTTTGCAATGGTTTCAAGAATTGCGAGGATGCTGTTTTTACATCCGATATCGAACCTCAGGCAGCATATTTAACATCAGGCGCTTTAAGTATTTACATCAATCATAAGAGACCTCTTGTATGCAGATGATTGCGATCTTATAGCTCACACAGAGAGTGATATGCAGCACATTTTGAATGCATTTTCTGATGCTTGCA
>OZ024752.1:19896424-19911424 GCA_964016885.1 Eledone cirrhosa | reverse complement strand
ATTGTACTACAATAAAACTCACCTCCTACATATATATATATATATATATATATGAAAAAGAACACAAGAGCGTCTACAACATCAAAAGAGTTTTATTGGCTAACAATGTTTCTTCCTTACGTGTAACCGTAGGATTCATCAGAGCTATAAAAGGGGTTTGATTGGTGTTATGGACTCTACCAACCAAACACCCAAGAACAAAGGGTAGAGAGAGTAAAGAGCAAAAGTAGGGGACGATAAGTCTAATTTTGGTGCGGGAGGGTGGGGTGTTGGTCCTTGTTTACTAGCTGCGGTCATATTCATTCCCGGGGGTCGGGTGGTTAGCTGAACCATAGATGGGGTGGCGTGGGTAGTATGGTGCAGAGGGTGCGCAGAGGCTACGCAAACACGAAGGGCGTAGAATACATATATACATATAGCGGAGGAGAAGGTACATGAGGTAATTAGAAATGGAAGAAGAGTAATAATAATAATCTATAATTAATAGTGTATAATAAGGCATGGGGAAGATTACACTATAATAAGGTGTAAAGGTAAGAATAAGGTAAAATATAAAGGAGGATAAAAGTGGAAATAATACTAAAGATAAAAAATATATAGAGAATATATAAGGAAATATAAGCGAATATTTGGAGGGGAAAACACAATGTAAAAAAACCGATTTTTTTCAAACAATAATAAAAAATAATAAAAGTAATAAAAATATAATAATTATGGGGGAAGAAAACAGGATAGAGAAATATGATCAAGTGTGATTCGTTGAGAGAATATAGGATGATAACAGTTGTGTCCAGTTTATACATCTTAATAATAAATAATAAACAATATGTGTATCACCAATAAACAATATGTGTTATCACCAATAAAACTCTTTTGATGTTGTAGACGCTCTTGTGTTCTTTTTCATATATACGGCTCTGCTCCAAAGCATAGAGCTAATTATTATGCTGCCAATACCTTAACGGGACACGGGTATATAATACCTAACTCCTACTAACCTAAGTATATATATATATAAAATCAACGGAGTGTAAATATAGAAAAAATCTTTAAAAAAAAAAAAAAAAATTCCCTGTACTTACTATATATGCCCTTACCGCAGTTTCAAATCCCAAACTAATAGATAATCCATGCGGATTTCTATTGCGAAAGAGATCATCGTCAGAAGACATTTCTCTCTCGGAGAATATAAAATTCCCGAGTTAAAATTACAAACTGGCGCCATTCCAAACTGCCTCAGAATGAGAGCAAATGAATGCTAAAGCAGTTTTGTCATGGTAACGTATACAAAGGCAAAAGCACGGTGGATAGGTCAATCCTGTACTGCTAAAAATAGCAGCCATTCAAACGACCAAATGTTTCTCTACCATTGGGGAGAATAATAATAAATGTATATGTTCCTATATGTAATTAATACACACAGGGACACAAGTATAGTCCGACCATATGCCAGTGTGATTCAATGGCAAGTTAATAAATTAACAAGCCAGAACATATAAAATCAAGGGAATGTAAATATAGAAAAAATAAATTAAAAAAAATTCACTGTACTTATTATATGTGCCCATCCCTCGATTTCAAATCCCAAACGAATAGATGATGCAAGCGGATTATATGTATATATATACACATATATGTATATATATATATACATACATACATATATATATATATACATATATATATACTTATATATATATATATAAATAAATATACCCGGGTGTGTATGATTGTGTATAGAAGATTATATTAATAAAAGGAATTACAACTTTGTCTGCTTTACTCGTTTTATTTACAATCCTTTAACATTATAATGATATTATAATGAAATAGTATGGTAGAATATTAAATGTTAAATGTTAATTGAACAAGTACTTTCGTGTTTTCGCAATCTTCAGGTTCATATTCAGTGGTGACAGTCAAGTTGGCAATTTTCAACTGTGTAATGAGATGGCTAAAAACTGTGCCTTATATACAGTAAAAAGAGGCTACAGAATGCTAAGTTTTGCAAACTGTATTTCGACCAATCGATGTGTGGTTTCACTAGATTACTAAAGCTGATTGGTTTAGGCGTCACGGTTGGTTGAGCATGTCTAACAACTTCTATTTGACCCTAACCAAAGCATCAATTGTTTTGCTATTTTTAGAAATGATGAAAATAGCATTTTTTAGGGTTTTTATAAAAAATCTTCAGTAATCATCACCATCAACATCACTTTTATTATTACTATTGTTGTTGTTGTTGTTAGTGGTGGTAGTCGACATGGTCGTAGGCGTACTCATAGTAGAAGTAATACCCCTAAGCATTATTATTGTTCATTTATCAATAAGATTCTTTTCTTTAATTTTTCTCTTCATTTCACTTGGGCTGTGTAGTTTGTAGAATGGAAATATTATAAATATTTTCTGACCACATTTTGCTAGATGGTTACTCAGAGGTATCTGACGGACATTTAGGTCTCTGATTTGCTGTCGGTGCACCCGTGCGCGTTCTGATAGTGCATTTCCAGTTTGACCGACATATAGTTCTTCACAATTCGGGCATTTAATGCAGTAAATTAGATTTCTACTTTTGCAGTTCATGTTTGCATTTGGGAATATTTTTCCAGTTTTGTGTTCATATATTGACCGGTGTGTATGGATTGACATGTGCCACATCGACTATCATTGCATTTAGATACAGTGAATGATTGGTCTTTGTTGTTAAGGTCAACACACACACACACACACACACACACACACACACACACACACACACACACACACACACACACACACACACACACACACACATATATATATATATATTATATATATATATATATATATATATATATATATATATATATATATATATATATATATATATATATATATATATATATATATATATATATATTATATATATATATACATATATATATATACATATATATATTCTCTTTTACCTGTTCCAGCCATCCGGCGGAGGTCATGCTGGGGCACCACCCTTGTTGGTAGACATTTTATCTCCAGCCTGTATTGGTTGGCCACTGGTGTAAGAAGGAGTTCGTTGCTGCTGCCCTTAGGTTTCCCTCGTACCTTGCAGTGGGCTCATCCGGGATCCTGGATAGCAAGGTGTCAAGATGTTTCTAGAAGACATCCACACCATGCAGATCTCTCAGATCCCTCGGCAGCTTGTTGAAGAGTTGAGGGCCCTTGAACCCCAGGCTATTGCAATATCTGCTCCTTACTCTAGATGTGGAAAACGGGACCTTTGGCACCACACAGTGACGTCCTGTTCGACGGTTCGTATCGATTTCGACACGGGGATATCGGTCCCTCCTGGTCCGGCGTAACTGTGTTGTACTGTATTTGTGTTTGCAGGTTTGTATTGTAGGGCTTCGAATTTTCCAGCATTAAACTGCATGTTGTTGTCTTCCGCCCGTTTGTATATGGCATCCAGATCTTGTTGTAAAAGGGCAGCGTCAGCCGGGTTTTTGATTGCCTGTGCTACCTTAATGTCATCTGCATAGGTAGTGAGGGATGTTGTTGTATGTAGTACAGAGGGTATGTCTGAGAGAGCCACCAATTACAGTAGTGGCCCCAGGACTGTGCCTTGGGACATCCCACTTGTTATTGATGTTTCCTTTGAGAGGGCTCCGTTTGCTGTGACTGTTTGGCTTCTGTCCTTTAAGAAGTCATGCAGCCACTCACCTACTTTTCCAGTTATGCCGAGTCCGTGTAGTTTGTGACATATCATTCCGTGGTCGACCTTGTCAAAGGCCTTCGCAAAGTCAAGATATATCACGTCCACAAGTGCGCTGTCTAGCAGTTGTTTCAGTACCGAGTCATAGTTTTGTAGCAGCTGTGTAAGGCAGCTTCTTCCTGGGCGAAAGCCATGCTGCATGCTAGTCATGCGGTTATTTTCCTCGAGGAAAGTGATCAGTTTCTTCTGATGATTCGCTTCATGACCTTACTGATATGTGACGTCAGGGAAACTGGCCTATAGTTTTTGGCCCCCACTCTGCTACCTCTTTTATGGATAGGGCATATTGTGCCTTCTTTCAGCTCCCTGTGTAGTCTACCGCTAGCCAAGGAGCTTCTGAAGAGCGTCGTCAGTGGAGTTGCTAAGGCCCGCTTACATGTTTTTAAGAGAACTGCTGGGAATCCATCAGGTCCAGCAGATGAGTCTGTTCTAATTTCATGTATGGCGTATACCACATCCTCCTCCATTATGTCTATGTGGTTGATGGTCGCCATTTCTTCATGGAGTGTTGTGGCATCAAAGAAATGCTCTCGCTTTGTTATTTGCATGTGCCTCAGTGGACATGTGAACACACTTTTGTACTGTCCGTTCAGTATTTCACATATCTCTTGGGGATTCTCGGTTAATGAACCATCTTTATGTAAGAGTGGCCCAATCTTGCAGTGTACTGAGGCAGTTTCTTTTGCAAATTTAAAGAAGGTCTTAGGGTTTGTTTTAATATTTTCTATGGCCCTGCTTTCTTTCTTTGCCCTCTCATTTTCATGGGAAAGTTTGAGTGCAATCTCGGTGTCAAGTAGTGCACGTTTCAAATAGGATTCCTTCTTGTTTTTGTTTTCTTGTTGTGCATTCAACTGGTTTGAGAGCTTGGTTCTACGTCTCATAAGGATTTTCCTACCTCTGGGAATAAGATTTTTGTGTCTGTTGGTCTTTTTCTCCGGGACAAACTTTTGGCATATAGTGTGTATCGTTGTCATGAAGTGTTGAAATTGTGTGTTGGTGTCTTGTGTGGCGGTGTTTTCGCTCCATACTTGTTTCCGGATTTCTCTCTTGATCTTTTTCCAGTTAGCCTTGTAGAAGTTAAGGCTGGATAAGATCCCGGTGCTTCTTGATGGTTGTGTCTCTGTTGATTCTCTCGGACCACATATCATTAGTTCTACTAAGTTATGATCCGAGAAAATTGTTGGTGTCACCTTTACATTGTGGATGAGCACTTCGTTGTTTGTAAAACAGAGGTATAGGACATTCTCGCCTCTTGTTTGGAGGAGTACTGCTTGTTCCATGAACAGCCTGTGTGTGAGAGCCAGCAGGGACTCCGTCTGTCTCTGTTCTATTGATGTCATTCCAGGGAGGGGGTGGCCCTCAGGCTATTTGACCTTTGGCAGGTTGAAGTCTCCCAGCAGTAGAATGTTGAGACCCTGGTCCAGTTTGTCAAAGACCTCTTCTATCCTACTGAGGCTATCCTCAAATTTACCCTCATCACTGGTGGCCGATATGTCACACATATTACTATCTTTAGTTGCGTCATATGTACTATCAGTATGTCACAGACTGAGTTTGAATGTGTCAACAGTACAAGAAGAAACCAAGAACTGGTCATACCATTTATAATGAAACACAACCCATGTCACCAGAATATCTTCAACACTGCCAAAGCAAACCTACCGATCATTGCTCAAAGTAATGAATTAAAGGGCTTAATCACAGACCGATCTTTGAAAACTTTGAAGCAATTACTAACAAAAGCAAAGTTTGACCTTAACAACAAAGACCAATCATTCACTGTATCTAAATGCAATGATAGTCGATGTGGCACATGTCAATCCATACACACCGGTCAATATATGAACACAAAAACTGGAAAAATATTCCCAAATGCAAATATGAACTGCAAAAGCAGAAATCTAATTTACTGCATTAAATGTCCGAATTGTGAAGAACTATATGTCGGTCAAACTGGAAATACACTATCGGAACGTGCACGGGTGCACCGACAGCAAATCAGAGACCCAAATGTCCGTCAGATACCCCTAAGTAACCATCTAGCAACATGTGGTCAGACAATATTTATAATATTTCCATTCTACAAATTACACAGCCCAAGTGAAATCAAGAGAAAAATTAAAGAAAAGAATGTTATTGATAAATTCCAACCCAAGCTAAATGAACAATAATAATGCTTAGGGGTATTACTTCTACTATGACTATGACTACCACCATGTGATGTTGACTACCACCACTAACAACAACAACAACAACAATAATAATAAAGGTGATGTTGATGGTGATGATTACTAGAAAATGCTATTTTCATCATTTTTAAAAAATAGCAAAACAATTGATGCTTTGGATGGAGTCAAACAGTCGTCGTGAGACATGGTCAACCAACCGTGACGCCTAAACCAATCAGCTTTAGTAATCCAGTGAAACTACACACCGATTGGTCGAAATACAGTTTGCAAAATTTAGCATCCTGTAGCCGCTTTTCACTGTATATAAGGCACAGTTTTTAGCCATCTCATTACAGTTGAAAATTGCAAACTTGACTGTCACCAGAGAATATGAACCTGAAGATTGCGAAAGCATGAAAGTACTTGTTCAATTAACACTTAACATTTAATATTCTACCATACTATTTCATTCTAATACCATTATAAATTTTAAAGGATTGTAAATAAAACGAGTAAATCAGACAAAGTTGTAATTCCTTTTATTAATATATATATATATATATATATATATATATATATATATATATATATATATATATATACATGTATATATATATATATATATATATATATATATATATATATATATATATATATATATATATATATATACATGTATATATATATATATATATATATATATATATATATATATATATATATATATATATATATATATATATATATATATATATATACATGTATATATATATATATATATATATATATATATATATATATATATATAAGTATATATACGTTTATATATATATATATATATACATGTATATATATATATATATATATATATATATATATAAGTATATATACGTTTTCGAGTACGGCCACTACTTTATATCCATGTAGGAGAACCACTACTGATGCGCTGAACGAGTGTGACATTTTAGTCCAACCAGCGACTTGAAAACTCTGGTACAAACACTACACTTGTGACAATTACTGACACATAGTGCTGGGCCCATGGTACCCTGTGATGACAAGTGCAGAGAGATCTCCAGATATAAAGCAATGCCTGTGCCGTGAAGCTGTATATATATGTATATATATACACACATATGTATATATATACATATATATATGTATATACACATGTATATATATAAATACACATGTATATATATATATGTATATATATACATATATATATATACATGTATATATATATATATATATATATATATATATATATACATATACATATATATACATATACAACTGTCAGTTGAAAATTGCAAACTTGACTGTCACCACACATTATGAACCTGAAGATTGCGAAAGCATGAAAGTACTTGTTCAATTAACACTTAACATTTAATATTCTATCATACTATTTCATTATAATACCATTATATAAATTTTAAAGGATTGTAAATAAAACGAGAAAATCAGACAAAGTTGGAATTCCTCTTATTAATATAATCTTTTATACACAATCATACACACCCGTGTATATTTATCTATCTATCTATCTATCTAGGGTGGGACCGATCCGGTTGACCACCGAGTCTATTGTAATGATCAAGCCGCCTCCCCCCTTCAAAGATGAAGCAGAGGCGGTGTTTCTGTGCGTAATAGCCATGGCGAAAGAGGTTGTATGGTGGACGCGTCTGAAAGGACTGAGGTCGGGCACCTTTCTCTCTGGCCAACAACTGGTCCGTTTCTTCCGATATCATTTCGGAAGAAGGATCAGGATGGAGAGAGAGGTGCTGCACCCCAGCCGTTTCTATGAAAGATGGGTGAAAGTGGCGAGAATGGCCCGTGTGAATGGGCCTTCACTCTACATCAGACTATAGGTGAGGAAGATGAAAGACCAAGGGAGCACCCCTTCTCTGTGCTCCTGAGGAGAAGGGTTGCACACTTTTTTCGGGGGTGTGTGCGACCCCCCAAGGCGCCTCCTCTCTATTGAGGATTTTGTTAAAAATTTTATTTTTTGTTATATCTTATTTTATTTTTATATTTTGTTATTGCCTTCTCCTTATTGAGGACGCCTTTTTGTGTAAACTCCCCCCTTTGTACTTGTCCCACTTTTGATGCCCTAGTGGCAAATAAAAGAAATATATCTATCTATCTATCTATCTATCTATCTATCTCTGGGATGGACACACGCGTATAACTTGCTGAGTAAGTTCTGTTTAAATTTCTATAGAAATTCTTGTCTGATAACTTTAATTTTTGTACCATTTTGTAGAGGGACTGCCAGGTCAAACTTTGATCTGGTCAGTCTCTCAAAATATTCTACGCCTTTAGGCGAAATAGTTAAAAAAAAAAGTTTTTTCTTGTTGAAAAGTCAATATTTTTTTAAATGGCCGAAGCTTCTTCACCAAAATTCGAAGGAGGAAAGGGGAAGATGAACTTACAGCTTCCCCCTGCCACTGTCACAGTAGCAGAGGTCAAGAAGATAGGTCAGCCAGAGGAAGAATTCTCTCCACCTGTTAACCGACAACTTGACGTTGCCATGGCAACAACCCAAAGAACCAGCAGCAACAGCAACAACAACAACAATGCGACGGACGAAAACAACACCAATAACAATAACAATAACAACACCACCAACGACAACAACAACACAAACAAACAAAATTTCTCCTTCGCCGAGACGACAAGGAAAACCCTCGACTATCTGCCAGTAGATATAACAAAAGCGAAGGAGCTACTGGCGGATGCGAAAAAATATATAGTGTACGGGGAAAATGGTTCATTCACAATCCATTCCCCCCCGGAACTAAAAAGCCAGAGACTCCTAAACACGGTCATGTTTAGGACAATCTCGAACAAAAGTAAAAAACCAGCTCAACCATCACAGAGCGAGATAGAGCTGGTTTTAAAAGACGTCATGAAGGACATCACCTTCATTCAGAAGGATAGACTCTACGGGAGTCTATCCATTCTCATGAAGGACAGGGACACAGCAGTGAAACTGTCCATCAAACCAATCACATCCACCGCATACACCTTCTACCCTACGTACATGGGTAGAAGAACACAAAAAATAAAAATCCACACCATCCTGCCGATTATGGACATATGGTGGGTTTTGACAGGTTTTCTGGACCTGGAGGATGACATGCTGGTGTCCATGGGAAAGGCATCGGGTGACGCGTTCAGTGGAACGAGCCTCGAACTTGTAGTTCAAATGAGGCCCGAAAGGATCGCCCAGATCCCTGAACGCGTCATACTGGATGATCTAACCTTCATCAACATTACCGTTGAGGGTAGACGGCCCTCGTGTTACCTCTGCGGAACCAGAGGTCACCTGAGGGCTGTCTGTCCCCAACTTAATAAGAAAACCCCAATCCTGCCTACACCACCAACAACTGCACAACCAACACAATCACCACAACTACCACTACAAAAACAACCACCACAGCTCAAACCAAAACAAAACAATGTCCAACCCATCCCCTCCACTCAAAAAACAAAAACAATTTCCAAAACACCCGTACCGCAAACACAACCCGAAAATATACCCCTCCCCTCCAACGCGGAAGATGACCCTAGTTCGTCGTCAGACGAGGAGGAGCACTTCCACACAATCAAAAGAAAAAAAAGAAAACACACCTCAGACACACAAATGAAAAAAACCCCTCCCCAAAACATAACACTGACACCAACACAAAAGAGCTCACAACAGCAAACAAAAAACACCACACAAAAACAAAAACATGCATACACATACATAAATACAAGAAACAAAAAACTGTTAAACATTGTGTACAACAACAATCTAATAAAAACACAAGGGCCTAACTTCACCCAGGCAGGGGATTTCCCCCACCTCAAAATGATTAAGGCCCCACAGGACACCTATAAAACTTTAAAAAACAATTTTAAAGAGGACGTGGGTCCCCCCTGCGTCGGGCCCATTAACCGCGTCCTCCTAAAAAACTATCCCACCCCCTCCCCAAACACCCTCACAACTCCAAGCTCCCCAACCACACAACACACTGATGCCCCCACACTTCCACAAACCACCACCCCACCCAACAACCCATCGCCCACCCTAATGGAAATTGTGCAGCCCGATACCCGGGACGCAGAGAGGTAAGTGCCTTTTCTCTTCACCACCAACATGGCTATGCTAAGAGTAGGCTGTTTAAATGCGCGTGGCCTGGGCTCAACTTGGAAGCAAGCAATGCTTCTAAATGACCTCAGGTCACAACGTATAGATGTGATGGTTATTTGCGAGGCCCGGATCAGCAACGTGCGACAGCTGGCCCCCACCTTTGATGACTTTGAGATGCACGCATCTCTCTGTCAGCCCGGAGGTGGGGGTGGAGTTCTCGTTCTGCTGCAAAAACATCTGGGTCTCGCAACACAGATGGTACATTTGGACCCGGAGGGTCGACTAGTGGTTCTGGACCTTGGCAGTGGTAAAGGCGGAGCGTTTAGGTTGGTAGCCGCCTACGGCCCTTTCGGGTCAATGCGGCTGGACTTCTTCCATCGTCTGGAGACTTTTCTAGGGACGTCCCGCTCCTTGCTATTAGTGGGAGACTGGAATGGTATCCTAGATGCACGCTGGGACTACGTAGGGGCCTGCCCCGATAGAGAGGGGTGTAATAGCCTCAAAGGGTTAATCGGTCGATTTGACCTGGCCGATAGATATCGACTAGATTTTCCGACTGCGCCAACCTGGCCTTGGGCAAATCGTAGCGGATCATCTAGGTCGTACCTAGATAGGTTCTTAGTTAGAATTAAGGATAAGGACCTTTTAAGTTGTCCAAAAATGCGCATTGTTGGCTATTCAGACCACAAATTAGTGACCTGCATGGTCAACCTTGACAGAACTCATAGACAGGGCCCCGGTTACTGGAAGCTCAACTTGTCCTTGCCGGCAAGTAGAGCCTACAGGAATCGGATTAGTACGTTAGTTAAGGAACGGTTGACTGGAGCGATCGTCAACAGCAGGTGGTGGGTATCTCTAAAGAGAGAGATTAGAGTAGTCTCGATAGAATTTAGTAAGGTTCTAGCTGCGGATAGGAATAGGAAGGAAAGGGAGCTAATAGATAGAGTAGAAGAGGCAATTAGAAGCGGCGACGTGGCCAGAGTGCTAGCGTCGAGAACGGCTTTGAGCCAGTTTTTCGACGCGAAGCACGAAGGCTGCGTTGTCCGAAGTAAAATACGTGCTCTAGGGAACGAGGGGACCAAAGCTGTTAGCTGGGCCCGCGTGACAGAGGCCAACAGTGGAACTAAATCCACCATCCGGTCTTTGCGAGACCTGGATGGACGGGCGATTCTTGAGCCTAAGCAGATGTGTGAGGCCTTTCAAAGGCACTTTGCCCGACTGTTCGGGAGGGGCGGGGAGCCGGTTGGGAACGTGGACTTCGGTCCATACCTCAACGGCCTGCCGCGCCTCTCGGACAGGGAGGCGAAGTCCTGCGAGGAGCCGATTTCGGCCGCTGAGATAGAGGACGTGCTGAGCCAATGCGGCAAACGCAAATCCCCGGGTCTCGATGGTCTTCCTTACGAATTATATCTAGCTATGCCGGACTTGTTCCCCGATCTCCTCGAGGCGGTTTACTGCAACTGGCAACAGAACGGGAGAATTCCCTGTACTGTGACCAAGGGCGTAGTCACGCTAGTGAGGAAGGACGAGAACAAGGGGGACGAAATAAGTAACTTCAGGCCCATAACACTGCTAAATACAGAGTTACAGATTTTGGCCAAGGTGCTAGCAAAGAGGTTGGCGCTTGTCGTGGGCAACCTGGTGGGAGATGCGCAGACATGCGCTATCCCGTCCAGGTCCATCCATGACAACCTCCACCTCATGCGATACATCATAGAGAGGGTTGGGAACGAACCCGGCTTTGGTGGGGCTCTGATCAACTTGGATCAATCTAAGGCGTTCGATAGGGTCGACCATGGTTACCTGGATGCGGTTCTAGCGGCGGCAGGCTTCGGACCCGTTTTCAGGGGCTGGATCACTGCTATGCACAGCAGCCGCATCTGCTCTAGGGTCAAGGTGAACGGCTACCTCTCGGAGCCGTTCAAAATCGCGCGGTCCATCCGACAAGGGTGCCCTCTCTCCTCCCTTCTGTATGTGTTGACTCTCGAGCCACTACTGCGGAAGTTGGAGTTGTTGCAGGGCATCCCTTTGGAACCGGGATTGCGGAAAGCGGTGTCGGCCTACGCCGATGACGTGACAGTAATGGTGTCGACGGCCTCCGAAATCGAGGCGGTCGGCACCTTACTGGAGGAGTACGAAAAGTTCACAGGGGCTAAGCTGAACCGGGACAAGTCGATCGGTTTGCAACTCGGCACGTGGAGGGGCAGACCGATGCCCTCCGATGGCGTCGTCGGACGCTGGACGGAGGGCCCGGTGAAGTTGCTCGGGGTCTGGTTCGGACCGGACCTCCAGGTGGAGAAAAACTGGGCGGAGGTTACGAACAGGGTGTTTGCACTGACCCAGAAGTGGGCCAGTTGCAAACTATCCCTGAAAGGTCGGGCGGAGGTGGCGAACACCTACATAGCGTCCGTCATCTACTACCGACTGACCGTAGTGCCCTGCCCAAGGGAAACCCTCACCAAGATGGAGCGCGCGCTCTTCCAATTCCTTTGGAAGAGGCGGGCTCCTATGGTGAGGAGATCCATCTGCTGTCAACACCCTTCGAAAGGAGGGCTGGGGATGCCGTGGCTAATGATGCGTAAACACGCATTAAGGCTACGGCACCTCTACGTATTCCTCACCGGACAACCGGTGTGGGCCTCGTTTGTGAGACGAACCTTTCCCAGACTCGTCTCACTCACCGAGCTGCAATCCTGGGTCAAGCAAAGACCGAGAAAACTGGGCGCCTGGCACACTGAGTGTGCCCAGGCGCTCACCGCCCTCTGGCAGGCGGATCCGGTTATCAGTGGAGACTCCACCGCAACATTCTATAGAGGGCTGGTACGCAGCAGGTGCGACGACGCCCTCGGAAAAGCCCTAGACATGGAGGAGGACGAACTGGCCAGCCTGTTCGGTAGGACATTCAGCCCGGGACCTATGGACAACTTCCAGAAGTCCCTGGCCTGGCAGTGCTACCGAGGGGCTTTACCCGTTCGAGAAAGGCTCTACAGACACGGGCGCCCGGGTAGGGAACCCGCCAAAAAGATCTGTCCCAGATGCGTGTGCGACGAGGAAACTGTTGCACACGCATTAGTACACTGCTCGGGCGTAGCCGATCTGTGGGGCTATGTCGAACAACTGCTGTCAAGGGTGGGACCGATCCGGTTGACCACCGAGTCTATTGTAATGATCAAGCCGCCTCCCCCCTTCAAAGATGAAGCAGAGGCGGTGTTTCTGTGCGTAATAGCCATGGCGAAAGAGGTTGTATGGTGGACGCGTCTGAAAGGACTGAGGTCGGGCACCTTTCTCTCTGGCCAACAACTGGTCCGTTTCTTCCGATATCATTTCGGAAGAAGGATCAGGATGGAGAGAGAGGTGCTGCACCCCAGCCGTTTCTATGAAAGATGGGTGAAAGTGGCGAGAATGGCCCGTGTGAATGGGCCTTCACTCTACATCAGACTATAGGTGAGGAAGATGAAAGACCAAGGGAGCACCCCTTCTCTGTGCTCCTGAGGAGAAGGGTTGCACACTTTTTTCGGGGGTGTGTGCGACCCCCCAAGGCGCCTCCTCTCTATTGAGGATTTTGTTAAAAATTTTATTTTTTGTTATATCTTATTTTATTTTTATATTTTGTTATTGCCTCCTCCTTATTGAGGACGCCTTTTTGTGTAAACTCCCCCCTTTGTACTTGTCCCACTTTTGATGCCCTAGTGGCAAATAAAAGAAATATATCTATCTATCTATCTATCTATCTATCTATCTATCTATATATATATATATATATATATATATATATATATATATATATATATATATACATATATACATGTATATGTATATATATATGTATATACATGCATATATATAAATATATATGTGTATATATATACATGTATATTTATACATGCATATGTATAAATATATATGTATATATATATATATACATGTATATTTGTATATGTATATATGTATATATATATACATGTATATATATATATATATATATATATATATATATATATATATATATATATATATATATATATGCAAAGGTTATATTTAATTTGTTTGGATTCAACAAGCTTAAAATTTTATAACTGGTATGAAGCAGTCAACAGATTACTGTAGTAAATATTCAATATATTAATAAATGGAAACTATATTTATAAAACCATAATTATTTTATTATATATATTTCAAGGGCAACCAAGGCAAATTTTAGTGCGCTTTCATCAGATAAAATACAAAATTTGTTTTAGAAATGTTGACATACCCGTCCCAAAACAACCTTGACGGTTGAAGGTTCTCTGGATAGAGAACCTTCAACCGTCAAGGTTGTTTTCTACGGGTATATGTATACATATATATATATACAAGTATATGTGTGTATATATATATACATTCTAGCAGCGGTACCTAGCGTTGCCTGGGTAGGTAAAATAATATCTGCTTTGATGAAAAGCTGTTGATCTTAGCGACTGCGAGTTTCTTGAAAATCGGTCGTAAGGTGTAGCAAATGGCGAAATATTGAGTGAAATCGTATGGAATATGTGGGAGGTGGAAAAAATCGTATTTTGAAGAGTTAAACGGCTGCCACGTCGTCCATGAACAAAACATGTAAAGTGTAAAGCTAATATAAGATGTGCAATGATAGGTTCTATCGTAGTATAAAAGTTGAACCAAATAAATTGATTTATGTGTGAGGTGGAGCGGAAGTTTCGAATTTGAACGAAATCGGTTGAAAAATGTGGGAGCTACAGCCGAAAAGGCGGAAATTTGAGCGAAAAGGTGGTATTTTCGAATATTTAAGCGGCTGCCACACCGTTCCTGAACAAAAAATCCAAAATGTAAAGCCACTTTAAGACGTGAAATAATTAGATCTAGCGTAGTGTACAATTTGAACAAAGTAGTGGAAATTTGAGTCTAAAAGTGGTATTTTTTAATATTTAAGCGGCTGCCAC
>OZ024752.1:19878924-19891424 GCA_964016885.1 Eledone cirrhosa | reverse complement strand
ACAGAGTATCAATAGTGGCTCTCAGACAGAGTATCAGTAGTGGCTCTCAGACAGAGTATCAGTGGTGGCTCTCAGACAGAGTATCAGTGGTGGCTCTCAGACAGAGTATCAGTGGAGGCTCTCAGACAGAGTATCAGTGGTGGCTCTCAGACAGAGTATCAGTGGAGGCTCTCAGACAGAGTATCAGTGGTGGCTCTCAGACAGAGTATCAGTAGTGGCTCTCAGACAGAGTATCAATAGTGGCTCTCAGACAGAGTATCAGTGGTGGCTCTCAGACAGAGTATCAGTAGTGGCTCTCAGACAGAGTATCAATAGTGGCTCTCAGACAGAGTATCAATAGTGGCTCTCAGACAGAGTATCAATAGTGGCTCTCAGACAGAGTATCAGTAGTGGCTCTCAGACAGAGTATCAGTGGTGGCTCTCAGACAGAGTATCAGTAGTGGCTCTCAGACAGAGTATCAGTGGAGGCTCTCAGACAGAGTATCAGTGGAGGCTCTCAGACAGAGTATCAGTAGTGGCTCTCAGACAGAGTATCAATAGTGGCTCTCAGACAGAGTATCAATAGTGGCTCTCAGACAGAGTATCAATAGTGGCTCTCAGACAGAGTATCAGTAGTGGCTCTCAGACAGAGTATCAGTGGTGGCTCTCAGACAGAGTATCAATAGTGGCTCTCAGACAGAGTATCAGTGGTGGCTCTCAGACAGAGTATCAGTGGTGGCTCTCAGACAGAGTATCAGTGGTGGCTCTCAGACAGAGTATCAGTGGTGGCTCTCAGACAGAGTATCAGTGGTGGCTCTCAGACAGAGTATCAGTGGTGGCTCTCAGACAGAGTATCAGTAGTGGCTCTCAGACAGAGTATCAGTGGTGGCTCTCAGACAGAGTATCAGTAGTGGCTCTCAGACAGAGTATCAATAGTGGCTCTCAGACAGAGTATCAATAGTGGCTCTCAGACAGAGTATCAATAGTGGCTCTCAGACAGAGTATCAGTAGTGGCTCTCAGACAGAGTATCAGTGGTGGCTCTCAGACAGAGTATCAGTGGTGGCTCTCAGACAGAGTATCAGTGGTGGCTCTCAGACAGAGTATCAGTGGTGGCTCTCAGACAGAGTATCAATAGTGGCTCTCAGACAGAGTATCAGTGGTGGCTCTCAGACAGAGTATCAATAGTGGCTCTCAGACAGAGTATCAGTGGTGGCTCTCAGACAGAGTATCAGTAGTGGCTCTCAGACAGAGTATCAGTGGTGGCTCTCAGACAGAGTATCAGTAGTGGCTCTCAGACAGAGTATCAATAGTGGCTCTCAGACAGAGTATCAGTGGTGGCTCTCAGACAGAGTATCAGTGGAGGCTCTCAGACAGAGTATCAGTAGTGGCTCTCAGACAGAGTATCAGTAGTGGCTCTCAGACAGAGTATCAATAGTGGCTCTCAGACAGAGTATCAGTAGTGGCTCTCAGACAGAGTATCAGTGGAGGCTCTCAGACAGAGTATCAATAGTGGCTCTCAGACAGAGTATCAGTGGTGGCTCTCAGACAGAGTATCAGTAGTGGCTCTCAGACAGAGTATCAGTGGTGGCTCTCAGACAGAGTATCAGTGGTGGCTCTCAGACAGAGTATCAGTGGTGGCTCTCAGACAGAGTATCAATAGTGGCTCTCAGACAGAGTATCAGTGGTGGCTCTCAGACAGAGTATCAGTGGTGGCTCTCAGACAGAGTATCAATAGTGGCTCTCAGACAGAAGTGGTGGCTCTCAGACAGAGTATCAATAGTGGCTCTCAGACAGAGTATCAGTGGTGGCTCTCAGACAGAGTATCAGTAGTGGCTCTCAGACAGAGTATCAGTGGTGGCTCTCAGACAGAGTATCAGTGGTGGCTCTCAGACAGAGTATCAGTAGTGGCTCTCAGACAGAGTATCAATAGTGGCTCTCAGACAGAGTATCAGTGGTGGCTCTCAGACAGAGTATCAATAGTGGCTCTCAGACAGAGTATCAGTGGTGGCTCTCAGACAGAGTATCAGTAGTGGCTCTCAGACAGAGTATCAGTGGAGGCTCTCAGACAGAGTATCAGTGGTGGCTCTTAGACAGAGTATCAGTGGAGGCTCTCAGACAGAGTATCAGTGGTGGCTCTCAGACAGAGTATCAGTGGTGGCTCTCAGACAGAGTATCAGTGGTGGCTCTCAGACAGAGTATCAATAGTGGCTCTCAGACAGAGTATCAGTGGTGGCTCTCAGACAGAGTATCAGTGGTGGCTCTCAGACAGAGTATCAATAGTGGCTCTCAGACAGAGTATCAATAGTGGCTCTCAGACAGAGTATCAATAGTGGCTCTCAGACAGAGTATCAGTGGTGGCTCTCAGACAGAGTATCAGTAGTGGCTCTCAGACAGAGTATCAGTGGAGGCTCTCAGACAGAGTATCAGTGGTGGCTCTCAGACAGAGTATCAGTGGTGGCTCTCAGACAGAGTATCAGTGGAGGCTCTCAGACAGAGTATCAGTAGTGGCTCTCAGACAGAGTATCAGTGGTGGCTCTCAGACAGAGTATCAGTAGTGGCTCTCAGACAGAGTATCAGTGGTGGCTCTCAGACAGAGTATCAATAGTGGCTCTCAGACAGAGTATCAATAGTGGCTCTCAGACAGAGTATCAATAGTGGCTCTCAGACAGAGTATCAGTGGTGGCTCTCAGACAGAGTATCAGTAGTGGCTCTCAGACAGAGTATCAGTGGTGGCTATCAGACAGAGTATCAGTAGTGGCTCTCAGACAGAGTATCAGTGGTGGCTCTCAGACAGAGTATCAGTAGTGGCTCTCAGACAGAGTATCAATAGTGGCTCTCAGACAGAGTATCAATAGTGGCTCTCAGACAGAGTATCAATAGTGGCTCTCAGACAGAGTATCAGTAGTGGCTCTCAGACAGAGTATCAGTGGTGGCTCTCAGACAGAGTATCAGTAGTGGCTCTCAGACAGAGTATCAGTGGTGGCTCTCAGACAGAGTATCAGTGGTGGCTCTCAGACAGAGTATCAGTGGTGGCTCTCAGACAGAGTATCAATAGTGGCTCTCAGACAGAGTATCAGTAGTGGCTCTCAGACAGAGTATCAATAGTGGCTCTCAGACAGAGTATCAGTGGTGGCTCTCAGACAGAGTATCAGTAGTGGCTCTCAGACAGAGTATCAGTGGTGGCTCTCAGACAGAGTATCAGTGGTGGCTCTCAGACAGAGTATCAGTAGTGGCTCTCAGACAGAGTATCAGTGGTGGCTCTCAGACAGAGTATCAGTAGTGGCTCTCAGACAGAGTATCAGTGGTGGCTCTCAGACAGAGTATCAATAGTGGCTCTCAGACAGAGTATCAGTGGTGGCTCTCAGACAGAGTATCAATAGTGGCTCTCAGACAGAGTATCAGTAGTGGCTCTCAGACAGAGTATCAATAGTGGCTCTCAGACAGAGTATCAGTGGTGGCTCTCAGACAGAGTATCAATAGTGGCTCTCAGACAGAGTATCAATAGTGGCTCTCAGACAGAGTATCAATAGTGGCTCTCAGACAGAGTATCAGTAGTGGCTCTCAGACAGAGTATCAATAGTGGCTCTCAGACAGAGTATCAATAGTGGCTCTCAGACAGAGTATCAGTAGTGGCTCTCAGACAGAGTATCAAGTAGTGGCTCTCAGACAGAGTATCAGTAGTGGCTCTCAGACAGAGTATCAGTGGTGGCTCTCAGACAGAGTATCAATAGTGGCTCTCAGACAGAGTATCAGTAGTGGCTCTCAGACAGAGTATCAATAGTGGCTCTCAGACAGAGTATCAGTGGTGGCTCTCAGACAGAGTATCAGTGGTGGCTCTCAGACAGAGTATCAATAGTGGCTCTCAGACAGAGTATCAGTAGTGGCTCTCAGACAGAGTATCAATAGTGGCTCTCAGACAGAGTATCAGTGGTGGCTCTCAGACAGAGTATCAGTGGTGGCTCTCAGACAGAGTATCAATAGTGGCTCTCAGACAGAGTATCAGTAGTGGCTCTCAGACAGAGTGTCAGTGGTGGCTCTCAGACAGAGTATCAGTGGAGGCTCTCAGACAGAGTATCAGTGGTGGCTCTCAGACAGAGTATCAATAGTGGCTCTCAGACAGAGTATCAGTAGTGGCTCTCAGACAGAGTATCAATAGTGGCTCTCAGACAGAGTATCAGTGGTGGCTCTCAGACAGAGTATCAGTAGTGGCTCTCAGACAGAGTATCAGTGGTGGCTCTCAGACAGAGTATCAGTGGTGGCTCTCAGACAGAGTATCAGTAGTGGCTCTCAGACAGAGTATCAGTAGTGGCTCTCAGACAGAGTATCAGTAGTGGCTCTCAGACAGAGTATCAGTGGTGGCTATCAGACAGAGTATCAGTGGTGGCTCTCAGACAGAGTATCAGTGGTGGCTCTCAGACAGAGTATCAGTGGTGGCTCTCAGACAGAGTATCAGTGGTGGCTCTCAGACAGAGTATCAATAGTGGCTCTCAGACAGAGTATCAGTAGTGGCTCTCAGACAGAGTATCAGTGGTGGCTCTCAGACAGAGTATCAGTGGTGGCTCTCAGACAGAGTATCAGTGGTGGCTCTCAGACAGAGTATCAATAGTGGCTCTCAGACAGAGTATCAGTGGTGGCTCTCAGACAGAGTATCAGTGGTGGCTCTCAGACAGAGTATCAGTAGTGGCTCTCAGACAGAGTATCAGTAGTGGCTCTCAGACAGAGTATCAATAGTGGCTCTCAGACAGAGTATCAGTGGTGGCTCTCAGACAGAGTATCAGTGGTGGCTCTCAGACAGAGTATCAGTGGTGGCTCTCAGACAGAGTATCAGTGGTGGCTCTCAGACAGAGTATCAGTGGTGGCTCTCAGACAGAGTATCAGTGGTGGCTCTCAGACAGAGTATCAGTAGTGGCTCTCAGACAGAGTATCAGTAGTGGCTCTCAGACAGAGTATCAATAGTGGCTCTCAGACAGAGTATCAGTGGTGGCTCTCAGACAGAGTATCAGTGGTGGCTCTCAGACAGAGTATCAGTGGTGGCTCTCAGACAGAGTATCAATAGTGGCTCTCAGACAGAGTATCAGTGGTGGCTCTCAGACAGAGTATCAGTGGTGGCTCTCAGACAGAGTATCAGTGGTGGCTCTCAGACAGAGTATCAGTGGAGGCTCTCAGACAGAGTATCAGTGGTGGCTCTCAGACAGAGTATCAGTGGTGGCTCTCAGACAGAGTATCAGTGGTGGCTCTCAGACAGAGTATCAGTAGTGGCTCTCAGACAGAGTATCAGTAGTGGCTCTCAGACAGAGTATCAATAGTGGCTCTCAGACAGAGTATCAATAGTGGCTCTCAGACAGAGTATCAGTGGAGGCTCTCAGACAGAGTATCAGTGGTGGCTCTCAGACAGAGTATCAGTGGTGGCTCTCAGACAGAGTATCAGTGGTGGCTCTCAGACAGAGTATCAGTAGTGGCTCTCAGACAGAGTATCAGTAGTGGCTCTCAGACAGAGTATCAGTAGTGGCTCTCAGACAGAGTATCAATAGTGGCTCTCAGACAGAGTATCAGTGGTGGCTCTCAGACAGAGTATCAGTGGTGGCTCTCAGACAGAGTATCAGTGGTGGCTCTCAGACAGAGTATCAATAGTGGCTCTCAGACAGAGTATCAGTGGTGGCTCTCAGACAGAGTATCAGTGGTGGCTCTCAGACAGAGTATCAGTGGTGGCTCTCAGACAGAGTATCAGTGGTGGCTCTCAGACAGAGTATCAGTGGTGGCTCTCAGACAGAGTATCAGTGGTGGCTCTCAGACAGAGTATCATAGTGGCTCTCAGACAGAGTATCAGTGGTGGCTCTCAGACAGAGTATCAATAGTGGCTCTCAGACAGAGTATCAGTGGTGGCTCTCAGACAGAGTATCAGTAGTGGCTCTCAGACAGAGTATCAGTGGTGGCTCTCAGACAGAGTATCAGTAGTGGCTCTCAGACAGAGTATCAATAGTGGCTCTCAGACAGAGTATCAGTGGTGGCTCTCAGACAGAGTATCAGTGGAGGCTCTCAGACAGAGTATCAGTAGTGGCTCTCAGACAGAGTATCAGTAGTGGCTCTCAGACAGAGTATCAATAGTGGCTCTCAGACAGAGTATCAGTAGTGGCTCTCAGACAGAGTATCAGTGGAGGCTCTCAGACAGAGTATCAATAGTGGCTCTCAGACAGAGTATCAGTGGTGGCTCTCAGACAGAGTATCAGTAGTGGCTCTCAGACAGAGTATCAGTGGTGGCTCTCAGACAGAGTATCAGTGGTGGCTCTCAGACAGAGTATCAGTGGTGGCTCTCAGACAGAGTATCAATAGTGGCTCTCAGACAGAGTATCAGTGGTGGCTCTCAGACAGAGTATCAGTGGTGGCTCTCAGACAGAGTATCAATAGTGGCTCTCAGACAGAGTATCAGTGGTGGCTCTCAGACAGAGTATCAATAGTGGCTCTCAGACAGAGTATCAGTGGTGGCTCTCAGACAGAGTATCAGTAGTGGCTCTCAGACAGAGTATCAGTGGTGGCTCTCAGACAGAGTATCAGTGGTGGCTCTCAGACAGAGTATCAGTAGTGGCTCTCAGACAGAGTATCAATAGTGGCTCTCAGACAGAGTATCAGTGGTGGCTCTCAGACAGAGTATCAATAGTGGCTCTCAGACAGAGTATCAGTGGTGGCTCTCAGACAGAGTATCAGTAGTGGCTCTCAGACAGAGTATCAGTGGAGGCTCTCAGACAGAGTATCAGTGGTGGCTCTTAGACAGAGTATCAGTGGAGGCTCTCAGACAGAGTATCAGTGGTGGCTCTCAGACAGAGTATCAGTGGTGGCTCTCAGACAGAGTATCAGTGGTGGCTCTCAGACAGAGTATCAATAGTGGCTCTCAGACAGAGTATCAGTGGTGGCTCTCAGACAGAGTATCAGTGGTGGCTCTCAGACAGAGTATCAATAGTGGCTCTCAGACAGAGTATCAATAGTGGCTCTCAGACAGAGTATCAATAGTGGCTCTCAGACAGAGTATCAGTGGTGGCTCTCAGACAGAGTATCAGTAGTGGCTCTCAGACAGAGTATCAGTGGAGGCTCTCAGACAGAGTATCAGTGGTGGCTCTCAGACAGAGTATCAGTGGTGGCTCTCAGACAGAGTATCAGTGGAGGCTCTCAGACAGAGTATCAGTAGTGGCTCTCAGACAGAGTATCAGTGGTGGCTCTCAGACAGAGTATCAGTAGTGGCTCTCAGACAGAGTATCAGTGGTGGCTCTCAGACAGAGTATCAATAGTGGCTCTCAGACAGAGTATCAGTAGTGGCTCTCAGACAGAGTATCAATAGTGGCTCTCAGACAGAGTATCAGTGGTGGCTCTCAGACAGAGTATCAGTAGTGGCTCTCAGACAGAGTATCAGTGGTGGCTATCAGACAGAGTATCAGTAGTGGCTCTCAGACAGAGTATCAGTGGTGGCTCTCAGACAGAGTATCAGTAGTGGCTCTCAGACAGAGTATCAATAGTGGCTCTCAGACAGAGTATCAATAGTGGCTCTCAGACAGAGTATCAATAGTGGCTCTCAGACAGAGTATCAATAGTGGCTCTCAGACAGAGTATCAGTGGTGGCTCTCAGACAGAGTATCAGTAGTGGCTCTCAGACAGAGTATCAGTGGTGGCTCTCAGACAGAGTATCAGTGGTGGCTCTCAGACAGAGTATCAGTGGTGGCTCTCAGACAGAGTATCAATAGTGGCTCTCAGACAGAGTATCAGTAGTGGCTCTCAGACAGAGTATCAATAGTGGCTCTCAGACAGAGTATCAGTGGTGGCTCTCAGACAGAGTATCAGTAGTGGCTCTCAGACAGAGTATCAGTGGTGGCTCTCAGACAGAGTATCAGTGGTGGCTCTCAGACAGAGTATCAGTAGTGGCTCTCAGACAGAGTATCAGTGGTGGCTCTCAGACAGAGTATCAATAGTGGCTCTCAGACAGAGTATCAGTGGTGGCTCTCAGACAGAGTATCAATAGTGGCTCTCAGACAGAGTATCAGTGGTGGCTCTCAGACAGAGTATCAATAGTGGCTCTCAGACAGAGTATCAGTAGTGGCTCTCAGACAGAGTATCAATAGTGGCTCTCAGACAGAGTATCAGTGGTGGCTCTCAGACAGAGTATCAATAGTGGCTCTCAGACAGAGTATCAATAGTGGCTCTCAGACAGAGTATCAATAGTGGCTCTCAGACAGAGTATCAGTAGTGGCTCTCAGACAGAGTATCAATAGTGGCTCTCAGACAGAGTATCAATAGTGGCTCTCAGACAGAGTATCAGTAGTGGCTCTCAGACAGAGTATCAATAGTGGCTCTCAGACAGAGTATCAGTAGTGGCTCTCAGACAGAGTATCAGTGGTGGCTCTCAGACAGAGTATCAATAGTGGCTCTCAGACAGAGTATCAGTAGTGGCTCTCAGACAGAGTATCAATAGTGGCTCTCAGACAGAGTATCAGTGGTGGCTCTCAGACAGAGTATCAGTGGTGGCTCTCAGACAGAGTATCAATAGTGGCTCTCAGACAGAGTATCAGTAGTGGCTCTCAGACAGAGTATCAATAGTGGCTCTCAGACAGAGTATCAGTGGTGGCTCTCAGACAGAGTATCAGTGGTGGCTCTCAGACAGAGTATCAATAGTGGCTCTCAGACAGAGTATCAGTAGTGGCTCTCAGACAGAGTGTCAGTGGTGGCTCTCAGACAGAGTATCAGTGGAGGCTCTCAGACAGAGTATCAGTGGTGGCTCTCAGACAGAGTATCAATAGTGGCTCTCAGACAGAGTATCAATAGTGGCTCTCAGACAGAGTATCAATAGTGGCTCTCAGACAGAGTATCAGTGGTGGCTCTCAGACAGAGTATCAGTAGTGGCTCTCAGACAGAGTATCAGTGGTGGCTCTCAGACAGAGTATCAGTGGTGGCTCTCAGACAGAGTATCAGTAGTGGCTCTCAGACAGAGTATCAGTAGTGGCTCTCAGACAGAGTATCAGTAGTGGCTCTCAGACAGAGTATCAGTGGTGGCTATCAGACAGAGTATCAGTGGTGGCTCTCAGACAGAGTATCAGTGGTGGCTCTCAGACAGAGTATCAGTGGTGGCTCTCAGACAGAGTATCAGTGGTGGCTCTCAGACAGAGTATCAATAGTGGCTCTCAGACAGAGTATCAGTAGTGGCTCTCAGACAGAGTATCAGTGGTGGCTCTCAGACAGAGTATCAGTGGTGGCTCTCAGACAGAGTATCAGTGGTGGCTCTCAGACAGAGTATCAATAGTGGCTCTCAGACAGAGTATCAGTGGTGGCTCTCAGACAGAGTATCAGTGGTGGCTCTCAGACAGAGTATCAGTAGTGGCTCTCAGACAGAGTATCAGTAGTGGCTCTCAGACAGAGTATCAATAGTGGCTCTCAGACAGAGTATCAGTGGTGGCTCTCAGACAGAGTATCAGTGGTGGCTCTCAGACAGAGTATCAGTGGTGGCTCTCAGACAGAGTATCAGTGGTGGCTCTCAGACAGAGTATCAGTGGTGGCTCTCAGACAGAGTATCAGTGGTGGCTCTCAGACAGAGTATCAGTAGTGGCTCTCAGACAGAGTATCAGTAGTGGCTCTCAGACAGAGTATCAATAGTGGCTCTCAGACAGAGTATCAGTGGTGGCTCTCAGACAGAGTATCAGTGGTGGCTCTCAGACAGAGTATCAGTGGTGGCTCTCAGACAGAGTATCAATAGTGGCTCTCAGACAGAGTATCAGTGGTGGCTCTCAGACAGAGTATCAGTGGTGGCTCTCAGACAGAGTATCAGTGGTGGCTCTCAGACAGAGTATCAGTGGAGGCTCTCAGACAGAGTATCAGTGGTGGCTCTCAGACAGAGTATCAGTGGTGGCTCTCAGACAGAGTATCAGTGGTGGCTCTCAGACAGAGTATCAGTAGTGGCTCTCAGACAGAGTATCAGTAGTGGCTCTCAGACAGAGTATCAATAGTGGCTCTCAGACAGAGTATCAATAGTGGCTCTCAGACAGAGTATCAGTGGAGGCTCTCAGACAGAGTATCAGTGGTGGCTCTCAGACAGAGTATCAGTGGTGGCTCTCAGACAGAGTATCAGTGGTGGCTCTCAGACAGAGTATCAGTAGTGGCTCTCAGACAGAGTATCAGTAGTGGCTCTCAGACAGAGTATCAGTAGTGGCTCTCAGACAGAGTATCAATAGTGGCTCTCAGACAGAGTATCAGTGGTGGCTCTCAGACAGAGTATCAGTGGTGGCTCTCAGACAGAGTATCAGTGGTGGCTCTCAGACAGAGTATCAATAGTGGCTCTCAGACAGAGTATCAGTGGTGGCTCTCAGACAGAGTATCAGTGGTGGCTCTCAGACAGAGTATCAGTGGTGGCTCTCAGACAGAGTATCAGTGGAGGCTCTCAGACAGAGTATCAGTGGTGGCTCTCAGACAGAGTATCAGTGGTGGCTCTCAGACAGAGTATCAGTGGTGGCTCTCAGACAGAGTATCAGTAGTGGCTCTCAGACAGAGTATCAGTAGTGGCTCTCAGACAGAGTATCAATAGTGGCTCTCAGACAGAGTATCAATAGTGGCTCTCAGACAGAGTATCAGTGGAGGCTCTCAGACAGAGTATCAGTGGTGGCTCTCAGACAGAGTATCAGTGGTGGCTCTCAGACAGAGTATCAGTGGTGGCTCTCAGACAGAGTATCAGTAGTGGCTCTCAGACAGAGTATCAGTAGTGGCTCTCAGACAGAGTATCAGTAGTGGCTCTCAGACAGAGTATCAATAGTGGCTCTCAGACAGAGTATCAATAGTGGCTCTCAGACAGAGTATCAGTGGAGGCTCTCAGACAGAGTATCAGTGGTGGCTCTCAGACAGAGTATCAGTGGTGGCTCTCAGACAGAGTATCAGTGGTGGCTCTCAGACAGAGTATCAGTAGTGGCTCTCAGACAGAGTATCAGTAGTGGCTCTCAGACAGAGTATCAGTAGTGGCTCTCAGACAGAGTATCAATAGTGGCTCTCAGACAGAGTATCAGTGGTGGCTCTCAGACAGAGTATCAGTGGTGGCTCTCAGACAGAGTATCAGTGGTGGCTCTCAGACAGAGTATCAGTGGTGGCTCTCAGACAGAGTATCAGTAGTGGCTCTCAGACAGAGTATCAATAGTGGCTCTCAGACAGAGTATCAATAGTGGCTCTCAGACAGAGTATCAATAGTGGCTCTCAGACAGAGTATCAATAGTGGCTCTCAGACAGAGTATCAATAGTGGCTCTCAGACAGAGTATCAGTGGTGGCTCTCAGACAGAGTATCAGTAGTGGCTCTCAGACAGAGTATCAGTGGAGGCTCTCAGACAGAGTATCAGTGGAGGCTCTCAGACAGAGTATCAGTAGTGGCTCTCAGACAGAGTATCAGTGGTGGCTCTCAGACAGAGTATCAGTGGTGGCTCTCAGACAGAGTATCAATAGTGGCTCTCAGACAGAGTATCAATAGTGGCTCTCAGACAGAGTATCAGTAGTGGCTCTCAGACAGAGTATCAATAGTGGCTCTCAGACAGAGTATCAGTGGTGGCTCTCAGACAGAGTATCAATAGTGGCTCTCAGACAGAGTATCAGTGGTGGCTCTCAGACAGAGTATCAGTAGTGGCTCTCAGACAGAGTATCAGTAGTGGCTCTCAGACAGAGTATCAATAGTGGCTCTCAGACAGAGTATCAATAGTGGCTCTCAGACAGAGTATCAGTGGTGGCTCTCAGACAGAGTATCAATAGTGGCTCTCAGACAGAGTATCAGTGGTGGCTCTCAGACAGAGTATCAGTAGTGGCTCTCAGACAGAGTATCAGTGGTGGCTCTCAGACAGAGTATCAGTGGTGGCTCTCAGACAGAGTATCAGTAGTGGCTCTCAGACAGAGTATCAGTGGTGGCTCTCAGACAGAGTATCAATAGCAACCTCAAGCGATTAGCGAACTATAATCTCACCTGATCAACGAAACAATTGTCAGTACGTTAAATATAGCCCTTATTGTACAGCCAACCATGTTACTCTTCATTCTTTATATATATATATATATATATATATATATATATATATATATATATATATATATATATATATATATATATATATATATATATATATATATACTAGCAGAGGTACCAGGCGTTGCTCGGGTATTAAATAGCAGTTGCGTATACCATTTATATCAATACTTCAGTGCTGCTTCGAAAACTATACTTTTACAAAAGCGTCGGCTTTTTCCAAAAGGGGGTTCCTGCCCCCAGGTGTCCCCTACTTAATATGTGCCATTTCTGGGAGTTCACATTCATCTGTTGGACAAACATAGCCCATGTATCAAGATTTGTGAAAATCGGTTGCAAATTCCAGAAGTTATGACGTTTTGTTGCATTGCACTGCAGTGCTTCAGTCGACTCCAAGGAAGTGGTTAAAGGGGGTTATCTGCCGGGAGGCTCTATAATCTGTAAAAATGAAAGTGCCAATGACCATCCGGAGTACATAAGTAACCTATGTCTTAAGT
>OZ024752.1:19857786-19872786 GCA_964016885.1 Eledone cirrhosa | reverse complement strand
TTAATATTGCTCCAGTCCTTAAAACAACCATTATTACCATCCCTAACATTAGCAGTTTCTATTTCTAAAATGTTTTTAACCAGATGACATGGAATTTTTACCGAACCAAACTACAGCAACCATCTTATAAAAGGTTAGTCCAGTGATTTAAGTTATTTTACGAGAGCGAGAGTGTGAGTGAAGAGAGAGAGAGAGTAAGTAAAAAATGTATACATTCACCGTATTCTTCGTTATTTACAAATATTTCTTATATTTCATTCTCAATGCTCCGAGAAGCCCCCCCCCCTCTCTCTCTGTCGGTCCGTTCTTTCTGATTGTATGTCTGTTTGTCCCTCTTGTCTGCCTGTCTGTCTATCTTTCCATCCATCTATATATATATGTCTGTCTATCTATCTATCTATCTATCTATCTATCTATCTATCTATCTATCTATCTATTTATCTATCTATCTATCTATCTATCTATTTATCTGTTATAAATTTATCTGTTATATAGTCTTTTATACCTTTCGCTTTGGCTCCAAGAATTACTACCCCTGCCCCCAGTCTTTGAGACCAGCCCCGATATTAGAGAAGATAGCCACCTCGTTCGACCAAAGATGTTATAACTGGAAGACTGACGCTAGGTGGTGGCCAACTGTAAACAACTTAGTGTGAATGCTTATAACCACATGTCCCATGTCTAAACACATGTAGGAGAATGCTTATGTGGGTGAGTGTACACACACACACACATTCAGCATATATATTTACACACACACACACACACACACATATGTGTATATATACACACACACACACACACACACACACACACACACACACACACACACATATGTGTATATATATATATATATATATATATATACACACACACACATTCAGCATATATATTTACACACACACACACACACACACACACACACACACACACACACACACACACACACACACACACATATATATATATATATATACGTTATTCCGGGTTGAATCGGAGGTAACCACAGTAAGTAAGGTTCTCAATACGTTGCAGAGTATGAAAGTTTTAATATAGATGAGATTCTACAGGATCATTGATTCCTGATGATTTCTAAAGAATGAAACAGTTCTAGTCCTGTAGAATCTCATCTATATATATATATATATATTATATATGCACACAGATACGTACATGCATATATGTACATACACCAAGTTCCGCTATGTGTGTATGTTTGTGTATGTAGGTATGTATTTGTGTATGCATATATGTGTATGTTAGTATACGTTAGTGTTCGTGGCTAGTAGCTACTATGTGAATGTAGAAACACACCAGTTCACCCTTATCAATGCCACAAGATCTACAGATGTCAAAGAGGCCTAAAGGATTATTTCAAGGTTCAACAAACACAAGCAGTCGAAGCTGCATCAAAACCACATACCATTTATGTGGATGGCTAAAAGTATGTCTGGTATAAAAAGCCACATAAGATCTCATGCCAGAACTGAGCATCATCTACACTGGAGTGGTCAAGCTTTGTATTGAGCACACAACAGTATGTAGTAGAGGAGGGTGGCCTAGTGGTAAGGTGTTGCACTTACAATCATAATGTCGTGGGTTCGATTCCTGGGTTGCGTGTAGTGTTCTTGAGCAAAACAGTTCATTTCACATTGCTCCAGTATACTCAGATGAAAATGAGTACCAGCAATTACTGGGAGTTTAACCCTGCGATGGACTGGCGTCATGTCCAGGAGGAAGTCTTGTACTCTCAGATGAGCACCGGCCTAACAAGCCTTAAATGGCTTAAGACAGACTTTAAACTTTAATGTACATCTGTCTATACCGTATCTCTATTCCTACTCTACACTTTAACCTGTATTGAGTTCTTTGATTTATAGTCCTGATTCCCGAAAAGTGAACGCATAGCACACACACACACACACACAAACATACACTCACACACACACACACACAAACATACTCTCTCACATACACACACACAAACACAAACATACACTCTCACACACACACACAAACATACACTCTCTCTCACACACACATACACACACACAAACATACACACTCTCTCTCTCTCTCTCACACACACACTCATCTTGTTGTAGGATCTCCGTCGGTGCTTTCCAGTTGTTTAAACAACAGAACAGCCTGGTGGTGAAATTAATAGTACAAGTCGCTGAGCATACCATAGCGTGTGACACAGGCGTGTGATACAAGTGTGTGACACAGGCATGTGACACAAGTGGGTGACACAGGCGTGTGGCACAAGTGGGTGACACAGGCGTGTGGCACAGGCGTGTGACACAAGTGTGTGACACCGGCGTGAGACAGACGTGTCACAAGGCTGGCCCTATGAACTACAGATACAACCGAGTATATCATAGATTCAGCGTGATACAAGTGTGTGACACAGGGGGTGACACAGGTGTGTGACGCAGGTGTTGACACAGGTGTGTGACGCAGGTATTGACACATGTGTGACACATGCTAGCTTTATGAACTATAAATACAACTCATTTATTACAAACAACATTCTCAAGGAATCGATAAGCCGGTGAGAATAGAGTTCAAGCTCGGGGTATCGTGAGTCGAAAACTCTAACCACTAAACCGCGCGCTTTCACACACACACACGCACACGCATACATACCTACATACATACATGTATACACACAATGCACGTACAAGCACCCACAGAACACGGACACGCCCACACACGTACATATACATCCATACATACAGATACACAAACACACGTAAGCGTACATACACGCACAAATACACACACACACACACACACACACACATATACAGATATATCAGGATAGAACCAGTTTAAAACTAGTTAGACCATTATTCAACAGAATACTCGATACTTGGGGTGGTAGAGTGTGGCTATAGTATAGAGTCGGGCCTTGAGCTCTTGTCGTTTCAATAGCTAGTTCCAGACTGGAACTAGCTATTGAAACGGCAAGAGCTCAGCCATCGGGCCTCGACTATATATATCTACATACCCCCCTCCCACACATTATCATCGTTTTTCTTAATTTGGGGCTGGATTATCTGGAAATAATTTGTGATTTATTCAACCCAATTGTTTGCATTTGTCTGTCTGTCTGTCTGTCTGTCTGTCTGTCAATCTTTCTATCTGTCTATCTGTCCCTGATAGGTCGGGCGGAGGTGGCGAACACTTATATAGCGTCCGTCATCTACTACCGCCTGACCGTCGTGCCTTGCCCAAGGGAAACGCTCGCCAAAATGGAACGCGCACTCTTCCAATTCCTTTGGAAGAAGCGGCTCCTATGGTGAGGAGATCTATCTGCTGTCAATACCCTTCGAAAGGAGGGCTGGGGATGCCGTCGCTGATGATGCGTAAACACGCATTAAGGCTACGGCACCTCCAGGTATTCCTCACCGGTCAATTGGTGTGGGCCCCGTTTGTGAGGCGAGCCTTTCCCAGACTCGTCTCGCTCACCGAGCTGCAATCCTGGGTCAAGCAAAGACCGAGAAAACTGGGCGCCTGGCACACCGAGTGTGCCCAGGCGCTCTGGCAGGCGGACCCGGCTGACAGTGGAGAATCCACCTCGTCATTCTATAAAGGGCTGGTGGTTAGCAGGTGCGACGACGCCCTCGGAGAAGCCCTAGGCATGGAGGAAAACGAACTGGCCAATCTGTTCGGTAGGTCATTCAGCCCGGGACCTATGGATAACTTCCAGAGGTCCCTGGCCTGGCAGTGCTACCGAGGGGCTCTGCCCGTTCGAGAAAGGCTCTACAGACACGGGCGCCCGGGTAGGGACCCCTCGAAAAAGATCTGTCCCAGATGCGTGTGCGACGAGGAAACCGTTGCACACGCATTGGTACACTGCTCGGGCATTGCCGATCTGTGGGGCTATGTCGAACAACTGCTGTCAAGGGTGGGACCGATTCGGTTGACCACCGAGTCTATTGTAACGATCAAGCCGCCGAAGGAGAGGCGGTGTTTCTGTGCATAGTAACCATGGCGAAAGAGGTTGTATGGTGGACGCATCTGAAAGGACTGAGGTCAGGCACCTTTCTCTCTGGCCAACAACTGGTCCGTTTCTTCCGATATCATTTCGGAAGAAGGATCAGGATGGAGAGAGAGGTGCTGCACCCCAGCCGTTTCTATGAAAGATGTGTGAAAGTGGCGAGAATGGCCTGTGTGAATGGGCCTTCACTCTACATCAGACTGTAGGTGAGAAAGATGAAAGATCATGGGAGCACCCTCTCTCTGTGCTCCTGAGGAAAAGGGTTGCACACTTTTTTCGGGACTGTGTGCGTCCCCCCAAAGCGCCTCCTCCCTATTGAGGATTTTGTTATTCAATTTATTTTTGTTATATTTTATATTTTATATTTTTATATTTTGTTATTGCCTCCTCCTTGGTGAGGACGCCTTTTTATGTAAACTCCCCCCATTGTACTTGTCCCACTCTTTGACGCCCTGGTGGCAAATAAAAAGAAAGTTATCTATCTATCTACCTGTCTGCCTCTCTGTAAACTGTCTGTCTGTCCGTCTGTCTGTCATCTCTCTCCGCCAGCAATAAAACGAAAAACTTATCTTCTACCCTACTTCTTTTTCTTCGTCTTGTTTTTGTCTTTTTCTCTCATCCTCTCTATTTCCATAAATATATATATATACATGGTATGTATGGTGAGGAGGGTGACTTTGGGACATCCTGCAGGACTAAAAACAAAACCTGTGAAAGGGCAAAGGAGCTCTTAAGAGTCAATGGCCATCCAAAATCACCGGGAGAGATGACCCCTTAGCCTTTGTCAAGGCTGAATTCTAGGAGAAGAAAAACTCTGATATAACACCTGCAACCCTGATGGTATCCAATGATGTTGACTTGTTCTTCTTTTTGGTAAATATCATCTTGGTTAAGAGAGTGGGACTGGCTTTGTGCAGTGCCTTTGCTCACTATAAAAGCTTCACGGCACAGGCATTGCTTTATATCTGGAGATCTCTCTGCACTTGTCGTCACATGGTACCATGGGCCCAGCACTATGTGTCAATAATTGTCACAAGTGTAGTGTTTGTACCAGAGTTTTCAAGTCGCTGGCTGGACTAAAAAGTCACACTCGTTCAGCGCATCGGTAGGGGTTCTCCTACATGGATATAAAGTAGTGGCCGTACTCGAAAACGAGTTGGCAGCCACCATGTATGTATGTGCATATATATATGTATGGACGTATGTGCATATATATGTATGGACGTATGTGCATATATATGTATATATGTAAATATATACATACACCTATATGTATGTATGTACTTATTTATGTATGAATGTGTCTGTATTTATATATAGACATATGTATATATATATATAGTTTTTAAGACATTTTATGACATTATGTGCATCATGTATTCTGTCTTTTTCCATATAGCGCTGGCCTCGGGACCCCCCTGCTGGTCCTTTAACCTTGTTCTGGTGACGCAGCTCGATGGAGCATGCAACTACTGATATACTCTTGTTTATAGGCTCTGATGATTCCTGCCATGGGGTATGGATGAAACACTGTTAGCTAATAAAACAATGTATTTCTAAGCACTCTTTGGTTATTCCTATAACTATATATATATATATATATATGCAGATGTGTGTACGTTACAGTGTTCATATGTTAACAACCTTATACACTGCTCTATAAAAGCTTCGTTTATTGATAAACTGACGTTTTCACTCTACTTGACACAATATGACAATTACCTATGAGTGTGTACATCCACACACACGTGCATCCACACGCCCACACATACACATTTGTTCTTATACAATTATATATACACACACATATACATATATGACTTTTACAAGACTAGAACTGTTTCAGTCGCAAGAAATCTAGCCTCGTAGAAGTTATTTCTATAATAAAATATTAAAAAAATGAATATACCTATACTCTACTAACTTATTGAGTACCTTTTTTGACAGTGGTCGCCTTCCCATTTACATCGGGATTTTACACACACACACACACACACACACACACACACACACACACACACACACACACACACACACACACACACACACACACACACACACACACACACACACACACACACACACACTAGTAATAAACGAAAGATATATACTTTATATCATTTCTATTTATTTCATTATATAGATTTTGAAGATGTAAAGTTTTATGTATAACATAAAGCAAAACATGTTCTCCTCAGACAATATAAATAGAAACGGGATAATTTTTCCTGATATGCTTTTAGACAACCGAACTGGACAGATAGATGACCACCAGGCATATGACTAGAGCACATATGGGGGTTACGTGATTGGGGGAAAACATTACATTTTTTCAGTGCCAAAGAAGGGAGATCTTTCTAACACCAACAACTACAGGGGGATCTCACTGACGTCACTTGCAACAAAGACCATCAACAGGATGATTCTTAACAGGATCCATCCCGAGATGGAGAAGAAGCTTAGGGACAACCAGAACTGCTTCAGAGAGGGAAGATCAACCACCAGTCACATCCTGATGCCGAGGAAAATATTAGAGGGAGCTAGAGTAAAGAGCCTTCCTGCAGTCATGGTTTTCATTGACTTTAGGAAGGCTTTTGATTTTGCGGACCGTCAATGCCTGGTGAAGATCTTACAGGCTTATGGAATCCCCAAGAAGATAGTGGACCTGATATCACTGCTCTACACCAACACCAAAGCCCAAGTCATTATACCTGATGGGATGACGGAGTTCTTTGAGATACTGGCTGGAGTGTTCCGGGGAGATACATTGGCTCCCTACCTTTTTATCATCGTAGTGGACTATTGTATGCGCCTTGCGCTGGAGAAACACCAGGACTCTGGCTTTACTGTAACACCGGCTCAGAGCAGAAGAGTTAAGGCGAAAAAGGTATCAGATGCTGAATTTGCCGACGACATAGTTTTGGTGACAAACACAGTGATGGAGGCAGAGGAGTTGATGCAGGAGGTGGAGACTGTGTCGATGAGTGTGGGGCTGAGAATGAATGAGATTAAGACGAAATATCTGGTAGAGAATGTTGAGAAGCCAGAGAGGATCACTAATGTAGGCGGGAAGCCGCTAGAATTGGTTGAGGACTTCCTGTATTTAGGAATACGGAGGAGGATGTGGTCGAGGGGAAGAGCAAAGCCTGGGTGGCGGGCCACAGTTTGAGATCGGTGTGGAAGTCGGACCTTCGTAAAGACCTGAAGATCCGTTTCTTCATTGCTGCAGTGGAGTCTGTGCTACTGTATGGGTCTGACACTTGGACACTGACCAAGAAACTCACTCAGATGGTGGATGGGTGCTACACGAGAATGCTGAGGATGGCTCTGAACATTAATCAGTATACACTGAGGATGAAGAACTCAGAGCTGTATGGGAGCCTCCCAAAAGTCAGCTCAAAAGTAACATAGAGGAGACTGAAGTTAGCTGGACATGCTCACCGACATCCAGAGTTGACACTACACTCAGTGCTCCTGTGGGAGCCCCTACACAGACACACTAGAAGAGGGAGACCGAGGTTGACATGTTGATGCCCTAAGGATAGACACTGGTCTGTTGGAGACGCAGGACATGGCAGCGATGATGAGGGACAGAGATCGCTGGAGAGAACTGGTCTATGTATCTCGGGAATTTTACACACACACACACACACACACACACACACACACACACACACACACACACACACACACACACACACACGCACACACACACACACACACACACACACACACACACACACACACACACACACATATAAGCAAACCAATTCTTTGTCAAATCCCTACTCATCAAAAAATCATCCTTTCAATCATGTTTATAGATATACTGGTAGATTTATATATATAATAGGTAGTTCAGTAGGTTGGTGGTTTACTGAGCCGGGTAACAAAATCAGCACTCTATGCTGGAGCCGAATGTATATAGTGAAATCTCGCTTGTTTTCAATATATATAGTGCAGTATAAGTTTGGTAAAAATCTCCAAGGGTCAGAACACTCAATTATATACTTAACTGAGACGACATAAGTATCTAATTGTATAAATAGTGGTAATAACTTGGTAGAAATATCGTAGGTATAGAGCAACTCTACTCCGTAGTCCTCCAAACCAACTACACTTAACTTCCTAGTATGGCTTCGTTGTAATACTGGCCTTAATATTAATATTATAGGCATGGAAGGTAAATATTTGTATTTAATCGATTCTGGTGATCTTATTTTAACAGCATTATAACAGGAATGGGATATTATAGTTATTCTAATGAAACAGCCGTAAACCAATTACAGGATTTAATTTAAATCCTTGTTAAACTTTATTCTCTCTCTCTCTCTCTCTCTCTCTCTCTCACGCGCACACGCACACGCACACACACACATATATCAGAATGGAAGCGGTAAAAAACCAGTTAGACCATTCCTCACTAGAGTAGTCGATACTTGGGGTAGAGTGGGTAATATGAAAAGTTCGGATTTAGTTGTTGAAACGGCAGGAGCTGAACCGTCGGGGTCCCCAATTTTTCACACACACACACACACACACACACACACACACACACACACACACACACACACACACACACACACACACACACACACACACACACACACACACACACACACACATATACACACCGTTTTTGATTTCTTTTGCAATATTTTTTATCTGAAAACACGTTGAAACATACTGTTATATTTGGGAGGTGATTCTGGCAATAAAAACACACGCACCTGTTCACTTTCACTTCAATTTATTACAAATTTCCAGTTGGTTGGTTAAATAGCCGGATGGTTGTTTAATTGTTTATTGTCAAAACTGTTTTGTCACACATTCTGTGACCTCGCCAGTGACTAATTTGTTATTTTGTGTCTCTCTTTTGTCCTGTCCTACACCATCTTGTTTTTGTATAATTAGGACTACATTTTACAATATGTCCTTTGTTTTAAGAGAAATGTTTGGTGTTATTTCTAACAGGTCGAAGAATCGCTGGAGGTTTCGTCGTTGGCTCGCCTTAAAGTATGTTGCTGTTTATTTAGCTCAGGTCAGCCACGACGGGACGGACCTATCAATAAACAAAAGCGTTCCAACCGTGACATTATGTATTTTTTGTATTTTTTTTGTACACCAGGAACTATATATAATCTTTCATTTGAGGTGTGATTTGAGGAGAAATATGTAGTTGCTATTTCTAGCAGGTTGAGTGACCTCGTAGACGCCCATTCATCTGCTCGATAACTTTGGTATGGAATAAGTACCCCACCCGTAAATTCCTTTAACATTTGTTTTTTTGAAAATTCTTCGAATTCTGTTCTAACCATTTAATTACCATATTTCACACGAAGGACTGCCTATGGTTTTGGAACTGTTTTGAAAATAATCAAGAATTTGGAAGGATTTAGTAATATAAGTAATTTTCGGTAGATTGGCAGTATCAGTCGAGCATCGAACAACATGCTTTGTGGCATAGAGTTACGTCACTTTACGTTCTGAATTCAAATCGTGCTGAGGTTAGCTTTGCCTTTCATTCTTACGGGGTTGATAAATAAAGTACCAGTAATGTACTGGATTCGATTTGATCGACTCCCCCCCCCCCCCCCCCCCCTCCCCAGAAAAATTTATTGGTCTTGTGCCTAAATCAGAAACCATTAAATTAAAAGAAACAGCTACATGCCACGAAGCTAGCGGCTGTTTCACAAGGTTTACTGATGGAAACATTGAAATTTAAAAATATTTCTTGTTTGTAAGCTCTGATGTTTAAAATATATATATTCATAAACAGGAAAGTTAATAGTGAAATAGTTAGGTAAGAAGTGGGTAGGTTGTTAAATGCCTGGGACTTGAACTCGGGATGTAATGAACTGAAATAAATCCCTCAAGGCATTTCGCCCGACTCCCTACCACTTCTGTCAATTTACTCACACAATCACACAACCACCAGCACCACCTCAGCTGCATCACCACCACCACCACCACCACACTACCTCAACTACATCACTCGCACCGCACCACCACCTCAGCTACACCCCCAACCCTCCACCATACACTCCCCCAACCGCACCACCACTACACCACCACACCACTACACCACCACCACCACCACCACACCACCACCACCACCACCACCACACCACCCCACCACACCACTACACCACCCCACCACACGACCACACCACCACACCACCACCACACCACCACACCACACGACCACACCACCACACCACCACCACACCACCACACCACCACACCACTACACCCCCCACACCACCACCACCACGACCACACCACACCACACCACCACCACACCACCACATGCAGGAAGTATGTCGTACTGTCATACACAGCCATCCTAACTCTTAACATAACATTTCCATTTTCTATAACAATTTCTAAATATTATAAACGTCGGTTAGCAGCTACAACTGGGCGAGTCTCTGGTTCATTATGACGTCATAAGTGACAAGGGAGTGTATAGAACTCAACACAGAACAAATATAGTAAAGGACTCCACTCAATGAACACCCATGTTTCTCTTTGCCTTCTCCACTGATATTTATATTCTTCGTTGATTTAGATCAGAGGTTCTCAAAGTGGGCGCCCCCACCCCCGGGAATTGTATAAGTACAGAGGGCGGTGGGGGAGCGTTAGAGATGATATAATAATATATAGTCCCTTCTGCCTCGTCAGCAATGAGAACAATATTTGCCCTAGTGTTCTTATATATTTGATAAATATTTATCCTTATCGAGCCTCGTGAAATAAATACGTTTGTTTATATTTTGTTATTGTGTATGCAAAAATATCTGCACACGGGATCTTCTGAAACTAAAAAAATCAATCTGTGAACGCAGAAGTAAATATTTCGAAAAACGTTACACACTATATATATATATATATATATATATATATACACTACATATACATATATACACACACACACAGATAGTGTCATAATGTCGTAATGCAGGCAGCTAGACATACAAACAGATATTATAAAGGCGCGACGTTATAGCTATCTAATGCGGTCCCTAGGGCATTGAAAATTTGAAATATTTTTTGCTCAAAACACTCACACGGCCATAAGTATTAAATGTGTAAAGTTTGGGGTGGTAGGGGTATTACATGGCCGTGGAAGGGGAGTGGGTATTACATGGCCATGAGTGGGGAGGTGGCTCCAAAAGGTCTGAGAACCTGTTATAGATCAATTAAATTCCACCCTCAAAAGTAGCTATGGTAGAAAACAAACATGCTCAAAGTCGCGCATTGTGTTCGAAACCAGACCCACACGACGACGCCCCATTTCTGTCAATAATATATAAACAATATGCTCCGAATAAGACATTTTGTTGGTTTGCTAAGTTCCTGTATAACTACTCTCGTTTTCTTAGCTAATACAGGTACATGGAATTCTCTGGCAACTGGTGTATCCAGCACCTATTTTAAACGAATAGGCTATGTAGCCGGTAAATCCTAAAGGGAAGCCACACACATCGCTATAGTGTTTCACCAGCCCCTTCCTTCTGCTCTCTGTATCTGTTTATGTATTTACATGTAAATATGTGTGTATGTACCTTACGAATGGATGACTAAATGATTTTAACTTGTTTTTTAACAATTGATCGTGGAAAGGATTTCAAATTCTCTCAACTCGGGCTACTACTTAGGGTGCCTGATACTCTAACCGGCTACATAGCCTCTTCCTATTTTAAACAGTACATATGATAACTAAAGGCGGATATTTGAATTTGTCGCAATCAACCAGACTAGTTAATCCAAGTTAAGAAGTTAACTCGGGGAGTTAGATTTAATTTCAAACATTTACGACATTAAAATTGCTGAGAGAAGGGAGGTGGATTGGCAATATCGGTAGAGCATTGGACTACAGGCAGTATCTGTAGAGCATTGGACTAGAGGCAGTATCTGTAGAGCATTGGACTACAGGCAGTATCTGTAGAGCATTGGACTACAGGCAGTATCTGTAGAGCATTGGACTACAGGCAGTATCGGTAGAGCATTGGACTAGAGGCAGTATAGGTAGAGCATTGGACTAGAGGCAGTATAGGTAGAACATTGGACTAGAGGCAGTATAGGTAGAGCATTGGACTAGAGGCAGTATCGGTAGAGCATTGGACTAGAGGCAGTATCTGTAGAGCATTGGACTAGAGGCAGTATCGGTAGAACATTGGACTAGAGGCAGTATCGGTAGAGCATTGGACTAGAGGCAGTATAGGTAGAACATTGGACTAGAGGCAGTATAGGTAGAACATTGGACTAGAGGCAGTATCGGTAGAGCATTGGACTAGAGGCAATATCGGTAGAGCATTGGACTAGAGGCAGTATCTGTAGAGCATTGGACTAGAGGCAGTATCGGTAGAACATTGGACTAGAGGCAGTATAGGTAGAGCATTGGACTAGAGTCAGTATCGGTAGAGCATTGGACTAGAGGCAATATCGGTAGAGCATTGGACTAGAGGCAGTATCTGTAGAGCATTGGACTAGAGGCAGTATCTGTAGAACATTGGACTAGAGGCAGTATCGGTAGAACATTGGACTAGAGGCAGTATCTGTAGAGCATTGGACTAGAGGCAGTATCTGTAGAGCATTGGACTACAGGCAGTATCTGTAGAGCATTGGACTACAGGCAGTATCTGTAGAACATTGGACTAGAGGCAGTATCGGTAGAGCATTGGACTAGAGGCAGTATAGGTAGAGCATTGGACTAGAGGCAGTATAGGTAGAGCATTGGACTAGAGGCAGTATAGGTAGAGCATTGGACTAGAGTCAGTATAGGTAGAGCATTGGACTAGAGGCAGTATCTGTAGAGCATTGGACTAGAGGCAGTATCTGTAGAACATTGGACTACAGGCAGTATCTGTAGAGCATTGGGCTAGAGGCAGTATCTGTAGAACATTGGACTAGAGGCAGTATCTGTAGAACATTGGACTAGAGGCAGTATCGGTAGAGCATTCTACTAGAGGCAGTATCGGTAGAACATTGGACTAGAGGCAGTATCTGTAGAGCATTGGACTAGAGGCAGTATAGGTAGAACATTGGACTAGAGGCAGTATAGGTAGAACATTGGACTAGAGGCAGTATCTGTAGAACATTGGACTAGAGGCAGTATAGGTAGAACATTGGACTAGAGGCAGTATCGGTAGAACATTGGACTAGATGCAGTATCGGTAGAGCATTGGACTAGAGGCAGTATCGGTAGAGCATTGGACTAGAGGCAGTATCTGTAGAGCATTGGACTAGAGGCAGTATCGGTAGAACATTGGACTAGAGGCAGTATCGGTAGAGCATTGGACTAGAGGCAGTATCGGTAGAGCATTGGACTAGAGGCAGTATAGGTAGAACATTGGACTAGAGGCAGTATAGGTAGAACATTGGACTAGAGGCAGTATCGGTAGAGCATTGGACTAGAGGCAGTATCGGTAGAGCATTGGACTAGAGGCAGTATAGGTAGAACATTGGACTAGAGGCAGTATCGGTAGAGCATTGGACTAGAGGCAGTATCGGTAGAGAATTGGACTAGAGGCAGTATCGGTAGAGCATTGGACTAGAGGCAGTATCGGTAGAGAATTGGACTAGAAGCAGTATCGGTAGAGCATTGGAGTAGAGGCAGTATCTGTAGAGCATTGGACTAGAGGCAGTATCTGTAGAGCATTGGACTAGAGGCAGTATCTGTAGAACATTGGACTAGAGGCAGTATCGGTAGAGCATTGGCTTTGCCGCATGTAGTTTACGTTCTAAGTTCTAATCCCGCCGAGATTAGCTTTGTCATATGACTGAATCTTGTCCCCGTTTCCAATGCTGGACTTACCTATAAACTGTAGCTTTGGGCCACACACTCCCGGGGGTCACAGAGCCTCGGGGGCCACACATCCCCGGGGGCATCATTTTATCATTAGTTTTTATTTATCTATATATCTAAAACAGAGAATGTCTGTCTGTCTGACAACCTAAAACTCGAGAACCACCCAATCGATTGTTTTCAAACTTTATACCTGTTATACTTGTATACCTACGGACCGCATTAGGTGGTTTAGCGATCTCTCTCTATAACTCTTAGTCTTTCTCTTTTTAGATAGATACATAGATATAACGTTGCGCCCTTATAATATCTGTCTGTATGTCTGACTGTCTGCATTACGACATTATGACGTACCTGTGTGTGTGTGTGTGTGTGTGTGTGTGTGTGTGTGTGTGTGTGTGTGTGTGTGTGTGTATACCGTGTGTATATATAGTGTGTAACGTTTTTCGAAATATTTACTTCTGCGTGCACAGATTGATTTTTTTAGTTTCAAAAGATCCCGTTAAGGGTGAAGGTAGCGATTCTTTGCTTAAACTTTAATCTGTTATTTTAATATATATATATATATATATATATATATATATATATATATATATAGTTAAAAGAATAGAGGTGTAACACACAAGTTATTATATATTGGTAAACGGAATAGAAAATGCTGACAAATTGTTCACAGTTGAAAAATGGTTTAATTAGGAATAAAAGAGTATTAGTAATTGTATGGGTTAGTATTCAGTTGTGGTTTTAAGTTTTTAAGTTTTTACCGGTTGCGCATTTCTAAATGCTTTTCAAAAATAATTTTGAGATAGAGTGTCCGTGTTGTTTGCTCTGATCTGATTAGTTTTGGGAATTCTACGTGTTTTTATGTTAATAAAGTGGCTCTAGCGCTACTTTGGTGTTGCAAAAATTCTTGTGGTCAAAACAATTTTGATTGGTCGGTAGAGGTCATGTGTATGTAAAAAATTGATTTTGCGCCAAGACTGTTTTTATGTTAAAAAAGTGGCTCCAGCGCTACTTGGTGTTTGCAAAAATTCTTGTGGTCAAAACAATTTTGATTGGTCGGTAGAGGTCATGTGAATAAAAAATTGGTTTTGCGCCAAGATTGAGAAATGACTCTTTCACAACAAATGTGTGTGTGTGTGTGTGTGTGTGTGTGTGTGTGTGTGTGTGTGTAGTAGTAGTA
>OZ024752.1:19822786-19855286 GCA_964016885.1 Eledone cirrhosa | reverse complement strand
GAACACATCATTTCCATCGATGCTCCAATAATTTCATGTGTCTGTTGGTTAGAGTTTGCCTATTAACTCTCAGGGGATGGAGACCCATCTTTTGGCATTGTTTTAGCCTTTAGTTACCCTCTCCCCTGTTAGTTAACGTCCAACCTCTAGCGAATCGACTATATAACTGATTCAGCCAGTCAGGTTTTTCATCGGGTCGGTAGTCTAGCACCTCTGTAGCTTGGTGGAACTTACTAATTAAGATATGTATTAAGTTGTGTGTTAAGCAGCCGAAGTGAACACTATATATATATATATATATATATATATATAAATGAAAGGAAGGATTACAAAGGAGAATATATACTGTTAGAACATGTTTATATAAAAGCACCTACGTACCTTTCGCCCAAAAAGGGCTTCTCAAGGGTATAGAAATATAGAAAACTAAAGAGTGTTCAGTACAGGACCCAGAAGGGGTTTTAAAGTGATACACATCAAAGTTCATTCTTGGTTCAAACATACACGTTGTTATTGACACAGAGCAAGGGGAGTAACTCTGGCCGGTGTTTGAATAATTGTCCCCAAAGGGCTTATTACCCATTCACATGATGGTGGTTTTCCATTACTAATTTGTGGGTGCTACTTTACCATTGTCAATTCAGGCAGGGTCTGAGATGCATAGTTGGTGTACAGATGTTTATTTGCGCAGCCTACCCACCGGAGTGTTATGGTTTGGTGCAGGGGGACCCAGTTTATGGTTTTCAGGTCTCAGTCGATTTCCACCCAAAGGACTGCTGTATTCTACAGAAACGTACGTAGGTGCTTTTATATAAATATGTTCTGACAGTATATATTCTCCTTTGTAATCCTTTCATTTGTAACCGCTCTGCTTATCTTCTCGCCCGCTAAATATTAACGCTTGCAATATTTAACCCTGTAGGCACAAGTATTGAGCACAAATGCACCAGCTTTTGGCAACTAACTATATGTATCACTTATCCCTTTAAACCTCTTCTTCTCTCTCACGATACTTAAATATTCTATATGTATGTATATATTTTATATATATATATATATATATATATATATATATATATATATATATATATATATATATATATAAACGAAGGCGGTGTGGTAAGGAACCAGATGGACGATAACGCACCAGAGTACTCAATACTTAGGGTAGTAGAGTGGGTAATAGGAAAATGTTTGACCCCGACAGTAGAGCTCAAGTCGTTTCGATGGCTATTTCAGTCCAGAAATAGCTGTCGAAACGGTTTGAGCTCTGCCGTCGGGGTCAAACATTTTCCTATAAATATATATATATATATACACACACACACACAGATATAATTTCATCGTACACTAAGGTTGCTTAGCTCACAACTTCACACACACACACACACACACACACACACACACACACACACACACACACACACACACACACACACACACACATATGATGATTTCTTACGAATGAAACAGTGTTAGTCATGTAGAAGTCATTTCTATATTAAAATGGATATGCCTTTACCCTTTATTAACGTATTGAATACTTTTTTTAACAGTCTTTACATCGGTAATCTACTTATCACACACACACACACACACACACACACACACACACACACACACACACACACACACACACACACACACACACACACTCACACTAACTTTGTTGGGCATGTGAGGGTGGACAGTAGGGACGGTGTTGTGTTATAGCTGAATGAGAACAACGACGGTTCTGTTTAACATGTCTCCAATCGGAAGATCTGAAGTTTGTGGACGGAGGAAGATTGGAAGATGCTCTGCTTCATGGTATACGTTCCGACTCTCTGTGTGTACTTTGATTTCAAATCCTACCGAGGCCAGCTACGCGTTTTGTCCTTTCTAGGACAATAAATACAATACCAGTGCCAAATCATTACTAGGGTCGTTCCCCACTTCGCTCTCTGTGGAAGAACTAAGTTGTGTTCAAATCTTGAAAAGATGGTGTCAGCGCCCTTAAAATTCATCCAGCCGTTCAGGGCCCTTACATGGATGTAGACATTGTGGATGTATAATATCAGTGGTTGATCAGAGAGGTGGTAGAGGGAGGATGGAATTCCATGACAGCTTCTGTGGTGTTGTGGTTAAATCTCTGCGAGAACTTAACTGCAAAACGTTTCACTTATAATTGATATTTATTGATTTGGAAAAGGCATGAAAGCCACAACTTGCCGTTTCTTACCTTCGCCAGTGATAATCGCTCTTGAGGAAAAAGTAGAAATACTCATCTAGCTAGTACAGTCTCTTCCATCCCATTTCTATACATGTCATGTCTACATTGAGGTAGAGATATTGTCATCTTTACATGCAGGTAATGACATATTTGGAGAGAGAATATAGTGGCTACATTGAGGTGACAATTGGAGAGAGAATATAGTGGCTACATTGAGGTGACAATTGGAGAGAGAATATAGTGAATACATTGAGGTGACAATTGGAGAGAGAATATAGTGGGTACATTGAGGTGACAATTGGAGAGAGAATATAGTGAATGCATTGAGGTGACAATTGGAGAGAGAATATAGTGGCTACATTGAGGTGACAATTGGAGAGAGAATATAGTGACTACATTGAGGTGACAATTGGAGAGAGAATATAGTGACTACATTGAGGTGACAATTGGAGAGAGAATATAGTGAATACATTGAGGTGACAATTGGAGAGAGAATATAGTGACTACATTGAGGAGACAATTGGAGAGAGAATATAGTGGGTACATTGAGGTGACAATTGGAGAGAGAATATAGTGGCTACATTGAGGTGACAATTGGAGAGAGAATATAGTGAATACATTGAGGTGACAATTGGAGAGAGAATATAGTGGCTACATTGAGGTGACAATTGGAGAGAGAATATAGTGAATACATTGAGGTGGACAGAATTAGAGAGACATATTGTCATCTCTAAATAGAGTTAATGACATATTTGGAGAGACAATGTAGTGCCTACATTCACAATGTGAATGTTCTCTTACACGTAGAAAACATTAGATGTAGGGAGAAAGGGAAGAAATGGACGCCAGGCGAAGAAGACTCCATTTTATAGAGGAACATTGCAAGTATTGATTATTGGTGGTGGTGGTAAAAAGATGTTTTGTAATGGTGAATGAAAGACAAGGTGAGACATTGTGCAGAACTGGGACAGAATCAGAAAACTGAGTAGAAAGAACTCTGTTGGTAAACTGGTGGCTACCATTAAAGTAGACTATACTTATTAATTCTCTCTGGATGACAAGGATATCAGCCAATTAATTATAGTAATACATCCTGGCTGTAGCTATCGTAGATCAGGGGAAAACAACTCACTTGAGAATGCCACGCTATTGAAAGTAAAGCCATTAGAAGTTATTAGATTAAAGCTAGGGTTTTAGCTACTTAGGTAAACATAAAATACTGAACACTAATAATAATTGTTTCTACTTTTGGCACAAGGTCAGCAATTACCCAGTACATTACTGGTGCTTTATTTTATCGACTCCGTAAGGATGAGAGGCGAAGTTAACCTCGGCGGATTTGAACTAAGACTGTAAAAAGCCGTAACTATATGCTGCAAAACATGGCGTCCGACCCTCTACCGATACTACCAATAATAATAATAAAGCCACACCATTTGGGCAAATCAAGAATCCTCCATGATGAGTTTTTAAAAAAATATTTCATTAAATACGAAAAAAGAAAAGAAAAGAATTCTCTAGAAATTAAAATTTTACATTTCTCTTAGTTTTTTTTTTCGTTTGTTTGTTTCTAGTAAATGTTGTGAGGTGACCCTTCTGTCTATATCTGTTGTGTTGTGTTGTGACACTTCTGTCTATATCTGTTGTGTTGTGTTGTGACACTTCTGTCATTATCTGTTGTGTTGTGTTGTGACACTTCTGTCATTATCTGTTGTGTTGTGTTGTGACACTTCTGTCTATATATGTTGTGTTGTGACAATTCTGTCTATATCTGTTGTGTTGTGACCCTTCTGTCTATATCTGTTGTGTTGTGACACTTCTGTCTATATATGTTGTGTTGTGACACTTCTGTCTATATCTGTTGTTTTGTGACACTTCCGTCTATATCTGTTGTGTTGTGTTGTGACACTTCTGTCTATATCTGTTGTGTTGTGACACTTCTGTATATATCTGTTGTGTTGTGACACTTCTGTCTATATCTGTTGTGTTGTGATACTTCTGTCTATATCTGTTGTGTTGTGCTGTGACACTTCCGTCTATATATGTTGTGTTGTGTTACTTCTGTCTATATCTGTTGTGTTGTGACACTTCTGTATATATCTGTTGTGTTGTGACACTTCTGTCTATATCTGTTGTGTTGTGACACTTCTGTCTATATCTGTTGTGCTGTGACACTTCCGTCTATATATGTTGTGTTGTGTTGTAACACTTCCGTCTATATCTGTTGTGTTGTGTTGTGACAAGTCTGTCTATATCTGTTGTGTTGTAACACTTCCGTCTATATCTGTTGTGTTGTGACACTTCTGTCTATATCTGTTGTGTTGTGACCCTTCTGTCTATATATGTTGTGTTGTGACCCTTCTGTCTATATCTGTTGTGTTGTGATACCTCTGTGTATGTTGTTTGTTTGTTGTGTTATGACAATTCTATGTTGTTTGTTGTGTTGTGACACTTCTGTCTAAGTTGTTTGTTGTGTTGTGTTACTTCTGTGTGTTTGTGTTGAGGCCCGTCTGTCTGTGTTTCTAGTACATGCTGTGCTGTAGCCCCCCCCCCCGTCTCTGTTGTGTTGTACTGTGTCCCGTCTTATTGTATTCATCAACATTTAACATTTCAGTTAATACTTCAAATGTAAATGATTTTGCCATCGTGATCCTTTCAGAATTATATCGTAAACGCTGCTAGTCTGGGACTTAACTGTATTTATATGACAGGAGGACTTGAAAGATTATATAAATACATTTATCCTACACTATTATGAAAGTCATATCATCAGGATTTCAATATGTCCGTAGATGTCGGACGAGACGTTTTCTCGTATCAATCAATAAGCCTTGCTTCGACTAACAATGCTTTACAGCTTCTTTAGTTCTTCTAGCTCCCTATCGAGTATTAGGTGACCAGTGATCTAGCACAGTCTCAACCCATGCCACGACCCTGTTTACAGACCAGACAGCTCCCTGTCATCCTCCTCTACCGACCTTTAACAAGTCTTGACATGTCTGCCTTATCCTGACTTCCGCTCGAGAGAGACCCTCTCTCTAACTGGTCTCTTCGCCAGCAGGTGTAGCGTATGTCCAAGCACCTTCACCGTCTTACGGTGATGGTATCCTCTCCATAATGCATTCAATCGTCATGTGGCTACGCCAACATATTTTCAGTTCGTCAACAATTCATTAAACAATGTGACACAAGACATGACCAAACGGAGACGAATAAATATAACACTAGATTATCGATAATTCAATAAGACGAACGAACCTGCCGTTGACGGAATCCTCTAATATTTGAAATACTCTAAGATCGATGAAGGAGGATAATAGTGTTTTCAGGAAAAAACAAACAAAATAACAACAGCAAACACTGAAACAGATTGAAGGGCTAATTGGGTTAACTCTTTATTCAATATGAAAACTCCAGACAAGACACGCTAGCATCGCACGATGATAGTGATTATAATAATAATATACCTTTTCTCATTATAAAGCTAATGATCGTGAGGAGTGTAATGGCGCTAGAGCTATGATATATCGGCTCTGATTGAGCAGAGCTATAGATAAATGTCTCCTAGCCATGATGTCTCGGCTTTTCTCGAGAGAGTAGAGTATGATTTGAAGAAAATTTGGTTGTTATTTCTAGCAGATCGAAAGATCCCGTTCCAGCACTCCGGTTTGATCATATGATAAAAAAAAACTTGATACTCTCACAGTTTGCTTTGTAACCACGTTACTTTGGTTACACTCATGGCTGCTACTATACCCTCGTGTTGACCAATGTCTTGTGAGAGAAATTCGGTAGACAGAAACTATTGAGAACCGGTGTGTGTGTGTATATATATATATATATATATATATATATATATATATAATATATATATATATAAGATAACAAGATATTGTTTAAGGTAATCCAGCTAGAGGTTGTGAGTAGTCTGTGTCGAGGATAGTTTTAATGTTCGGCGTTGTTTGACTCAGCAAGAAGTCTCCTTAGTCGGGTGGCCGGTTTAAGAAAGTTCCTAGGCAGGCGGTTCTTGGATATCAATTGATAGCAAAGAATGAAGAATAATATGGTCGGCTGTACAATAGGGTTTAAAGTATCAACAATTGTTTCATTAGTCCTTACTTTCTCCATGTTATTATTAACAGCTTCTATCCATTCATCACAACTACTACTACTACTACTACTACTACTACTACTACTACTACTACTATTACTACTACTACTACTACTACTATTATTATTATTATATTATAGGGCGGTGGATTGGCAGTATCGGTAGAGGGTCGGACGCCATGCTTTGACGCATAGTGTTACGGCCCTTGCCATTCTGTGTTCAAATCCTGCCGTGGTTAACTTTGCCTTTCATCCTGACGGAGTCGATAAAATAAAGTACCAGTAATGCACTGGGATAATTGCTGGCCTTGTGCCAAAAGTAGAAACAATATTATTATTATTATTTAACCATTGTGCACTTTTACTCGAGCTTATTGTAACCCCCCCCCCCACTGTCCGGGTCTTTCATTGTCCCCTACATGTCGGCCATTGTGGCCAATAAAGGAAATCATATTATTTATGTGAGTTCAAATCCCGCCGGGGTTAACTTTGCCTTTCATCCTTACGGGGTTGATAAAATAAAATACCAGTAATGCACTGGGTAATTGCTGGCCTTGTGCCAAAAGTAGAAACAGTTTTTGTTGTTGTTTTCATATATGTTATTCTCCAACTAGCGCTCTGTATCATCTACAGAAACAAATATATTTCTTCCTTGTATTTTGTTACAAGTAAACAAGACACATACACATGTATATATATGCATGTGTGTGTGTGTGTGTGTGTGTGTGTGTGTGTATGTGTGTGTGTGTGTGTGTGTGTACCAGTGTGGTAAACAAGTGGCTCAACAAAAATAAAATCATAAAATAAGTACCAGACTTGAAAAAAACTGGTCATAGTCAAATGGCTGAAACTAGTAATATATATATATTAGTAAAGACAGCCATGTGATGTAGTATTAGTAGAGGGAGTTTGAGTGTATTAAAAGGAAATTATTCCTGGCAAGACAAAGAATACCAAAAAGAGAAGAAAAAAAAATTTTAAAACAATAAAATGCAAGAAATAAAGTTTAAAGATGACGTCTGCTTTAACAGAAGGGGAAAAAATTGTTGAAAACTCTCTGTGATTCATTGTTAATCCAATGTCGACTGTATTATGATACGAAGAAAGATAGATACATATTAAACTAAATCTTTCTAGTACGGAGATATTACAAACCTCTTGGCACGCATTTCAAGCGTTTAAAACTATACGCAGGCGAAATTTTCTTCCCTTCTCTTATAACATCGCATATTTCTCTCAATTGGCAGACATATTGTTTTCAACAGTTTCTCTGAATCCGACGCGTGTCTGTTGATAATGATCACACGTTTTAAACATTAATTCATTCTAGCAGAAATATTTAACGGAATCAGACAGTTGTATACAGTTCTACATTAAAGGGGAATACTAACCACAATACCACTTTTTATGACGTATGTGCATTAGATTTCGTAAACACACCTGCGCTCAATGAAAAGGAGTTAAACAGACACACATTATATGTATTCACATTTTAAGTCTTTCTTCCCATCTCTCCCCAACCTCTCTCTCTCTCTCTCTCTCTCTCTCTCTCTCTCTCTCTCTCATACACATTTTCACTCTTTCTCCGATATTCATGTGTGTGTGCGCCATAACTATGTTTGTGTTTGTAATTTTATTTAAACACACACACACACACACACACACACACACACACACACACACACACACACACACACACACACACACACACACACACACACACTCTCTCTCTCTCTCTGTTTGTGCCAAAAATAAAAATTCAGTATTGTTCGTGAAAGGGAAGAGACTCTCCATCATATCTTCTGAGACGCTATATAATATATGAAAGTCAAAGTTGAGCTCGGTGGGACTCAGAGAGCAGAGATCCGAAACGAATACGGCAAAATACTTTGTCTTTCATCCATTTGAAGTCGATAAAACAGTACCAGTCAAGTACTGGGGTTGATTCTTCCTTTATATCTCTCACTTCCAGTCTCTCACTCTCTACCATTCCATGGAAGAAATCTGCTGTATTCAGACCTAGGATGGGCTCTGCTAGGTTTAAAACATGACCTAGAAACGCTGTATGTTAATACGGCGGCCCTATGTTAAACTCAGGAGATATGAGTCCATACCATATTAACTCAACAGACTCCAGAATTGTTAGACAAAAATATTTCACAAAAGCAAAGAAATTGTGAGAAGTTAAGGTCGAGATAATACAAATACACCAAAGAATAAAATTGAATGTGTGTATATGTGTGTGTGTGTGTGTATTTATGTTTGTGTGTGTGTATTTGTGTGCGTGTGTGTGTATTTGTGTGTGTGTGTGCTAGATAGGAACAGGAAACTTTTTTAAAGATGTCGTTTGACAGCCATACTCGATAACAATCGAGCAACTATTATGTATGTATGTATGTATGTATGTATGTATGTATGTATGTATGTATGTATGTATGTATGTATGTTTGGACATCCTGCAGGACTAAAAACAAAACCTGTCAAAGGGCAAAGGAGCTCTTAAGAGTCAATGGCCATCCAGAATCACCGGGAGAGATGACCCCTTAGCCTTTGTCAAGGCAGAATTCTAGGAGAAGGAAAACTCTGATATAACACCTGCAACCCTGATGGTATCCAATGATGTTGACTTGTTCTTCTTTTTGGTAAATACCATCTTGGTTAAGAGAGTGGGACTGGCTTTGTGCAGTGCCTTTTCTCACTATAAAAGCTTCACGGCACAGCCATTGCTTTATATCTGGAGATCTCTCTACACTTGTCGTCACATGGTACCATGGGCCCAGCACTATGTGTCAATAATTGTCACAAGTGTAGTGTTTGTACCAGAGTTTTCAAGTCGCTGGCTGGACTAAAAAGTCACGCTTGTTCAGCGCATCGGTAGGGGTCCTCCTACATGGATATAAAGTAGTGGCCGTACTTGAAAACGAGTTGGCAGCCACCATGTATGTATGTATGTATGTATGTATGTATGTATGTATGTATGTATGTATGTATGTATGTATGTATGTATGTATGTATGTATGTATTTATGTATGTACATGAACTCCAACCACAGCCGGCTATTCCCAGTGAATGTTTTGGTTGCCAACTCTGTGCAAGATAATTTTAGATCATTGGCTGGGCTAAAAAGCCACATTCGACCGCAGCACTGTTAATTGTTATCGCGCGCGCGCGCGCGCGCGTGTGTGTGTATATATATATGTGTATATAATATATTATTATTATTATTGTCATGTTTTTTTTTCGTGCAATGGCCATACTCGATAACGAGGGGGCAGCCAGTATGTATGTATGTATGTATGTATGTATGTATGTATGTATGTATGTATGTATGTATGTATGTATGTATTGTCTATCTGTGTGTGTGTGTATACTAGACGGGAACAGGAAACAAGAAATATATAGATAGAAATATAAGTAGGCAAGTTAACTGTAATGTGATAGTGGAGATGGTATTTATGGTTTAGTCCTCAGAGGGCAGCACTTGTGACCTTTTAGAAAGCATCCGGAACTGGTCAAACAAAAATTGAGTAGAAACTAAAACTCCTGATTTATCCACAGACCAAACACCAGTTCTGTCTCTTTGAATGCCTGTCTGTATGATTGTGTGTGTGTGTGTGTGTGTGTGTATATTTTTTGTGGAGCGTAAGACTCCTAGTCTTCATTAAGACATCTCTCTAGGAGAAGGTCACTCTGATATAAAACCTGCGACTCCGTTTGCATCCAATGATGTAGACCAGTCCTATTTTTTAGATGATCTATTTCGAGGTTCACTTAAAAAAGTCTCCAGTACAGGTATCACTTGCGATGCATGGTATTGCTGGCCATAGGCAAGTCCCAAGCAGGACTAAAATGTCATGTCCATGATGCTGATGCTTAAGTATCAAACGATGGCATTACTTGAAATCGAGTTGTAGACATCATCATCATCATGTAACAGACTAAGAGACTGTGGTCCAAGGGCTCCAGCAGTTACCCAACAGAAAGGTGATGTTAAATCAGGCGATAGACTAATGTTTACGTAGAAAGTATCAGACATGGTTATGTAATATAGATTCAGGCGTGACTGAGGTTAAGTAACTCGATTCACAACCACTCGATATTGAATACATCCCAGCTGTGGCATTTTGGCCAATTATTTTCTCCAATAGTCTTTGGATGACCAATGCCTTGTGAATAATGACTTTCGGGCGATGGAAACCGTTTGGCACCGCCTATCGGGATTTCACATATCTCTCTACCCACTCTACATTTCCCCATGTATCGAGTACTCACATAATTAGCGGTCTCCTTGGTCTCAGCACTACAGACTCTATTTATATATATATACATATATACATCTCTCTATATACATGTATATTATATAAATATCGATAACTATATGTATATATATGAAGGTCGGCTAAAAACATCAACGGCTGACCAAGATACTCTCATGGAATGACCAAAGTAGGTTTATTCACTGGAAAAAAAAAATAATACACTTAAATAAGAAGAGCTGAAATGAATGATTTCACAGCTCTAGCACTACTCGTTCATAGTGAGCCTATGAACTTTCCATCCGACACACGTATGTCTGGATTCATATATTTACATGAAGGAATGTGTTAATAGTTTGGTGAAGGAGTACTTCTCATTTCTACTGTAGTTATAACATATTCCAGCTATGAAGTATTTAACCTTCAAGTTGTAACACACACACACACACACACACACACACACACACACACACACACACACATACTGACACGGAAGTACGGCCATTTAAATATAACTTATTCGTTATATAAGTAATATTTTTATTTAACACTTTAAATTGTATTTGTTTCTAATATGTATTAAAGCCTGGTTAATTTCTCAATTGATATATTTAAATTTATTTTATATAATACATAGACATGTATATAATGTGAAATGAAACTGGAAGGCCCATATATATATGTGTGTGTATGTATATATATGTGTGAGTTTGTAAACATATATATATGTATGTGTATATATATGTAGTGAAGTCTGTCCGCGCCTTGAACCGTTAGGTGTCACCCAAGGTTCAAGGCGCGAACAGACTTCGCTACATTAGTTCCCTATCCAGATCGATGCAGGAGCAGCGATCGATTATAAAAGAGGTAGCGAAATCTGATTCCTAGAAGCGTGTCCCAAAACACACAAAATGCAGGTACTGCGCCCGTATTTCGAGTGCAGAGAAATTTGGAGAGAGAAAAAAAATCGTATAACTGTGTATGTATGTGTGTGTGTAACATTTAGAAGAAACTTTAAAAATACGTATTTCGTGGTGTTGTGTATGGATGGCTGAACGTTGGGGTTACGGTATCGGATTACGATATGATAACACAGAGGACTATTTCTCTCTTTGTATCATCATACGTAAGATTCTTTTCCAGTGAGTCGAGGTTTACGCTATGACATAGTGTGTGCAATTTTGAGTTGCGTGCCTGAGTGAGTCCAGGCGTGTACCCGTGGGTTGTTTCTCATGTGTTTAATAGCTGTTGCCGAACCTCGACCCGTTGAATCTCGATGTATTATCATACATAAGATGCTTTTCCAGTGAGTCGAGGTTTATGCTATGACATGAGTGTGTGCAATTTTGAGTTGCGTGCTTTAGTGAGTCAAAGCGTGTTGTACCCGTGGGTTGTTTATCATGTGTTTAATAGCTGTTGCCGTACCTCGACCAGTTGAAAAGTGATCTCGCAGAGACCCAGCCGAATCCAGAATATACCATAGACAAAAACATGTTGGTGTGTGACAAAGAAAATGATGTGTGTTTGATGCAAAACGTGTTATTCATACAGGCACACAATACAGTAACACGAATAAAAAAATAAAAATGACATTCATATATAACCTGTAAAAAAAATATAAAAATAAAATATTTATATAATTGTTCTTTACAAAAAGTTCAGTTTTCTCTTCTTTATGTGATTCTTGCTAGGAAGCTAGTAGTATTGTTTGTTGTTGTTGTTGGAGATTACGAAGCAAGTGGTGAAGTGTTTGGTAATTAATCGAAACATAAAAGCGAAGTCACTGTAAATATTCCGTAGAATGGAAGTTTGGTGAATAATTTGAAAAAGTGAAGTTTTATCATATCGTAGAATATAGATGAGAAACTTGGTAAGAGAAAGTTGTTGATATTGGCAATAGAAGCCATGATCAGATCAAAAGGCTGCGTGGTCCTCTTTTTTTTTTTTAAATACCACTTCGTATTATTTTAAATTTTTTTTTAACGTCAGGTCACCAATTTAATGAAGAGTATAAAGTAAGATATTGTTAGATGGATTATAACAGTTATTAGATGTAATAACAAGAATAAAGATTTAGTTTATATATGGTTTACTTCACTTCAATCAAAAAGTACAATAAAACAGTTACCAAAAGTTAAGAAGGTTGACACTGTTATTTTGTTGTTGATGTGATTACAGCGAGCGAGCAGATAAAATTTGTTGGTGGTTAAAGTTTGTTGCAGTCGTCATAGTAGTTCTCGTCGTGAGTCTGAGACCATAGTGAGTGAGAGAGAGAGTAATGGTCTGTAATTGATTGTAGACCACTGTGGCTTGTACATAGCGGTGAATCTTTCACATAGCGGGTCTGTAGTAGTAGGGCTCCGATCGCTCTGTATTTCTGTAGACCCCTGGGGCCTGAAGCTAGCGGTGAATCTTTACATAGCTTGTTGTGTATCGTAGTGCTCCGATGCCTCTGTCTAAAGTGGGATGATACAGGCTTTATATACATGTCGCTTCCTGTCTCCCACCTTGAGGGGATAGCCCATGCATGAACCTGTTCACACCAAAAGGGTGGTGACCTAGAATTTGACCTTTAGGTGTCACCCAAGGTTCAAGGCGCGGAAGACTTCGCTACATATATATAGGTGGGTGTGTGTGATCTATATACACTGGTCATAGACACACATCCACACACACACACACACACACACACACACACACACACACACACACACACACACACACACACACACACACACACACACACACACACACACACAACACCATCAGTTCTCTCTCTCTATGTCTCTCTTTCAATCTACTCTCTCACAACCTCTATCTCTTTCTCTCTATCCTTCTCTCTATTTATGAAGGTACCCAGTAAACTCCATATCTCAGGAACCCGTGCTTCGATTTACGCGAAACTTGTTTTATTTGTATTCCCATTTCAGGGTCAACTTCTTTTCAAAGTATTTTACCATTATGCGCCCCTTTGGCTGTATTACAGACAAGCAAGCAAGCAATCACAGTTTTAGTAATATATAGATTGTATATATATACACATACATACGTACGTACATATATATATACACACGTTCGTAGATATATACGTACGTACGTACATATATATACGTACGTACATATATACACACGTACCTATATATATATCATCATCATCATCCGGCGGCCTCAGCCGAAATCGACTCAACAATTGATCTCCACGTGGGTCTGTCGTTCATTGTCGTTGCCAAATCTTGGAGATGACATCGGGATAGGGGAGCTTGCGCCCGTTATTAGTGACTGCTTGTGGTTTCCTAATCACTAATAAGGACACAGCCTCGTAGGTGGCACGATGGCAGTGGCCAGCAAATGTTACTCTTCTTTTACGTACAACGACAGATATGCGTGGGAGGCTGGCATATATTTCTTTCAAAGTCAGATGTCGCCAGCTTATGTTGTGAATGCGTTGAAGCAGGTGAGTGTAGGTGCCATCAAGGTGCTTTTGATGTTTGGATGAAAGCGTCCATGTTTCACTTCCATATAGCAAGATTGGTTGAATTGTTACTTGGAAGAGTCTGATTTTGGTGTGGTTGGAAATATTTGAGCACCAAACTCGATCCATCTTGTTGCAAGCTGACCATACTTAGACCTTTCTGGTGGCAAAATCCTTCTCAGAGTCAATGATCCAGGACCCAAGATACTTGAAATCTTCGACATGCTTGATATAAACTGCCATTGATTGCTTTGATGTTGTTGCCTGTACAGTTTAATATGTACTTTGTTTTACCCTCATATATATATATAAACACACGTCCGTACATACATACTTACGTATATACTTATGTACATACTTATGTACATACATAAATACATGCATACATTATTGACGATGGGGACTGACATTATGACGTCGTATTCGGCACCTTTCCACTGGTTGGGCAAGTGGCACTTCTGAAAGAGCGCAGCCATTCTTTGTCTGCTTCTTCCAGGCACTGCAGTAGGCCGTCATGTCATGCTGAAAAGGGTGAAGTCGAAGGCATTCAGATCCTCTTTAATGCAGTCCTTCCAGTTGCTAAATCACTAAACAAGTCACCTTTCGTTCAGCTACTCTTGTCGTGCATTAGAGAAAGAGGTGAACTACTGGTGAGTCAGGAAAGCGAGGAGGTTTTCATTCTCTGTTTAATTCAGATCAGCAGGGCCGGATTTAATGGGGAGCAAAGGGAGCAATAGCCCCCCACCCACCTTCCACCAGAAACTTCTTACCGTTTTTACTATAAAACTCGGCTACAGTTTATTATTTTTTACAGAAAGATGAACTCTACCAGGATTCGTCCCTAACACACGTGCTGGTTTCTTTCGTGTTGCACACGCACACACACACACACACACACACACAGAGGCATATGTAAGTGTATACTTCTGTGTGTGTGTGTGTGTGAGAGAAGAAAAATGTGCAATGAACAAGAGAAGGGAAAAGAAAAGTGAGAAAGAGAGAAAAAGGGGGGGGGGGGAGAAAGAAAGAGTTAGATAGATAGAGAGGGGGGGGGGGACAAGCTACTAGAGCTTTCTCTATGAATAATGTCTCTCTAAAATAATTGTTTCTACTTTTGGCACAAGGCCAGCAATTACCCCAGTGCATTACTGGTACTTTATTTTATCGACCCCGTAAGGATGAAAGGCAAAGTTAACCTCGGCGGGATTTGAACTCAGATCATAAAGGGAGGTAACTCTATGCTTCAAAGCATGGCGTCCGACCCTCTACCGATACTGGCAATCCACTCACCTATGTCTCTCTAAAATAATACACAATCGCAAGAACCACTTGATATTGTCATCGATACACATATCGTGCTAAACTCTTACAAAACAATATGTGGGAGGGAGAGGAAGGATAAGAGCAAAAAGATTTATGATATATTTTGAGTTTTATTGAGATATTCGTCAGACAGTAAAAGTATGCTGTTTATCAAAGCCAAACGACATCTGACATATCTATTGCTTTTTCATTTAATCATGTTTGCAATATTTCTCTTATCTACTTTCAAAGTTGTTCTATCCGAATAAGTAACAGTTTAATGAATACATAATTTGTAGAATCACGTAAATATATCGTCTCTATCTCAGAAAAATAGATTTTACTATTTTGATAGACGGAACTGAGGGATATGATTGGTTGTTGCTATTCTGAGGAGAAGGCGCGAAATCTGTCGGTTTTTTTAATGTTATTTTATTTTAGATAAGAATGAATAATGAATGATTCTCTCATCGTAAACAATGATGCACGAGAGTGTTGGACCTCCGTCGGTTTCGACGATGAGTGTTTTGGTTGTTCGAACAACGGAGGAGCTGCCCTTTCTCCTTTCAGGACTAAACCATAAATATTATCTCCACTATCGCATTAAAGTTGACTTTCCTACTTACATTTCTATCTATGTATCAGTTAAATTAACGTGCAAGTGGCTGAGCAATCTTCAGACAGGGGTACCTTTAATGTAACTCCGTAGAGATTCAGCGTGTCACATAAGGTGACAAGGTAGCTCTTTGAACTGCAAGTACATATCATTTTTGCCAGCTGAGTGGACTAGAGCAATGTGAAATAAAGTGTCTTGCTCAAGGACACAACGCGTCGCCAGAAATCGAACTTACAACCTGATGATCATAAGACGTATACTCTAACCAGTATGCCACGCACCCTCACAGCGATGTCTGCAAAATCCGTCAGATCCAAATCAATGGAGACACCCACAGTGGCGACAATTCGTTAAACAGTCTCTTCACCAACAATAACAGCGGGTACTTAAAGACTGTTATATTTGTAATCTACTGAACTAACAGCAATCACAGCCAACCTTTCTTTTGATAAAAAAAAAGTGTTTCTTTAGATTTTCTCACATTTTTTTTACTCTTCAGCACGCCGCCTTCAAGATGTCATCAGAAGGAGCCTTGAAGTGGCCGGTTTCCCACCCCAACTGGAGCCTGGTGGCCTTGAACGTAGTGATGGAAAGCACCTCAGACGGAGTCACAAACCCGGGCACTGCCGCGATTGACTGCCGGTCACCATCGAGACCTCTGGTATCTTTGGTTCCTGATATGTCACTTTCCCCCACAAAATTGGGACGAGTGGATCTAACCTCCCCGCCCCCGAGGAAGGCGCGCCAAGAGGGATAGTGGTTGTCACTGGCTGTTTCCTGCGGTAGTGCCTTTCCCTATATTGTGCGCGGGGTGCTGCTGAGACACACCGCCGAAACTAGGGTGTACAGTCTGTCTCTCCTTCCTCCTAACTTCGCTATTTAATTTTTTCTTTCATTTTTTTTATTGGAAACATTATATAATCATATTGAAATTTGTTGAACAAAATCTGTTCTTATAACTGGGGTAAGGCTATAAAAGGTGTAGAGTTTGTGTGTAAAGTGGTGACACACTTCTAGGTTTGCTTCGTTGATGTGTTAATGTGATTATTTCACTGAACAACCCAGCTGTCTGGGAGGCCGAGTTAGGGATTGTTTCACTGCTTTCTAATCAGTTGCAACAGTTTTCTATGTAACTCATACGTCAGATTTAGTGCAGTTTGTATGTCTTAATATGTAACATCATATTCGTATGGGCAGGGCCGGACTTTCACCTGCAGCCGCCCTACACTATATGAAATTTGATGCTCTTCTCTAAAATAATATTTTTTTAATGTTAATATATATATATATATATATATATATATATATATATATATATATATATATATATAGTGGTAGAACACTGGAAGGTACTATCCGTAGTGGTAGAGCACTCAGTCTATGGGACGACCCAGGCAATACTAAATTGTTCTCGGTATGGTGAACTAACTGTTGTATAACCACTTCTATATATATATATATATATATATATATGTTATTTATTCTTTATATGCTCTCTCTCTCTCTCTCTCTCTCTCTCTCTCTCTCTCTCTCTCTCTCTCTCTCTCTCTCTCTCTCTCTCTCTCTCTCTCTCTCTCTCTCTCTCTCTCTCTATATATATATATAAAATGTAAAAAATGAAATTTCATTTCTCCCTCTTAGTACGGCTGATACTTAAATATAAGTATGTATACGTACATACATATCTGTATACAGACGTACACCAGTATGTATATACATGCACACATATATATGTACGTATGGGTTTACTGAACATTTATTATAATGCTCGGTTTGTTTGTAATCAAAAACAACCCGAATTAAGCCGTACAGTGTTCGGCAACCATCGTTGCCCTTTTGTTCAACACTGACGAAGGAACGATGAATTAGTTTCTAGCTTATTAGCTGTCATGTGCTGATGACAGCTAATAAGCTAGAAACTAGTTCATCGTTCCTTCGTCAGTGTTGAACAAAAGGGCAACGATGGTTGCCGAACACTGTACGGCTTAATTCGGGTTGTTTTTGATTACAAACAAACCGAGCATTATAATAAATATTCGGTAAACCCATACGTACATATATATGTGTGCATGTATGCATGTATATACATACTGGTGTACGTCTATATACATATATGTATGTACGTATACATACTTATATTTATATATATATATATATATATATATATATATATATATACACCAATGTAAATAGGCTTCTAAACTATATCTTTTGGCTTATATTTTATTTCAACAGTAAGAGGTCGGCAATACCAGTTTGATAATGACAAAAGTTGAAATGATGACGTCATCATCACTGATTACCCGTACTTAGCTTCTGTTAGAACACACTAGATGGGGGTTATGCTGTCAGTTTTCAAATTAATAGCGGAAGGCTTTCAAAATGTTGATTTATAGACATACCGTATGTCACCATATATACAACTTTACGTTAAGACCCTCTTTCCGCTATATCAAGCGTTAACCTAATATACCCCTTCCATATACTGTACTGATTGTGTTGTTATTTCTGTTTACCTTTTACACACACACACATACACACACATATATATAACTTTCTACTATTGGCACAAGGCCAGCAAATACCCAGTAGATTACTGGTACTTTATTTTATCGACCCCGTACGGATGAAAGGCAAAGTTAACCTCGGCGGGATTTGAACTCAGAATGGAAAGGGCCGTTACTCTATGCGTCAAAGCATGGCGTCCGACCCTCTACTGATACTGCCAATTCACCAACGAAGAAAGTGTGGTAAGGAACCAGATGGACCATAACGGACCAGAGTACTCAATACCATAGAGTGAGTAATAGGGAAATTTTAAACCCCGACGGCCGAGTTCAAGCCGTTTCGACGGCTAATTCTGGACAGAATAGTCCAGAAATAGCCGTCGAAACGGCTTGAGCTGTGCCGTCGGGGTTAAACATTTTCTTATATATATATATATTAGCATTAAAGCCCGGCGTTGCTCGGGGTTAGTTACCAAAGTTAGGTTGCACCATCCATTTTATGGCAGCACTGGGTGAATGAATTGCAGACCTGGACTGCTGAAGCAGGAGCTGCGCCAGCAGTGACAATTGTAGTTTCGCCTATGAATATTATCTCTGTGCAAAGAAGTGTTGAAATTTATTGTTTCACAGTACTTGCGCAACACGTGCGTAGACGATGCCAGCCGAACAACAGAGCTGCGATGGAGTTGTTCTGCGTGGTTGTCTGTGTGTTTTCTAAATTTAAGACAGTATGGAGGGGTGTGATATGGGGGAGAGTTAGCTGCTGTTTCTAGCAGGTTTAGTGACCTCATAGAGGATATTATTGTGTATAGTAAATAAACTGATACTTCTTTCTTCCACGTTCGTTGAGAGATGTTTTAAAAAAAGATTTATCACTATTTTTGTTGTTGAATAAATTTATCTGTTGCTTTTGAATAATTGTTGTTTCGTTTGTAATAAGTTCTCTTTGTCATTGAAGTAAATAAATGTTTGACCGTTCCACACTCAAAAACAAACGTTCTCTCTCTCTCCCTCACTCTCTCTTCTCTCTCTCTCCCTCCCTCCATTTATTTCTCTCTTCTTTCTTCGGCGTTCCTAAAGGAAGTTTGTAAGTTTAAGCGTATATAAGAGAAAGTTGCAGCATGTATGTAGTTTTATCGAATTTTAAGAGGAGTAGAGAGAGGTAATCAGATTGTATTAGAGGGGTAAAGCGTCATGTATTTAGTTTTATCGATTATTTCCCTAATTGTGGGTGAGTTTGAAATAAATAAATAGTCGTTGACCTAAATTAGACCATTTACAACATTCTTACAGACTTTGAGTCGAATCGGTTTGAAATTATGCAAATGTATAGACATGAAACATGCAGACACACAACAACAACAATCTGCCTTTTATAGATAATTGTTTCTACTTTTTGACACAAGGCCAGCAATTATCCCAGTGTATTATTGGTACTTTATTTTATCGACCCCGTAAAGATGAAAGGCAAAGTTAACCTCGGCGGGATTTGAACTCAGTCCGTAAAGGGACGTAACTGTGCTACAAAGCATGGCCGCCGACCCTCTACCGATACTGCCAATCCACCACCTGCCTTTTATAGATAATTGTTTCTATTTTAGGCACAAGGCCAGCAGTTACCCAGTGCATTACTGGTACTTTATTTTATCGACCCCGTAAGGATGAAAGGCAAAGTCAACCTCGGCGGGATTTGAACTCAGATGGTAAAGGGACGTAACTATGCTGGAAAGCATGGCATCCAACCCTCTACCGATACTGCCAATCCACCGCATATATGTAAAAAGTAAACAGAAATAACAACACAATTGGTACAGTACATGGAAGGGATATATTAGGTTAACGCTTGATATAGCAGGAAGAGGGTCTTAACGTTTCGGATGCTAGTCCTTCATCAGAAGAAAGAATGAGAAATAAGATAGATTGAGGGGACGGGCGGGTTGGAATTGGAAAAAATGTCGTTAGATAAAAATAACTGGTCCATTCATGTTGACATCTCTTGCAAAACTGTTGGTGCTGGCGGTTTGTGTATGATTTATTATTTAGAAAAGTGGATGATGGAGCGCGTCTACCTGAAATCTTATTAAAGATTAAAAACAATTGGGCCTCGGAGGGCCGGAAGGTATAGCTCCAGCTCTATGGATAGTAACTCTCTGTAGCTACTACATCAGATTTAGTGCATTTGTGTAACCTATCACAACATATTCTCAGTATTTCGTAAGAAATCATCAGGAGGATTTCTTACGAACGAAACAGTCCCGTAGAAGTCATTTCTATAATAACGTATTGAGTACTCTTTTAAACTGTTATATATATATATATATATATTCAAATCAACAAACAGCGAAAGACGCGATCCGGACTTGTCCAACAGACAACCTTTTCCCCCACCCCGGAAAAAACCCCGGTTGATGGATGTGAATCCGAAATATATAGGGACTATTAAATCTCTCCCAAGGTAACTCTCTCTTGTGTTGTTATTTTTATTTTTATCCTTTATACTCTTCCCTTCATTCTACACATCTCACACATCTTATACACACCACGCATCTCAGCGTACACCCACTTACATCTCTCTCTCCACCACCGGACCTTGTTACCCGGAGATTTACCCATTTGCATTGTCGAGGCTTCCAAACGACATAAAGATATTTACTTATTGTTCCACAATGCTTCAAGCAAACTTCAATACTCTCTTATATATGTGAGTGTGCGTGTGTGTGTACTTCGTTTTTAAATTTGTTTTGCATGATTTCTTATCTGAAAACGTGTGTTGAAACAGATATTGTTACACTTTGGGAGGGTCGTGCTGCTAATAAAAACACACGCACCTGTTGGTTTTCATTTCAATTTATAAATTTCTGGTTGGTTGGTTGGTTCGATAACCGGATGGTTGTTTATATATATGCCAAAGCTCTTTCGTCGCACATTCTGTGACCTCCTCAGTGACTGGGTTTATTTTGTGTCTCTCCTTTGTTCTGTCCTGCACACAACACACAAAAACAAGATGTTATAGGATAGAACAAAGGAGACACACAAAATAAAAAGCTAGTCACTGAGGAGGTCACAGAATGTGTGACGAAAGAGCTTTGGCAATATATAAACAACCATCCGGTTATCGAACCAACCAACCAGAAATTGAAGTGAAAACCAACAGGTGCGTATGTTTTTATTAGCAGCACGACCCTCCCAAATTATAACAATATATATATATATATATATATTATATATTAGATTAAAGTTTAAGCAAATAATCGCTGCTTTCCACCCATTTACAGGATCTTATCGAGACTTCTTCGTTTTATCTCCATAATTATTATTATTATATATACACACACACACACACACATATATATATATATATATATATATATATATATATATATATGTGTGTTTGTGTGTGTGTGTGTGTTTGTATTCACATACATACACACGTGTTGGATATATTTCATTGACTATATCACAATTTTGATTGGTTGTGATATCTCTATTATCACTCCTGATATCCTGTACTTCCGGATATGGCCCTTACGATGCTTTATGATGCCATTTCGTATTTGGTAAACAACAGCAATAATAATAACGATAATAATAGCAACCATAATAATATCGATATCGATTTGAAAGCGAGTCTTGTCAAGCAGCTTTCAACTAGATAATTTAATAATTCAACGTTCATTTGAAATTGAAAATGATTCATCTGTAGCTAGAAGTTGTATTAGCAACACCCGACTGTTGGACTGTTGGACTGTTGGACTGTTGGACTATATTTCATGTTTCCGGCATTTATAAAGTAGTCCCCTATTTTCTCCCAGAAACAGTCACGGAAACCACGAAGCAGTTTGCATCATCAAAGATAAGCGATTTCCTTATTTTACATTCCATTACTAGACATCACCTATTACTTAGACAACCTTCATCTCCCAACCCCCAACTTCCCACGTATATGTATGCAAAATCATATAATCATACACAATAATAAGCAGTATATATATATACATACATATGGTGGCTGCCAACTCGTTTTCGAGTACGGCCACTACTTTATATCCATGTAGGAGAACTCCTAGCGATGCGCTGAACAAGTGTTACTTTTTAGTCCAGCCAGCGACTTGAAAACTCTGGTACAAACACTACACTTGTGACAATTATTAACACATAGTGCTGGGCCCATGGTACCATGTGACGACAAGTGCAGAGACATCTCCAGATATAAAGCAATGCCTGTGCCGTGAAGCTTTTATAGTGAACAAAGGCACTGCACAAAGCCAGTCCCACTCTCTTAACCAAGATGATATTTACCAAAAAGAACATATATATATTTGATAAAAGTCTTCACTTTTTTCTTTACTTCACGCCCAGTGTTTGTTTTTCCTATACATTTAATATATATATATATACACACACACACATATATGTGCGTGTGTGTGTGTACGTGCGCATATTTACATTTATGTGTCAGCTGTGCTAGGGCTAGAAATAAAATTCTAATTATATATATATATATATTTGACATGTTAACTATGTCAATATATACTCATTGTATATTTGTGTGTATGCGTGTATATTTATATATATACACACATAAATATACAATGAGTATATATTGATATAGTATCATGTCAAACACCCCCCGTCTCTTTCACTCACACACCCTCTCTCTCACTCACACCCCTTCTCTTTCAATCACAGCCCCTCTCTCTCTCACTCACGGACCTCTCTCTCTCTCTCACTCACGGACCTCTCTCTCTCACTCACACACCCCTCTCACTCCCCCCTCTCTCACTCTCCCCCCGTCTCTATCACCCCCGTCTCTCTCACTCCCCCCGTCTCTATCACACCCCCGTCTCTCTCACCTCCCATATCATCCCCCCGTCTCTATCACCCCCCATCTCACCCTCCCCGTCTCTATCACACTCCCGTCTTTCTCACTCTCCCCCCGTCTCTATCACCCCCGTCTCTCTCACTCTACCCCCCTCACTACCCCCCTCACTGTAAGCCTATGTCCTCATCACTGCAAGTTTTGATCTGTATATTCCCAGGGTTATCTTTTCCACAGATTACATTGTATAGTGTCTCTGGTCCCGACATCATACCTAATAGGTAGATAGTATCACAATAACATCTTCAAACAGCAGCTTGTGATATGGGTGACATCCCTGCTGGTTATAGCCAGCATCTGTTGTCAGCATCTATGTTTTACCTGTATCTCTCTTTCCTGCATCAGGTATTTCATTATTTCCTCTTCCTAGATTGCAAAAACGTATCCTTCTAAATGGGAGTTAATCTGCCTTTTGTTGCTCCGAGATAAACTACTTTCATGCGGTGGATTGGCAGTATCGGTAGAGGGTTGGACGCCATGCTTTCCAGTATAGTTACGTCCCTTTACGATCTGAGTTCAAATCCCGCCGAGGTTGACTTTGCCTTTCATCCTTACGGGGTCGATAAAATAAAGTACCAGTAATATACTGGGTAATAGCTGGCCTTGTGCCAAAAAGTAGAAACAATTATCTATATTACTATCAATTTGTATGTGTGTGTGATTGTGTGTATGTATGAGTGTATGTATGAGTGAATTTGTGTGTATTTACAAACGCACTCACAAAGTTAAGTGTGTGTGTGTGTGTGTGTGTGTGTGTGTGTGTGTGTGTGTGTGTGTGTGTGTGTGATGAAACTCAATACTAATCAACTAAAGTCTCTGACTTATCAAATGACTCCTTAATTTATTGCAACCCTAGATTACAGGCGCTGTTTAATATAATCCTCGTTGAACGAGTTTTATGTGGAGGGCGGCATCACGCTGTTGGATCTCTATTAGCTCCCAGCTCGACGGGGGTCCTTTTACTATGAGGAGACTACAGACCTCCCACCAATCTCAGATCGTTGAATTACATGTAATGTTTATTACTGTGCTCTGTTATATCAGAGTCTGGGATTCGTATGGTTACCCTTTCTCCTCCTTTATTTCAGTGAAAGAGCCACAAATGACCACTCTCAATTTAGATACCTACACAATATTGGAGTTTAGATTTGCCATTCCTGTTTATTGGGTTGATAAAGTAAGGAACCAGTAATGCACTAGGAGTCGATTTAATCAACTTCTCCTCCTGCCCCCAAATTGTGGCCTGGTGTGGACTTCAAAGGATTTCACACAGGGCGTTGAAATTTTTAAACCACTTCAATTTTTAAACCACTTCAAGATTTTCGTCCCTTCTCCCCATCAGTATTGAAATATTTCAATATAGCTACTGTATCAATGATTCGATATAATTTATTCGTCCCCTCACTCGCTTATTCATTTTTCAGAACCCCGCCCCCGCGCTTATTAAATTTTGCTAATCTTTCTCCGGCGAAATTTTATTTTAAGTCGTAGCATTTCTGCGACAATTAATTCTCTTTGTACATTAAAATACATGACAATAGAAGTACATTAATTGAAACCCCATAGGTTATAAAATAAATAGGAAGGGTTGGGGTCTCAATATGTAAACTAAACAACTAATTCTGGTTTTTAAAAATCAACTGAGACAAACTAGAAAAATTACCCATCCTCCCCCCCCCCTGTCATTGCTTCCCCCAGTCCCCACTTATTCCACATACCCCCATCTCCACATACCCCCCTATCTCCATTTATCCCCCATCTCCACTTATTCCCCCATCTCCGCTTACCCCCCATCTCCACATACCCCCATCTCCATATACCCCCCCATCGCCATATACCCCCCATCTCCGCTTACACCCCGTCTCCACATACCCCCCCCCATCTCCACATACCTCCCATCTCCGCTTACCCCCCCGTCTCCACATACCCCCCATCTCCGCTTAACCCCCGTCTCCATATACCTCCCATCTCCGCTTACCCCCCGTCTCCACATACCCCCCGTCTCCGCTTACCCCCCGTCTCCACATACCCCCCGTCTCCACAAACCCCCCATCTCCGCTTACCCCCCCGTCTCCACATACCCCCATCTCCATATACCCCCCATCGCCATATACCACCCATCTCCGCTTAGCCCCCCCCCGTCTCCACATACCCCCCCCCCCCCGCTATTATTTGTAGTTAGCCACATCAGAAGTGGTGATAACCATGTTTATGTCGATTCAACTTTTTATCCCAAACCAATGAAAGCAGCTGAAGAAAGGCAGATATCAAATTTCCGTAGTAAGAAAGCTGCACTAATGTAATGTAACTGTATTGTGGTTTACTGGTATGTGGGAATGTGGGTATGTGGGAATGTGGGAATTAGATTTAACACGGAATAGATTTAATACGAACATGGGAGAAAAGAAAATATAAGTAAAAAGTTTCAAACGAAATGGCAAAACGATGGTTGAAAGAAAAACAAGAGGAGAAAGGAGGAGGGGAGATTATATCAGAGAGGAGAGGAGATTATATCAGATCAGAGAGGAGATTAGATCAGAGAGGAGAGGAGATCAGAGAGGAGAGGAGAGGAGATTATATCAGAAATGAGAGGAGATTAGATCAGAGAAGAGAGAAACATTTCTACGAGAGTTCGCACGAAGAATTTCAGCTGTAATGATAACAATCAAGATAGAAATATAGATAAGCAGTGGTTCCACATTTGTAGTATTTTGTATTACCATTGGTTATTGTATATATTGCATTGGATTGGCAGAATCAGTAGAGCGTCGGACATCACCCTTTCTGGCATATAGTTACGTCCCTTTATATTCTGAATTCAAATGCCGGCGAAGTTAACTTTGTCTTTCATCCTTACGGGGTCGATAAAATAAAGTACCAGTAATACACTGGGATCGATTTAATCGACTTTCCCCTCCCCTAAAATTGCTGGTCTTGTGCCTAAATCAGAAAGCATTATATTGCAATGGGAAGACTGCTTGAAAGTTTCAGAGTCGCTACTGGAATCTAAGGTATTGACTAAGTTAGAAGTTTCTTAATGAATCAGTGAAGATTCTTGCTGGTGCCTCCACAGACAAATGTTTGACTGTTATTTCGTTTTAAGTCTCTTAACTTATTATGGAAAGTCGGCAATCTCCGGGATTCACCGTACATACAGAAATACATTCATTTAAAGAAATTTACACGAAGCTTCGTGAGTCATCAAAATCTCATCGGAAGACTTGTAGCACAGTAAACAGCTCTGAAGGGAGACTTGTAGCACAGTAAACCGCTCTGAAGGGAGACTTGTAGCACAGTAAACCGCTCTGAAGGGAGACTTGTAGCACAGTAAACAGCACTGAAGGGAGACTTGTAGCACAGTAAACCGCTCTGAAGGAAGGTTTGTAGCACAGTAAACAGCACTGAAGGGAGACTTGTAGCACAGTAAACAGCACTGAAGGGAGACTTGTAGCACAGTAAACCGCTCTGAAGGGAGACTTGTAGCACAGTAAACCGCTCTGAAGGAAGACTTGTAGCACAGTAAACCGCTCTGAAGGGAGACTTGTAGCACAGTAAACAGCACTGAAGGAAGACTTGTAGCACAGTAAACAGCACTGAAGGGAGACTTGTAGCACAGTAAACAGCACTGAAGGGAGACTTGTAGCACAGTAAACCGCTCTGAAGGAAGGTTTGTAACACAGAAACAGCACTGAAGGGAGACTTAGTACTGGAGTTAAACCAGGATAGGAATATTGAACTGGCTATTTTACTTGATCTATTTCAATACTGGGCTTCAGTATGATGAGTTTAAAGCTCATCAACTTTTCTGGGGTCAAGACAACCTTCTGTCAGACAGATAAGGCTGCGGTATTAGTCAGCTCCCAGTCCTTTAGTTTTATAAAGGTGACCACTTCAAGACAACCTTCTGTCAGATAGGGCTGCCTGTATTATATCGGCCACTGTTACCATCGTTACGAAACTCAAGTAAAGTGTAGCCATTCTGCAACTGTTATATAAATACGTACTTTTGGTGACGACATATCATGTCATTAGACGTATACTGTTACGAGATTTCCTGTTGAAAGAGAAGGAAAGCGAGAGAAAAGGGGAGAAATATATATATATATATAATGAGAGAGAGAGAGAGAGAGAGAGAGAGCACGCTTACTTAAAATTATCCCTCTCGACCGCACACAATCCTTCTGCTAGGAGTATCGCATTCTTCGTTATATCAACCGAAGTTTTGTTTACTTCAAATTACAGAAACATTAAGGAAACTTTTAGTGAAGGTTCCTTATTTGCTGACTGTGTGCACAGGGAAAGGTCAGAGGTAGTTGACATTAACAGAAGTAGACATCTGACAGGGGCTGCAATATGAAACTAAAACATAACTCCACCTTCAACAACCACTCGCCTGCTTCACCAGCCGTTTTACAATACCAGTGACTAATTCAACACCAGTTAAGTAAGATTGAGTAACGAAAATTATACGATGTATATAATATGGCGGGAGTGATGGTGGAAAGGAGGAGAGTATTGGTGGTGGTGAGTTACTGAGTACCACCTGTTTATGGCTGTAAACTGATCCAAAGGACAATTTTGGATAACTTACTTAACCTTATACCGTTATTATTGCTATTAAATAGATACACATATAGATATATAGATAGATAGATCATAGGTCACATAACTCACAAATTATCTAAACAATACAGCTAATAGCCAAACAGATTAATACACACATAAATATATATGTGTGAGTAAATATATATATGTCTGTGTAGATATATATGTATGTGTGTGTATATATATGTGTGTGTGTATATATGTGTGTGTGTGTGTATAGATATTTATACATGTACGTGTGTGTATATGTATAGATATATATATATACATGTACGTGTGTGTATAGACATATGTAGATGTACGTGTGTGTATAGATATATATATACATGTACGTGTGTGTATATATATATATATATACATGTACGTGTGTGTATAGATATATATATATATATGCATGTACGTGTGTGTATAGATATATATATATATATGCATGTACGTGTGTGTGGAAACACTGATAGCAATGTATTTGAACCATTAAAAATAAATATGAATAAGAACAAAGATATTGAATTATTGTTACAATAAAGATATTTAATGACCCTGATATTTCGGGTAAAATGTCCCTTTACGAAGAGTTAGAAGACGAGGAGGGAGAAAAAGGTTGGCATGTCGGATTTGTATGAGTGAAATTCAGTAAGTCCATATGTGATTAAATGCGGTAGTTGAGTCTATACATTGTGTTCCGTGGGCTATGGGCATCAGGGATTTACTGCGGCGTTTGTGCGAGGAGGAATTCAGGTCAATCTTTGTTACCCAGGGGCTGGTGGAAGTAGCAATAATGATGACCATTGATTTCATTTAATTCATGTTTGTTTCATTTCGCGATTGAGGCACAATTTTACTTCACTTTTATTCTAATAAAACGAATTGGCTGAATATTTAGAGAGTTGGTTTATATAAGTCGGTATTTGGCCCAGCTCTCTGCGCTCTGGATGTAATCTCGCCGAGGTCAATTTTGCCTTTCATCCTTTAGGTGTCGGTAAATAAAGTTCAGAGACGGTGAAATTGGGGGAATTGTTAAAGAATCGGACGACGTATTTTGCAGAATCTGTTCCGACTCTTGTGTGTTCTGGGTTTAAATGTCCCAACCTCCTCCCAAGAGTTATGACCGACAGATAGTATCAGCAATGGAAAAACCAACGAAAACACAGTTTCCTTGGTTCGATCTGACTATCAGCTCCTTTCTTCTGCCACTAGTTGTGTCTAACAGATAATATCAGCTATGGAAAGATCAATTGATACACAGTTTCCTTGGTCCGAACTGTTGATCTGCTCCTTTCCTTTCCTTTTTTTGCCTTTTATTTTCCATGTCCCCTCTTCATACCCGCAATTGACAGCCAAAGTCAATAGCCACTTACGTATCAGATAAAGACCGCAAACACAATATTTAAACCAACAGATAAATAAATAGATGGGACAGAGATCGAAAGAAGCCTCTTACGAGATATTTTCTCATTATATTTTCAGCTATTCTATGATGTGGCTTTTATTTCCAGAATTGTATTGAGACTTTTGTCACGTGACAAACAAACAAATGAACGCAGTAAGGCCGAATGTTCGCTTGCGCTTGGCAATCGTGTGGTCACGTACTTACATACACACACTGACACATATACATACACACTGTCACACACATACACGCACATACACACATACAGGTACACACACACTGACACATACACATACACACTGTCACACACATACAGGTACACACACACTGATACATACACATACACACACTGTCACACACATACATGTACATACACACAAACGCAAACATACATAAACTACTCACAACACACACCACATGTACATACACACGTACACACACACCACAACGCGCACAATGACACATTCCACATGCCGACACCGCACACTCACAAACGCAGACACACGAATACACAACACACATATCAAGCCCCCCCCCCCACATCCCAAACTCCTCCCTCCACATTTCCCCACATTTCACACTCCTCACACACCCCACTCCCTCCCCACTCCCCCACATTCCCCCACTCCCCGCATCCCACACTCCTCACACTCCCACTCCCCCATATCCCACACTCCTCACACCCCCACTCCCCCACATCCTACATCCCACACTCCTCATACGCCCCCCCCCACTCCCCCACATCCCTCACCCCCACCCCACACCCACACACCGCACACAAGGAACCATGTTTTAATCTATCCATATACCAGAAGATACACTAAAAATATTTTTAAAAACAACAGAAAAACCACAAAAATCTCCAGAAAGTAAGATTAAAATACAAATAAAGATTAAAATAAAGATAAAAACAAAATACAATTGAATGTATTTTTTTAACAAAATATTATTATAGAAAATAGATGGAAAAGCTATGTAACCATTCTCAGGAGATTATGGTTATTCTTGTAGAGATGTTTTTGAACACTTATCCATTTCTCGATATTTCACCTTTCTGATGTCGCGTGATCATGTGTCATTTACACAAATCACGTCCCAACTTCTTTAGCTTTGTGTTTTCATGTTTTTGTAGAGGCGTGTGTGCCTTAGTGGATAGGGCATTATGTTCACAATCCTGAGATAGTGGCTTCGATTCCCAGCCTAGGGTAGTTATAAACACATTTAATTTCAGGGTATTGGGTTCACAATTCTGAAGGGGTGATTCCCAGACCAGGGTGACGTGTTATGTTTTTGAGTTACAAACATGGTTCATTTCAAGTTGATTTCACGTTGTTCTAGTTAACTCAGCTGGAAAGCAATACCAGTTGTATCTGCAGATTTAGCCATGTGACTGACTGGCATCTTGTCCAAAGTAGATAGTCTTCTACACTCGTTTAACGCCCATGAAACTCGACTAAGCTCTAGGTTACGTCCGACCTGGGCAGATATGAACGTAAAACGATAACCCCCACAAAAAACTCTAACAGTAACGCTTCACATATTTTCTCTCCTTTTCTCCTTTACATACTTTTATACGGAAACTGTTACACATGTGTTCAACACCTGCCACCAAATGTCCTGAGGTACTATCTCCCATCGCGTGATGGTGTTGATAAAATGGTATACAATGCCATCCCTAGGAAAGATTGCTCTCGGATACTAACACACACACACACACACACACACACACACACACACACACACACACACACACACACACACACACACACACACGTATAACTATATATATTCACACATACACACACATATTGAATACATACGTACAAACATCCATACATACATAAATACATACGTACATACACATAAATTCATACATACATACACACATACATACATACGTACATACACATAAAATTCATACATGCATATACACATACATACACACATACATACATTCACACATACATACAAATTTATACATACATACACACATACATACACACATACACATAAATTCATACATGCATACACACATACATACATACACACATACATACGTACATACACACATACATACATAAATACATACGTACATACACATAAATTCATACATGCATACATACATACACACATACATACACAAATTCATACATACACAAATGCATACATACGTACATACACATAAATTCATACATGCATACACACATACATACGTACATACACAAAATCATACATACGTACACATACATACACACATACATACATACATACACACATGGTGGCTGCCACCTCGTTTTCGAGTACGGCCACTACTTTATATCCATGTAGAAGAACCCCTACCAATGCGCTGAACGAGTGTGACTTTTTAGTCCAGCCAGCGACTTGAAAACTCTGGTACAAACACTACACTTGTGACAATTATTGACACAGTGCTAGGCCCATGGTACCCTGTGACGACAAGTGCAGAGAGATCTCCAGATATAAAGCAATGCCTGTGCCGTGAAGCTTTTATAGTGAGCAAAGGCACTGCACAAAGCCAGTCCCACTCTCTTAACCAAGATGATATTTACCAAAAAGAAGAACAAGTCAACATCATTGGATACCATCAGGGTTGCAGGTGTTATATCAGAGTTTTCCTTCTCCTAGAATTCTGCCTTGACAAAGACTAAGGGGTCATCTCTCCCGGTGATTTTGGATGGCCATTGACTCTTAAGAGCTCCTTTGTCCTTTGACAGGTTTTGTTTTTAGTCCTGCAGGATGTCCAACTTCACCCTCCTCACCAAGAAACCTCGGTGGGGTTGCCAGTTTAGTCGCCAACGACCCGACCATGAGTCAGGTTGTACTGGGATACATGTTATCAGTAGCACCAACTGGTGACATACATACATACGTACATACACATAAATTCATACATACACACATACTTACATACACACATACATACATACACACATACATACATACACACATACATACATACACACATACATACATACATACATACATACATACACACATGCATATACATACATACATACATACATACATACACACATGCATATACATACATACATACATACAAACCAACACATGAAATATTGGTGGGACATTCCCACAAAAATAACAAGCCTGATATGGTTGTTTGGGAGAG
>OZ024752.1:19805286-19817786 GCA_964016885.1 Eledone cirrhosa | reverse complement strand
ATAATGGTTTCTTATATAGGCACAAGGCCAGCTGGGGGGGGGGGGGGGGGGGGGGGGGGGGGGGGGGCGAAAGTCGATTAAATCAACCCCAGTGCAATACTCGTACTTTATTTCATCGACCCCGTATGGATGAACGACAAAGTTAACCTCGGTGGAATTTGAACTGAGATCATAAAGGGCCGTAACTCAATGCTGCAAAGCATGGCGTCCAACCCTCTATCGATACTGCCAATCCACCGCCCTATGTAATTCATAATAATAATAATATTATTATAATACAATGATGGGGAATAATATTTAGATTAATACTTTACACTAGTATATGTTTAAATAGGTTTGTATCTCATCAGAAGATATATATATATTTATATATCACTTTGACCGACCAGTCTGTCGGGCGCCGCTGTTCACAGCACGTGCTGTTTTAGGGGGGGGCGAAAGTCGATTAAATCAACCCCAGTGCAATACTCGTACTTTATTTCATCGACCCCGTATGGATGAACGACAAAGTTAACCTCGGTGGAATTTGAACTGAGATCATAAAGGGCCGTAACTCAATGCTGCAAAGCATGGCGTCCAACCCTCTATCGATACTGCCAATCCACCGCCCTATGTAATTCATAATAATAATAATATTATTATAATACAATGATGGGGAATAATATTTAGATTAATACTTTACACTAGTATATGTTTAAATAGGTTTGTATCTCATCAGAAGATATATATATATTTATATATCACTTTGACCGACCAGTCTGTCGGGCGCCGCTGTTCACAGCACGTGCTGTTTTAGCCATACGATGACGCCATCCCACTGGCTGGGCGGCAGGCCGTAAGTCTAAAGTCCGTCTTAAGCCAGAAGGCTCATTTGGCCGGTGCTTATCTCGGTTTCATGGCGTGAAGCGACTGAGAGTACAAGACTCCCTCCTGGACAGGACGCCAGTCCATCGGTAAACGATAAGTTCTTGTTTTGGGATATGTCAATATTTATAAAACAATTTTTGTATTTTATCTGATGAGTGCGTACCAAAATTTTGGTACCCTTGAAATATATATAATAAAATAAATATGGTTTTATAAAGATATTTATTTTATTATATATATTTCAAGGGTACCAAAATTTTGGTACGCACTCATCAGATAAAATACAAAAATTGTTTTATAAATATTGACATATCCCAAAACAAGAACTTATCGTTTTAAGTTCATTTTGGATAGTCATATATATATAGACACACGTGATGAACTTAGGCCTATTTTGAAGCCCTGCATCCTACCTTATCATTCTACCTAATCCTATTTTATTCTTTGCATTTCTGAACTTTTTCTATTTGTTGGATAAGGTAAGTTGTAATTTATGTCTCTAGATATATACTTATATACCAGAGATGTATAACTATCTCCGACACCAAAATGTTTATAATGACGTCATTATGTAGAACGAAAAGAACAAACTCTTGCTATGAAAAAATATATTTTTGCTATGAAAAAATCAGGAGACTAATATGCTTTTTAGAATAGCCATTCGTGTCTCAGAGACGGCATAAAACTTCTAGCGACCCTTAAAGCGAGTATCCTCCACCTTCAACTAACTTACATTTCACCTCTTGGTCCTGGCTTACAGGATAGAGAATACATTGCCCTGGAGGAGGGCAAGGGAGACATGCTGGAACAGCCACTCCACATCACGGGGCTCGCACCCATGGGTAGGTAACTCCGCTCCGATAGTAGTGAACTGGGATGTAGTCCGGAGGATTAAGAATGCCGGAAGACTCCACTGCTACATGCTCTACCACGAGAGCGGCCCTCTTCAGCCTGGCGAGCAGCAGAGCCTGGGCTGGTTTCTTCTAGAGGTGTATCACAGCATCCCAGATGAGGGGCCCTACCCCCGCGGAACGGGAAGATTGTCATGTCGTTTGGCTTTCTGCCGTCCCCTTATATATATATGCCTGTGTTTACGTTTATCTCCCGTAATTTAACAGTTCGATAAAAAAAAAACTCATCGATAAGATATATAATTAAAAAACACAAACAAACAATTAGTATTAGGGTCAATATGATCGATAAATCAAGGTGTTGCCCCAGCATGGCCGCAGTCTAATAATGAGTAAAAGAATATAAGCGTAAAATAATAATGATTTACGTCTACTACATGTGAGAAAAACGAAGGATCTTATTCCATAACTGACACTGTTGTTGTTGCTGTCATGTTTGCTGTAAACAGTTTTATGGCCACAGAGATGACATATCAGTTGTCTTCAGATATTGTAGTGTTTCTTCTATGTGTAATTCAGTATGGTCAGTGTTATTCCTACATTTTTATTCTTTTGTTCGGTTACTAGACTACGGCCATGCTGAGGCATCACGCTCTTTTACTGGTTTCAGTCATTAGAGTACGTCCATGCTGGGGCACTGCACTCTTTTACTGGTTTCATTCATTAGACAGTGGCTATGCTGAGGCACCACACTCAGTAACAAGTTTCAGTCATCAGACTGTGGCCATGCTGGAGCACTCCAGTGTTTTACTGGTTTCAGTCATTTGACAGTGGCCATGCTAAGGCAACACACTAATTTCAGTCGTTAGATAGTGGCCATGCTGGGGCACCAACTCTCTGATCCTTAGAATACCTTCCTTTTTTCCTCCCACTAATCTTGAAGACTATGAGAAAGGTTGTGGTTGTTGCCCTTCTTTCTATGTATGTGTGGACCCGTAACTCTTGGTTGAATCGTAGGTGCACTGTAGTGACAAACAGCATGTCTTGGGAATTTAGAACCTGGCGGGGCCCATCCCTTAATCATATCTAAACACTCCGGATTTTTTCCAGAGAAAGAAAGAGAGAGAGAGAGAGAGTTGGATCGATTCTTTTTTAAATTGACCTCTAAAGGATGAAAGGCAAAGTTGACTTCGGCGGGTTTTTTAACTCAGAGCGCAAAGAGCCGGAACAAATACCACAAGTTGATTTATCTGCTAGTTCACCGTTTTTCTTTCTTTGACTATAAAAATTCCACACAAAACAAACCAAGCAAACATATTTTACCCAGTCATGCTGGTCTCTAATATTTACAGAAGTAACTAAGACATGTTTCGATGTTCGTGCTTTTCTCACAACTCTAAGTAACCTAAATGGCTTGAACGTGCTTTTCTCAAAGCCATAAGCGACATGAGGTGGTTTAAAGGTAGAAATGGGGTGAGGGTAGCAGTGATTCGTTAGGCTGTTGTACTTAACTTGATTTCTCATAAGGAAGCCGCTGTAAGTGTGTCCTTTAATGTGATGTCGCGTGGCCTAGTGGTTAGGGTGTTGAACTCACGACTATAAGGTAGCGCTTTGTGTTCTCGTGCAAGTCATCTCATTTTAAATTGCTTTATAAGATATGACTGGGGGTCCCTATCATTAAAACACCTGAGTAACCTATGATTTGCAAGCAACCTTGTAAAAGACCAGCTAAATCTGTATAGGTGTGAGTTCTTCTTCTTCTTCTTGGCATGGTCGTGGGGGCAGAGTTCTCAAACACCCCTTCCAGTGGGTCCTGTCAAAAGCAACCGTCTCCGGCTGGACCCCTTATCGAGACTATCTTGCTCTGGGCCTATATAGTTAAATAGAATATTTAATATGTCTTTTCTAATTACAACTACGCCTTGAAAAGTCCAACGGTATATTGTATGAGGGATTTATTGATTTTTACATAAAGCCAGTTAATTTAAGGGATTAGGAACGTAATCGATTGACTCGAATACATTATCTTATTGATTTTGGTATTTATTGTTATCGATGACAGAGAGAGGAAAAGTAAAACTGGTCCGAAAAGGATGCGAACTCGGGATCTAATGAAACGGGACTAATTACTTTAAGACGTATAATATGGTGTCCAGGTGTTTCTTAAGTAGCCGATGAAGGAGTATCAACACAGTCACTTGACTTGCTAGACATAACAGCGAAATATTCCTCAGTATCTTTTAAAAAAGAAAAGCCACACTCCCTGTAAAAAAAAGGGAACTTCGTGGTTTTTATTAGGTTTGCTCAAGGCGGTGGATTGGCAGTATCGGTAGAGTGACAAACATATTTGTGGTATTTAGTTACGTTCCTTTACCTTCTGTGTTCAAATCCCACCGAGGTTAGCTTTGCCTTTTATCCTTACGGGGTCGATAAAATAAAGTTCTAGTAATATACTGGGGTCGACCCCCCCCGAAAAAAAATTGTTGGCCTTGTGTCTAAATTAGAAACCATTATAAAGGTTTGCTCAGAGTGTTCGACATTTTAGTCCCATCATTCTACATTCTCAGTTCAAATCCCGCCGAGGTCAACTTTGCCTTTCACCATTCTGGGGTCGATAAAATAAAATAGTTAAGTACTGAGGCTCTCTCCCCTTCTCACATTACTGGTCTTATGCCAATGTTAGCATGAAGGGCACGTGGCCTAGTGGTAACGGTGTTGGACTTACGATCATAATGTCGTGTGTTTGATTCCTGGGTTGCGTGTTGTGTCGTTGAGCAAAATACTTCATTTCACGTTGTTCCAGTATACTCAGCTGAAAATGAGTAGCAACAATAGCTGGGGGTTTAACCCTGCGATGGACTGGTGTCCTGTCCAGGGGGAAGTCTTGTACTCTCAATCTCTTCATGGCATGTAACCGAGATTAACACCGACTCAATGTTTGCAGTACACGAGGACATGATATAGGGTTTCTCTACTAATCTGAGGTGAAACAACGGTTTCTTCTCGACCAATCCAATATATTGATTCCCAACTTAAGCTGAAGATCGATTTTTCAAATGAAGTGGCACTGTCAATTTAATTGACGTTAGTATTTTTTAAATTCTTTTCCTTTACTAGTTTCAGTCACTAGATAGCGGCCATGCTGTAACACTCCCTTGGAAGATTTTAGTCGATAATATCGACCTCAATACTTATTCTTTCAAATCTGGTACTTATTTTATCGATCTCTTTATCGAACAGTTAAATCATAAATAAACAGTACAGGTAAATGCACACACGCCCACGCGTATACCCACTCACACACACACACGCACGCACACACACATACGCACATATATACATATATATACATATATATACACACATACATATATATATATATATATATATATATATATATATATATATATACACTTATATATATATATATGTGTGTATATATATTCATGCACATATATACATACATGCACATATATACATACATGCACATATATACATACATACATATATATATACACATACATGCACACATACACACACGCACACACATTTATATATATATATATATACACATACATGCACATATATACATACATACATATATATATATACATATATACATACGTATATATATATCACAGTTGAAAATTACAAACTCGACTGTCACCACATATCATGAACCTGAAGATTGCGAAAGCATGAAAGTACTTGTTCAATTAACACTTAGAATTTAATATTCTATCATACTATTTCATTATAATACCATTATATATATTTTAAAGGATTGTAAATAAAACGAGTAAATCAGACAAAGTTGGAATTCCTCTTATTAATATATATATATATACGTATATATATATATATATTTTATAACCAAATGAAAAAAGACATATGTATATATATATATATATAAAGATCCATATATTGTACAAGAAAGACAGTATACTGTATATATACTGTATATATACTGTATATATATTCTATAGAAGAATGTGTAGACATATGGAATGATGAGTGAAAAGGTTTTCCGAAGGGAGTCGGGAATGAACCTTACAGTTAAATGAGGAACTCTAGAAGGGAAGAAGCATATTTACTTTATATAGGACTTCTACGGGAATACAGCTGTTCCTATGATTTCATACCAATGAAACAGTTCTAATCCTGTAAAATCACACACACACGTATGCACGCGCGTCTATATATATATATTCTTATAATGAAACGAGTCGTCTGGGAAATGATATATTTAATATATCTCATATGAAATATTACAGCCAATTATCCACACAATACAATATAGTTAGCACCCCAAACGTTTAATTGGGAATATACTCAGGTATTTCCTAATATTTGTTGAGTGAGTTGGAATTTGGCCGGAGTATCGCTATTAGCTTTCTCCGATTATGTATTTATTTATATATGTATATATATATATATATAGTAATAATAATAAATTTGAAGACTAAAATCCAAAGAGGGCTCGATAAGGATAAATATATATCAAATATATGAGAACCGTAGAGCAAATATTTATTAAAATAACAGATTAAAGATCTGAAGATCCCGTTATGGGTGAAAGCAGCGATTCTTTGCTTAAACTTTAATCTGTTATTTTAATATATATATATATATATATATATATATATATATATATATATATATAAATCGATAATTCCTGTTGCTGCTCAATGTACAATCCACAAAGACACAGTGGCATATAGCAACATACAGCTTCGACAGCGACACATAGCAACCACATCTTACAATACCAACAACTCCAATAACCACAGGTTGTCATTGATTGAACAGTGTTCATGTTAATTATATTCGATTGTTATATTATATGGATAATCTAAGATTGAAAAAAAAAAAAACCCAATGAATATTTATGATATAGTTTGAAAATTCAACGTGGATACATACAATTTATGCATGAAAAAAAAAGGGAAAGGCAAAGGAAAAGAAAGAAAGTCAATTATTAGTTGAAACCAATGAAACTATGTTTTCATTAGTATTTCCATTGGTATTGTCTGACGGCCACAGCTGCTAACAGAAGTGTCATCGGTTTTCCGGTGGTGACAACGTATGAACCTAGAAAGCATACAGCCGGAACATATGCTGCCAAGCATCCCGTTTAACTATCTAACAGCCCCCCCCCCTACACACACACATACACACACACACCTCCCCTGAACTGGTCCTTTATTTATCGACACAGAAAGCATAAAAGACAAAATTGACCCCGGCAGGACTTGAACACAAAGGGTAGAGAGCGTGGACAAATACCAAGACACTTAATTCAACTCTACCACGATCACCACCACCACTACTACTCCTGATACTAAAATCACTACTACTACTATCTTCACCACTACCACCACCACCACCAACACCACAGGGTACATGTCTCTGTGGAATGCTTAGCGGCTTACAAGTTAATTTTATAGAGAAAACTGTTCTGTTCACCGGACCACTGGCACAATCTACGTCGAAACTGACGGATGCCCATTCCAATAGCCACCACATCTCCACCTATCGAAACAGTCTTGAAGTGGTGATGGTGGTGGTGGTATGGGGTTGTTGTCATGGTGATAGTGGTTATTGCTGTTTGTAGTGGTGGTGGTTTAGGTGGTGGTATGGGGTTGTTGGTGGTGGTAGTGGTGTGTGACGTAGTGGTTTTGTTGTTGTTGTTGTTGTTATGTGACGTAGTGGTTTTGTTGTTGTTGTTGTGTGACGTAGTGGTTTTGTTGTTGTTGTGTGATGTAGTGGTTTTGTTGTTGTTGTTGGTGGTAGTGGTGTGTGATGTAGTGGTTTTGTTGTTGTTGTTGGTGGTGGTATGGGGTTGTTGGTAGTGGTGTGTGACGTAGTGGTTTTGTTGTTGTTGTTGGTGGTGGTATGGGGTTGTTGGTAGTGGTGTGTGACGTAGTGGTTTTGTTGTTGTTGGGTAGTGGTGGTATGGGGTTGTTGGGGGTGGTAGTGGTGTTTTACGTAGTCGTTTTGTTGTTGTTGGTGGTGGTTTAGGTGGTGGTGGTAGTGGTGGATTTCTTGCCTCATGGTTTCCTCTCAACCACGTTCAAACCATACCTTATTCTCTTTACTTTACCCACCGGTTGCCATATCTTCAAACAGTGAAATACCATGTATATTATTACCTATTGGTACCTACTTGCTCCGTTGTCATTCTCCTCCTCCCGATTCCTTCATTTTTATATTCTGTTGGCAAACCTCCAAAATTCTTCTTAGTCTATATTGCCAACGAGGGGTTTGGAAAAAACCTTTGTTGGAATTTTAATAGCAGTGAATGTGTGAATGTGTGTGTGTGTATGTGTGTGCGTGAGAGAGTGTATGTGTGTAATGTGTGTGTGTGTGTGTAATGTGTGTGTGTGTGTGAGAGTGTATGTGTGTGTATGTGTGTGTGTGCGTGTGAGAGAGTGTGTGTGTATAATGTGTGCTAGTGTGTGAGAGAATGTGTGTGTAATGTATGTGTGTGTGTAATGTAACTATGTATGTAAGTAGGTAGGTACGTATAAATATATATATGTATATATGCATATACATACACATATATATACACATATACATACAAACATACACGTCTTTCTATCTTTATACACGCGCACACACACTTTCTCTCCTCTCTCACACACACTCACATTCACTTACATACACATACACACACATACACACACACTCACTCATACATACACACTCATACATACACATACGTACATACACACACACTCGCATACATACACATACACACACTCTCTTTCACACACACTTACACATACTCTCTCACACACTCACACTGACACACATTCACACATACACACTGACACACTCTCACACACTTACATACTCTCTCACACACTCACACTTACACACACTCACACACTTACACACACTCACGCACTCACATACACAGAAACTCACACATACACACTCTCTCACACACATTCTCACATACACAGACACACATATTTGGCAAAGATGGCCGATAAGGAAGTACTTAGTTCGACATCGCTGTCTCCCCATTCTGCTGCTATGTTTTATATCTCTCAACATCAACACACATTTTTATATTCACAGTTTTTTTAGAAACATTCAGGCCATTGCATTAATTTACTTTATTTTGTTTTGTCTTCAGGAATATACATCTATTGCATATGCAGCATTTTTTTAGTCCTGCCATTAAAGTTATCTGCAAGTAGGCAACTCCAGAACTGTTGAGAAAAAAATAAAAATAGAATAGGCATGAAAAATATAAACGTTTTTAAGTTGTTAGAAAAAATCAGTTTTTTTCGAATTAATAAATATGTTTTATTATATGTGGTTATTAGGGCGGTGGGCTGGTAGTACCATTAGAGCGTCGGACATTGTTCTTTGCGGCATATAGTTACGGCTCTTTACATACTGAGTTCAAATCTCGCCGAGGTTAGTTTTGCCTTTCATCCTTACGGGGTCCTTACAATAAAGTATCAGTAATGTACTGGGGGTCGATTTAATCGATTTTCTCCTCCCCACCAAAATTGTTGGCCTTGTACCTAAATCAGAAACCATTATATATGTTTGTTCAGGGTGTTCGAAGTTTTATTCACGGCATTCTAGGTTCTGAGTTCAAATTCTGCCGAGGTCAACTTTTCATTTCACCATTCCAAGATCGATTTAATCGACTTCCCTTCCTCCCCAAAATTGTTGGCCTTGTACCTAAATCAGAAGCTATTACATGTAATTATTTTTAATATACCCCCCCCCCCCAGCTTTCCTTTGCAAACCGACTTCATTCTTCTTAGATGACAAATGATGTTTCCTCTCAACACATTCTGCCACACTTGCCTACTTAGATTTCTTGAAAGTTTCAGCACACACCTTACCGCTTCCTCTTTGCACTGGTCTCCGTCGAGTCCTCTGGCATCCGTGCTACCCCGCACAGCTGATTTCCTCCTTACAGTCGAAAGGATGGAAGGAGTCCCGTTAGGTAGGGTGGCTGCTGCAGCGGGTGTCTATGGCCATTCTCCGTGGTAACGCTTTTGCCGTTTCGTCCGCGGGGCGCGGCTGAGGTATCGCTCAGACTGGGGTGTAGTACCTGTTCCCCCCTTCTTTTCTATCTATGCATCTGTCTGTCTCTCTATCTGTCTGTCTGTCTATAGCTGCTTATTTTTATATATTCATTTATTTATTGTTTGGCTACCTATCCACACACACACACACACACACACACACACACACACACACACACACACACACACACACACACACACACACACACACATAAATCAAGATGGATTCAGTAAGAAACTTGTTAGACCATTACTCACCAGAGTAATCGATACTAGGGGTAGTAGAGTGTGGAACTACCTGTTGAAACGGCAAGAACTCTGCCGTCGGGGTCCTGACTCATATTGGTGTGTTTGTATATATATATATATATATATATATATATATATAGGAGGTGAGTTTTATTGTAGCACAATAAAGCAATACAAATATACTCCTCCTCCGTCATCCTTTCCTTATTATTATATTTATTTTCTTATTATATTCTTTCTTCCTCTTCCTTACCTTTTCCTTGCCCCCTTCCTTTCCTTTTTTTCCCAATCTCATATATCCATCTTACTTTATTTTTCATATGTTGATTTAATACTTCACTGCTCGCAAGTGTTTTTTAAGCTTCATATCATGTCTCCCTATTTTATCTGATGAGAACGCAAATATCATCCCATGATGATATTTGTTTTTGCAATGCGCATAATAAAATACATGGAACTCTTTTAACCATCTTTTGATTTTATATTATATATATATAAATATATAACTTTGACAACTTTCGGCCAGTATTGGCCCAGGCCATGTCTAACTTAATAGCACCACAACGCTCTCTAGACAGGAAGTAGCTGGAGTTACTTCCCGTTGGAATTTCCAGAACCTTCTTGGTGACTTCCGTCCAGGGAACTATAAAGGAGAGAGCTGAAGGCTATCTTCCTCTCTTTTCACCTTTTGGCTGCCTGACCTTCGGCCAGGCGCGTTTACGCCGAAGGTATACCCTCTCCTTGGCGCTTTCCTTCGAACCGACAACACTGGAGATGAGGATGTTGACCACGAGCTTGGACTAAACCTAAATATGCGTGAGGATATTTTGTATACCACGATTATGACGGAGTTAAAATAAAATGAAGACTTGTATTCGATATGGTGTTTTGTAAATATATCTTATGTGTTTCTGTATCAAAATTAGTAGTTAGATTCTGGTGATATTTACTCAAGTAAATAATCCTGGGTCTGACAGAACACTAAATATATATATATATTCTATATTTATATATTACTCTTCCCTACTTCAACTCTGTTGTATCTCGCTGACGTCAATTCATCCTCATTTCTCTTGTCAATATTGCTGGATATTTCCCTTCTTCCGTTTTTGCTGCCTCCCTCCCTAACCCCCTCCCCCTCCCCCCACACTCTCTCTCTCTCCATCTCTCGCCTCTATATCTAACCCTCAATCCGTGTGTGTAAATATATATATATATATATATAATAGATATATAATGTGATATATATATACATACAAATACACATATATAGCGTTATATATAGTAATAATAATAAATTTGAAGACTAAAATCCAAAGAGGGCTCGATAAGGATAAATATATATTAAATATATAAGAACCGTAGAGCAAATATTTATTAAAATAACAGATTAAAGTTTAAGCAAAGAATCGCTGCTTTCACCCTTAACGGGATCTTCTGAAACTAAAAGAAATCAATCTGTGAACGCCGAAGTAAATATTTCGAAAAACGTTGCAACCGGAGGAAGACAGGAAGACGATACTTTGGTTCGTGGAAACGTTCGCGGGAAAAAAACGAATAATACGTCATTAATAGGAGCGGTGAAAAACAAATACGCGCAAAGACAGAACCATGTTTATGGTATAAAAGAGGTCGTTCTGAGTCTAAGTGCACGTCCCAGCACTATTAGCTTTTGCCAATGTTGTGATTATTGTAACTGTCTGGTTGTTATAGTTACTGTTGTAACTATAGACATTCTACTTTATACATTCCCCCTCCCATTATAAAACTATTCTAACACTAGAACCACCCCCCCTCCCATCATATCCACTCTCCTACAGAATCTTTATTATTCTTCTTTATTTATTTTTTGGTCGTGGATTGGCAGAATCGGTAGAGCGTCAGACACCATGGTTTGCAGCATAGAGTTATGGCCCTTTGCGTTCTGAGTTCAAATTCGCCGACGTTAACTTTGCTTTTCATCCTTACGGGGGTCGACAAAATAAAGCACCAGTAATGTACTGGGGTAATTGCTGGCCTTGTGCCAAAAAGGAAGACAGGAAGACGATACTTTGGTTCGTGGAGACGTTCGCGGGAAAAAACGAATAATACGTCATTAATAGGAGCGGTGAAAAACAAATACGCGCAAAGACAGAACCATGTTTATGGTATAAAAGAGGTCGTAGACTAATGTTCTCTTAGGTGGTGCATAGAGACGTTCTCTGGCAATGAACGGAAAAAACGAAGATAATACGTCATATGTGGAGCGTGGAGAACAATTGCACGCAAAGACAAAACCACGTAAATGGTATAGCAGAAGTCGTAGACTAAAATTCTAACTAGGAAACCGAATGATTCTCGGCTTCAGAGTTAAGAATAAAGGAAATAAAATACAGAGGTAATTGAAATTAAATAAACACATACACGCATCCATATACGTACATACACAAGCATACGCGAAAACACTCGCCATAGGTATACAAATACACGCACA
>OZ024752.1:19772786-19802786 GCA_964016885.1 Eledone cirrhosa | reverse complement strand
TATATATATATAATGTGTGTGTATATGTGCGTGTATATATATAATGTGAGTGTATATGTGCGTTGTGTGTATATGTGCGTGTATATATAATGTGTGTGTATATGTGCGTGTGTTTTTCTCTTTATTTCTGAGTCTAAGTGCACGTCCCAGCACTATTAGCTTTTGCCAATGTTGTGATTATTGTAACTGTCTGGTTGTTATAGTTACTGTTGTAACTATAGACATTCTACTTTATACAATCCCCCTCCCATTATAAAACTATTCTAACACTAGAACCACCCCCCTCCCATCATATCCACTCTCCTACAGAATCTTTATTATTCTTCTTTATTTATTTTTTGGTCGTGGATTGGCAGAATCGGTAGAGCGTCAGACACCATGGTTTGCAGCATAGAGTTATGGCCCTTTGCGTTCTGAGTTCAAATTCGCCGACGTTAACTTTGCTTTTCATCCTTACGGGGGTCGACAAAATAAAGCACCAGTAATGTACTGGGGTAATTGCTGGCCTTGTGCCAAAAAGTTGAAACTATTTTTTTAACATGTTTACACACACACACACACACATACATACATACACACACACACACACACATACGCAGGCGTTAATGGTGCATAGTGTTATTAGCTTCGCGCTTGGTGAGAGTGGGGGAAGGTTTCGACGTTTCGGACATAAGTCCTTCATCGGGAGAGTAGGGAGGAACTCAGAGAGTGAGGGGGGGGGGGTTAATAGGAAAAACATGAAAGGACGGGAAAAATAGAAACAGAATTAAAAAATATATAAAAAAATATAAAAAGCAGGGTGGGTAGTGTGTAAGGGGTGGGTGGAGGGAGAGAGAGGGAGGAGGGAAAGCAACAAAATTAGAGTCCGAGCGGGGATGGCGGAAGGTAAGGTGTGTGTGTATGTGTAGATGTTAGTGTGAGAGTCTGGGTGGAAGGGAGTGTATGTGATCGTGGGTTTGAAAAACCATTTTGTGTGTTGGGGTGGAGTGTATGTGTGTATAGCCCCTGTATGGGTGTTGGTGTGTGCGCGTGGATGGTAAAGATCCGAGGTGTATATATATATATATAATTGAATATAAAAGAAAAACGAACACAGACATATACATATATGTGTTCAAATCGCAAGGGACCAGATTCGCTAAGGTGAAAAGAATACTACCTATAGACAATAGGGTTTGCCAGGCTCAATTTAAAATTAAATCAAGAAAATAAATACAAACCGGAATTGTGGTAACTATTGGTGAAGAATTATTATCCTGGTCACTTCTAAGTATATTAAAAAACTAAATAGTGTGCGTATATATAATAACGCACATTCGGCTCCGTTAATTTGTTGAGCTAATTCAAATGTCGAGTAAACCTGGCTGCTATTTTTAGTGGTGTGAGACACGCTAAGTTCAGATACCATGTGCGTTATTATATATACGCACACTATTCAGTTTTTTAATATACTTAGAAGTGATCAGGATAATAATTCTTCACCCACTGATGAGCAAGAATCGATATTCCTCTTCACAATTAATTTTGCGAAACAGTATACCCAAAGCTGTCTGGGTGATTGGTAGTTACCACAATTCCGGTTTGTATTTATTTTCTTGATTTTTTTTCTTAAATTGAGACAAGCAAACCCAATTGTCTATAGGTAGTATTCTTTTCACCTTAGCGAATCTGGTCCCTTACGATTTGAACACATATATATCTGTGTTCGTTTTTCCTTTATATTCAAATATAATATCTCTTTCCTAGAGCTATTTTATTGTAAGAGACTATTTTGAGTTTCTAACTCAATATATACCTTTGATATATATATATATATATATATATATATATATATATATAGCGAGGGAAAAGTGGTAAGGAACCAGGTGGACCATAACGCACCAAAGTACTCAATACTTAGGGTAGTAGAGTGGGTAATAGGAGTAAGTAAGACCCCGACGGCTGAGCTCAAGCCATTTCGACGGCTAATTCGGTACTATTAGTACAGAATTAGCCGTCGAAACGGCTTGAGCTCAGCCGTCGGGGTCTTACCTACTCCTATATATATATATATATATATATATATGTATATATGTATATCTATGTGTGCATATATGTGTATGTCTGTGTGTATATGTATGTGTGTGTATATATATATATGAAAATGTTCAAGACCCCGACGGCAGAGTTCAAGCCGTTTCGACGGCTATTTCTGGACAGAAATAGCCGTCGAAACGGCTTCAGCTCTGCCGTCGGGGTCTTGAACATTATCCTATTACCCACTCTACTACCCTACGTATTGAGTACTCTGATGCGTTATGGTCCATCTGGTTCCTTACCACACCTTCTTCGTTATATATATATATATATATATATATATATATATATATATATATATATATATACGTGGAAATATAACTGAGTAGTTGTGACGTCTTATCTCGAAGCTGGCTTGTATCCACTCGTGTAGCATTCATGCGACCACGACTTCGATAACTTTCAAATTTATATATAATCTTCTCTTTACCAATGACCACTTTTATGCAAATGAAGGTTGCCCCTGTCACTTACTCCTATATAAAGTGTTAAGGTTCATTAAGCCCCTAGACAGTCCATTTCAGGGTTAAAACCCCAGCTATTGCTGGTACTTACTTTCAGCTGAGTATAATGGAGCAACGTGAAATGAAGTGTTTTGCTCAAGAACACAGCACATAATGCAGTCAAGTAATCGAACCCACGACATTATGATTGTAAGTTCAACACCCTTACCACCAGGCCCTGCGCCTTCACCTATAACATTATGATTGTAAGTCCAACACCCTTACCATCAGGCCATGCGCCTTCACCTATAACATTATGATTGTAAGTCCAACACCCTTACCACCAGGCCCTGCGCCTTCACCTATAACATTATGATTGTAAGTTCAACACCCTTACCACCAGGCCATGCGCCTTCACCTATAACATTATGATTGTAAGTCCAACACCCTTACCACCAGGCCCTGCGCCTTCACCTATAACATTATGATTGTAAGTCCAACACCCTTACCATCAGGCCATGCGCCTTCACCTATAACATTATGATTGTAAGTCCAACACCCTTACCACCAGGCCCTGCGCCTTCACCTATAACATTATGATTGTAAGTCCAACACCCTTACCACCAGGCCCTGCGCCTTCACCTATAACATTATGATTGTAAGTCCAACACCCTTACCACCAGGCCATGCGCCTTCACCTATAACATTATGATTGTAAGTCCAACACCCTTACCACCAGGCCCTGCGCCTTCACCTATAACATTATGATTGTAAGTCCAACACCCTTACCATCAGGCCATGCGCCTTCACCTATAACATTATGATTGTAAGTCCAACACCCTTACCACCAGGCCCTGCGCCTTCACCTATAACATTATGATTGTAAGTCCAACACCCTTACCACCAGGCCCTGCGCCTTCACCTATAACATTATGATTGTAAGTCCAACACCCTTACCATCAGGCCATGCGCCTTCACCTATAACATTATGATTGTAAGTCCAACACCCTTACCACCAGGCCCTGCGCCTTCACCTATAACATTATGATTGTAAGTCCAACACCCTTACCACCAGGCCCTGCGCCTTCACCTATAACATTATGATTGTAAGTCCAACACCCTTACCACCAGGTCATGCGCCTTCACCTATACAAATTGGCCTAAGGCTTATCCAAGGAAACCAATATTTAAGAAAAGAAAAGCAATGCTTTGCTTCAAACGACGAAGTACCGGATTACATAAATACTTTAAGATTATTTAGTTTCTTGAAGCAAATCCTGTCAGGTTTAACGCCTTTCATCTTACTGCAAGAAATACGTTTGAAATTATTATTTCCCAAATTTGGAAACATGCCTAACCCTTTAGCATTTACATTACTCTATATATATTATTGTATTTTTACGGTAAAGACTTTACCTCACATAATATCGAATCTATGAGACTTTGATGTTATTTATTTTGAGAACAATACCTTGCCAGGTGGTGCTATTAAGTTAGACATGATCTGGGCCAGTTATTAACATCAGTATGAGTGGAAGGTTACGGCCGGTTCGAACAGGAAGAGGTGAGAACATTCTGGCCGGATACAGCCGGTTTAAATGCTAAAGGGTTAAAAGAAAACTGTTGCTTTCACAGTTATCCAAAGTCGAGGATGGGTCGGTTAGGTGTGTGTGTGTGGGGGGGGGGGGGGGCAGAGAATATGGCGATTTTTCGGGTAAAGGATGTAAACATGCAATCCTTGCATTCGTACTGTGTTGCACTATTATGTTACGCGTGCATATTGAGTAATGATTATTGTGTCCACTGCAAATGTTGGAGTCATCAAGTCTACAACATTCATATTTACATTAAAGTTTGTGTAATACATTTAATGTCTCAATAACATTCTGTGGTTCGGTAGTTTATGGTTTCATGTTAAGAGGTACACAGTTCTATAATGAGATTGTTGGTCAGAGAACGTGCTTCTCGTCACTCAAGACAGGCGCCTAAATAAGGCTATTCAGATCCTATTTGTTGCCTCTATCAATAAGTTTTAGGATCGCTCAATTTATGTAGGGGATAGAAGTCGTTGAGTCAACGTTCTTAATCTAATGTTTTCTAGCATTGGATCAGAGATATGTGGATGAGTGGGGTTAGCCAATAGATCCCAATACATGACTGGTACACTTCTAAGCAGTTTCCATCTACCGATTTCCTCAACACCGCTTGGGTTACATTGAGGCTATCATAAAGACGTTTGACCAAGATGCAACGCAATGGTATCGAACCCAGGACTTCATGATTATGAAACGAACCTTTTAACCAATCAGGCTGGATTGGCTGGATTTAGAACTTGAGGACCCTGGGCACATATATCTTACTTCGGCTCCACTCCTGTCGATAGGGCACTACCCCCGCTGATAGGGCCCCCTGCTGATGGGAGGCTCAGGGCAAATGCCCCGTCCGCTTCGCCATAAATCTAGCCCTGCGCCCGCTCAGAACTAATAATACAACGATTGAACTAGGCTGTGTGGGTTCGTCTCCAAACATCGTGCTCGTTACTCTTATCTCTGCTTTCATTTGGGTTTTAGTTTTCTTTACGTGCATTTAGCCCAGTGGAGACGTGTGGCGTAGTATTTAGGATGTTGGATTCACGATCATAAGCTCGTGAGTTCGATTCCTGAAGCGGATGGTGCGCTCTGTTCTTCAGCAAAATGCTTCATTTCACGCTGCTTTTCATGACAGGACTGATGCCTCTATCATTAAAACACCCTCAATATCCATGAGATGAAACCTTATAGAAGGTCAGCTACATAGATGTGGGCAGTAAATTACATTCATACCACGCCCACCTTTAATATATTCACAGCTCATTAATAAATCATCTTTCTTTTACTTTTGTTTTGTAATATATTGTCGGAAGCCTCGTGCCAGTCTAGCTGATATATAAATGATAAATTAGCTCCACTACTCCCACTAACGTTGTCCTCTAATAAGTCACCTGTGCTAAATCTATTTCACAATACACACATTTTTAGTAAATAAGAAATATTATTCTTTCTCCAAACAAATGCAATAAAAATATTTACATTGTTGAGCGCTGTACATGATTTTGTACATACATACGTACATGCATACATATATATATATATATATATATATGTATGTATGTATGTATGTATGTATGTATGTATGTATGTGTATATATATATATAATTTTTTACCACCCGAAAATCTTAAATATTTATGTTTAAGATAAGGTACCAGTAATGCATTTGGGTCGATTTAATCGACTTTCTCCTCTCCCAAATATTTGTTGGCCTTGTGCCCTAACCAGAAACCATTATTGGTGGATTGGCAGTATCGGTAGAGGGTCGGACGCCATGCTTTGCAGCATAGTTACGTCCCTTTATGGTCTGAGTTCAAATCCTGCCGAGGTTAACTTTGCCTTTCATCCTTACGGGGTCGATAAAATAAAGTACCAGTAATGTACTGAGTAATTGCTGGTCTTGTGCCAAAAGTAGAAACAATTATTATTTCTTCTGCAATTGGATGTATTAGCAGACTTTATATTCCTCGTGTATGTCTGTGGTCCGGGACACCGCTCTCATTAAACAACTCAATATTAGTCTCAGTTACCCAGGCCGTCAGCAGGGAGCAACGTCTATCTTATTGTCTTCCATTGTTTTCCACAAACTCTTCCCTGCAAAACCTTCTCCATCACAATTAATCCCCAACACAAAATTAGTATGTGTGTATGTGTGTCGGTGTGTGTATATATGTTTGTGTATGACGCAACCATATATACGTACATATGTATTAATTATATATATATATATATATATATATATATATATATATATATATAATCAAGGTTTAGCAAATAAGAAAAAGTTTCAAAATAAATTTCAAAAAATTCACTGTACTTACTATGGTTACCTTTACCGAATCGGTTTCGAGTCTCAAAAATAAATGGACAGTCCTTGCGGGCTTCCATTGAAAAGATAAACTCTCGTCAGAAGGTTCTTTTCACTCGGAGAATATAAAATTCCCGAGTTCAAATTACGACTGGCGCTATTCAAAACTGTTCCCGAGATGAGAATGATTGATGTGGAAGCAATTCTGTCCAGTGCCGTGTGCAAAGACAGACGGCAGAGGCAGGGAGGTCAGTCTACTACCACTATAAATAGCAGTAGTCAAAACGACCAAATTTCATCTCGACCAGGGGGAGATTAATATATATATATAACAAAGAAATTGTGGTAAGGAACCAGATGGACCATAACGCACCAGAGTACTCAATACTTAGGGTAGTAGGGTGGGAAATAGGAAAAAGTATGACCCCGACGGCAGAGATCAAGCCGTTTCAACGGCTATTTCGTGTCCAGAAATAGCCGTCGATACGGCTTGAGCTCTGCCGTCGGGGTCATACTTTTTTCTATATATATATATATTTACAGGGTGTCACAAAAAATCTATATTCACTTTGATTACCTGTACAGGAAATATTTATTAGAATGTTGTTGAAGTGTGTATACATTTTTGGACGACACCCTGTATATATATATATATATATATATATATATATATATATATATATATACTTATGTCAGGTCACCAGTTGGTGCTACTGGTAACATGTATCCCAGTACAACCTGTCTCATGGTCGGGTCGTTGGCGACTAAACTGGCAACCCCACCAAGGTTTCTTGGTGAGGAGGGTGACTTTGGACATCTTGCAGGACTAAAAACAAAACCTGTCAAAGGGCAAAGGAGCTCTTAAGAGTCAATGGCCATCCAAAATCACCGGGAGAGATGACCCTTTAGCCTTTGTCAAGGCAGAATTCTAGGAGAAGGAAAACTCTGATAGAACACCTGAAACCCTGATGGTATCCAATGATGTTGACTTGTTCTTCTTTTTGGTAAATATCATCTTGGTTAAGAGAGTGGGACTGGCTTTGTGCAGTGCCTTTGCTCACTATAAAAGCTTCACGGCACAGGCATTGCTTTATATCTGGAGATCTCTCTGCACTTGTCGTCACATGGTACCATGGGCCCAGCACTATGTGTCAATAATTGTCACAAGTGTAGTGTTTGTACCCGAGTTTTCAAGTCGCTGGCTGGACTAAAAAGTCACACTCGTTCAGCGCATCGGTAGGGGTTCTCCTACATGGATATAAGGTAGTGGCCGAACTCGAAAACGAGTTGGCAGCCACCATATATATATATATACATATATATATATACATATATATATATATATATATATATATATATATATATATATATATATATATATATATATAAACAGCAATGGGTCTTCTGTCCATTACCAAAAAAGAAATTGAATGGAGGATTTCTTTTGGAGTTCCTTAGTAATCTTTCCTTCAACCACCTGAGCAGTGCTGGCCTTGCCTATAAGGGGCATCATTTTAAAAATATATTTTTATTTTATTATTAGTTTTTATTCATTAACACTAAATCATCCGAATTTAGAGATCACAGCTCCGATACTATGGACATCTGGTTAGAATGTCTCAGGAAAAAAAAATCACTGGACGTATTTTACGGACGAAGCCAACCGACAGGAGACCCAGGGGTAGACCCCGAGAGCAATGGTTGGATAACTTCCATGAGCTTGGTTGGTCTCGCTTGGGGACCCAGCCGGATCAGTTGAAGACGGTTGCTTCTGACAAGACCTACTGGAAGGATTGTTTGAGGACCCTACTCCCACGACCCTCTCAGGAATAAGCGGGCGAAGAAGAAGATATCTATATATATCTCTCTCTCTATATATATATGATGTTTGAGGTAGGGATTTTTGGGTGGTTGTCTTAGCTCTGATATAGATATTTAGTTCATGATTGACTCGGTTTTTGCGAAAGTAATTTTTACGAGTTTGGAATCCGATGGTCTTGTCCACAAGATGTCTTGTTTATTTTTCGTTTTGTTTTCCGAGTGTATTGTTTAAGTTTAGGGCATTTGATGATTGCTTCCGTTTGTTCTCTATATATGTATATAGTGTATTATGTGTGGTGTAATTGTATGTATATTTAGGGTGAATAGCCTGGTTGGAACAGAGCAATAACGGTCTTGGTCATGTAAATATATATATATATATAATCATGATAATAATAATAATTGGTATAAATCGAAGTTGTAGCCGCAGTAGAGCAGATACCAATCGAATTGTTTGAGGCAGTCATAAAGCACTCAATAGTGCGGAAAGTTAATACATTTTCGTGCAGAGTTAAGAAAGTGTGACACCAAGAAACGTGACCAAATGCCGTACCTATACCACGACATTGATAAATACAAACATTTATTGATTCTCTATCATTAACACAAAAATAAGAATACTTAGAGAAGGGTTTTAAATGTTTATAGCTTAGTGCCTCAGCACTTAAAAGTCTGGCCCTGCACCTGATAATGCTACGTTTAGATCATTTCTCACCTCTCTATGTAGGTTATTTCAATTCCAATGTTTTTTAAATTGTCTGGTGTTTGGAAAGCGTCTGGAAACCCAGCTTTAGTATATTTGAAGCAGATATTGACCTCTGCCTCGTGAAACGCACCAGAAAGATCATTATTCAGCTTAGTATTTTGTTCTTAAGGAAAGTAAAGTGTAGATATTAGCATAAGGATTTTTTGCACTAAGGTTAAGCTTATACTGTTTCGCTAACTAATGAGAAATTCAATATCTCATTTGCTATCGAAACGGTATAAGCTTATCCGTTGGGCAAAGAATCACTATAATAACAATAATAATAATATAAATAATTGACATATCAGAGAGATTGATTTTATAGGTGTGTGTGTGTGGGGGGGGGCTGTAGACTCAGCATAAATTTGTATAAAAGACCAGATTAAGGATGCCGTATAGGTGTATAGGTGTGTGGTGATTGGATACTGTATTGATACTAGAGAAAACTGGCAGCCGGCATTAACATGTATATTGTTCTGTAATGGAATGGAATAACTAGTTGGCTAAACCTCGTTCACACACACACACACACACTCACACACACACACACACACACACTCACACTCACACACTCACACTCACACACACACACACACACACTCACACTCACACTCACACACTCACACTCACACACACACACACACACACTCACACTCACACACTCACTAACTCACTCGTATATATTTTGAATTAACACATCTATACTATCTATATTCTTTTACTGGTTTCAATGATAGAAATACATTCACGCATACATACATACATCCTACACATATACATACATACCCACACATACATACATACATCCTACACAAATACATACATACCCACACATACATACATACATCCTACACATATACATACATACCCACACATACATACATACATACATCCTACACATATACATACATACCCACACATACATACATACATACATCCTACACATATACATACATACCCTAACATACATACATACATACATCCTACACATATACATACATACCCACACACACATACATACATACATACATACATACATACATACATGGTGGCTGCCAACTCGTTTTCGAGTACGGCCACTACTTTATATCCATGTAGGAGAACCCCTACTGATGCGCTGAACGAGTGTGACTTTTTAGTCCAGCAAGCGACTTGAAAACTTTGGTACAAACACTACACTTGTGACAATTACTGACACATAGTGCTGGGCCCATGGTACCCTGTGATGACAAGTGCAGAGAGATCTCCAGATATAAAGCAATGCCTGTGCCGTGAAGCTTTTATAGTGAGCAAAGGCACTGCACAAAGCCAGTCCCACTCTCTTAACCAAGATGATATTTACCAAAAAGAAGAACAAGTCAACATCATTGGATACCATCAGGGTTGCAGGTGTTATATCAGAGTTTTCCTTCTCCTAGAATTCTGCATTGACAAAGGCTAAGGGGTCATCTCTCCCGGTGATTTTGGATGGCCATTGACTCTTAAGAGTTCCTTTGCCCTTTGACAGGTTTTGTTTTTAGTCCTGCAGGATGTCCAAAGTCACCCTCCTCACCAAGAAACCTTGGCGGGGTTGCCAGTTTAGTCGCCAACGACCCGACCATGGGACAGGTTGTACTGGGATACATGTTACCAGTAGCACCAACTGGTGACCTGACCATAACATACATACATACATAATACATACATACATACATACATACATACATACATACATACATACATACATACACATACATACATACATCCTACACATATACATACATACCCACACATACATACATACATCCTACACATGTACATACATACCCACACATACATACATCCTACACATATACATACATACCCACACATACATACATACATCCTACACATGTACATACATACCCACGCATACATACATACATACATACATACATACCCACACACACATACATCCTACACATATACATACATACCCACACATACATACATACATACATACATACATACATACCCACACACACATACATACATACATCCATACATACCCACACACTCACACATACATACATCCATACATACATACCCACACACACACACATACATAGTTAGATACATACATACAGACACATACTGCAACTACAACTACTACTACTACTACTACTGCTGCTGCTGGTGTTACTACTACTACTACTACTACTACTACTACTCCTGCTGTTACTACAACAACTAATACTACTACTACTACTGCTACTACTACTGCTATTACAAGAACAACAACAACTAATACTACTACTACTACTACAACCAGAAACAGCATAACTTCTGCAACCTCCAATATCATTACAATCACCCCTCCTCCCCACCCCACCACCACCCGTATCGCCACCATTACTGTCCCCACCTCCCCACCACCGCCACTCTGATGATGACCACCACCACCACCACCACCACCACCCCTATCGCCACCATTACTGTCACCACCTCCCCACCACCGCCACTCTGATGATGACCACCACCACCACCCGTATCGCCACCATTACTATCACCACCTCCTCCCACCACCACCACCACCCCTATCGCCACCATTACTGTCCCCACCTCCCCACCACCGCCACTCTGATGATGACCACCACCACCACCACCCGTATCGCCACCATTACTATCACCACCTCCCCCCCACCACCACCACCCCTATCGCCACCATTACTGTCCCCACCTCCCCACCACCGCCACTCTGATGATGACCACCACCACCACCACCACCACCCGTATCGCCACCATTACTATCACCACCTCCCCCCACCACCACCACCCCTATCGCCACCATTACTGTCCCCACCGCCACTCTGATGATGACCACCACCACCACCACCACCACCCGTATCGCCACCATTACTATCACCACCTCCTCCCACCACCACCACCACCCCTATCGCCACCATTACTGTCCCCACCTCCCCACCACCGCCACTCTAGCTACTGTTAATGCCACCAACGTCACCAATGTCAGTCTCTCATATTACACATCTATCCCACAACAATTTCCTGCAGATTTACAGTCCACACCCTACACTGCACCTATCAACTCTTTGGTGCTACACCACCACTACCACTACCACTACATACACCACTACCACTACCTACACCACCTACACCACTACCACCACTACTACCACCACCACTACCTATACCACCACTACCTACACCACCACCACTACCTATACCACCACTACCCACACCACTACCTACACCACCATCACCACTACCTACACCACCATCACCACTACCTACACCACCACCACCACCACCTACACCACCACCACCACTACCTACACCACCACCACCACTACCTACACCACTACCACTACCTACACCAACACCACTACCCCTACCTACACCACTACCTACCCCACTACCACTACCACTACCTACACCACCACCACTACCACTACCACTACCTACACCACCACCACTACCACTACCGACACCACTACCACTACCTACACCACCAATACCACCACCACCACTACCTACACCACCACCACTACCACCACCACCACTACCACCACCACCACCTACACCACCACCACTACCTACACCACCACTATCGACACCACCACCACCACTACCAACAACACCAATATTTCTTGTCTTTTTCTTTTCTTCTTTCTTTTTATTTCTTTTATTTCTCATTCTATCTTCTGATGAAGGACTAACGCCCGAAATGTTGACTCTTTTCTTTCTATATTAAATATTAAATTAATCTTTGTCTTTAGAGTACTGTATCGTTTAGTTGTACTTTAAAGTACTGTACTTTAGAGTACTGTATACAATTCGTATGTATGTATGTATGTATGTATGTATGTATGCATGTATGCATGCATGCATGCATGCATGTATGTACGCAGCCACCATGTATGTATGTATGTGGGACTGGCTTTGTGCAGTGCCTTTGCTCACTATAAAAGCTTCACGGCACAGGCATTGCTTTATATCTGGAGATATCTCTGCACTTGTCGTCACATGGTACCATGGGCCCAGCACTATGTGTCAATAATTGTCACAAGTGTAGTGTTTGTACCAGTTTTCAAGTTGCTGGCTGGTCTAAAAAGTCACACTCGTTCAGCGCATCGGTAGGGGTTCTCCTACATGGATATAAAGTAGTGGCCGTACTCGAAAACGAGTTGGCAGCCACTATGTATGTATGTATGTATGTATATATGTCAGGTCACCAGTTGGTGCTACTGGTAACATGTATCCCAGTACAACCTGTCCCATGGTCGGGTCGTTGGCGACTAAACTGGTAACCCCACCAAGGTGACTTTGGACATCCTGCAGGACTAAAAACAAAACCTTTCAAAGGGCAAAGGAGCTCTTAAGAGTCAATGGCCATCCAAAATCACCGGGAGAGATGACCCCTTAGCCTTTGTCAAGGCAGAATTCTAGGAGAAGGAACACTCTGATATAACACCTGCAACCCTGATGGTATCCAATGATGTTGACTTGTTCTTCTTTTTGGTAAACATCATCTTGGTTAAGAGAGTGGGACTGGCTTTGTGCAGTATAAAAGCTTCACGGCACAGGCATTGCTTTATATCTGGAGATCTCTCTGCACTTGTCGTCACATGGTACCATGGGCCCAGCACTATGTGTCAATAATTGTCACAAATGTAGTGTTTGTACCAGAGTTTTGAAGTCGCTAGCTGGACTAAAAAGTCACACTCGTTCAGCGCATCGGTAGGGGTTCTCCTACATGGATATAAAGTAGTGGCCGTACTCGAAAACGAGTTGGCAGCCACCATGTATACATGTATGTATGTTTGTATGTATGTATGTATGTGTGTGTGTACAACACAGAAAGAAACTTGTTACTCAATTGCCTCCCAGCGACTCCGAACTAAGTTTCCTAGAATTGTAGAGAATATATTTAAACACACTTTATAGATTTGCTGTGACAAGTTTCCGAGTTACAGCTGAAGGTTAGCTTTATAAAGACACAATACAGCAAAAGAATTATGACATTTAAGCCCTATACACACACGCACACACACACATGTACATATACATATACATATACATATGTGTGTGTGTGTGAGATAAGACGAGTTGAACCCTAAAAAGGTCAAATTCCCACCGTAGGAAATGGGAATAAAATATATGTGTGTATATATATGTGTGCATGCATGTAGATATATAAATATATTCATACATATATGTATACACGCACACACATACATGTGTACATGCACATATACATACACACACATATATATGCATACAATAGATAGATAGATTACAGACGTGGGGTTCCTTCTGTGAGCTCATATCTCCTATTGACAAGATTTTTCAATTTTATTTTGTGTCTAATTGTAGAAATACTAAATCACATCAAAGCGAGACTGAAAGATGTCATCAATACGAGATTTATGCTGGCCAATCAGAGAACAATTCCGTTGGCCATGTTTCTATTTAATCCGATCCCCCAGTCTGAACGATTACAACATAATTTATATATGTTCGCATGAAATAATTATGATACCAGCTCAATGTAATAATTATGATGTCCTGATACCAGCTCAATGTAATAATTATGATGTCCTGATACCAGCTCAATGTAATAATTATGATGTCTTGATACCAGCTCAATGTAATAATTATGATGTCCTGATACCAGCTAAATGTAACAATTATGATGTCCTGATACCAGCTAAATGTAATAATTATGATGTCCTGATACCAGCTAAATGTAATAATTATGATGTCCTGATACCAGCTAAATGTAATAATTATGATGTCCTGATACCAGCTAAATGTAATAATTATGATGTCTTGATACCAGCTAAATGTAATAATTATGATGTCTTGATACCAGCTCAATGTAATAATTATGATGTCCTGATACCAGCTAAATGTAATAATTATGATGTCCTGATACCAGCTAAATGTAATAATTATGATGTCCTGATACCAGCTAAATGTAATAATTATGATGTCCTGATACCAGCTAAATGTAATAATTATGATGTCCTGATACCAGCTAAATGTAATAATTATGATGTCTTGATACCAGCTAAATGTAATAATTATGATGTCGTGATACCAGCTAAATGTAATAATTATGATGTCCTGATACCAGCTAAATGTAATAATTATGATGTCTTGATACCAGCTAAATGTAATAATTATGATGTCTTGATACCAGCTCAATGTAATAATTATGATGTCCTGATACCAGCTAAATGTAATAATTATGATATCCTGATACCAGCTAAATGTAATAATTATGATGTCCTGATACCAGCTAAATGTAATAATTATGATGTCTTGATACCAGCTAAATGTAATAATTATGATGTCTTGATACCAGCTAAATGTAATAATTATGATGTCCTGATACCAGCTAAATGTAATAATTATGATATCTTGATACCAGCTAAATGTAATAATTATGATGTCCTGATACCAGCTAAATGTAATAATTATGATGTCCTGATACCAGCTAAATGTAATAATTATGATGTCTTGATACCAGCTAAATGTAATAATTATGATGTCTTGATACCAGCTCAATGTAATAATTATGATGTCCTGATACCAGCTAAATGTAATAATTATGATGTCTTGATACCAGCTAAATGTAATAATTATGATGTCTTGATACCAGCTCAATGTAATAATTATGATGTCCTGATACCAGCTAAATGTAATAATTATGATGTCCTGATACCAGCTAAATGTAATAATTATGATGTCCTGATACCAGCTAAATGTAATAATTATGATGTCCTGATACCAGCTAAATGTAATAATTATGATATCCTGATACCAGCTAAATGTAATAATTATGATGTCTTGATACCAGCTAAATGCAAATATATTCACAAATGGCTAACTGAACACACGTTTTTTTTCTCAAAAATCTTCTTCTTCTTCTTCTTATGAAGGACTAACGTCCGAAATGTCTCGTTCCCTACTATATCAAGCGTCAAACTAATGTATATCTTTAGAGTATTGTATCGTTTTGCTGTCTTGTTTTATATACAGGGCATTTTAAACGAATTGATAACATTTGAGGTGTAAATATCCGAGGAGACTACAAAGTCTAAGGTGATAGGATTAAGCTGGCTTATTGTTGAACAACATAAGATTTATTTCTCTAAAGTTGTCGACATTATGACACTAACTCAATATATATCTTAATGTGAGAACCCTGGGAACACGCCATGATATCTAATTTTTTGAGACCCCCCGGTACAGTATCAAAGACAAAGAGCGGTGCATTGGCAGTTTCGGTAGAGCGTCGGACAACATGTTTTACAGCATAGAGTTACATTGTGAGTTCAAATTCCGCTGTGGTTAGCTTTGCCTTTCATCCTTACGGGGTCGATATAATGTTGCACCAGTAATGTACTGGGGTTCTATTTAATTAAAATTGTTGGCTTTGTGCCGAAATCAGAAAGCATATAGTGAAAACCTTAAAATAAAACAATAGATATATAATTGTTTCTGCTTTTGGCACAAGGCCAGCAATTATCCCAGTGTATTACTGGTACTTTATTTTATCGACCCCGTAAGGATGAAAGGCAAAGTTAACCTCAGGATTGTACAATTTATTCCTTCTCACACACGTTGTAACGGGATACGTTGTAACGGGATACGTTGTAACGGGATACGTTGTAACGGGATACGTTGTAACGGGATACGTTGTAACGGGATATGTCACGTCCTTACGGAAAGCGATTTGTTTACCCCCCCCCCCACACACACTATACAGAGTCGGGCCGATTGCTGAGGTGTTGCCATTCCAACAGCTAGTTCCAGACTCTACTATCCCAAGTACCGAGTACTTTGTTGAGTAATGGTGAATGTCTAACTCAGGCATGTCAAACTGAGGGTCCCCCGAGGGCCACATGAGTCACTCACGTGTTGTCTGAGGGCCACACATGACAAGTAATTGCGCACATTACAACTAATATTTTTTATTTTATATTACGCTCGCGCTGTTTGACATGCCTGGTCTAACTAGTTTTAAACTGGTTCTATCCTGATATATATATTGTTATATATATATATATTGTTATACTTATTATTTCTGGCAATATTATTACAACAATATGACCCTCCCCAAGTATAACAATATTTGTTTCGACACACGATTTCATATCAAAGACCTCGCAAAACATATATATATATATATATATATATATATATATATATATATATATATATATATAAGGGTTAAAATACTGGAGCGTGTTGGAGTTAAACACCCTCTTCGTATTATAGAAATGACAGTAAAAGGTATAGCTCAATGTAGTTAAACAGAGCCGAAAAATTAAGAAAGTAAAACAAAGAAGCCTTCAATACATCAAAAGTCTTTATTAGCCGACTGTGTTTATTTTTATTATATATTTTTACCCATAATCTTGCAATACTTTAGTGTATGTACACTCCATATTCTTCGGAGCTTCCGGCTTGTATCTGCCGACATTACTTCTTGTTGTTTTAATTGCCCTGATGAGTCCTTAATAGGACGAAACATTGTCGGCTAATAAAGACTTTTGATGTATTGAAGGCTTCTTTGTTTTACTTTCTTAATATATATATATATATATTGTTATACTTTGGGAGGGTCATGTTGCCAATAAGAAACACACGCACCAGTTGCTTTCACTTCAATTTATTATAATAAATTTATAAATTTAGGAATTTATAAATTTCCGGTTGGTTGGTTGGTTGGTTCCACAACCAGATAGTTGTTTATATATTGTCAAAGTTCTTTCGTCACACATTCTGTGACTTCTTCAGTGACTGGGGATTCTTTTCTTTGTTTTTGTGCCTCTTCTTTGTTCTGCCCTACGCCATTTTGTTTCTGTGTGTGTGTTGACAACATATAACAATATCCCAAAGTATAACAATATCGGTTTCAACACACGTTTTCAGATAAAGAATGTTTCTAAACAAATTCAGAAACGAAATATATATATATACTGTTGCTTAAACCATTTTGTTTGTTTACCCTAGCGTCCCCTTTATTTACGTGTCCCAACGACTTTTTTTAGCCGTTGCTCGCACCAACCTGAGGTATATGGCCTTTAAAGCGACGAAATGCCTACGACGGTTGGAAGGCCACTGATGAAGGACAAACTTTTTCATATGTAACCCATTTGCAACGCCGCAGCTCCATTATTATCATATATATATATATATATATAGGAAAAAGTATGACCCCGACGGCAGAGCTCAAGCGGTTTCGACGGGTATTTCTGGACTCCAGAAATAGCCGTCGAAACGGCTTGAGCTCTGCCGTCGGGGTCATACTTTTTCCTATTTCCCACTCTACTACCCTAAGTATTGTGTACTCTGGTGCGTTATGGTCCATCTGGTTCCTTACCACAATTCCTTTGTTATATATATATATATATATATATATATATATATATATTATAAGTACAGATTAAAGTTTAAGCAAAGAATCGCTGCTTTCACCGTTTTACTGGATCTTCTGAAACTGAGAAATATCAATCTGTAGACGTAGAAGTAAATAAAAAAAGGTTACAACCGAAGGAAAAGAGACCATAAATGTTGTGGTGTTGGTGGTCCACAGAGGAAGACAGAAATATTAATGGCGAACAAGAAAAAGGAAATGAAAAGAAAAAAAGGATATATCGGCTAAATATGTTTTAATAATAAAAATCCAAAAAATCTATTTGAAATAGCAACACAACAGATATTTAAAAATGGAAAAAGAAGGGAAGGGCAGGGATTGTAGGGTCACAATGGGAGGCGGGGGTGAAGGGCTCTGGGGGCCAGGACGCATATTATATGTATATTATAGACAGGTAGGAGGATAGGTGGGTATTGTTATAAGTATTGGTGAGCTGTAGCTGCTACTTTATAGATTTGTTGCCGTTACTGACCTCCTTTCTGACAGTGGAACACAGATTCTTCATTTTCTCGCCATGAATCTCTTTACGCCAACACCCTGCTGAAGTGTGTGTGTACACGCGTGTGTGTGTCTATGTATGTGTGTGTCTATGTATGTGTGTGTGTATGTGTGTGTATGTATGTATGTATGCGCATGTGAGTGTGTCTATGTATGTGTGTGTGTGTGTCTGTGTGTATGCGCATGTGAGTGTGTGTGTGTGTGTGTGTGTGTATGTGTGTGTGTATGCGCATGTGAGTGTGTCTATGTGTGTGTATGTGTGTATGCGCATGTGAGTGAGTGTGTGTGTATCTATGTGTGCATACGTGTGTCAATCCACGTGTAACTGTGCATGTACACGCGGGTATGTATGTATGTATGTGTGTATCTTTGTGTGCATACATGTGTGTCTATGTATGTATGAGTGTGCAAGTACGTGTGCGTGTATGCGTGCTTGTGTATGTGTATGTGCGTGCGTGTGTGTGTTGTTTTAGTTCCAGTGTGGTCGACTTTCGCCAGACTCCACGGCGCCAGGCTGTGAATTTAAACCCTCTACCAGCCACCGTAGCAGCTTTTATTTATCTGTTTTCAAAGCGCATTTCTTTTTTATTATTTATTTTGTTGTTATAAATCAGTCCCTCCCCCCCCCCCCCCCCCCCAACTGTCTGAGACAAACATTGGTTTCGTATCTTTCGATGAGAAATAGCATAAAACCTGTCACATCCTTAAAACAATCTCCTCTCTCTCTCTCATATATATCTCACACATATATATATGCATATATATATATATAATTGTTTCTACATTTGGCACAAGGCCAGCAATTACCCAGTGTATTACTGGTACTTTATTTTATCGACCCCGTAAGGATGAAAGGCAAGGTTAACCTCGGCGGGATTTGAACTCAGATCGTAAAGGGACGTAACTATGCTGGACAGCATGGCGTCCCACCCTCTACCCTTTATGCATATATATATAATGTTTAATATAGAAATGGCTTCTACGGAACTAAAAGAGATCATTAGGAAAGCTGCTTTCCTAATGATCTCTTTCGAATGAAACAGTTCTAGTCCCGCAGAAGCCATTTCTATATTAAACATTATGTTAACACTTTACTAATGTATTGAGTACCTTACTTACTGTGGTTACCCCTGATTGAACCTGGCACACACACACACACACACACACACACACACACACACACACACACACACACACACATACACACACATGCACATATACACACACACACACACATACACACACACACATATATGTATATATATACACGCACACACACATATATATATATTTATAGGGTGCCCCCCCCCCCCCTGATTACCTATACGGAAATATCTATTAGAATGCACAGCCTTTGTGTATACATTTTTTGGGGGACACTGTATGTATATATATATATATATATATATATATATATATATATATATATATATATATAAAATATATATATATATATATATATATAAAATATTAAAAAATAATGAATAAAACAAAGAAACAGTTCCTTATATTAAACAAAAAAAGTTCATTATTTAACGATCGTTTCTAGGACATATATGTGTTAGAATTGGCATGCATATTCACTATATATTACTATATATATATATATATATATCGATTTCTAGGCGCGTTGGTTCTTAGACATTATTCCAGTCTCCGATGGACTGGTGTCCCTTTACCTGGGCCGTGCCAGCTTTTATATTCATTCGGTTTCAATTCACAGATCCAATACTATGGGCATGTGGTTAGAATGTCACAGGAAATAATTGCTGGACAGATTTTACGGGAAAAACCAACTGGCAGGAGACCCAGGGGTAGACCCTGAGCAAGATGGTTGGATAACATCAATGAGCTTGGCTGGTCACGTTTGGGGATCCAGCCGGAGAAGTTGGAGATGTTGCTTCTGGCAGGACCTGCTTGAAGATGTGACCCTGCCTCCTCCACGGCCCTCTCAGGAATAAGTCGGTGAAGAAGGTTTCAATTCACAGACGGTGTTTGTCTTGTAGTCAATTATTTTGTGTCTCTCAATAATTTGTTGACTGTTAAATAAGTACACAACCTTGTGTTAATGATATGTATTAAGAATGATGGTAGGTTGGTATTGTCGGTAGAGCGTCGGACATACTACGTGGTATAGAGATAAGGCCCTTTACGTTCCGAGTTCAATTTCATCCTTACGAGTTTGATAAAATAAAGCACCAGTAATGCACTGGGGTCGATTTAATCGACTTTCCCCCCTCCCCCAAAGATTGCTGGCCTTGTACCTAAATCAGAAATCATTAAGTAAGACAGAAGAATCTCAAACAAAACGATAAACTACAATCGAATCTTTTCTTTCTGTTTATTTGTTATTCTTTACATTTTTTATTATATACACTAGCAGAAAACCACTCTTCGGGTGGTTTTCTGCTAGCATGTGTAGTGTGTATATTGATATTATACGCAAGTATATATATACATGTAGATATGATACATCAAATAAAATCGCCACCGGAAGTGTTGCATCACACACTCTCTCTTTCCATATATATGGTAGTTGAAGTGGTGGTGGCAACGATATACCGGAAGTGCAACTTTGAAAAGAAGTCAGTTTTAAATTATTTATTTTTACGAAATTATTTTTGTTTACGAAATTTAGTAGATAAATTACGTAATATTCATTCATTATTTATTTTTTTTGAAGCATAGAGTTACGCCCCTTTATGATCTGAGTTCAAATCTCGCCGAGGTTAACTTTGCCTTTCATCCTTACGGGGTCGATAAAATAATTGCTGGCCTTGTACAAAAAGTAGAAACAATTATTTATTCAAAGTAATCCAACTTATTTTACTAACGGGATAAAAAAAAAAAAAAATAAACCGTACGCAGTCCCGCAGACCTTCCTTTATTATAGTTTAGATATAATTTTATTTATAATTTCTATTTCATCAATTTTTAAAACGATGTTTGGGTATAGACTGCTGGTTGAGGTTTGGGTATAGACTGCTGGTTGAGGTTTGGGTATAGACTGCTGGTTGAGGTTTGGGTATAGACTGCTGGTTGAGGTTTGGGTATAGACTGCTGGTTGAGGTTTGGGTATAGACTGCTGGTTGAGGTTTGGGTATAGACTGTTGGTTGAGGTTTGGGTATAGACTGCTGGTTGAGGTTTGGGTATAGACTGTTGGTTGAGGTTTGGGTATAGACTGTTGGTTGAGGTTTGGGTATAGACTGTTGGTTGAGGTTTGGGTATAGACTGCTGGTTGAGGTTTGGGTATAGACTGCTGGTTGAGGTTTGGGTATAGACTGCTGGTTGAGGTTTGGGTATAGACTGCTGGTTGAGGTTTGGGTATAGACTGCTGGTTGAGGTTTGGGTATAGACTGTTGGTTGAGGTTTGGGTATAGACTGCTGGTTGAGGTTTGGGTATAGACTGTTGGTTGAGGTTTGGGTATAGACTGTTGGTTGAGGTTTGGGTATAGACTGTTGGTTGAGGTTTGGGTATAGACTGTTGGTTGAGGTTTGGGTATAGAGTGCTGGTTGAGGTTTGGGTATAGACTGTTGGTTTGGGTATAGACTGTTGGTTGAGGTTTGGGTATAGACTGTTGGTTGAGGTTTGGGTATAGACTGTTGGTTGAGGTTTGGGTATAGACTGTTGGTTGAGGTTTGGGTATAGACTGTTGGTTGGGGTTTGGGTATAGACTGCTGGTTGAGGTTTGGGTATAGACTGTTGGTTGAGGTTTGGGTATAGACTGCTGGTTGAGGTTTGGGTATAGACTGTTGGTTGGGGTTTGGGTATAGACTGCTGGTTGAGGTTTGGGTATAGACTGTTGGTTGAGGTTTGGGTATAGACTGTTGGTTGAGGTTTGGGTATAGACTGTTGGTTGAGGTTTGGGTATAGACTGCTGGTTGAGGTTTGGGTATAGACTGTTGGTTTGGGTATAGACTGTTGGTTGAGGTTTGGGTATAGACTGTTGGTTGAGGTTTGGGTATAGACTGTTGGTTGAGGTTTGGGTATAGACTGTTGGTTGAGGTTTGGGTATAGACTGTTGGTTGAGGTTTGGGTATAGACTGTTGGTTGAGGTTTGGGTATAGACTGTTGGTTGAGGTTTGGGTATAGACTGTTGGTTGGGGTTTGGGTATAGACTGCTGGTTGAGGTTTGGGTATAGACTGTTGGTTGAGGTTTGGGTATAGACTGTTGGTTGAGGTTTGGGTATAGACTGTTGGTTGGGGTTTGGGTATAGACTGCTGGTTGAGGTTTGGGTATAGACTGTTGGTTGAGGTTTGGGTATAGACTGTTGGTTGAGGTTTGGGTATAGACTGTTGGTTGAGGTTTGGGTATAGACTGTTGGTTGAGGTTTGGGTATAGACTGCTGGTTGAGGTTTGGGTATAGACTGTTGGTTTGGGTATAGACTGTTGGTTGAGGTTTGGGTATAGACTGCTGGTTGAGGTTTGGGAACCAACTGTCCTAGATATATATTTTTAAGTGTGTGTGTTTAGGAAATGGCGAGCGGAATCTCAAGATTTCGAGTAACTTTGACAAAATAAAGTAGCCTAATAATAACAGGGCATATAAACCCACTGAATGGGGAAAAGATGGGGTTATACGCCCCCTTGTTATTAGACTATTATAGGATAGCTTTGCCTTTCATCCTTACGGGGTCGATAAAATAAAGCGTCAGTAATACACTGGGGTCGATTTAATCGACTTTCCCCTCTCCTCAAATTACTGGCCTTGTCCCTAATTCAGAAGTCATTTGGATTGGCAGTATCGGTAGAGAGTCGGGCACAATGCTTTGAAGCATAGAGTTACGTCCCTTTATGATCTGAGTTCAAATCCCGCCGAGGTTAACTTTGCCTTTCATCCTTACGGGGTCGATAAAATAAAGTACCAGTAATGTACTGGGCAGTTGCTGGCCTTGTGCCTAAAATAGAAACAATTATTAGACTATTTTATTTGGCTAAAGTTACGGCGAAACCTAATTCAATTTTCATATATTTTTATTTGATTTAGTAACGAATGAATCCATCTTTATTCGTCTTTATTTAGTTTTCTGATATATATCGTCCAGTAGAAGACTGGAGAGACTTAAACCGTACTGGTCTCATTAACGGCTGTCATCTATATAGACATCTTTAGAACTTCTTTTATCGTTTCAGTTTAGGTCCGGTTTCATCATTAGGCAGTCAATTGGCAGAATTGTTAAGGCGTTAGAATAAATGCTTCGGTATTTCTCACGGTTCACTGCACGTTCTGGGTTTAAATCCTACCCAAGTCAGCTTTGCCTTTCATCTTCTCGGGGTCGATAAATAAATTACCATTCCAAAGATTGAAGGATTGGTGGGAATTATTAAAGGATCGGGCGGGTGGAATGTAGACGGCATCAGATCCAGTCCTATGTTCTGAGTTTAAACCCCGTCTCTTTCTGCCAGGAGTTGCGACTGATAGTATCAGCAATTAAAACAATTTCCTCTGTCCGATGATCAGCTGTTTCCATTTCTATAATTAAACATGGTTAGCGGACATCTGGAATGTGTAATAATATTGACTTGTTTTATTCCAATTCCAACAGAGTCATTTTCAATAAGTGCAAAATTAAATATTTCTTTTACAAGTAATATATGCATGGTCCCATACAGCGCCCCATAACTCCCAAGGGAGTCGTAGGGACGCCGTATACAACGTTTCTAGGGTATTTTATAGACCCGTCAGAGCCCATCTCCTCTCCTGGTTTGAATACAGTAGATTTCTTGCAGAGAAAGATAGCTAGTGAGAGAATGGAAATGAGAAAGAGATATAGAGGAAGAATCGATCCCAGTACTAGACTGGTAGTTTTTTTTATCGATCTGGAAAGAATGAAAGGCAAAGTTGACCTCGGTTGATAAGTAATGAGTAGTTATAACTATTTCGACCGTATCTATAAACTGGGACAGGCCAATTATTCCTATATTAAACTATTCGATACTGTAGATAATACAAAATAATTGAGTATCAAAGGAGTGACTGAACATTCTAGTAATCTATTCTTTTCCTTTTTTTAACTGGTTTCAGTCATTTGACTGCGGCCATGCTGCGGCAGCGCCTTAAAGTCGACAGTATCAATCCCAGTACTTATTGTTTTTCAAGTCTGGTTCTTATCTTATCCAGCTTTTCTGTCGAACCAATAAGTTACGGACCATTAATAGAGACACAAACGTAAACACACTCTTCCCCCTCTCTTACACCCCCCCCCCCATATATATATATATATATATATATATACGGCGAGATTCTGCAATTAACGCTACCCAAGGCTATAGAAGATGTGTGACCAAAATGCTGCGGTGTGGGATCGAACTCAAAACTATGTAATTTAATCTATTAAAATCTATTATAATTTATCAATTAAAAGATAATAGATTAATAAGCTAAAACAAGATTTAGTTTCTTTTAATGACGACTTCACTCAAAACAATTAATACACTAGTTTTATGCAGTTAATATCTTTGGAAAGTGCATGAAAGTCACAACTTCCGATTTATGTTCCTCTGCAACCACATAAAAAAATATCTAAATCTTGCTCTTATACTGATTCATTGATATGAAATCAATTTCACATTGATCCAGTTGACTCAGCTGTAGAAATGAGTTGCGACATCACTGGTGTCAAGCTGTATCGGCCATTGCCTTTCCCTTGGACAACATCAGTGGCGTGGAGAGGAGAGGCTGGTATGTATGGGTGACTGCTGGTCTTTCACAAACAAACCTTTCCCCGGATTTGTGCCTCAGAGGGGAACTTTCTAGGTGCAAACCCCATGGTCATTAGTGACCGATGGGGGACATTTTAGTAGACTGTGCCTTCGAGAGTTAAATATTAGGGCCCCAGATGTAGCACAGAACTGATGGAAAGAAGGATTCAAACCATCGTTACTGCAGTCCTAGATCGATCATATATATTTTTTTTATCGATCGACTTTCGTCAAATCGGACCGAGGAAACAATGTTTCCGTTGGTCTTTCCAGTTGCTAGTACTATCTATCGGTCGTAACTCCAGGTAGAAGGAGCAACGTGAAATAAAGTGTCTTGCTCAAGGATATAACGCATCGCCCGGTCCAGGAATCGAACTCACAACCTCAAGATTGTGAATCCAATTCTCTAACCACCCAACCACACGCCTTCACTATATATATATATATATATATATATATATATATATATATACACACACAACTAAATTCCCCCCCCCCCTCCATTCAGAAATGCTTCTACCGACCTTTTATATATATATATATATATATATATAATATATATATATAATATATATATATATATATATATATATATAATATATATATATATATATTATATATATATATAATATATATATATATATATTATATATATATAATATATATATATATATATATCCTATATCTGTTCCTTGCTAACCGCATCTTTAAATGTCCATTTACTTAGGATATATTTTGTTAAATGCTAAAAATGTGAAACCTTTCAGTAGATTAATTTCACGTGGTTTATTCTTGGAGATACACTAAAACAAACCAGAGGGTCTTCATGTTTCTCCCAGCTTTTTCTATCATAAACCTTCACATACAGACACTTATAAACAACAACATTTCTTCAAAAAGTACATGTAGATTGGAGAGAAGGGCGCTTGAGGTATAATATTTACAACATATGTTAGGGAATATTTCGACAATAGGTCGGCTAGTTAACACACACACACACACACATGGATAAACACGAAGTTAATGAGAAGCACATTACCAACAGTTATATACACACACACACAACAGTAACAACACAGATATATAGACACACAGACAACACACTCAGTTATATACACACATACAACACACAGTAATACACACATACATACACATAATAATCGTTATATACACACAGCATAGTTATATACACTCATATACACACGCAACACACTTGTAAACACATTTACACACACGCGCGCAAGCAACAACATTTATTTACACACACAACAGATTTGTATACACATATATATACACACACACATATATATATATACACACATACAGCACAGTTATATATACAGTTATATATACACAGCTACACACACACCAGAACTAATCGCCAAGTAGACTGTCGTTTCTAGATTTAGATGTCTTCCAATCTCCTATATCAATTACGTATTCCAATCGAATTTAATATAGCATGAAATTCCAATTTCTGTTCTATTAATTTCTCTATAATCTAACTAAGAGATATCGAGGGTTTAGGAAACTGAGTAACATCTATTTTTTGCTGCTTGTAATATCCAGATAATTCACTATACACATAATAACTGGTTAGTGATAGCATTAAATTTAGTTTGTCGTTAATTTAACCTCAATTTTCCCTGATCAGCTTAATTTACCTGATAACAAGTTAGTGGACAGGAAGTAAAGACTTTTATCAGATAGGTTTACTATAAAACAGCAGAACTCTTTAAATATCTCTGTACGTTACAATATCGAGGAAATTATGTGTCTATCTCACCGATTAACTTTATTTACTTCTATATCCCAGCTGTATTATACTTCAAATACGTCTCTCTCTCTCTAAGGGCGGTACCCCACTTTGACCACAGCCGGATGGCTGGAACGGGTAAAAGAGTATATGTATGTACGTATGTATACAACCTTATAAATACTTTATACTTGTGTTTGTTTATATATATATAAAAAAACATGAGAAGAAAGAATACTGCGTGGTTGCACATGGGTTACATATGATAAAAATAGTCCTTCGTCAGTGATTTTCCAACCTTCATTGGTATTTCTTCGCCGTCGCTTTAAAAATCATATACCTCCGGTTGGTGTGAACAATAGGTAAATAAAGGTATTGGGACAAGAAAATCGCGTAAAACGAGCGAGATGAGACGAGAATCATATATATATACATATGAAAATATGGGTGAGAAGAATACTGGTGGTTGTACATGGATAACATGTTATAAAATGAGTCCCTCATCAGTGATTTACCAAACGATCATGGGTATTTCATCGCATTAAAAATCATATACCTCACGTTGTAGCGATAATAACTAAAACAAGTTATTAGGACAATAGAAACGCGTAAAGCGAGTGAGACAAGTAAACAACACGGGGGGAAGCTAACCGAAGATGGAAATAAACACAAGCAACATAGTTATTCTTTCAGCCTAAGCTGTGTGAATATATGAGAGAGTCAGAAAAACAGACCTTTCGCTAGTGAATCCGGTGTTAGAAAGAATGGAAAAAAAAAAAAAAAATTATATATAAATATATATATATATATATATATATATATAAAAGGTCGGTAGAAGCATTTCTGAATGGAGGGGGGGGGGGGGGCAATTTAGTTGTAATGATTAGTTTAACTGTTATCAAATATCAACCAAGATATAAAAAACTTCGATATGCGATAAACATAACATGTACATAAATGTGTTTTGGTAGTTTGGGGAGAAAAATATATTCATCCTCTGTAATGCATTTTGGGCAAGTGTCATTGTGTAATTTACCATAATCTCGGGTCGACCTTGTTAGTGAAACTGGGTAGAGGGGAACTGTTTGGAAACCTGTCGGATAGACTGTACCAGTAATACAATGGGCCAGCCTCGTCACACACTGCTTATGGCCACAACTAAAACCATTACCCCTGTCCTTTATTACAATACATTAAATCTCTCTTCTCCATCTAATATTTTATGATAGTTCCTTCGTCCATTTCAACAATGAACATTAAGTTGTTCAATCAACTCATCACACAACTCCTGATTTTGTGTGCCAGTTCATTCCACAGACATGCGTATCTTTAACAAATGTCCCACTGAATTAGTGTGACACAGTGTGTAATAAAGTTGAACATTTCAATTACAGGAACAGTCCCTCTTCTATCATAGTGTAAGACCTTATAATGATTCCTGCTGACACAATCACCAGTTTCTTGGAAATCGGAAGAATATTTTTGTTTGTTTTTTCTTGCCAACGTATAACCACGGTTATCCCGAACTAATTTTATCGGATATCGGCGAAACAGGTATTTTCTTTCACCTCAGTTTCTCTGCTTTGAGCAGGTCCTGTAGGTGAGATGTCTAGTTCATGTGTCATTAGGAGGTCGATTTATTCAGAACGTTCAATGTAGACTTGTCTAATATGTCTCACAATCGATGTCTTTTTAATACTTCCATGGTTGTCAAGATGTTCACTTACCCGTTAACCAAAGAACTAAAACACCAATAAAGCTATCAGTTAAGCTGGAGATATTAATTCATACCCTTACCACCTAAGGCAATACGTTCCTTTATTCAATACATATAATGAAATCTTTTGTTGGAGGAGTTATTAATTACAAAGTGCTCCGTTTTATTCATTGCGTTCGACCAAAACTATTTACCTTATAAACATTGATTTATTTCATATTTTGTCTAACTTTCCAAACTTTTCTTTGAGTTTCTGCTAATCTAGTTTTCTATCCAATAAAATTATGTATTCATTCAATAGTAAGTTTTTTAACTTTCGACGTCTCAGATCTTTTTAGTAGAAATGTCCTTTCTATGGAATAGGTGTCAGATCTTTTTAATGGCTGCCTTAATGAGGCCTTTTATCGATCAAGGTCAACGCATTTATCAGCACCTGGAAATGCCCTCGCTATGATGTAGGTCTGAGTAAGATCTTTTATCAAAGACCAACAGTTGCCTGCGTTCTTTTATAAGATTTAGATGCTATTTCTAATATAATGGGCGACTCAATAAAGCTTGGATGAGTGGAGGGGTGGGGGAAGTTGTAGTGTCACCATAAAACTACTATCAAAGGCACACCGCCAACTTTGGCCATCCTATATGTACAGGATTACATTATCTAATGATAACTTCACTTATCTAAGACGGCGGAGTGTAATTTGAGAGATATTCGACACCTATTTCTTGTAGGTCGACTGACCACTTACGAGACCGTCTAATATATATTTGGTATGTTTGCCAAGGTTTTAAATGTTGGCAGCAATAGCTGGGATAACAGAGGTAATAATCTTAAAGGAATTGTGGAAAATTATAGTGGTGATATATATATATACAGTAATAATAATAAATGTGAAGACTAAAATCCAAAGAGAGC
>OZ024752.1:19752786-19760286 GCA_964016885.1 Eledone cirrhosa | reverse complement strand
ATATATATATATATATATATATATATATATATATAGGAACGAGTAGGATCCTGACGGCGGAGCTCAAGCCGTTTCGACGGCTAATTCGTCGAAACGGCTTGAGCTCAGCCGTCGGGGTCCTACTCGTTCCTATTACCCACTCAACTACCCTAAGTATTGAGTACTTTGGTGCGTTATGGTCCATCTGGTTCCTTACCACATTTCCTTCGTTATATATATATATATAATATATATATATATATATATATATATATATATATATATATATATATATATATATATATATATATGTATAGGCATTTCGTATCTCCAAATAAATACGGTTTTAGGAAGCCGTAGCTATGCAAACACCGGGGGGGGGGGGGGGGGGGGGCTAACGACCTCTGGTGGACATCACCAGCTACGGCTTCCTAAAACCGTATTTCTTTGGAGATATGAAATTTCTATACATATTGTATAAAGCTATGCTTGAAGCGAAATCTTATTTCTTTTATATATATATATATATATATATATAATTGGTTTGGCCTGGCCTATCTATTTATGCTTCATTTGTAATTAGCATTTTATTTTACCGGCTTCACTTTTCCCTCTCTGCATTGTTCAAAGGGAAATTTCTACTTTCAACTAACTCAACTCATCTAGTAATTAATTATCTGTTATTAACATCCTACACATTATATATACATAATATATATATATATATATGTGTGTGTATATATATAATCTTGTTACTTTGGATTTTCGCCTGTCTATCAAAGGGTCATTAGACACACACACTCATACACACATACATACATCTGTTGTTAAAACATGTTCGATAACAGCAGCAATAGCAGAGACCATAAATATTTAATAACATAGCGTAGTCTTTTACTGTATTTCATTAGGAATACTAGAAAGAATGGACTTAGTTTAATGATATCCTAGTTAGTGGTGGAGAACTCTTGGAAACAAAGGATGATATGAAAAGAAAAATAGGCGCATGCGAGTGATGGGGAGCTTGATAGAGGAATAGTTAGATAGAACAAGATATATATATATATCGAGAGAGAGAGAGAGAGAGAGAGAGAGAGAGAGAGAGAGAGAGAGAGAGAGAGAGAGAGAGAGAGAGAGAGAGAGAGAGAGAGAGAGAGAGAGAAAGGCAGGTAATTTAGAAATTAATTAACTAATTTCTAAATTACCTGCCTTTGTTTACACTCCTATGATATATTTCTGAAAGGAAACCACAATCAACCCCAGACGGCCATCTTTATTTTTCTTATGACAGGCTGAATGAGTTGGGGTCCAGAACCCAACGAAACTTAAGTACCTGTTTATATCACTGTTGTAATTATATAAATATATATATATATATATATATTTATATATATATATATATGAGAGAGAGAGAGAGAGAGATTTTCCTATCAAAATTGTATTCCACAGAAGATGCCAATACACCTTCAGTTGAACACTACACTGGATATTTAAAAATATATGAGTTAAGGGAAATAACTGAATTGAGTCAATGGCATAAATTTGGATAAATAAGTTAAGGATTAATGTACTGAATACCCTTTAGGAAAAACTTGATTGAAAATTTGCCGAACGCGTTAAAGGGAAAGAAAAGCCTATTGGTAAATGTCAGCGACCCTCAAAGAAAAGAGTAACTGTGAGAAATTAAGAATTAATCCCTCAAAGTTAATTTTCATACTTAATGGAAGAGAAGTCTTTATTTTTGTCTACTAACTGACTTATGTTGTTAATACTGTAAATATGAGCTCGGACGTTCATCAGGCTGGTGTCTATCCCAGTTTCCGTGACGCGGAGCGACTGAGAGTACAAGACCCCCCCCCCCCCTGGAGAAGACGCCAGTCCATCGCAGGGTTAAACCCCCCATCTATTGCTGATACTCAATTTCATTTCAACTAAGTATACTGGAGCCACGTGAAATGAAGTGTTTTTCTCAGTCCAGGAATCGAACCCACGACATTATGATCGAATGTTCAACATCTTTACCCCTAGGCAAAGCGCATCCACAGTGTTTAATCGTAGAAGTCTAATATACTTTGTTTTCTTTGTGGACAATAATATCGTTGGTTGGAGGGTTAATCACTTCTGAAAAACGTACTAAACATTACACGAAAGTCTTCTGAGCAAAAATTGTAATTTGTCCCCACGTTGCTTTGGCTTTTCCCTAATGTATTTAGATTTCCAACTCTCCTGGATTCATATTAACTGCACCAATCTCACTCGATTATTCCTCATTAGAATCCCAGATCTCCATAGGTCTTATCAGAGATAAAGTTAAAAACTATAAACAGGCCAGAAGAGGAATGAAATAATGTCTTTATCTGTCATTTCCTGGATATTATCTCAGGGATTTCCACTTCCATTCGGTACAGTTCAAAGACTTTCATCAACGGCTTCAATGCTCCGTTACCGTGGAGACTAGTTTTATCTGAACAGCAAAAGTTCACTGCATAATTTTGTTTCAGAGATTTTCTTTTAAATCTTCGTTTCCTATGAGATTGCAGCACGTGTGAATATGTTTTGCCTTTGTTCTATTTACTTATTCAGGCATCGCTAGTCCAACATGTTTTTACCATCACAACACCCTAAATAATCATTCTGCATATATACATGATGTTGGCAGCGAATTAGTAGAATCAGAGAATCGTATAGACTTCTTTGTGATATTGGTCTCAGCTCTCTATATACAGTTCTTAACGGTTCAAGTTTTTCCAGGAAAAACTTGAACCGTTAAGATCTCGTTCCTGGATATGTCAATATTTATAAAATAAACTTTGTATTTTATCTGATGAGAGCGTACCAAAGTTTTGGTACCCTTGAAATATATATAATAGAATAAATATGGTTTTATAAATATAGTTTCCATTTATTAATATCATTGATATTATACTCCAGAAAACTTGTCGAGTGCTTTGAATCAGTTATAAACATATATATTTGTTGAATTACCAACAAATTAAATATCCCTTTGCTTATATATATATATATATATATATATATATATATATATATATATATATATATATATATATATATATAAAGTAAGGAGTGCGGGGCTGCGTACGGTTTATTTCTTTTAATCCAGTTAGTAAAATAAGTTGGATTACTTTTTATAAATAATGAATTACATAATTTATGTACTAAATTAAATTTAATATAAATATTAATATAAATAATTTTATTGCTTATTTAAAATTGACTTCTTTTCAACGTTTCAAATGTCTACACTTCCGGTATATCGCCGCCACCACCACCACCACCACTTCAACTACCATATATATAGAAAGAGATAGTGTGTGAGGAGAGAGATACAGATAGAGTGATTATGATTTTCTACACGCTGACGCGTATCTACAGTATGTGTATGTGCACATACATACATCTGTATGTAAGAGTATATAACTATCATCGCGCAAACACAAACTTATAAAAATACACGCTCATGGACATACATTCACACAAATACATATACTTTAACACAAACACATACATACATTCACACATATACATTTATACAAACATACACATACAGTCATACAGTCAAGATAGCAGCGTTCGGTGAATTGGAAATGGGAGGGTAAAACAAGTAGAAGGTTTTATTTATTTATTAACTCTTTTTTTAAAAACTCAATTAATATGAAGGTGACAGAACGAAAACACTAACAAATATAATATATGCAAAGGAAAGGGAAAGAAAAAAAGAAAGAGAAAAAAATACACAAGCAGGTAATACACACATCTAAGACCACATAGGCTGGATAATGTAGTTAGTTAACAGAACACGGTATTTTAGGATTTTGTTCCGTTTAGCTGCGGATGCTGTAGCTCTCACCCTTACCGCTGCATCCAGGATGTGGGAAGAAGCAAAAGAGTCACTAACTGTGACGTCTCAGGTAAGGCCCCTTGCTCTTGACCAGGAGCACAGAGTAAGAACGTCAAGTCCTTTCCCATCAATTCAGAACAACCCAGCGGTTCCAAAATTGAGGGGTTGTTTGCCCGGGCCAAAGCTTTTGAGTGGTAATAGGACAGTGTGTGTATGTGCGCGCGCATGAGTTTGTCGGTGTTCTTAAATTAGAGACACGTGTGTCACTGTTTTTAAGTTAGACATATATATGTGTGTATCCCTTTCCTTCCTTTTACACACACATACATTCACACAAACACATTGTATGATGGACGGGTGGACAGAAGTCCCTCAAATTTATATACATGTGAATAGAGTTCTACTGAAGCAGTTAAAGAAGTTCAAGTATCTTGGAGCCGTGTTCATGAGTGATGGAATGCAGGAGGGGGAATTAAGTGCAAGAATTGCAAAAGCTGATGCAATAATGCGCCAGCCTCAGCATTAATCAATCAGAAGGGAGGGGGGGGTAGGTGTAAAAGCCAAACTCGCTGTCTTCCTGGTATTCCTGCCAACTCTTACCCAGGATCATGAATCTTGGGTAATGAGCAAAAGAATATAATTGCAGAAATGGGATTCCCCCAAAGGGTCTTTGGAGTAATGTTACTCGATAAAGTGCATAGCTCATAGACCAGAGAGTTACGCCTGGTAGAGCCGCTACTTCTCTGAATTGAGAGATCACAACTCCGATGTTATGAGCATGTGGTTAGAATGTCTCAGTAAAGAATCGCTGGACACATTTTACAGGCAAAACCAACAGGTAAGAAACCCAGAGGTAGACCCTGAGCAAGATAGTTGGATAACATCCATGAGCTTGGCTGGTTACGCTTTGGGATCCAGTTGGATCAGTTAGAGATGTTTGCTACTGATAAACTCGCTGGAAGGGGTGTTTGAGAAGGACTCTGCCCCCACGACCCTCTCAGAAATAAGTGGTGAAGAAGATATTGTCAATTTACTTTTCAAATTACATATATCTATATGCATATATATTTGCGTATAATACCAATATGCACACTACATATGCTAGCAGAAAACCACTCGAGGGCGGTTTTTCTGCTAGTATATATAACAAAGAGGGTGTGTGAAGATACCAGGTGGACCATAACGCACCAGAGTACTCGATGTTTGGGGCAGTAGAGTGGGTAATATGAAAAGATTCAGGACTCCGTCGAGGTCTTAAATCTTTTCATATATATATATATATAAAACACACACATATATATAAAAACACACACAGACACACGGATGTAACACATGCGCGAACTAAGCACACAACACACACAAGATGGCGGAGGACAGAACACAGGAGAGGCACAAAACAAAGAGAAGAATCCCCAGTCACTGAAGAGGTCACATAATGTGTGACGAAAGAACTTTGACAATATATGAACAACCGTCCGGTTATGGAACCAACCAACCAACCGGAAATTTACAAATTTCTTAAATTTATAAATTTAATTTATAATAAATTGGAATGAAAGCAACTGGTGCGTGTGTTTCTTATTGGCAACATGACCCTCCCAAAGTATAACAATATATATATATATATATATATGCTCTCGTACACACATATATCTTCTACTTCCTCCTTTGCGTGATACTAATGAGACTGTGTTTTTTGTATCTTTGTGTTTGTCTTGTCATTTCTTGCAATATATATATATATATATATATATATATATAATAAGGAGTTGACGGACCCAGCATATTTATCAATGCCAGGACTGGTTGTATCTCAGCGTACTCAATGGGCAATGTAAGATATTCGCTTCAATACAACACACATAAAACGGGTACCTATAATAGTTCCCGGACTCGAGTTTCGGCCGCACTTAATGCAACAGTAAGGTGCACTGCACCATCCGTCTGCATATATTATGCAGCAATGCACAATCAGCTTATGCGGCTTCATCAGCGGGTATCGCCTAGTCAGTAACCAATCGATCGAGACAGAATCTAAACCCCAGCCCATGCCGGTCATGACTGTTTGTGACAACCGATACGTTAAAGCGATTAGCAACTGGCACCCGATACAACTCCGTCCCTCGACCAGCCACCGATTTACAAATTTTACGTGGTGCCGGGATCTTTTCGTTCCCGTCAAAAGCCGTCAGCCATCGTGTCTCACACACAAATTAATAAGAAGTGAAAAAATGGTTATTAGAAAGAGTAGTCCCACATCGATGTATAATAGAATGGTAGCATTCGGCTTATGTCTCCAAGTCCCATGGCTAGAGGAAAGCGATAGTAACAATGGCAGTGCCAAGAACATTTAACGGACTTTAAATGCGATCATCTATTATAGAGCGATATAGTAGAGAGCTGAAATGTGGCAGCCGCGTGCGTAAAAACCAGTCTCTCTCTCTCTCTCTCTCTCTCTCTCTCTCTCTCTCTCTATATATATATATATATATATATATATATATATATATATATATATATATATAACGAAGGAAATGTGGTAAGGAACCAGGTGGACCATAACGCACCAAAGTACTCAATACTTAGGGTAGTAGAGTGGGTATGTCCAGAATTAGCCGTCGAAACGGCTTGAGCTCAGCCGTCGGGGTCTTACTTGTTCCTATATATATATATATATATATATAATGTCCCAAGGCTCTGATATCATCAACACCATAAACACAGAGCTGGCATATCTAAGAACTGACTAACTGCCTGGTGAGGTCATAGCCATTCAATGGCTATCATCGAAATATATATAGCAGTAAATAAAGGATTATGAGTTCATGCAATTGACTTATATTTCGTCACTATATATATATAGTAATAATAATAAATTCGAAGACTAAAATCCAAAGAGGGCTCGATAAGGATACATTTATATCAAATATATAAGAACCGTAGAGCAAATATTTATTAAAATAACAGATTAAAGTTTAAGCAAAGAATCGCTGCTTTCACCCTTAACGGGATCTTCTGAAACTGACAAAGTCAATCTGTAAACGCAGAAGTGAATATTTCAAAAAACGTTGCAACCGGAGGAAGACAGGAAGACGATACTTTGGTTCGTGGAAACGTTCTTGGCAAAGAACGGGAAAAAACGAATATAATACGTCATTATTTGGAGCGGTGAAAAACAATTACACGCAAAGACAGAACCACGTTTATGGTATAAAAGAAGTCGTAGACTAATATTCTCTGAGGTGGTTCATAGAGACGTTCTCTGGCAATGAACGAAAAAACGAAGATAATAAGTCATATGTGGAGCGTAGAGAACAATTGCACGCAAAGACAAAACCACGTAAATGGTATAGCAGAAGTCGTAGACTAAAATTCTAACTAGGAAATCGAATGATTCTCGACTTCAGAGTTAAGAATAAAGAAAATAAAATACAAAGGTAATTGAAATTAAATAAATACATACACGCATCCATATACGTACATACACAAGCATACGCGAAAACACTCGCCATAGGTATACAAATACACGCACATATAAATATATATATATATGCGTTTTATGTTTTCTTGGTGTCAGCAGTCATTGAGTTGCTGCCATGTAAATATATAAAAGAATATGCGCGCGCGCACACACACACACACACACACACACACACACACAC
>OZ024752.1:19742786-19750286 GCA_964016885.1 Eledone cirrhosa | reverse complement strand
TGATTACAAATGTTTATACTAAAATAAATTATGATAAACTTCACGTGTGCAGAAATATCTAGACGGTGTCATCAAGTTTGTATTTCTCACTGTACTTAGTCACCTACTTAGAATACTCAGCAGGAACGATAATTAAACGAATCATCTGTATGCAAATCACCTTAATGTTAAGATGTCCCGGATTTGTTGCTGTTTTTTAGTACGATATTGAGTTCACTGACCTACATATTTGAAGCAACGTCTTCCTTGGAGGAACTGAGATTAATGTGTGTGTATGTGCCTGTGTGTATGTGTGTGTATCAGTGTCTGTGTAACACACGTCTTCCTTGGAAGAACTGAGATTAATGTGTGTAGGGGATTGAGTGTGTGTCGGTGTGTATGTGTGTGTATCAGTGTCTGTGTAACACACGTCTTCCTTGGAGGAACTGAGACTAATATGTATGTGTGATTGTGCGTATGTATGCTTGTGTATGTGTTCATGTATATGTGTGTGTTCATGTATGTGTGTCTGTAACACACGTCTCTAATTTTACTAACAACTCTATTGACATCAGTACATAACCCGCTGTGGAACAGAACAAGTAATATTAAGGTTCTTCACGAAACTCTAATACATTGATAGAGTATTTTATAATAGCTGGTAAACTGTGTTGTAAATATCTCTCTCTCTCTCTCTCTCTCTCTCTCTCTATATATATATATATATATATATATATATATATATATATATGTATATATATATATATATATATATATGAAAACATGGCGTGCTGCGTGGTTGCAAATGGGTTACATATGAATAAATTTAGTCCTTCATCAGTGATCTTCAAACCTTCATTGGTATTTCATCGCTTTAAAGACCATATACCTCTGGTTGGTGCGAGCAACGGCTAAAAAAAGTCGTTGGGACACGTAAATAGGGGGAACATATATATATATACTTTATAAACAACAATAAAAGAGTGTTTAATATTAACCACATTATATACATATATATACTAGCAGTGGTACCCGGCGTTGCACAGGATAAGGTATTTTGGAACGCGGACCGCTAACAGACCTAATCGTGGAAAAACTGCATGCCTGGATAATATGTAAAGAAAATAAATCGAATACTCTGATAGCTGGATATTCTATGATTTTCCTCGATGAAGCAGGCAAAAGGCAGGTTTTCACCTAATACGGGCCCTAGGGGATCAAGAAATGAATTTTTTTTAATGTGCATAATATGCCTTGAAATTTCAAGGAAATTTGTCTGACGTAACGCCTAAAAAAACCCCTAAAAAGCTGGAAAAAACGCAATTTTTCACCTAATTCAGACCCTAGGAGATCAAAACGTTGAATTTTTTTATGTGCATAACACTCCCTGAAATATAAGTAATACATGTAAAGTTTGAAAAAGATCGGTTCGGTACTTCTCGGGTTTCACACACGCACACATACACACATACATACATACATCTTTCCTCAGTTTTATATATATACATATATAGATTAAAATAACAGATTAAAGTTTAAGCAAAGAATCGTTGCTTTCACCCTTAACGGGATCTTCTGAAACCAAAAACATCAATCTGTGAACGCAGAAGTAAATATTTCGAAAAACATTGCAACCGAAGGAAAACAGGAAGACGATACTTTGCTTAAACTTTCCCTAGCAATGAACGGAAAATAGCGAACATAATACGTCATCAATGTGCGTCAGAATGTTGTAATAAAGACAGCCAGGAATACAGACAGATATTATAAGAGCGCGACGGAGATGAATAACCGACTCTTAACACCCCTTTAACAACAGAAAATTGAAAAATAAAAGCTGCAGTAATATCTTTAGACCGCAAGGAATAAATAAATGCAAGTTTGAAGTCAATCGGAGTAGAAATGTGGATTTGTATAGACTTTGCAAAATGAGGATACACACACAGACAACATCAGTTTTATATATATACGCCAATACTCATGTACGTCAATACCATGTACGTCAATACTCGTCTTTTTCCATTTCTCCGCGGGTTCTTAACCCCACTATCAGGCTAAATAATTTCTTTAATTTCTTTAGTCAGAATACGGCGATAGCTTACATTTCTAATAATTTCAAAGCCACTCGCTGTTTCGAAAATATTCTTACATATCTATCTCTCTCTCTCTCTCTCTCTCTCTCTCTATATATATATATATATATATATATATATATTTCGTTTCTGAATTTGTTTAGCATAACAATATATATATATATATATATATATATAGTATAAAAGAGAAAACACAGGTAAGCATTAAGAGAAGGATTTTATCCAGGTATTTACGACCGTTTCATTGGTAAGTGCAACCTTATATTGCTATACTGCAAATAGCAGCCACTCAATTATAATTGTTGTTCACAGTCCAAATTTTCAAAATAGTGAGTTACTCTTGAAATAATTCTTAATATATAGAGAAAAACATTTATTTGGAATTGTATTTACTAGTATAGAGAGAGAGAGGAATCAGGAGGTGAGGGGACAAACGGAATAGTATAGAGAGAGAGGAAGGGGGAAGAGGTAGGAAGTAGAGTGACAAACTGAGATGGAGGGAGGGGTGGAGGTGGAAGGATTCCTTGATCAGTTTTGATAGCAGACTTCATGTCGTGGAATGTAGTGAGTTAAAGAGAATTAAATTGATCATAGTGGGAGGGATGGATAGAGAGGGAGAGAGAGAGGGGGGAGATATAAAGAGATAAATGTGTGTATATATATATATATATATATAAAATTAAGATAAAGATAATGACAAAAATAAAAGCAAAGAAGGGGGTGAGAAAGAAGAAAAGAAAAGATAGCCAAGAAGGGGAGGGAAGGAAGGAAGAAATAGAAGAGGAATGAGGGAGAAGAGGGGGATATATGTATTGGTTTTGTGGGTAATTAAAAGGGTTTAGATACAACAAAAGTGTATAAAGTCTAAGTATATGCAGTTTGTCAGTTGGTAGTAAGAGGTTAAGGGTTCGATTTGTAGTGCGAAAACTTCTCTTTGAGTCTATGGTTACAATAAATAGATCTTTCGATTTTATTGTTGAGTAACTTATTCTTCGAACTTAAGATGTGGAACAGCTCAAGGTCGCATAATCGGCAGCTTCTCATACCACTCCGATATGGGGGCGCGTTCGATAATTTTTTCCACTTCAGGGTGTATTGATGGTTACTTTCCCTCAGTTGCCAGGTCTTGTTTGCAAGGGTAGTTACATAACGGTGCTGAGAATGTTTCATTGCGTAACGGTGTGTATACCAACGGGCTTTAAATGTATTCCCAGTCGCTCCGATGTAATACCATTTCTGGTTGTCTGATTCCACTGTGCATTGGTAAACCAGGTTAGACTGCATACATTCATTATGTTTCAGGTAGGTGGCAGTTAAGTTCTTGTCATGGGCAACTTTGGCATTATTTGTGGACTGCGATGCCTGTACAAGTGTGTTACGTTTTGTTTGCCTATTAACGGGTGGTTGTGTATTAGATATTCTGTTGTGTTCGGTGGTGATTGTATTGTTATTGTTGTAAATTTGTGTTTTGGTGTTGTTATGTATCTTTTTAGCGTTAAGCATCTTAATGTGTGCCTCTATATTTGGTGCCGTGGAGTAAGATAGTCTAATAGATTTAGTGTTAAGGATTTTGCTGTATCTATGTGAATCTGGAAAGTGCTTATTTATTATTCTAAAGAAGGTAGAGGGTAGGTTAGTACTAATAGAGGTGTTAAATATGGGGTTATACCAAATATATTTTCTACTGCTTGATTTCGATGTTGTATTTCTATTTGCCGTATACTTTGCAGTTCTATGCGTAAGTGTGTGTGTGCGTGTGTTACCGGAGTTTGTATTATGCGTGTTTGTGTGCGCTTCACGGAGGCTTTCATCTATATATTCTACTCTATCTAAGTGGCCTACGTTGAAACCATCCATGAAACTGGCTTTCTTAACCAAAAGCTGGATCACAATAAGCAATTTTTTGCTTCTCTAACTATATATATATATATATATATATCACAGAAAAGAGAGAATCAGTGTTGCGACGAAAGGAATTTATTGGACATATTACAATTGTTTCTCGGGCGACCAGCTCGAAGCAGGATCGATATGGTGATCAAGCCTGACTCTGAAATCACTCGTCTCGATTCTACGAAGCAGATTTTCCTATAGGAAAATCTGCTTCGTAGAATCGAGTTATTTCAGAGTCAGGCTTGATCACCATATCGATCCTGCCTCGAGCTGGTCGCCCGAGAAACAATTGTAATATGTCCAATACATTTTTTTCGTCGCAACACTGATTCTCTTTTTTCTGTGATATCATACTCTGCTCTACGAGGACATTGAGTGCTCATACGGCCTACCGCATACTGACGCTTTAAGCATCCAACACCAATTATATATATATATATATATATATATATATATACTTTATAAACAACAATCAAAGAGTGTTTAATATTAGCCAGGTATATCCTAATGTTTGTTGAGTGAGATGGAGGTCAGAGTATCGCTTAAGGCTTTCTCTGTTAATGCATTATATATATATATATATATATATATATATATATATATATATATATATATATATATATATACGGGATAACAAATTATCGTTATAGGTAGTCCACTTAGATGTAGTTCAGTTAGAGTACTCCGAGTAGTGGATAGTATTAACTCTTGGCTAAGTTTGACTCAACAAGACGTTTCCATAGTGATGCTGCGAGTACGCGGTAATTTTTATGTAGTTTATACTTGGAGTAATAATAAATCAAGAAAGAAGAGTGACATGGTTTGCTATACAATAAGGGCTTCATTCACATTGCTGACAATTGTTTCTCTGAACTGGTAGTTATAGAGATCGCTACCCGACTGATTTTGCGTCAATCGATCACCAATACTTTGTTATAACCAATCTATTGACGTAAAATCAGGCGGGTAGCGATCACTAGACCTACCAGTTCAGAGAAACAATTGTCAGCAATGTGAATAAAGCCCTTATTGTATAGCAAACCATGTCACTCTTCTTTCTTGATTTATATATATATATATATATATATATATATATATATATATATATATATATATATATATATATATATATATATATAGCTTTTACCGTATTTTTGACTAAAGGAATTTTTTAGCTTGATAACGGGATTTAGAACCCTCAAATAAATGGAAAAATTCCTTTAGTCAAAAATACGGTGAAAGCTATATATTTTTTAATTTCAAACTCGCTCACTGTTTCAAAACATACTTACACACATATATATATATATATATATATATATATATATATATATATATATATATAAAACAAAGGAAATGTGGTAAGGAACCAGATGGACCATAAAGCACCAGAGTACTCAATACTTAGGGTAAGTAGAGTGGGAAATATATATATATATATATATATATATATATAGAGGGAGAGAGAGAGATATTGTAAACAATTTTTCACACACTTAACATGAATATGCTACCAATGATTTCAGGGGCCAGAAATTCTCGTCCACGTGTCTGAATGAAGGGACAGTTTAAATGTGGTGACCCTAATCCCGAAACCTTTAGTATCACATACATGTTAAGTGTATGGAGCTTTGTTTACACTAAATAAGCTCTCTTCCCTTCATCCTTACGGGGTTGATAATATAAAGTACCAGTAACACACTGGTGTCGATTTTATTGACTTTCCTCTGCGCCAAAATTGTTGGCCTTGTGTTTAAATCAGAAACCCTTATTAGTAGGTTTGTTATTGGGCGGTGGATTGGTAGAATCGGTAGAGCATTGTACAAACAGTTTGTGGCATTTGTCACGGTCGAAATCCTGTCGAGGTCAACTCTGTATTGCATTGCCTCGTGGATCGATAAAATATCGTTCAAATACCGAGTTCGATTTAATCGTCTTCCCCGTCTTCTGTCTAAATCAGAAACCCTTATTTTCAACGACTGGCGACTGGCAGCCGACATTTTTAAACCACTTCAGACATTCCAACTCCACCATGTCGTTTCTGTTGTTGTTGTTGTTGGTACTTGCCATATTGTTGTTGTTATGTCAGTGTTGTTGTTGTTGTTATGTCTGTTGTTGTTGTTATGTCTGTGTTGTTATGTCATTGTTATTGTTGTTGTTATGTCAGTGTTGATGTTATGTCTGTGTTGTTGTTATGTCAGTGTTGTTATGTCTGTGTTGTTGTTATGTCTGTGTTGTTATGTCTGTGTTGTTGTTGTTATGTCTGTGTTGTTATGTCTGTGTTGTTGTTGTTATGTCTGTGTTGTTGTTGTTATGTCTGTGTTGTTGTTATGTCAGTGTTGTTGTTGTTATGTCTGTGTTGTTGTTATGTCTGTGTTGTTGTTATGTCTGTGTTGTTGTTATGTCTGTGTTGTTGTTGTTATGTCTGTGTTGTTGTTGTTGTTATGTCAGTGTTGTTGTTGTTATGTCTCTGTTGTTGTGATGTCTGTGTTGTTATATCATTGTTGTTGTTATGTCAGTGTTGTTGTTGTTATGTCAGTGTTGTTGTTGTTATGTCTGTTGTTACAGTTCCAAGATATAAGCTGTTCCTGGTGCTGTGGTGTATGGTTTGTGTACAACAAAATAGTTTATTACTGTATCTTACCATTAACATTATATTACTCACTAATAAATATAATTGTTTCTACTTTTAGCACAAGGCCAGCAATTATCCCAGTGCATTACTGGTACTTTATTTTATCGACCCCGTAAGGATGAAAGGCAAAGTTAACCTCGGCGGGATTTCAACTCAGATCGTAAAGGGACGTAACTATGCCAAAAGCATGTCCGACCCTCTACCGATACTGCCATTATAGTGATTAGTATGTGCGTGTGTATGTACTAAGGTATATATGTGCATGCGTATGTGCGTGATTATGTACTAGGGTAAGCGTGTGCGTGCGGATATGCGTGCATAGGTGCTAGGGTAAATGTGTGTGTGTGCGTGTTTATATCCACGTGAGCAATACATAGCAATTAATATTGTTTATAACACACACACACACACACACACACACACACAGTTGTGTGTGAAGGCGAGAGAGAGGGAGTGTGCGTATGTGTTTGAGTGTGTGTGAATGTGGGTTTGTGTGTGTGTGAGAGAGAGTATGTGTATATGTGTTTGTGTGTGAGAGAGGGAGAGAGAATGTATGTGAATGTGTGTGCGTGTGAAAGAGAGTGTGTGTCTATTTGAATGTATGGATTTAGGGCAATACAACCTAGTATAAATATAATGAATTATTATAAAACTACATATACGTCTGGCTGTGTGTGTGTGTTGGTGGGGACACACATATATCTGTGTGTGTATTGGTGGAGACACACACACACACATATATATATATATATGTGTGTGTGTATTGGTGGAGACACACACACACACATATATATATATATATCTGTGTGTGTGTATTGGTGAAGACACACACACACACACACACACACATATATATATCTATATCTGTGTGTGTGTGTCTGTGTGTATTTGGGCGTAATG
>OZ024752.1:19712398-19740086 GCA_964016885.1 Eledone cirrhosa | reverse complement strand
TAGCTAATTCTGAGTTCAAATTCCGCCGAGGTTAACTTTGCCTTTCATCCTTACGGGGTCGATAAAATAAAGTACCAGTAATGCACTGGGATAATTGCTGGCCTTGTGCCAAAAGTAAAAACAATTATATTTCATAGCTAATTTGGCAGTATCGTTAGAACGTCAGACGCCAAGCTTTGCAGCATAAAGTTACGCCCCTTTATGATCTGAGTTCAAATCCCGTCGAGGTTAACTTTGCCTTTCATCCTTACGGGGTCGATAAAATTAAAGTACCAGTAATACACTGGGATAATTGCTGGCCTTGTGCCAAAAGTAGAAACAATTATATTTCGTAGCTAATTGCGGTGGATTGGCAGTATCGGTAGAACGTCAGACGCCATGCTTTGCAACACAGAGTTATGGCTCTTTACGTTCTGAATTCAAATCCTGCCGAGGTTAACTTTGCCTTTCATCCTTTCGAGGGTCGATAAAATAAAGTACCAGTAATACACTGGGATAATTGCTGGCCTTGTGCCAAAAGTAGAAACAATTATAGTTCCTAGTTAATTTTGCTTGTGTGCATATTTAAAGTATTATTTAAATAGCCAGGCGCAGGCATGGCTGTGTGGTTAAGGACATCGCGTCACAACCAAGTTCCATTGCACAGCACCATGGGCAAGTGTTTACAAATGCCACGGGTTAACCAGTGCTTTGTCAGTGAAACTTGCTAGATGGAAATTGAAGCCGATCATATATATATAATTGTTTCTACTTTAGGCACAAGGTCAGCAATTACCCAGTGCATTACTGGTACTTTATTTTATCGACCCCGTAAGGATGAAAGGCAAAGTTAACCTCGGCGGGATTTGAACTCAGATCGTAAAGGGACGTAACTATGCTGGAAAGCATGGCGTCCGACCCTCTACCGATACTGTCAATCCATAATGGTTTCTGATTTAGGTAGAAGGCCAGCACTTTTGGGGGAGGGGAAAGTCGAATAAATCGACCAGTTTGTTACTGGTACTTTATTTTCATCGACCCCATAAGGATAAAAGGCAAAGCTAACCTAGGTGGCATTATCTAAGAACGTAAAGGGCCGTAACTCTCTGCCACAAATCAGAGTGTCCGACGCATCATATGTATATAAGGTGTGTGTGTGTGTGTGTGATGTGTTCATGTACCGTAATAGCGGTTCGACAAGAGGGGTTCGATAAAATAAGTACCAGACTCGAACAAAAATAAGTATAGTGGCTGGTCGATATGGTTGTACCCCAGCATGACCTCAGTCAAATGACTGAAACGAGTAAAAGAAAAAAAATATATTTTAGATAATATTCTCTGCAAACGAAACAAATTTTTGTTTGTTTTTTCCAAGACTTCATGGCCTATAGTTTTCGATATTACCTATAGTTTTCGATATAACCTATAGTTTACGATATTACCTATAGTTTTCGATATAACCTATAATTTACGATATAACCTATAGTTTACGATATTACCTATAGTTTTCGATATAACCTATAATTTACGATATAACCTATAGTTTACGATATTACCTATAGTTTACGATATTACTTATAGTTTACGATATAACCTATAGTTTACGATATTACCTATAGTTTACGATATTACTTATAGTTTACGATATAACCTATAGTTTACGTTGACATGGAGTATATAAATTAATTGTATGTTGTAAATTATTTCTAAACTCCCGTAATCCGTGTTTCTCGCGTGACTTAATGAATTATCTCTCTGCATTAGAGTTTCCTAATCAAAACACACACATACACATACATGCGTGCACACTGACAACTATACACACACATATACATACACACACGCACAGTCATCTGTGCATGCACACACACATACACACATACACACTCACTGACAAATATAGAGACACATACATACACACATGCACCGTCACACAGAGACGGACATACATACACACATGTTCGCAGGTCCACACACGCACACATTAATGGGGTGTGTGGTGGGAGGGGGTTGTTTGTTACAAATCGAGTGAGAATCCAGGCAATTGTAAATACAAATCCTCTGTAGGCTAAATTAATAATAATTGTTTCTACATTTGGCACAAGGCCAGCAATTATCCCAGTACCTTACTGGTACTTTATTTTATCGACCCAGTAAGGCTAAATTAATAATAATACTAGAAATAAAACTGGAGCGGCTACACAGCACGTGATAAGATTGAACTAAGTCAGGTTTGATGTAATGTAAAGTACCACAGCGCAGAAATGTTCACTATACAATCTAATCTAGGGCCTTCTCACTTCTGTTGAAGGAACCCCTCCCTGGTTGACCTACACCGCCCTCTGTTTGGTTTTGGTCTTGTCAAGGGTGTAGTTGTACCCACCTTGCTTGACCAATTGCGGGTTGGTGAGACTATTTAATCCATAGTTGGGGTGGATGGCCTTTGACTCTAAAGAGTCCCTTCTCTCTTTTAACAACTCTCGTTTTTCTTTTCTGTGCAGCTGGGATACCACTTACCCTCGTCACCATACTAGGATCTGGTGTGGAGCCGGTTTAGTCGCCGACCACTTGACCATGGAGAAGGTTTTACTGGGTTACATGGTACCATTAACAAGCTTGACTATAAACTGGTTGAGAATAAATCAGAAATATAACTCTTTGACGTGAAAAAAGTGGATACTTGATTGTAGGAGACCAACCTTCCATCTACCCGTGTCGTACCTCCCATCTACCTGTGTCATAGAAGCCATATGAGGCCAGCCTCCCATCTACCCGTGTCGTAGAAGCGGTATGAGGCCAACCTCCTATCTACCCGTGTCGTAGAAGCCATATGAGGCCAACCTCCCATCTACCCGTGTCGTAGAAGCCGTATTACCAATGTACTAAAGCGACTAACCACACAACTCGGCCTATTTTAACGCTGTTATCAGCTAAGGTCTAAACCAGGGATTTCCAAACATTTCTTTTACTCGCCGCGCATTTTTGAAAAAAATAAAAAATATGCTGGTGAACTTTGTGCCAAATATTCGAAAATTTATTCGAAAGAGTTGAGAAATTGTGTTATTTTCCCCAAATCTTGTTCCTAAACTTTACATGTTTACCACTTTGACACCTATATATGAACTTTCATATGAATTTCAGTTAGTATTTTTCAGATCTTGAAACTTAATCTTAGTCTTTTGTGACACATCTAATTACATCTCGCGGCACACGATTTGGGAACCATTGGTCTAAACAAATGGAGTGTCTAGGAAGTAAGTAGCAAGGTTGTAGTTTCAAAGTAAAGTAATATAAGGCGGCGAATTGGCAGAGTCGTTAGAACGTCGGATAGAATGCTTTATGGTATCGGTTCTGGGTCTCTGCTATCTGAGTTCAAATCCCACCAGATTTGCCTTTCATCCTTTCAAGGTCGATAAAAAAAGTACCAGTCAAGTACTGGGGTCGATTCGGGCCTGGAGAGGGATGGGCTCTGCCAGGCCGTATGTCCATACGGAAAGCAGATTTCAATCCTCACTAACATTGAATCGTTACCAGTAGACGTCTACATGTCATGACTGTGAACCAAGGATTAGAGAATTACAACTGTCAGGTGTTTTAAGTTATAACATTACAGTAGAAACGAACTCAGAAGAACGAGTCAACTCACAATTTGTAGATCCTTTGTATTCGTGGTGGGGTTTATTGTGTGACTAGAGCGGTGGATTGGCAGCATCGGTAGAGCATCAGACACCATGCTTTGCAGCATAGAGTTATGGCCTTTTATGTTCTGAGTTCAAATCCCGCCGAGGTTAGCTTTGCCTCTCATCCTTACGAGGTCGATAAAATAAAGTATCAGTAACGCCCTGGGGTCGATTTAATCGACTTTCCCCTCCCCCAAATTTCTGGCCTTGTGCCTAAAGTAGAAATCATTATATGACTAGGTATTGCTCTGTTAAGATTTCAATGATGAAACATTTGCAGAACCTGAACATGAGACATATTAAATCTTCTCATATATTTTGCAAAACATGAGGTGGCTGTTGCCACATCGTCTCTATGGACAGAACTGTGAAGACCTTCTCCATCTCGATCGCTGCAAGTAAGGGGGTGGGGTTCAAAGACCCCGACGCCAGATGTTTTCATTGCCATGGATTTGATGATAAACCAATTTAAGGGAGGCCCGTATCTTGACAACTTGAGGATTTAAATAGTCAATCATGTTCTGTTTCTTTTTAATTTTTTAGGCAGAAATTTATGAAATGCGATTCTTTAAACAAGAACCTTTAATCCTATTTTAGGGGGACAAGCGCTTCTACTGTTCTATCAGTAATAACCCTACGTTCAGACTATTTCCTTTTGTGTTGATACATTTCTCCACTACTAAAGTCTTCAACAATGTCAGCTGTCCGCTATAAACACGTGTGTGTAACAAATATGACAAAATAATTGACAGTAATGAGCTTGCTAGAGAAAGGACAATAAAACATTAGTACACATAATGTGCCGCATATCAAATAGAACGTGTTTAAATAAGTGTCTCCTATCAAATAGAACATGTGTTTAAATAAATGTCTCCTATCAAATAGAAGTTGTGTGTTAGCAGCTTTAAAGATCAAAGCGGAAGTTTACAACGTATAATTGTATTAAATACTAGCAGCAGTACCCAGCGTTGCCTGGGTAGGTAAAATAATATCTGCTTTGATGAAAAGGTGTTGATCTTAGCGACTGCTTCTCGATGACTCATCTATGGCCACACACAGGCCATGCAGGGGAGGGTGGTGATGACCTCTATCACTGAGAAACGCGGGCGACTGACGAAGGGGCATGCTGGGGGAGGGAGGTAATGACCTCTAACACTAAGCCAAATTTCCTCACGCTACTTGATTGGAAACGGATGAATTCTCAAATACACAACTAAAAGCTCAGACGACGTCAGTGGCCATCGTTTTGTCTTTGACCATCTATAAGATGTGCAATGATAGGTTCTATCGTAGTATAAAAGTTGAACCAAATAAATTGATTTGTGTGTGAGGTGGAGCCGAAATTTCGAATTTGAATGAAATCGGTTTTAAAATGTGGGAGCGAGAGCCGAAAAGGCGGAAATTTGAGCGAAAAGGTGGTATTTTCGAATATTTAAGCGGCTACCACGCCGTTTCTGAACAAAACATCCAAAATGTAAAGCCACTTTAAGACGTGAAATAATCAGATCTAGCGTAGTATTAAATTTGAACAAAGTAGGTTGATTAATGTGGGAGCTAGAGCCGAAAAAGTGGAAATTTGAGTCTAAAAGTGATATTTTTTAATATTTAAGCGGCTGCCACGCCGTCCCTGAACAACAAATGCAAAATATAAAGCCATTACAGGATGTGCAATGATAAATTCTATTTTGCTTTAAAATTTGAACGAAATCGGTGGCAAAATGTGGGAGTTAGAGCCCAAAATCTTATTTTTCGATACTTAAAAAAATGTGACACCCCCCCCCCCCCCCCATCGATTTTTATCTGCAGAATGACCCCGGAATAAAAAAAAAAAACGATACGCTGATATATAGAAAACACTCCCCGATGACTAATCTATGAGCCTGTAAAGTTTCATGAAAATCGGTCGTGAGATGTAGGCCCCTATAGGTAATATACAGACACACACACACACATACACTTTATTTTATATATATACAGATTATGGTTGGAAAAAGGCTATAAAAGAGAATTTCGGCTTGCCTGGCAGGAAGGCAGTCTAGTTGAAGGCTTGCCTGGCAGGGAGGCAGTCTAGTTGAAGGCTTGCCTGGCAGGGAGGCAGTCTAGTTGAAGGCTTGCCTGGCAGGGAGGCAGTCTAGTTGAAGGCTTGCCTGGCAGGGAGGCAGTCTAGTTGAAGGCTTGCCTGGCAGGGAGGCAGTCTAGTTGAAGGCTTGCCTGGCAGGGAGGCAGTCTAGTTGAAGGCTTGCCTGGCAGGGAGGCAGTCTAGTTGAAGGCTTGCCTGGCAGGGAGGCAGTCTAGTTGAAGGCTTGCCTGGCAGGGAGGCAGTCTAGTTGAAGGCTTGCCTGGCAGGGAGGCAGTCTAGTTGAAGGCTTGCCCGGCAGGGAGGCAGTCTGGTTGAAGGCTTGCCTGGCAGGGAGGCAGTGTGGTTGAAGGCTTGCCTGGCAGGGAGGCAGTCTAGTTGAAGGCTTGCCTGGCAGGGAGGCAGTCTAGTTGAAGGCTTGCCTGGCAGGGAGGCAGTCTAGTTGAAGGCTTGCCTGGCAGGGAGGCAGTCTAGTTGAAGGCTTGCCTGGCAGGAAGGCAGTCTAGTTGAAGGCTTGCCTGGCAGGGAGGCAGTCTAGTTGAAGGCTTGCCTGGCAGGGAGGCAGTCTAGTTGAAGGCTTGCCTGGCAGGGAGGCAGTCTAGTTGAAGGCTTGCCTGGCAGGGAGGCAGTCTAGTTGAAGGCTTGCCTGGCAGGGAGGCAGTCTAGTTGAAGGCTTGCCTGGCAGGGAGGCAGTCTAGTTGAAGGCTTGCCTGGCAGGAAGGCAGTCTAGTTGAAGGCTTGCCCGGCAGGGAGGCAGTCTGGTTGAAGGCTTGCCCGGCAGGGAGGCAGTCTGGTTGAAGGCTTGCCTGGCAGGGAGGCAGTCTGGTTGAAGGCTTGCCCGGCAGGGAGGCAGTCTGGTTGAAGGCTTGCCCGGCAGGGAGGCAGTCTGGTTGAAGGCTTGCCTGGCAGGGAGGCAGTCTGGTTGAAGGCTTGCCTGGCAGGAAGGCAGTCTAGTTGAAGCTTGCCCGGCAGGGAGGCAGTCTGGTTGAAGGCTTGCCCGGCAGGGAGGCAGTCTGGTTGAAGGCTTGCCTGGCAGGGAGGCAGTCTGGTTGAAGGCTTGCCCGGCAGGGAGGCAGTCTGGTTGAAGGCTTGCCCGGCAGGGAAGCAGTCTGGTTGAAATATGGAACTTTATTAATGGCTGAGTGCTTTAGTAATTAAATTATCAATTAATTAACGTTTATATTTAGTGATGTAAAAATAAAGAGTGGATAAAACGTTAGATTAGTTCTGCAGAAAAATTCTTCAACATGAAAGGGTTAAGAGTGAGTTAGAGTTAGCCAGATAATTATTTCCATTCAGGCTGTTTTACTCAGTATTTATATTCTTTTACTATTTTACTTGTTTTAGTAGAATGTAGCTATGCTGGGGCACAATTTTTAAGGGATTTTAATCGAACATAACGGCCCAGTACATTTTTTTCAAGTCTTGAATTTATTCCATTGATCTAATTTTGACGAACACGCACGCAGGCCCGCACACACGCACACGCACACACACACACACACGTGTGTGTGTATATATGTATATAATAATTGTTTCTACTTTTAGCACAAGGCCAGCAATTACTCAGTGGCCTTGTGCCTAAATCAGAAACCGTTATTTATACTTGCCTTTCATACTTACGGGGTCGATAAAATAAAGTACCAGTAATGCACTAGGTAATTGCTGGCCTTGTGCCTAAATAAGAAACCGTTATTTATACTAGAAAGAGGGCAGTGCATTGGAAGTTTCGGTAGAGCGTCGGACAACATGCTTTGGGGCATAGAGTTACGACCCTATACGTTCTCTGTTCAAATCCCGTCGAGATTAACTTTACCTTAGATTTTTACGGCGTCGATAAAATAAAGTACCAGTAATGCACTAGGACTTTCCCCTCCCCTAAAATTGTTGGCCTTGTGTCTCAATCAGAAACCATTATTTACACTCGGTAGAGCGTCGGACATGCTTTCCAGCATAGTTACGTCCCTTTACGATCTGAGTTTAAATCCCGCCGAGGTTAACTTTGCCTTTCATCCTTATGGGGTCGATAAAAAAAGTACCAGTAATGTACTGGGATAATTGCTGGCCTTGTGCCAAAAGTAGAAACAATTATTTATACTGGATAGAGATGCATATGACTCCCCCCACCTAGTGAAACAAAAGCTTTGTTACAAGTTTTGTAAGTGCGTGAGTGTGCGTGTATATAAAACATATTTATATTTAGATATTTACACACTAATATACAGGCTTATTTATGTCTGACGTTTCAAGGCATGAATGGGGACAGTCGCTGAAAGATATATATATATATATATATATATATAATATTATATATAGAGTTATAAACTCAAATAGTCTTTTACAAAGGAAGGAATATTTCTGAGCCGTGTAATACAAATGAATATATGATAGGGATAAACACTGATACAAGTATACATGTGTTCGCATTGCAAATGACCAAGTTAGCTAGATTGAAAAATACTAATTAAAATAATACGGTTTGCCTGTCTCGATTTATAATAATAAATCAATAAAAACAAACCTATATTGGCAATAGTATTTTGAAGTGAAACTTACCAATTTCTGGATACCTGCAGAAGAGCACAGGAATAGGAACTTTCACTTAATTGTTGCGAAACAAATTTTAAATTTTAAATTTTAAATTTGTCCAGGTATCACGGCTATTGCCAATATAGGTTTGTTTTTATTGATTTATTATTTTAAATCGAGACAGGCAAACCGTATTATTTTAATTAGTATTTTTCAATCTAGCTAACTTGGTCATTTGCAATGCGAACACATGTATACTTGTATCAGTGTTTATCCCTATCATATATTCATTTGTATATATATATATATATATATTAGAAAATGAGGGTTTTTTTACAAAATGAAAAAAAAACGAGTTAAAGTATAAGGAAAAAATATGAAATCCAAAATGCAACTGGAGTCTTTTTAAAAAATATTTATTTGGTGCGTTTACCGGTTTCGCAGTTCTTGTGCTTTTCAAAAGTAGAATTGAGATTGAGGGTTTGTGGTTTTTCTCGCATCTAGTTGGTGTTCGAGTGTTACTTCTGTTTCATATGGAAAAAAGTGGCTCGGAAAAGCACAATAACTGCGAAACCGGTAAAGGAACCAAATAAATATTTTAAAAAAGACTCCAGTTGCATTTTCGATTTCATCTTTTTTCCTTATATATATAATTCTTTGTCTGTCTGTCTATCTGCCTGTTCCTATGCATACTCAAACGGCTGGACCAAATCAAATCAAATTTTACAAGTATTAGACCCGGGGTGTCAACATGTCATTTTTATATTCAGTTCGATTAAAACAATATAATATTTTATCTAAAATAACATTTCTATGGTGAACTATAGTAAACCAACACCACCACCACCACGACGTCACATTTTGTATATGAGCGTGTATGTGTCTGTGAGTGTGTGTGTGTTTTCGAGTTCTTTACGTACGTTAGGCCTCAGAGAATTAAACACACACACACATCTACACATACAGATAAATATGTGACGACGGACAGGTCGTGAATATATGGTGCGTGAATATATGTCTGTGTGTGTCTGTCTTAGTATATGTATGTGAGAGTATGTGTGTTTGAGTGTGTGTGTGTGTGAGTGTATGTGTGATAATTTTTATTTTCATTTGGATTAAAACAATAGAAAACAACACAACGACGTCACATTTTGTATATGAATATGTATGTGTCTGTGAGTGTGTGTGTACGCGTTCATTATGTACGTTATTAAACACACACGGATCTACACATACATCTAAATATGTAGCGACTGTCAAAAAAGTTAAGTGAAAGCTATGCGTGAATGTATGTCTGTGTGTGTCTGTCTTAGTATATATATGTCAGAGTGTGTGGGTGTGTTTCAACGATTTATTCCTTTGGACACCAACAAAAAATTACACAATGAATATTGTTTACCCTAAGGTACTTCAAGATTGAAAGATTTTCATTTCTAAATTCTATTATCATTACAATTTTGATATTTTTTTTGCATAAAATATGTTTTTTTTCTCATAATTATTTGAAAATATCTATATCTTCATATTTATTCTTTACTAATCTGAAATAAGAACAGCAGTAACCCGGGCAACGCCGGGTAATTCAGCTAGTTTATATATATATATATATATCAATGATATTAATAAATGGAAACTATATTTATAAAACTATATTTATTTTATCATATATATTTCAAGGGTACCAAAAAAAACTTTGGTACGCTCTCATCAGATAAAATACAAAATGTGTTTTATAAATAGTGACATACCCGATAAACCAGACCTTATCGGTTCAGGTTCCATTTGGATAGTGAAAGAAAAAGAGAAAAATTTCAAATCTTTAGGATGGATATGCAAATGAAGTAGAAGCGTAGACTGAAAAAAATCGTTATCAAATTCAATCAACCTAAAAAAAAAGAAATATTCAGACATCGCCAAAAAATGACTTTCCGAAGTATTTATAATCTATAGTATATAATTCCTTTATTCACATTTTATATGTCTTCAATATGCTTCTGTTGATGTTTAGTTGTGATTTTTAAATATTTTTCTTTTTATGTAATATTTTTACAAATTATTTTTACAAATAATATTCTCTTCCAATTGAAATTCTTCTTAGTTTTCTTAATTGATATTTTTTATATTTTTTAATTGTTATTTTGAAATTTATCCTTTTTCGTGATAGTTTTCTAAATACACTCACGAGGTCTCTTATATTTTCCTTCCTAATTGACTATATAGATAATATATAAATACATATATAAAAAAATTCTCATCTTTGAAAACATGTAATATAAAATACCTTATAATCATACATAAAATAATATATAAAATTTTCTCCACATACATTTTAAGTAAATTCGAAAATAAATGACAAATCTAACGTAAATAGTGTAACTAATAAACTTTGGGATTATCCTTTCCTTTTCCTTTATAATCTAGCACGCATAAATCATCCTCTCTTCTTAACAACATAAATACTAAAGTCTCTATAATTTTCGTTAACTTAATGTTTTCTATCTTGATTGAACTATTTGAAGGTACAAAAAGTTTTTTTATAATAAAATTCGAACTACGTCTTTTTCTTAACTATATATTGAAAATGTAAACACAATATCCTTCGTAGCCCTTAAATTATATTTGAATTAATAACAGCATGTATAATCACCAATAATATTTTTATCTATTTATATAAATATGTATATAATTGACTGGTTGTAATATATATTTCTTTATTGGCCACAGGGGCACAAAAGAAGGGGACAAATACAAACTGGTTGTAATATAATAAGCTAAAGTGTACTTACAACCTTAATTCCTCATAAAATCTAATTATATACATTATATATATAATATAACTCATGATTTAGTTATATATTTTAAAAGTTTTGGATTAGTATTCTACCACCTCAACACATTTTTAATTTTTAAATCTACTTGCACCCTAATAATAATTGTTTCTACTTTAGGCACAAGTCCAGCAATTATCCAGTACATTACTGTAATATTAGCCTATCTTTCTTCCTTCTTCTTCATCTTCTTCTTTTATAAAGTATCCTAACAATTATTTAAATTTACCTCGCGTCTAAATATAACGATTTTTTCATTCTACGCTTCTACTTCATTTGCATATCCATCATAAATGATTTGAGATTTTTCTCTTTTTCATTCACTATCCAAATGGAACCTGAACCGATAAGGTTTGGTTTATCGGGTATGTCACTATTTATAAAACAAATTTTGTATTTTATCTGACGAGCGCGTACCAAAGTTTTTTTGGTACCCTTGAAATATATATAATAAAATAAATATGGTTTTATAGTTTCCATTTATTAATATCATTGATATTATACTCCAGGAAACTTCTAGAGTGCTTCGAATCTGTTATAATAAATAAATTTGTTGAATTACCAGCAAATTAAATATCTCTTTGCTTATACATACATACATACATACATACATACATACATACATACATACACACATATATATACATGGTGGCTGCCAACTCGTTTTCGAGTACGGCCACTACCTTATATCCATGTAGGAGAACCCCTACCGATGCGCTGAACGAGTGTGATTTTTTAGTCCAGCCAGCGACTTGAAAACTCTGGTACAAACACTACACTTGCGACAATTATTGACACATAGTGCTAGGCCCATGGTACCATGTGACGACAAGTGCAGAGAGATCTCCAGATATAAAGCAATGCCTGTGTCGTGAAGCTTTTATAGTGAGCAAAGGCACTGCACAAAGCCAGTTCCACTCTCTTAAACAAGATGATATTTACTAAAAAGAAGAACAAGTCAACATCATTGGATACCATCAGGGCTGCAGGTGTTATATCAGAGTTTTCCTTCTCCTAGAATTCTACCTTGACAAAGGCTAAGGGGTCATCTCTCCCGGTGATTTTGGATGGCCATTGACTCTTAAGAGCTCCTTTGCCCTTTGACAGGTTTTGTTTTTAGTCCTGCAGGATGTCCAAAGTCACCCTCCTCACCAAAGAAACCTTGGTGGGGTTGCCAGTTTAGTCGCCAACGACCCGACCATATACATACATACATACATACATACATACATACATACATACATACATACATACATACATACATAGTGGCTGCCAACTCGTTTTCGAGTACGGCCACTACTTTATATCCATGTAGGAGAACTCCTACCGATGCGCTGAACGAGTGTGACTTTTTAGTCCAGCCAGCGACTTGAAAACTCTGGTACAAACACTACACTTGTGACAAATATTGACACACAGTGCTGGGCCCATGATACTATGTGATGACAAGTGCAGAGAGATCTCCAGATATAAAAAAATGCCTGTGCCGTGAAGCTTTTATAGTGAGCAAAGGCACTGCACAAAGCCAGTCCCACTCTCTTAACCAAGATGATGTTTACCAAAAAGAAGAACAAGTCAACATCATTGGATACCATCAGAGTTGCAGGTGTTATATCAGAGTTTTCCTTCTCCTAGAATTCTGCCTCGACAAAGGCTAAGGGGTCATCTCTCCCGGTGATTTTGGATGGCCATTGACTCTTAAGAGCTCCTTTGCCCTTTGACAGGTTTTGTTTTTAGTCCTGCAGGATGTCCAAGGTCACCCTCCTCACCAAGAAACCTTGGTGGGGTTCCCAGTTTAGTCGTCAACGACCCGACCATGAGACAGGTTGTACTGGGATACATGTTACCTGTAGCACCAACATACATACATACATACATACATACATACATATATACATATATATATTGGTGCTCCGACATAGCGATATATATATATATATAATATATATAATAATAATAATAAATTTGAAGACTAAAATCCAAAGAGGGCTCGATAAGGATAAATATATATCAAATATATAAGAACCGTAGAGCAAAAATTTATTAAAATAACAGATTAAAGTTTAAGAAAAGAATCGCTGCTTTCACCCTTAACGGGATCTTCTGAAACTGTTTCAGAAGATCAAGTTAAGGGTGAAAGCAGCGATTCTTTGCTTAAACTTTAATCTGTTATTTTAATAAATATAATATATATATATATATATATATATATATATATATATATATATATATATATATATATATATATATAAATGTAGGTGTTGTATATTGAATAATATACGGGATGTTTAGGAAAAACATTTGGAGATGTTTCGGTATGAATTTTAAGGTGATGACTCTCTTAACTTCAGCAAAAACAGGAGGAAGTAATCTTATATATATATATATATATATATTTATATACAGGGTGTCCCAAAAATGTATATACACTTCAATATCATTCCAATAAATATTATCTGTACGGGTACACAAAGCATGTATACAATTTTTGTGGATACACTGCATATATATATGTGTGTATATATATAAATTAGCGAGAATCGAATTTCGGCTATTGGAAATTAGTGAAAAACAACTTCCGAGATGTGTGGCAAGCGCTCAATAGAAACTAGTGAACTAGAGCAACAACGTACGTTAAAAGGCCAAACACACTGAGACGATGGTTAAACCATTATCCGCAAAGCCATAGAAACGACCAAGTAATTCGCGTCAAACAAATAATAAAATATGATTGAAAATTATACCCGGACTCCTGGAAACGATGGTAAAATCCAATATGGGGTTTCTGCAACTCCTAAATCAGGTACTGTCTGCTTAAACAAATAATGTTAAGCTTTTGGTATGATGATCGAACAAGGAAGTCACTTTTTCAACAAGCATTTAGTTCTATGCAAAGCTAAGGAACTGACCGATATCTGAACCCACGTGGGGGTTAGAAGGGAGACAGCCCCTAGTCTTGGCGGATGAATTTAGTGTGTGTGGTTATTGCAAAATTGCAAAATATCACAAAACGAATTAAGATCACAAAAGAATAGTTTTTAAAATTAACATAAGTTATTAATCAGTCAATAGAATTAACTAAAAAAAAAAAAAAAATTAACTGGTTAATAGCTAGAATCTGGAGATTAATACAAATATAAATGAGCGAGAATCGCATTTCGGCTATTGGAAATTAGCGAAAAACAACTTCCGAGATGTGTGGCAAGCGCTCCATAGAAACAGTGAACTAGAGCAACAACATACGTTAAAAGGCCAAACACACTGAGACGATGGTTAAACCATTATCCGCAAAGCCATTATATATATATATATATATATATATATATATATATATACATAGTAATCATAATAAATGTGAAGACTAAAATCCAAAGAGAGCTCGATAAGGATAAATATACATGGAATATATAAAAACCGTAGAGCAAATATTTACTTTTGCGTTCACAGATTGATTTTTTTAGTTTCAGAAGATCCCGTTAAGGGTGAAAGTAGCGATTCTTTGCTTAAACTTTAATCTGTTATTTTAATATATATATATATATGCAGAAATATATGGTGGAGGAAGGAAGACATTTAAAAACAGAGAAATAAATTTTGTTTTTAAATGTCTTCCCCCACCATATACCCACTCCTCCCACCATATACCCCCATATCCCCCCCACCATAGACCCACTCTACTTATCTTCTGTACATAACTCTCCTTAAATATTAACCCCACTATAATATTTAACCTCGCATTTCTAAGCATTGAGCATGTTTCGCTTCGGCTAAAGACATCTAATATATTATATCATAGTTCCTTCTCCCCTATTCTTAGGATATATATCTCTTATTTTGATATATATATATACATGTGTGTGTGTGTGTGTGTGTGTGTGTGGTAAAAAGGGATATAGGTAGGTGATGAGGTAGGTATAAGGACAAACTGAAGAGTAATCTTGGAGCTGTTAGTGTACCTTTTATGACCTGTCAGCAGATGGCACTACTAGACCGAAAGAAGAGCGAGTGGTTGTAGTGCCCTCAAAACATTTGAATCTAGCCGTCCCCAGCAGCTGCGGAAGGCAAGAGTGATGTGTAAAGCATCCGCGGAATTACCACCTACCACGTGACATAGGGTGAGGGTTGAAGTATTTATTGCGCCCCATGTGCCCCTGGCTGCAAGAGGACATAAGTGTCACGTCAGAGATAAACATCAGATAGTTGACTAAACTTGCTGGACTCTCATTCGACGGCATCGACGGGGAAGCCCATCGTGTGTGTGTGTGTGTGGGGGGGGAGTATTTTATGTAGATATAACAGCTACAGGACTAACACTGTTTCATTGTTTGAAATTATGAAGAAATTAATATGAAATACCCAATTCCTTTGTTTACTGGGTCTCTTGTAATCCTCTTTGGTAAACCATTCTTAATAGTGTGTGTGGTGAATTTTTGTGTGTGTATGGTGTATGTGTGTCTGTGTGCTTGGTACTTGTGTGTATGTGTATGTGTGTTTGTGTGTTTGTGTGTATGTGTAATAGGGAGAATCGTAATTGTCCTGAACTAACTACAACGATGTTGAAATCCCACTCAAGGACATCACGTGTATGTAAACTGTGTGAGTATATGTGTGTAATACTTCTCAAAGTATTTATACTTGTGTGAGTGGAGTACTTATATAAGATGTTACTAATTAAAGACTAGTAAGACCCTTATTCAACTTGGTGTAGCTTTTTAAAAGAAATTTGGGTGCATATATATTTATATATATATATGTGTGTGTGTGTGTGTGTGTGTGTGTGTGTGTGTGTGTATATACAGAGAGAGGGAGAGAGAGGTAAGTGTGCGCGTGTGTGTGTATACAGAGAGAGGGAGAGAGAGGTAAGTGTGTGGTTGTGCGCGTATATATATATATATATATATATAAAATGAAATGGGAAAGAGATAAGTGGATGTATGTGAGAGAGAGATAAGTGGATGTGTGTGAGAGAGAGAGAGATAAGTGGATGTGTGTGAGAGAGATAAGTGGATGTGTGTGTGTGAGAGAGAGAGCACACGGCTAAAGTTCAGTTTTCTGTATGGTCTGACGATATATTGACCTTATAACCTAGAAACTCACTCCCGACGTCATACGTTGCTGCTTGCATATATCTACAATACTACAATCTGTTTAGATATATTTCTTTATTTGCCACAAGGGCGCACAAGAAAAGGGGACAATACAAAGACACATGCCGGGGATTTTACATACAGTCGTGTAAAAATATTAAAACTAACAATTATAACAATAGAAATCCCCAATAGGGGGACACACACACACACACACACACAAAGTGGTTGTTTAATACCCCGTCGATAGAACAAACGTCAACTTCAGGAGCGTGTTGTGCAAGTGTTCCCTTCTTCCTTTTGCTCTCTTATTTAACCTATAGGCTTATAAACAGAGAAGGCCCAATCACTCGGGCCATTTTCGCTTCATTCACTCACCTTTCAGTAAATTTACTGTGGTACAGTGCTTCTCTCTCTCTCTCTCTCTCCACTCTGATTCCCCTTCTAAAGTGATACTTAAAGGGAATCAATTGTTGTCCGGAGAGAAAGGCATCTGTCCTCTCAATCTCGTCTACCATATAACCTCTTTCACCATAGCCTCTGCACAGAGGAAAACCGCCTCTCTTTCGTTTTTGAAAGAGGTTGGCGGTTTGATCCTTACTATGGACTCGGCAGTCAACTGGATTTGTCCCATACGCGACAGCAGTTGTTCTGCATAGTTCCACAGGTCGCTTACGCCTGGGCAGTGTCCAATTGCGTGCAAGACGGTTTCAATGTCCTGCTCGCATTTTGGACACGTTCTCTTGGAAGGATCCCTGCCGGGGTGCCCGTGCCTGTAGATCTTATCTCGAACGGGTAGAGCTCCTCGGTAGCACTGCCAGGCCAGGGACCTCTGGAAGTTATCCATAGGTCCCGGGCGGAAATTCCTACCGAGCAGACTGGTGAGCTCGTCGTCTTCGACGCCTAGAGTCTCCCCGAGCACGTCGTCGCACTTGTAAAGTACTAACCCTTTATAGAATGTCGAAGTGGAGTCTCCACTGATTGCTGTGCCCGCTTGACAGAGGACTGTGAGCGCCTGGGCGCATTCAATGAGCCAGGCGCCCATCTTCGTCGGTCTTCGCTTCACCCAGGACTGCAGCTCCGTCAGCGAGACAAGTTGTGGGAAGGCCTGTCTCACAAACGGTGCCCACACCGGTTGGTCGGTGAGGAATACCTGGAGATGCCGTAGCCTCAGCGCATGTTTGCGCATCATTAGCCATGACATGCCCAGCCCTCCGTTGGAAGGGTGTTGACAGCAGACGGATCTCCTCACCAGTGGAGCCTCCTTCTTCCACATGAACTGGAAGAGCATGCGTTCCATCTTGGTGAGGTATTCACGGGGACAAGGTACAACAGTCAAGCGGCAGTAGATTACGGACGCTATGAAAGTGTTCGCCACCTCCGCTCGACCTTTCAAAGACAGTTTGCACTCTGCCCACTTCTGGGCGAGCGCAAACACCTTGGCCGTCACCTCGTTCTAGCTTTTCTCCACCTGGAGGTCCGGTCCGAACCAGACTCCGAGCAGCTTCACCGGTCCTTCCGCCCAGCGTCCGACGACGCTGTCGAACGGCATCAGTTTGCCTCTCCACGTCCTGAGTTGCAAACCGACAGACTTGTCCGGGTTCAGTTTTGCTCCTGTGAACCTTTCTTACTCCTGTAGTAGGTTGCCGATTACCTCGATTTCCGAGGTTTTCGACACCATTACCGCCACGTCGTCGGCATAAGCCGACGCCGCTTTTCGCAGTCCCGGTTCTAAAGGGATGCCCTACAAAGCTCCAACTTCCGCAGTAGTGGCTCTAGAGTCAATACGTACAGAATGGAGGAGAGAGGGCATCCCTGTCGAATGGAACGCGTGATTGCGAACGGCTCCGATAAGTAGCCGTTCACCTTGACACTCGAGCAGATGCTGGTGTGCATCGCCTTGATCCAGCCCCTGAAAACGGGACCGAAACCGGCCGCCTTGAGAACTGCTTCCAAGTATCGATGGTCGACCCTATCGAATGCCTTAGACTGATCTAAATTTATCAGAGCCCCACCGAAACCGGGTTTACACCCCACCCTCTCTATGATGTATCGCATGAGGTGGAGGTTGTCGTATATGGACCTGGTTGGGATTGCACACGTTTGCGCTTTCCCTACCAGGTTTTCGACGACAAGCGCCAGCCTCCTTGCTAGCATCTTGGCCAAAATCTTTAACTCCGTGTTGAGCAGTTATGGGCCTGAAATTGTTTATTTCGTCCCCCTTGTTCTCGTCTTTCCTGATCGGCGTTACTACGCCCTTGCCTGCAGAACCGGGAATTGTCCCGTTCTGCTGCCAATTGCAGTAGACGGCTTCGCGGACGCCAGAGAACAAGTCCGGCATGCCTATGTAAAACTCATAGGGTAGACTATCTAGACCGGTGATTTGCGTTTCCCGCAGCGGCTCAGAGCGTCCCGTATCTTAGTGGCTGTGATCGGTCTTTCGCAGAACTCGGCGTCCATGCTCGAGAGACGTGGCAGGCCGTCGAGGTATGAACCAAAGTCCATTGCCCCGTTCGGTGCACCGTCGTTCTGCTCAAACAGTCGCGCAAAGTGCCGCTGAAAGGCCGCGCACATCTGGCTGGAGTCTTTCAAAGACCGAATCGTGGACTTCTTGCCACTTTTCGCTTCCGCCACTCGGGCCCAGCTAACAGCTTTTGGTCCCTCGTTTCCTAGAGTACGTGATTTACTTCTGTCCACGCAGCCTTCGTGTTTCGCGTCGAAGAACTGGTCCAGTGCCGTTCTCGATGCTAGCACTCTAGCTGCGTTGCCACTCCTAAGCGCCTCTTCTACCTTGGCTGCTAGTTCTGTTTCTGAATTTTTCTCTCTAAAGCTAATTCTCTGCTAAACCCTATCGATTCTACTCTAATTGATCTCTTGAAAGAGTACCACCATCTATTGTTGACGATGGCTCCCATCAACTCTTGCTTAACTAATCTACTTATCCGTTCACTGTAGGCTTTTCGTGCCGGCAACGACACATTCAGCTTCCAGTATCCGGGTCTTTGTCTATGTATTCTATCACGGTTGACTATGCAGACGGCTAGTTTGTGATCTGAATAGGCAACCATGTGCATTTCTGAACAGCTTAACATCTTCTTGTCCTTTTCTCTAATGAAAAACCTATCTAGATACGATCTAGATGTCCCGCTGCGGTTTGCCCACGTCCACTGTGGTGCAGTCGGGAAATCTAGTCGATATCTATCGGCCTGTGGGAATTGGCTGATTAGATTTTTGAGGCTGTTGCACCTCGCTCTACTGGGACATGTTCTCACATAGTCCCGTCGTGCATCTAGGATACCATTCCAGTCCCCCACTAAAAGCAAGGAGCAAGACGTTCCCAGAAAAGACTCTAGACGCTTTTGTGATTGCCCGGTCGGGGCATAAACGGCCACCAGTCTGAAGTCTCCACCTCCAATACTGTTCACGTCTAGGACTATCAGTCTACCCTCCGGGTCCAAGTGTACTTGCTGTACTTCGAGATCCAGGTTTTTCTGAAACATGACAGTCCCCCCTCCACCTCCCGGCTGACAGAGAGATGCGTAGATCTCAAAGTCATTGAAGATGGGGGTTAGTTGCTGCCTGTTGTGGATCCTGGACTCAGTGATGGCTATTACATCTATACCGTGTGACCTAAGGTCGTTTAAAAGTTGGCCCTGTTTCCAGGGCATCCCTAGGCCACGCACATTCACGCTTCCAACTCGTAAGTCAGCCTTGTTTGTGGAGAAGAGTTGGCGAAAAGGACGAAAAGGTGCACTTAGCTTTTCGTTTCCTGGAGATCGGGTTGTTCAATCTCCATTTCAGTTCTGGTGCGGGTGTTAGGTGGGGTGGGGAAACATTTCAACAGGACACGGTTTATTGGTTTTTGGCAGGGGTTGCCAACGTCCTGTGAAAACTGTTCTTTCAATTTCTGATAGGTTTTTATCGAAACCCTTATTAGTTTTAGGTGTGATTGAGAGTCTGCTTTTACAAAAGTTTTCCTCTCAGTTTCTACTTTGGGGTCTTGGGAGATTACCTCCATTAGGTTTTTGTTGTTTGTGTTAATGTATGTGTATTGTTGTTTGTTTTTTTGTTGTGTTGTTTGGGTTTGTTGTTCATTTTGTAGTTTTCTTTTTATGGTGGACATTTGTGTTTGGGGTGGTGTTGGTGTTTGTTTTGCTGGTAGAGGGGGGGGGGGGGTGATTGTGGTGGTGTTTGTGTTGTTGTTTGTGTTGGTGGTTGTGTGTTCGTGTTGATGATTCTTGTTTTTGTGGCTTTGTGGTGTCTCTTTTTTTTTTTTAATTTACGAGGCTCTCCTTCACCTTCACTTGGGGATAGAGAAGTAGCCTCGTCTGGTGATGAATCGACATCAGGGGCGTGTGGGAGGGGTATGTTGTGTGGTGATGGTGTGTTTGTGTGTGTGGTGATTGTGGTAGTGTTGGATGGGGTGGGATGGAGTGGGACTGTGTTTTTCAGGGGAATTGTTTGTGTTTTTTCTGTTGTTTGTGGTTGAACAGTTGTTTGTTTTTGTGTGTTTGCTTGTTTTGTGTGTTATTGTTGTTGTGTGTTATTGTTGTTGTGTTGGTAAAAGTACTTTTTGTGTGTTATTGTTGTTGTGTTGGTAAAAGTACTTTTTATGGGGACGGTGGTGTTTGTTCGTAAGAGGAGACAAGAGGCCTTTAAATGCGATGTGCTTGCGCATTTAAAACAATGTGGCCTAAAAGCATGGCTGTCAGTTCGTAACTGAAAATCTTCTGACTTTGTGTGTCTCGTTTTCATTTCACAATCGTAAAGTCGTTTCTTCAGCATCCAGCAGCGCATTGTGGCCTTGAGTAAAACACTTTATTTTCCCGTTCCTCCAGTCCATTCAGTTGAAAAAAAAAATGCGTTGTACCCACAATTCAAAGGGCTAGCCTTGACATACGTTTCTATGGAATACTTGTCCACTGGCATGATAATTTCTCGACCAGTCTGTTCTGTTGATCGAACAACTGGAACAGTCGTCGTCGAAATCGACGAAGGTTCACCAACGTCGTATGTGTCAGAGCATTTTTCTGTAAGATTTCTTTAAGATTAGAAGAACACAACTTTGACCCACCCCGAAAGAATGAAATATAAAGCTAACTTCGGCGGGATTTGAACTCGCAATGATATCAAAATGATGGTTTCTGATTTAGGCACAAGGCCAACAATTTGGGGGCAGGGGAAAGCCGATTGAAGTGACTCCAGTACGTTACTGGTACTTTATTTTATCGACCTCATAAAGATGAAAGGCAAAGCTAACCTCGGCGGGATTTGAACTCGCAATTATATTAAAATAATAAAAAGGCTAAGTCAATGTAATGACAGCGGGATAAATTAAATCATATTTGATATAAAAATGAAATATAGAAATATATAATATAATATATAAAGAACTATAAAATAGAATACATAAGAAGGGAGACTTATTTGTAGAAAGGTAATTGCATGTCGTCTTTGCTCAGTTCCTTCACGTAATCATTACATCTATGGTAACTTCTATTTTCACAACCTTTCACGCTAATTTCTCCTACACTTAGATTACATTTGAAGAGATTGTCTTGTTTTCTTACATATATGTGAGCTATGTGTAGTTTTTAACATTTAAACTATACTTATCCTATAATTTCACCCTTCCACTTGTATTGATTCATTTTCATATTTTGTCGTCTGCCTTGTACATTGATTGCACAAACACCACCAGAAAAAAACTGCATTTCGTTCCTCTCGTTGAACACTTTAAACAAAATATTGAACCAACATATCGACAAACAACATTTGAAATACATTTTTTTAAAAGTTTGACGGCGGCGAATTTATAGAGTTGTCAGAACGTCGGGTAGAATGTTTGTGTTTTGGCTCTCTATGTTCTGAGTTCAAATCCCGTCGAGGTCAACTTTGCTTTTCATCAGTTCGAGGTCGATAAAGAAGCACCAGTCTAGTATTGGGGGTCGATTCTTCCTTTATATCTCTGTCTTACTTCCATTCTTTCATTCTCTATCCTTCTCTAGAAGAATTCTACAGTATTTTGACCTAGAGATGAGATGGGTTCCTCCAGGTTTAAAAATACCCTAGAAACGCCGTATGTCAATACGATTCCCTCGGGAATCACGGGACCATACATACAAAAGAATCAAACTTATACAACTATGCCGATAACTTCATCCGTGTGATTATTCTATTTACATTCAGTAACTCCTATTTTCACAACCTTTCACGCTAATTTCTCGTCCATTTCTTGTTTTCTTATGTGGAATATATGTGTAGTATTTAAACATATTAACTATATAATACATCCGGCATTCTGTATTGAGTCCTCTTCCTTGACCAAGCGTTAACATAAAACTACATTGCACTCCACTTTAAAACAACTGCAAGTTTTAAGTAACCAATATCTATATATCGACAGACGATAATTTTTATACTTAAAAAATCTTACCTCAAACTACTACAACCCCCTAAAATACCACCCACTCACCCAATAACTTTATTTAACTATCTCGGTAGTTTACCTTATTCGTGTGATTATTACATTTATTTTACACTAACTCCTATTTTCACAACCTTTCACGTTAATTTCTCTTATACCTAAACATATTGACGGACGTTGTTTTCTTACATATCAACTGCACGTCTACTATTGGCAGTATCGGTTGCCATGCTTTGTAGCAAATAGCGACGACCCTTTACGGTCTGTGTTCAAATCCCGCCAAGGTTAACTTTGCCTTTCATCCTTACGGGGTCGATAAAATAAAGTACCAGTAATGCACTGGGTAATTGCTGGCCTTGTGTCAAAAAGTAGAAACAATTATTATCCATATTCATTTCATAATACTCCTAGCATCCTGCGTTTTGTCCTTCTTCACAGTTTGTCGTCTGCTTCGTACATTGAACAAACATTGACAGAAAACTGTATTGTGCTCTTCTTGCTGAACACTTTAAACAACTGTAACAAACAACATCGATATGCCAACAGACGACATTTTTATACTTAAAAAAAAAAAAAACCTTAGATAACATGAGCAAAAAGAGAATATCCCGATGATGTATTTCAGTTCATGTCATTATCATCATCTTATCATTTAGATAGCATAACGTTCGATTGACAAGATCCCAAACCTCATTCGCTTACTGAGTAGGTTGTGAAAATAGAAGTCACTGTGTATATATATATATATATATATATATATATATATATATATATATATATATATATATATATATATATATATATAAGTTAAAACAAAAACAATAACGAAGAGTGCAGTACAAAATGTTAGTATTAGGTTCACGCTTGAGAGTGGGAAATACAGTATATATATATATATATATATATATATATACATATATACAGTATATATAGATATATATAATGCACCCACTCTTCAAAGTTGTTGGCAATAGGGAGGGCACACCCAACTGTAGAAACCATGCCAAAATAAGGTCGAATGGACTGTTCAGTTGTGTCAAGGATATAAACAACTAAACAACCTCCCTAGGACTGGTACAACAATAAAATACACCCAGTACACACTGCACTGAAAGTATGGAATCGTATATAAATAAGATGTGACTCCGACTACGTATTGACTTGGTTTTTGATAACTCATTCAGCCCTTGCGACCGATTGATAGTATCAGCAATGGAAAGACCAATGGAAACATTGTTTCCTTGGTCCGATTTGACGAGGAAGAAGAATTGACCCCAGTACCAGACTGGTTCTTTTTTTTATCGACGTCGAAAGGATGAAAATTAAAGTTGACCTCTGCGGGATTTGAACTCAGAGAAATGAGAGCCAGAACGAATACTGCAAAGCATTCTATCTGACGATCTTACCAATTCGCCAATTGAACACATCGACATAAAAATGCTGCATTCCACTAAAAATCTACACCAAACAACAACAACAACAACAACTAACACTACTACCACTACTACTACTACAACAACAATAGGCTGGTGTACCCATATTTCTGACTACATTATTTTGGATTTAAAGCTCAGAAATATCCACCAGCCAACATGTTATTACAAACCATTCGAGGACGAACTATTTCTATTGATTAACAATATCAATGTAGAGAAAAAAATCAATAACAGCTTTTTAAAATGATTAAAGACCATATTATGTAAATATAAAAAAAACCCTAAATGTTTTCTTCTTCAGCCAGACAACACCCAATTAATCAGACCGGCTATCGACACCATCTTTAAAACATTCGGTTTACCAAACTATATATAAATTTAAGCGACGTGTGTGTGTGTGTGTGTGTGTGTGTGTGTGTGTGTGTGTGTAAAAGGAAGGAAAGGGATGGTGAAAAAACAGCAGCTGGTGTTCTATTTGCTACGCAGTGTGTGAGTGTGTGTGTGTATTTGTGTGAATGTATGTCTATGAATGTGTATTTTTGTAAGTGTGTTTGTGTGTGCACGTTTATATTTATATACTCATACATATAAATGTATACATATGCACATACTCACACCCGCATACACATATACACATACGTGTCAGCGTGTTGAAAAGAATTCTAGTAAATAAAAAAGGGAAATAAACAAAGGTGTGAAGGCGCGTGGTTTCGTGGTTAGAGAATTGGATTAGTAATCATGAGGTTGCAAGTTCGATTCCCAGACAGGGTGATGTGATATGTCCTTCAGCAGGACACTTTATTTCACATTGCTCTTTCTACCAGGAGTTGCCGCCAATAGATTGTATCAACAATGGAAAGACCAATGGAAACATTGTTTCCTTGGTCCGATTTGACGAGTTCCGCCCCACTCGGTAAGCAAAAGGTAGTATTTGGTCGAACTCATCATAGTAGTAAACTGGGCTGCTGGAGAAAGTTGGGGTAGGTAAGTGTATCTGAACAAGGAGATGCTTATTTTAATAGCCGAATCGTAGTATTATAAAATACAGTTAGAGTTATATTGATATCGTATGAGGGTGCTCTGTGTTTAGGATATTTTCACATCTAATTTCCATCGAACTTTTATAGTACAACTATATAATCGAATTTCCCTCCCCCAAAATCGAAGCATTTGTGCCTAAATCAGAAACTATTATTATCGATGAGGGTGGTGGATTGGCAGTATCGGTAGAGCGTCAGACAATGTTTTGTGGCATATAGTTACGTCCCTTTGCGTTCTGAGTTCAAATCCCACCGAGGTTAGCTTTGTGTTTGATCTTTACGGGGTAAATAAAATAAAGTACCAGTAACGTACTGGGGTAGATTTCATTGACTTCTCCTCCGCCAAAATTGTTGGCCTTGTGCCTAAATTAGAAATGGTTAATGGGAGGCGGTGTGTTGGTAGAATGGTTATTGGGAGGCGGTGTGTTGGTAGAATGGTTATTGGGAGGCGGTGTGTTGGTAGAATGGTTATTGGGAGGCGGTGTGTTGGTAGAATGGTTATTGGGAGGCGGTGTGTTGGTAGAATGGTTATTAGTTGTCGGCCTTCTGTTTAAAATAGAAACCGTTGTCGTTATTGTTGTCGTTGTCGTCGTTGTTGTTGTTGTTGTTGTTGTCATCGTTATTGTCGTTGTTGTTGTTGTTGTTGTTGTCGTCGTCGTTATTGTCGTTGTTGTTGTATGTAAACTGTTATCTACAACAAGCATGTACATGTTTTTCCCGACATAAAATCAACATATCGAACTTGTGTGGGGTGGGGAGAGTGATCTATCTTTATAGGAAAATAATTAATTGAACCAGTCTTAAATATATTTCTCAACCAGTTAATAATTCGAGAAATCAATCGATAAAAAAATAAAGAATTAAATTACACTGTCACGTGACCATCTATCTGCTGATATCAATAAATATGATTCTGCTTAATTTTATTGAAAATATATTTATGATAATTGTTTGTACATTTGGCACAAGTCCAGCAATTTGAAGGGAAAGTCGATTATATCGATCCCGGTGTGTTATCGACCTCAGTAAGGATGAACGGGATTTGAACTGAGAACCTAGAAACTAAATAACGCTATATAATGTATATTGTCTGACACTCTACCGGTTACTGCTAACCCACTACCTTACAATATAACGAGAAAATGAAAAACATAAAAATAAGGGTGGAAGGAAGGGAGGGGAAGAGGAAAGGTTTACCTACATCCTTGGTTGCCCACTCCAACAGCCATTACATCCTTGTGGGGTTCCTTCCTCAGGTTTGATTTCATATTTGAACATTTTGAAAGCAATCCAAATTTCTTAGATGGAATTGATATTCTTTTTAAACATTTTTTAAACGTTTAAGGAAATGCTTGACTTTTTTCTTTGTTTTTTCCGAGGAAGCTATTTCCGGCCAAAAATTACAGTCCATCGTATTTTCTTCACATTTTGCTATCTCCAGAATTATTCCTAATGATTTAATTTTTGAAATAATTAAAAATTCTTAATGGTTTTCTAAAATAACTATCTTTTTTCTTTCTATTACTAAATCTGTGTATAGAGCAGGCATGTGAAACTGAGGGTCCCCTGAATGCCACATGGGTCAGATATGTGTTGTCTGGGGGCCACACACGATAACTAATTACGCATATTACCACACATTTTACGAAGATAAAACATGCTCGAGCTGTAAAAACATTTCTGCAGGCCTCAGGTGTGCTTGTAAAGGCCCGCATGGGACCCGCGGGCCGCATGTTTGACATGCCTGGTATAGAGGGCAATGGATTGGCAGTATCGGTAGAGCACTGGGTCGATTTAATCGATTTTCTTCTCACCGACAATTGTTGGCCTTGTGTCTAAATCAGAAACCATTGTTGTTGCTGCTCTTGGATAAACCAATCAAAGTTACATAGAATGCCCCACCACCATCACCAGCAACACCACCACCATCACCACCAACACCACCACCAACACCAACACCACCACCATCACCACCAACACCACCACCAACATCACCAACTCCACCAACACCACCACCATCACACCATAACCATCAACAACACCATCACCACCAACACCACCACCAACATCACCAACTCCACCAACACCACCACCATCACCACCATAACCATCAACACCACCATCACCACCAACACCATCACCAACACCACCAACACCATCACCATTACCAACACCAACACCACCAAACACCACCATCATCACCACCATCATCACCACCAACACCACCACCAGCACCATCATCACCACCATCACCAACACCATCACCACCAACACCAGCATCACCAACACCAGCATCACCAACACCATCACTACCACCAACACCACCACCACTACCACCAACACCACCACCATCACCACCACCATCACCACCAACACCACCACCACCACCATCACCACCATCACCACCAACACCACCATCACCACCAATACCACCACCACCATCACCACCATCACCACCACCAACACCACCACCATCACCACCACCTCCATCACCACCAACACCACCAGCACTACTATCACCACCATTACCACCATCACAACCAACACCATCACCACCACCATCACCAACACCAACACCACCACCAACACCACCATCACGACCATC
>OZ024752.1:19697398-19709898 GCA_964016885.1 Eledone cirrhosa | reverse complement strand
TACCTAGGTGGTTCAATGCAGGAGAATGCAGAACAATAATATATAAGACGTAAAATAAGAAAATTTCTTTAAAAAAATTTTTTTTCTAAAAAATTAACTTACTTACTTCTTATATATATATAATTATATATTCGTGTACAGATATTTTTGCATACGCAATAACAAAATATAAACAAACGTTTTTATTTCACGAGGCTCGGCAGCAGCAAAAGCAACGAAAAAGAAAAGGAACGCAATTACATGCTTTTAAAAAATCTTAATGGAAAATTATTTGCCTATTCACCCAAGGCGACTTCACTTTTTATCAGGACTTCTGCATCAATTGGTGAACATACGACGAAACTGTTTCAGAAAGGAGGGATAAACATGCCAATCTATGTTTAGAATCCCGAGCAACGCCGGGCCATTCTCCTAGTATATATCTATATCTATCTATCTATATATATCTATAGCTATCTCTATATATATCTATAACTATATCTATCTATCTATCCGACAGGGATGCCCTCTCTCATCCCTTCTGTACGTACTGACTCTCAAGCCACTACTGCGGAAGTTGGAGCTACTGCAGGGTATCCCGTTGGAACCGGGACTGCGAAAATCGGCGTCGGCCTACGCCGATGACGTGACAGTAATGGTGTCGAGCACCTCGCAAACCGGGAGGTCGGCACCTTACTGAAGGAATACGATAGGTTCACAGGAGCGAAGCTGAACCGGGACAAGTCCGTCGGTTTGCAACTCGGATCGTGGAGAGGCAAACCGATGCCTTCCGACGGAGGTGGCGAACACTTTCATAGCGTCCGTCATCTACTACCGCTTGACCGTCGTGCCTTGTCCAAGTAAAATCCTCACCAAAATGGAGCGCGCGCTCTTCCAATTCCTTTGGAAGAAGCGGGCTCCTTTGGTGAGAAGATCCATCTGCTGTCAACACCCTTCAAACGGAGGGCTTGGGATGCCGTGGCTGACGATGCGCAAACACGCACTCAGGCTGCGGCAACTCCAAGTATTCCTCACCGAATAACCGGTGTGGGCCCCGTTCGTGAGGCGAGCCTTCCTGTGACTCGTCTCGCTGACCGAGCTACAGTCCTGGGTGAAGCAAAGACCGAGGAAAATGGGTGACTGGCACATTGAATTTGCTCAGGCGCTCACAGTCCTCTAGCAAGCGGACCTGGTGAACAGTGGAGACTCCACCTCGTCATTCTATAGAGGGTTAGTCCGCAGCAAGTGCGACCACACTCTCGGAGAAACTCTAGGCGTAGAGGAAGATGAACTGGCCAGTCTTTTCGGTAGGACCTTTCGCCCGGGACCGATGGGCAACTTCCAAAAGTCCCTGGCCTGGCAGTGCTACCGAGGAGCTCTACCCGTTCGAGAAAAGCTCTACAGACACGGGCGCCCGGGCATGGATCCCTCGAAAAAAGTCTATCCGAGATGCGCGTGGGACGAGGAAACCGTCGCGCACGCATTCGTACACTGCCCAAGTGTTACCGACCTGTGGAGCTACGCAGAACGACTACTGTAGCGGGTGGGACAAATCCGGTTGACCACCAAGTCCATTATTGCGATCAAACCGCCACCTTCCTTCAAAAATGAAGGAGAGGCGGTTTTCCTCTGTGTAATGGCTATGGTGAAAGAGGCTATATGGTGGACGAGACAGAAAGGATTGAGGTCAAACACCTTTCTCTCCGGCGAACAACTGGTTCGCTTCTTCAAATATCATTTTAGAAGAAGAAGAAGAAGAGTGGAGAGAGAGGTGCTGCACCCCAGAAAATTTTACGAAAGGTGGGTGAATGTTGCAAGGATGGCTCGAGTGGTTGGGCTTTCTCTCTATATAAGCCTGTAGGTCGAGGAAGAAGAGGAAGAGAAGAGAGGAGTGCTCGCTCTTCGTGCTCCTGGAGATGAGGGTTGTATATTTTTTTCGGGGTGTGTGCAACCCACTTGTAACGCCTCCTCCCTATTGGGGATTTCGTTTGTCTTATTCATTATTTTTGTTATACATTTTTATACGCCTTGTATGTAAACTCCCCAATTGTATTTGTCCCCATCTTTTGCGCCCTTGTGGCAAATAAAAAATATATCTATATATCTATAACTATATCTATATATCTATAACTATATCTATATATCTATAACTACATATATCTAATATATTTTATTTCTCCAGTAGGTCGTTCTTGATTTGACCAATGCAAGCAAACATGCAGGATGTGGGGTCAGAAGCTCTGGCTGTTACCCATTGTCGTCTTTATTGCCGCCCCCGTCTTCTTTCTCATAACGTAAGTATATTTTATCATAAACTCCATAGATTTCTTCGAGCACATATGAAATGCTCAATAACAAAATGTACAGCTCACACTTATGCAGGTTTAGCTGGCCTCATATAAGGCTGCATCTCATAGGAGGTTTCTTAAGTGCTTTAAGGATAGGGCCCCCATCAGGCCTCATACAAAGCTGCATCTCATAGGAGGTTTCTAAAGTGCTTTAATGACAGGGGACCCTCAGCTCTATCATAAATAGCAACTTGTAATGAAGTGTCATGCTGAAGAATACAATGTGCCTCCCTGGCCAAAAATCGAACCTACGATCTAATGATCATGAGACCAGAACCCTAAACACTAGGCTACGTACTTTCGTGTGTGTGTGTGTATACACACACACACACACACACACACACACACACACACACACACACACACACACACACACACACACAGATATCGAGTACTGGATCTACACAGGGTTAAGCCTGTTCCTTTATATATATATAAAGTGCCCGAAACGTTAAGACTATCTTCTTGCTTTTTTTTATTTTATTTTTTTTATACGTCATTACACGACTTTATTGTGTTGTATCAGATGAAAGAATGGTATTTAACTAATGTATTGGTACGCGATGGGGCCCACCCACAGCCCCGGTGGACAGAATGGAGAAGGCGTTTCCCCGGAGGACGGCAATGGATATTTTATGTTTGTTGTCACTTTTAAACACACACACACACGCACAAATACACACACACACTCATATATATATATATATATATATATATATATATATGACTTCTACATAACTAGAACTGTTTCATTCGTAAGAAATCATCAGGAATGCGCTTTCCTAATGATTTCATACGAATGAAACAGTTCTAGTCTCGTAGAAGCCATTTCTATTTGAAATGCTTTGTTTTCACTCTAGTAATGTATTGAGTACGTTAGTCATTGTGGTTACCCCCGATTTAACACAGGATATATATTAGACAACTGATGAGGAAACCCCCCCCCCCCCGTTCTTGCTTTCTTCTTATTCTCATTCCATTTAAGCTACCTTAACTAGCAACTACACAGCCAATCCTATCCTCCATATATTTTATCATGTTTCGCTGTGATCAGTCTTCTCTCTCCTTCTATCTACCTATTTCGTTACTATCTACTCTTACCCTTCTTTCTTCCTCTCCCTTTCTCCCTCTCACTTTCACTCATCCTCTCTCCGCCAGCCACCCTATTGTTTCCCTCGCCTGACCCTCTAGCAGTCCTTTTCTCACTTACACTCGCTAGGGTCAAACGTGTCTTTTCGTTCGCCCACACGTTCTTCAACTTAAGTTCTGTTACCGCTGTGGTCTTGGATTTTCTTACCTTAAGTTGCTCGCACATTGCTCGGGTTGTTGTTTTTTTCCGCTGTTTTCTCTTTTCTTCCCTTTTCCCTTCTATTTTCCCTCCCTCCTCCGTTTTCCCAATAACTAACCCAGTTGTTGAATGCTCTAGGGGTAGATATCTTGTCTCTAAAGCGTTTAAATATCCGAGACCCCCAGTAGACAACTGATGAGGAAACCACCCCCGTTCTTGCTTTCTTCTTATTCTCACTCCATTTTAAGCTACCTTAACTAGCAACTACACAGCTATTTGTATTCTCTCTCTCTCTCTATATATATATATATGTCCTGGTCAGATCGCATTATTATTTTCAAGGGCGTGGATTGGCAGTATTGGTAGAGGGTCGGACGCCATGCTTTGACGCATAGAGTTACGGCCCTTGCCATTCTGAGTTCAAATCCCGCCGAGGTTAACTTTCCCTTTCATCCTTATGGGGTCGATAAAATAAAGTACCAGTAATGTACTGGGTAATTGCTGGCCTTGTGCCAAAAGTAGAAACAATTATTATTTTCAGATGGCTGGAACAGGTAAAAGAGTATATATAGCTATGAAACGCAACGTTATCAAAATTTAGAATATATCTCAGCATTGTTCCAAATGTAGGCCTATCTATATTAATGTACTTTTAATTTCCATTGCGTCTCTTGCTAGCAGGTGCTTGAGACTGTAAATAGTCCGTAGTCCGGGGCACCTTGTTACTTTAATCCGACATTGTATGTATGTAAACAACCCACATGAAAACAATAGCACTGTAATTGGATATAAATTGTATCTATGTTGTTTGGGTATGACAGTTCGACAGACTGAATGTTGGAGTAAGAAAGGAAAGATATAAAAATAAAGTTTCCTTCTATCATTCATACCCAACGTTACTTAAAACAAACGGTGTCTCTTCAAAACTGACAAACATTTCCTTTTGCAGTATCGGTAGAGCATCAGACGCCATGCTTTGCAGCATAGAGTTATGGCTCTTTACGTTCTGGGCCCTTTACCCGCCGAGGTTAAATAAAATAAAGTATCAGTAATGCACTGGGGTAATTGCTGGCCTTGTGCCAAAAGTAGAAACAACTATATATTATACTAGCCGAATTACCCGCGCCTTGCGTTTCACACATTTTGTTTTGTAAGAAAATGATGATTGATTTTAAATCAGTGATATAATTTTATGGAGAAAAACTCTGCATTTCAATATTACTCAATGTAAAATGTAATGCATGAAAATTTAGAAAACATTATTTTTTGTAATATATCAAATCAAAATGACATTATTAAATCTTATTCTTATTTTGTTTCTTGTAAATAATTTTTTTTTCAAAATATCAATCAAAACTTTTGTGAATAGACATCATATCTTGTCATTTACCTATGGTTTAAATTTCATATAAATCGAAGGGAAAACATTTTCAGCGAGGGTTTTGTGCCCCCGGGGAACCCTTTGATTAAAATGAAATATACTTACTCAAGTACCTCGGGCAATGTAGTTTTAGAATATATATGGTCATGGGAGTCTATCTCCAAAACCACAGGAGAGGTTCGTGAACAAACAAACAGACAGGATCTACAACTTTATATATATAGATTATATATTTTATATTATATTATATCTCTGTCTATATAAAATTCTTTGTGTCTGTCTGTCTGTTCCTATGCATTCTCAAATGGCTGGACCAAATCAAATCAAATTTTACAGTAATACTATTAGACCCCCCCGGAGGGGGGGGGGGGTCAACATGTAATTTTTATTTTCATTTTGATTAAAACAATATAACATTTTATCTAAAATAATATTTCTATAGTCAACTATAATAAACAACCACCACCATGACGTCACATTTTGTATATGAGTGTGTATGTGTCTGTGAGTGTGTGTGTGTGTTTGCGAGTTAGTTACGTACGTTAGGCCTCAGAGAATTAAACACACACACATCTACACATACATATAGCCTTAGTAAGTTGCATATACATTATCTTCACGTACAGAAAATTAAACACACAGACACACATCTACACATACAGATACATATGTGACAACGGACAGGTGTACGTGAATGTATGTCTGTGAGTGTCTGTCTTAGTATATGTATGTGAGTGTATGTGAGAGTGTATGTGTCTGTGAGTGTATGTGTGTGAGTGTATGTGTGTGAGTGTATGTGTGATAATTTTTATTTTCATTTGAATTAAAACAATAGAAAAGAACACAATGATGTCACGTTTTGTATATGAATATGTATGTGTCTATAAGTGTGTGTGTGCGCGTTTATTAGGTGCGTTATTAAACACACAGACATCTACACATACATATACATATGTAGCGACTGACAAAAAAAATGAGGAGAAAAGCTATCCGAAGAGGGCTTTCGATAATCTACAAATTGAGTTTTCTCAGTTTCAGAAGATCCCGTATAGGGTGAAACGCAGAAATTCTTTGCTTAAACTTTAATCTGTACTAATAGGATCTCTCTCTCTCTCTCTCTCTCTCTCTCTCTCTCTCTCTCTCTCTCTCTCTCTCTCTCTCTCTCTCTCTATATATATATATATATATATATATATATATATATATATATATATATATATAGTAATAATCTCAAGCTGTGGCACGCCGCCCAGGCTTTGCTCTTCCTCTCAACCACATCATCTTCCCTATTCCCAATCTTTGCTCCCAAATACAGGAAGCTCTCAACCAATTCTAGTGGCTTCCCGCCTACATTAGTGATCCCCTCTGGCTTCTCAACATTCTCTACCAGATATTTTGTTTTAGTCTCATTCATTATCAGCCCCACACTCATCGACACAGTCTCAACCTCCCGCATCAAATCCTCTGCCTCCTTCACTGTATTTGTCACCAAAACTATGTCGTCGGCAAATTCAGCATCTGATACCTTTTTCGCCTTAACTCTCCTGCTCTGAGCCGGTGCTACAGTAAAGCCAGAGTCCTGGTGTTTCTCCAGTGCAAAGCGCATACAATAGTCCACTACGATGATAAAAAGCTTAAGATCGGTGTGGAAGTCGGGCCTTAGTAAAGACCTGAAAATCCGCCTCTTCATTGCTGTAGTGGAGTCTGTGCTGCTGTACGAGTCTGAGACTTGGACACTGACCAAGAAACTCACTCAGATGGTGGATGGGTGCTACACGAGAATGCTGAGGATGGCTCTGAACACTAATCAGTATACACTGAGGATGAAAACCTCAGAGCTGTATGGGAGCCTCCCAAAAGTCAGCTCAAAAATGACAGAGCGGAGACTGAGGTTAGCTGGACATGCTCACCGACATCCAGAGTTGACATTGCACTCAGTGCTCCTGTGGGAGCCCCTACATGGACACACTGGAAGAGGAAGACCAAAGTTAATGTATGTTGATGCCCTAAGGACAGACACTGGTCTGTTGGCGACGCAGGACATGGCAGCGATACTGAGGGACAGAGACCGCTGGAGAGAACTCGTCCATGGATCTCGGGAATTTTACCCGCCCTAGAGAGATAGTAATAATAATAATTGTTTCTACTTTTGGCACAAGGCCAGTAATTACCCAGTGCATTACTAGTACTTTATTTTATCGACCCCGTAAGGATGAAAGGCAAAGTTAACCTTGACGGGATTTGAACTCAGACCGTAAAGGGACGTAACTATGCTGGAAAGCATGGTGTCCGACTTTCTACCGATACTGCCAATCCACCGCCAATAATAATAATAATAATAATGAGCCAGACAATTAGATATCGCCTAGGGTCGCCGATTTCCACACGCTCTATGATTTTACAAAAATGGCATGTTGCAAATACGAATCATCATATCAGAGCGGACACAATACGTTACATAGTGGATAAGCATGTGTGAATGCGTGTGTATAAAAATTATGAAAATATCTCTATGCAGCTGTATATTGTATGTTTTGCAACTCCATTACTAAACCTTTTAAAATATATAAACCGACAGAGATCTAATTAAAATAAATATGGAGAGACATATATATAGAGGACTGCAAAATTGAATAACTAAATATTTAATATATATATGTAGAAATAAACACAGAGAATTCTGTGTCTAAAATTACAAGGGTAGAAAATACCACAATTGTTTTATATATTTAATCTGAAACATACGTAAGATATAAACATTTTTTCATAAGATATAACAAATTTTTCATATACAGAGCATATCAATAACTATTTCATCTCTCGGACAGATTAGAGATTTAATCTGTTTCACCCTGAAAATTGTGTTTGTAACAGATAATCCGTAGGCTTTCAATTGTTATTGATACGGTCTGTATATGAAAAAAAATGTATATCTTATGAAAAAATGTTTATATCTTATGTATGTTTCAGATTAAATATATAAAACAATTGTGGTATTTTCTACCCTCGTAATTTTAGACACAGAATTCTCTGTGTTTATTTCTACATATATTATTATATAATGCTCAGTATTTATACTTTGAGCTTGTTAATTGCAGGGTATCAATATGAGTTAGTGACTCTGTATTTTATTTGTATATATATATATATATATATAGCGTGAAACTAAGTCTTTTTGTACCTCTGTTTGTTGTCCCCTTGAACTATATGTACAGTGTAACCTCGGTATTCGCGGTCCCGGTTATACCCTGAATTTTCCCGGTTATTCCCTAAATTATTGATAACAATATACCGTATTTGCTGGTCTATTGGATGCCCCTTCCCATAAGGTGCTCCCTCTTTTTTAAATATGTTTTACGTTATATTTTGAGGCTTATATGTATTTTTATGGACCACGTCCAGCATTCACGGTTTTTCGTTCTTCGTGGGTGCTCTAGGAACGTAAACCCCACAAATACTGGGGTACAAATGTATATATATATATATATATATATATATATATATATATATATATATATATATATATAATATATATATATATATATATATTATATATGGTTCTCTCTTCCCTTCTCACTCACGTTAAAACTTATGATAGACACTTTCCCATAGTCACAAATACCGCTCCATCTTTAACAGACACAGAGTAAAACTAGGGTACTCCTGCGCTACATCACCAACAGTCCTAAGAGCGGCACCCCACCAGGATGCTCTTGCCGAAAGCCAGAAACGTGTCCCCTTCAACACCAATGTAACACATCCGCTGTAGTTTATGAAGCTGTGGTCACTTCCAACCGACCAAATCAACCACAAGAGGTCAAATCCAATGTGGGTATGGCGGAGGGCCGATTTAAGGAACGCTTCCTGAACCATCAGTCGACCTTTAGGTACCTGGACAAACGATCATCCACGAAGCTCGCGAGCCACGTATGGTCCCTCAAGGACTCAGGTAATAGACTACTTCATTCAATGGAAAGCCATCACTAAGTCCAAGCCATACGCAAGGGGCAATCCGTCTTGTGGACTGTGTATTGAAGAAAGGATAAATATTCTAAGGTGATTACGCAATAGCGATTGCCTAAATTCAAGCAATGAAATTTCACGTTGTCCACATGTCTGGAAACACCTCTTGAATAACTACAAAGCTCCGGATTGAATAACAACATTCTAATTTTCTAATCAACTCGAACATATTTTTCCGGACACTCGCAGTTATCTCCCTTACACCTTTCGCCCGTGGTTTTGTATCGCCTGGTTGTTCTTCCTGTTCCGTATAACCATTACCAGTCCGAGCTGAAGATCCGCTAAGGTGAAACAATTGTTCTCGGTATGGTGAACTAACTGTTGTGTTACTACTTCTGCCAAACTCATCCCAGAAACGGTATCGATCTCTCGGGTCTCGAAGGCCTGTGAAAGCCTACTAATACATTTCTCTCTCTCTCTCTCTCTCTCTCTCTCTCTCTCTCTCTCTCTCTCTCTCTCTCTCTCTCACACACTCTCTCTCTCTCTCTCTCTCTCTCTCTCTCTCTCTCTCTCTCTCTCCTCTCTCTCTCTCTCTCGCTCTCTCTCTCTCTGCGCTTATGTACTTATATATATATATATATATATATATATAATATATACATGAGGAAGAGAGAGAGAGAGATCAATATAAATGTTTAAAATATGTATTTGTGTTTTATCTCCTCGTCTATTATGATAGAAATACATTTACAAAAGATGGCTGCCAGATATAAGCCGGAATGTAAAGAAGCGAATGATGTCAAGTGGTGCATGCTTGAAATGAATTGCGTTAATGGAACAAGCTTAGACATGCATATATAGAGAGTAGCCAAGGAAGAACTGTAGATAGTAGACACACACACATCGGAAACTTCCTTCCAACTCTCATATTTTCCCAGATGCAGAACTGTAACAATTTAAACAGAACAGAAACACGGTATCGAGATCTCGGGTCTCGGAGGGCCTGTGAAAGCCTACTAATATCTCTCTCTCTTTCTCTCTCTCTCTCCTCTCTCTCTCTCTCTCTCTCTCTCTCTCTCTCTCTCTCTATCTCTGTATTCTCTCAGTTCAAATCCCGCCAAGACCTACTTTGCCTTTAATCCTTTTGAGTTCGATAAAAAAAAGTTCCAGTCGATTCTTCCTCTATATCTCTTTCTCATTTCCCCCCTCTCTCTCCCTATTTTCTCTGCTATATTCAGATATGGCGAGAGACTCCGCCAGGTTTAGAAATGCCCTAGAATTACCTACGGCGCCCCTAGAATTACTACGGCGCCCCAGAATTACAGGACAATAACTTAGTGGTATAGACATATAGGATAAAATAAGTATCAGACTTTTTCAAAATAAATATATACATTGATGCGATCGACTTTAATGTGGTGCCCCAGTGGAGGCCGCAACCACGTGTGTGTCCTTCCGTTTGTTTTTCTTTTTTTCTTTAAAGATACTGGAATATGATTTTAGGCTTCTATTTCTAGCACCTTGGATCGCGTAGAGTTTATCTGCCGAATACAACTCATTATTGGCTCAGTATCATTATCATTTAACATAAGTTTCTTTACTAGCAACGATTGGATGATATACGAGGTGTGTCAGAAAGATTCCAGGACTGATGTCACAAAAGATTTATTTCAAACCCAAACTTCACACTAAGAGTTTTCTCCTTCAAAGTAATCCCCTGGAGTCTAATGCACTTTTCCATCCTTTTCTGGAAGGATTATTCCGGGATCCTCCGCAGTTCCGTCGTCACGGCCTTTTTTAATGACGTCCACGTCTTCAAAACGGTCCCTCCGGGTCTTACCTCGAAGATCCATGGACTTATCACCGGTAATGACTGTCCCTAGCAAGTCTGGTTCTGTTTCAAGACGCTCGAGGATTGTCCTGGCACACTTGCATGCGTCGACCCTTCTTGTCATCGTTCAGCAGTTTTGGCACCATCTTCGCGCAGACTTTCCGCATGTCCAAATGTTTAGTGAGAATCTCCAGACGATGTCCCGATTCATGCCCAGCTCATTTGCCATCAGTCGAACAGTCAGCCGACCGATCGTTACGCATCAACGCGCTCAACGTTGACCTCATCCTGGTTGTTGAGGGCCTTCGGCTCCTGGGGTCATCTCCACGTCCTCGCGTCCTTCTTTAAACCTCTTGCACCACTCAAAAACACGTGAGCGTGACATCGTCTCATCTCCATACACTTGCTGCAGCAATCCCAATGCTTCTGACGGAGTTTTCAAGTTTGTTCGTTGCTCTGTGCTCTTGCTTGACGACCTGAAACAGAGGACATGTATATAAAAGTATGAAGAAAAAAGTTTGATCGCTGCAGAGAGCTAAGATTACAGTTACATACTCCAGGGGAATTACTTTGAAGGAGAAAACTCTTAGTGTGAAGTTTGGGTTTGAAATAAATCTTTTGTGACATCAGTCCTGGAACTTTTCTGACACACCTCGTATATATATATATATATATATTAATAGAAGCTGAGGGTATTTTTGTCTACTAAATTTCGTTAAAAGATTAAAGATATTTTAAATTGTTTTATTTAAATATTCACTTCTTTAAAAATTTTCAAATTTCAACACTTCCGGTTAGCGATCTCTCTCTTTCTTAGTCTGTCCTTTTTAGGATAGATATATAGCTATAACGTCGCGCTCTTATATGTCTCTCGTATGTCTGGCTGTCTGCACTATGAAAACCATTCTGTACATTGACTTCGCTATCTGTGTGTATGTGCTATATATGTTTATATAGTGTGTTTATATATATATATATATATATATATATATATATATATATATATGATTGTTTAAGCATCGTCTCAGTGTGTTGGTATTAAACGTTAGTTATAGCTCTGGTTCATCCGAACCATTGAGCACTTTGCCGCACATTTCGAAGATTGTTTTTCGTTATTTCGTGGGCCGAAGTTCCGATTCTCGATAATTTTATTTGTATATATATATATATAGTGTTTGTATCATAAGAGACAGTTTAATTTGTACATTTATTACACCATTCCTTTATACGTATACATACATAAACATGTTATTTACAGTTGTATAAAAAAGAAGTATAAGTGTTTCTACTTTTGGCACAAGGCCACCAAATATCCCAGTACGTTACTGGTACTTTTTATATATAATATATATAATACGACATTCCTCTTTCTTTCTTACTCTGTCTTTTTAGATAGATACATAGCTATAACGTCGCGCGCTTATAATATCTGTCTGTGTGTCTGCCTGTCTGCATTCACTTCGCTTCTAACCAACTTTTAATTAATTATATATATATATAATTATATATTCGTGTACATATTTTCAACAGTAATACTTACTATCTATATATCTAAAACAGAGAATGTCTGTCTGTCCAATCACTAAAACTCGAGAACCACCCAACCTATTGTTTTCAAACTTTACACATGTAATACTTATGGTCCCGTGAGTGTTTTGAGCAAAAGGTTTTTCAAATTTTTCAATGCCCTAGGGACTGCATTAGGCGATT
>OZ024752.1:19689898-19692398 GCA_964016885.1 Eledone cirrhosa | reverse complement strand
TCCAATGGTAGCCGGGCGCCAGCTGGATGGGCAAGCTAGTTCAACAATAATGGTGAGGATATGGAGAAAAGGAATGACGTTGTCTTCGACCTCATCATCATCGTCATCATCAATCTAAGCTTCTCTCAATGAAAACATCGACACCAGGCTCTATAAAAACTACATTTTTATATCACAATGCGTATTTTAAATACAGTGTTACTTGTGAGTATTTAATTTAAGTATTGCTGAAGCATATGAGTATACCCCTTATAAGCCCTTCTTTCTTAGATTGTTCCCCCCCTGATGGAATATTATGGCGCCGCCATGACATACAGTGTGTCTTGGGTAAGCGAAATTTTAAACTACATCTGAGAGAAAGACAACGAAAGAAGGTGAAGTTCGATCAAACCCAAGACTGGATCGGTACTTTATTTATCCGCTGCGAAAGGATCAAAGGCAACACGTAAAATAGAGTCGATCTGAATAAAGGAATAAAATAAATATTTAAATCAGGGGATTTTTCGAATAACGAATATCGAGTCGATAAAAATGAAGAGTACCACAAATGATGGCATCTCTTGTTAGTAGAGGTGGAATAACGTTTCATTTTGACATGAAACTTCCTTTTGTATTAGTTATATCCAATTAAAAGTAATTATCTGTTAATGGACTTATTTAGCATTCATGTTTATTACACGGCTGACGGAATTTGATTATGCAGTCGTATTATTATTATTATTATTATTTTATTTTTCTGGTAAACATTACAATGATATATAGAATGGTTTCATTAACATCAAACTTAAAGAAGGATTTTCCTATAATTACAATCAGTAACAACAAATCGATCATCATATAAAAACACTTCAATCAAATCGTATTCATTATAAAACAAGACCATTTAATTCCCTGGAAACAACCCATTATTTTCTCCTTGTCTCTGTCATAGTGAAACAGCTTTAGGGGTCAAGTGGCAGAGTTATTAGTGCGATGGATTAATGTCTTGGTCTTTGTTTCGTTTCACTGCACTCTCAGTTCAAATCCTGCCGAAGTCAACATTGCCTTTCATCCTTTCGGGGTGGATAAATAAAGTACGTGGGACAATGAAATAGCAGAATTGTTAAAGAGTCAGACGGGATCTACTGTGGTGTCTGATCCAGTTCTGTGTGGTCTGAGTTTTAATCCGGCCTCAGATATTATCAGCAATGGAAACACCAATAAAAATATTGTTTCCTTCGTCCGATTTGACGATCAGCCATTTTCCTTTCTTTTGTTTCAAGCTAGGACAGAAGAGTGGTCAACAAAATATGAAGCAGAGTCTTACTAACCCGAGTTAGAGATTTCATAATTAAAAACATATGAGTGGCAGAATCAGTAGAGTGTCGGACAACATGATTTGTGACATAGAGTTGCGGCCCTTTACCTTCTGACTCCAAATACCACCGAGGTTAGCTTTATCTTTCATCCTTACGGGGTTGATAAAATAAAGTACAGTAAGACACTGGGGTCGATTTAATCGACTTTCCCCTGCCTCCAGATTGTGCCTTGTACCTGAATCAGAAACCATTATTAAAAACGTCTAGATTCCCTGCTACAGAACAATATTAACGCCCTGACAATAGGGTAAAGTGAGTAGTTGGTCGTAAAATGTTGATTGGTTTAATGACCGATGGGGGATTCCCATCCGTGTAAGTACTGTATTTCACAGGCACGTGAACCCTCAATGGAATTTACAGTCCGAATCAACATGACATAATATGTGATAAGACTGGACCTTTGGATTACAAGTACACTCCATCTGACCGGCTTCCATGCAGGTTATGTCTACTTAATTTCATTCACAAGGGTTGGCCCTCCCCCCTTAGACTTTATTAACATATAATTGTTTCTACTTTAGGCACAAGGCCAGCAATTACCCAGTGCATTACTGGTACTTTATTTTATCAACCCCGTAAGAATAATGTTGTTAGATCGAACCCGAATCTTCACGACTTCAAATCCCTTCGGATTGGGGTGGGGGCATAAAATAAAGTATCAGTTAAGTACTGGTGTCGATATAATAGACTTCCTCCAAATTGCTGGCCTTGTGCCATTGTTAGAATTATTATTAATCGGATGCCATCGAAGGCCTGGCATTTCAGACAAGTCAGATACTTTTCTCTGTAGAATTTGGGTCTAGAGTTACATTGGGTAAAAAGAGAGAAAAAAGAAAAAACTAATGATGCACTGCTTGTCATTAGTCGTTCGCACAAACATGACCTTTGCATTAGATAGTGAGGTTGTTGTTGGTGTTGTTGTTGGTGGTGGTGGTAGGGGGACGGGGACATATTAGTACGCCAGTGTCGATGGAGCGTGGATATGAGTAGAGATAAAACGAGAGCAGTTGTAAATTCTGTATGTTGGAGGGGGGGGGTGAAGGTGTCAGTATCTGCCTCTTAACACTCACACCTTTCCTTTTGTCTGGCTGGTTGTCTATCTTTCCGCCACCCTCACACACAATAGATACATACACATCCTC
>OZ024752.1:19652398-19679898 GCA_964016885.1 Eledone cirrhosa | reverse complement strand
AGCAGTATTTTGTGTTATGTTTCTAAGGATAGATCTTTCCAGGAGAGATCATCAGTGATTCTGTCACTATATTTGGTTCCCTACCCTAAAATAGCGAGAACGAAGTGTTCTGTCATTCTAACAATCATTGTTGTCTACCAAATTGTTTTCTCTGCTGTTTTAAGGAAAGAACATTACAGAAGTTAATCGTGTAAACGTCAGTTACAATCAGATAAAGAGTCAGTTATGATATAAAGATGGAGGGACTACGTGGAAATATAATACCTGAATCAAGAACAGTAGCAACTCATTGGTTTTTTTCACTGCACAACCAGTTGTAGCTTTTCTATTAATGAAAATAACCTAAATATTCAATATTATATAGTCTTGCTAAAAGGGTGGTAGATTTCCAGCCTTCTCTGTTATTCGAAATATAATAGGAAACAACGCTTTTTTATTTAGGCAAAGGCCAGCAATTTGAGGGGAGGGGAAAGTCGATTAAATCGACCCCAGTGCGTGACTGGTACTTTATATTAATTACACCGTAAGTATGAAAGACAAAGCTAACATCGGCAGGATTTTGAGAACAAACTAAGCCTAAGGAATAAAACTAGATCGAATAATTTCTTACAGTTAATAGAAAGAAAATGGTTGATAAGTAAGAAATTCTGTTAGAGGTCACTGTAGTTTCGTGTGCAACACACCTGCAAGTTAATTGACACCTATATTACGATGACATACTGGCATGGAAAGTCTTTTGTTAGAAGCTCCTCACCTTTGCACCTCTTCATACCTAACATGTTTGTGTCATTTACACCCTTTAAGTCAATTATTGTCAAAATTATTAAACCAACATTCTCATATTTTCCTATTTAGAAACACGGACATGTTTCATGTATAGAAAGATGAACTGTTTCAAATTGGATTGTAGTTGTCTAGCTATCTATATACACACATCCATATACATACATGCATACACATACATACACACACACACATGGACATGCATACGCACACACACACACGAACACACATACACACGAACACTCACATACATATATAAACACACACACACACACATACATATATAAACACACGAACACACACATACATATATAAACACACACACACACACGAACACACACATACATATATAAACACACGCACACACACATATATATATATATATATATTCAAAAGGATCCCCAAATTCAACAGATATTAATGTGGCTGATGTATGTTTCCCACCTGGTCTTTACCATGTTTATTCTTTCTAAACTGGAAGAGAGAGAAAAGCCGCCATTGACACATCAATGATTTCTGATATGAAATTTATAAACTAGGATGTTTTTCAACACGCTGACGCGTATGTGTGTATGTGTGTATGTGTGTATGTGCGTGTGTGTACATTTATATGTATGAGTATATAAATATAAACCCGCAAACACAGACACACTTACAAAAATACACACACATACATTCACACTTACATTCACACACACACACACACACTCACACACAACGTAGGTTTTTCACCACCCCCTTCCTTCCTTTTACACACATGCATTCACACACACACACTCGCACACAACGTAGGTTTTTCCCCACCCTTCCTTACCTTTACACACACATGCATTCACACACACACACACTCACACACAACGTAGGTTTTTCACCACCCCCTTCCTTCCTTTTACACACACATACATTCACACATGCATTCACACACACACACACACACTCACACACAACGTAGGTTTTTCACCACCCCTTCCTTACCTTTACACACACATACATTCACACACTTACACACAACGTAGGTTTTTCACCACCCCCTTTCTTCCCTTTACACACACATGCATTCACACACACACACACACACACTCACACACAATGTAGGTTTTTCACCACCCCCTTCCTTCTCTTTACACACACATACATTCACACATGCATTCACGCACACACACACAACGTAGGTTTTTCACCACCCCCTTCTTCCCTTTACACACACATACATTCACACATGCATTCACACACACACACACTCACACACAACGTAGGTTTTTCACCACCCCCTTCTTCCCTTTACACACACATGCATTCACACACACACACACTCACACACAACGTAGGTTTTTCACCACCCCCTTCCTTCTCTTTACACACACATACATTCACACACACACACACTCACACACAACGTAGGTTTTTCCCCACCTCCTTCCTTCCCTTTACACACACATACATTCACACACACACACACACACTGACACACAACGTAGGTTTTTCACCACCCCCTTCCTTCTCTTTACACACACATACATTCACACACACACACACTCACACACAACGTAGGTTTTTCACCACCCCCTTCCTTCTCTTTACACACACATACATTCACACATGCATTCACACACACACACACACACACACTCACACACAACGTAGGTTTTTCACCAACCCCTTCCTTCTCTTTACACACACATACATTCACGCAGACAGCAGACGTAAACAGAGGAGTAGTATGAGGTAGTCAAACTACTCCTCTCTCTTTACATGTGACAGAATCGCAGAAATTTATATATAGATTTCCAAACCACCCACCACTACCACCCTTCTCTTCCATTTGTGTTCCATGGATCCTAAATGAAAATAATCAAAATATAGGCCATTTCTAACAGATGGCGGCGTTCGAATGACAGGCTAAACAGCTATTACATTATAGATTGGAAAATTATGTGGAAAGCCACTTTAATCGCTTGTTATATCGGAGACTTAAGTCGAATTGGTCATTGATCGAAGCGAACTGAAGCATTCAAAAATCAGTTGTCAGTAGAATATCTTCTTGATACAATTTTTACTACACCCTAGCCACCGACCGATTCCATCGATTCCCACCTCTTACGCGGAGAGATGCATTGATTTATAGGAATCTTTAATCAGATGTCATACGAGTCAGCGAGGAAAATTTGGATATAAATCAATCATATCGTCTTCACCTATAATAATAATTGTCTCTACTTTTGGCACAAGGCCAGCAATTATCCCAGTACATTACTGGTACCTTATTTTATCGACCCCCGTATGGGTGAAAGACAAAGTTAACCTCGGCGGGATTTGAACTCAGAATGGCAAGGGCCGTAACTCTATGCGTCAAAGCATGGCGTCCGACCCTCTACCGATACTGCCAATTCAAATAATAATATTGCCATTCTGAGTTCAAATCCCGCCGAGGTTAACTTTGCCTTTCATCCTTACGGGGTCGATAACATAAAGTACCAGTAATGTACTTGGTAATTGCTGGCCTTGTGCCTAAAAGTAGAAATAATAATAATAACAATAATAATGGTTTCTTTATAATAATAGTGATTTCTTTATTGGCCACAAGGGCTGACATCAAGAAAAAACATTACAGACGGCACAGGGCGGTACAGGACGGTACGGTGTGGGTTTTGTGCGTGTAAATATTTTTATTATTTATATAAGAAAAGAAAAAAAGTCATAGAAACATATATATATATATATATATATATATATATATATATATATATAAACAATAAAAATGAAAATTGAAACAATGAAAAATTCCCCAATAGGAGAGAAACCTCCGAGGGTTACTCGTGGCGAAAACCACGCAAAAGACCACGGCCACCCTGACCACCAGGGCAAGCGCCCTCTCTCAATTTTTCCATTCCTCAAACTACAGGCATTCTCCCGCACCGCTCCCCGGTGAATCCGGCCCTGCTTGCTACTCATCGTAAATAATTGTTTCTATATTTGGCACAAGGCCAGCAATTATCACAGTGTATTACTGGTACTTTATAATAATAATTGTTTCTACTTTAGGCACAAAGCCAGCAATTACCCAGTGCATTACTGGTACTTTATTTTATCGACCCCGTAAGGATGAAAGGCAAAGTCAACCTCGGCGAGATTTGAACTCAGATCGTAAAGGGACGTAACTATGCTGGAAAGCATGGCGTCCGACCCTCTACCGATACTGCCAATCCACCACCCAGTACTTTATAATAATAATAATGATAATTTCATTTATTGGCCACAAGGGCCGACATGTAGGGGACAATACAAAGACAGGGACCAATTTAACAATGACAAAATATAAAAATAAAATATGTATAAAAATAACAAAATAAATTCCCCAACAGGGGGGGGGGTGAACCACCAGACGTTTCGAGGGCACTCCTCTCCTTCTCAAATTAACCAGCCTACAGACGCATGGTCACGGACCATTCTCTCCACATTCACCCACCTTTTAGCAAATGTACGGGGGGGGGGGGGGGGGGGGAAGCACTTCTCTCCACCCTCACCTTCCTTTCCAAGTGAAACTTGAAGAAGTTGATGAGGGATTGGCCGAAGAGAAAAGTGTCTGTCTTCAGTCCTTTCAGCCTGGTCCACCATACAACCTCTTTCGCAACTGTCACCAGACAGAGGAAAATTGCCTGCCCTTCCTGGCCAAAAGAAGGTGGCGGGTCGATCTTCACTATGGACTCAGCCGATAGCCCGATCCGTTCTACATCGACAACAGCTGTTCGACATAGCTCCAAAAGTCAGTAATGCACGGACACTTGACGAGTGCGTGCAGAACGGTTTCGTCGCTCTGTGCGCATCTCGGGCAGGTCCGTCTGACAGCATTTCCGTGCCTGTAGAGTTTATCTCCAACCGTCAGTGCCCCCCCCCCCCCCCCCCGGTGGTACTGCCAAGCGAGGGATTACTGGAAGTTATTCATCGTCCCCGGCTCGAAAGTTCCCCGGAATAGACTGGTCGTTCGACTTCGTCGACGCCCAGAACCTCTCCGAGTACGTCGTCGCACTTTCCCACCACTAATCCTCTATAGAACTCGAGAGTAGAAGTTCCACTAACCGCATTGCCCGCCTGGTAGAGGGCAGTGAGTGTCTAGCAACATTCCAGATGCCAGTGACCCAGTCTCGGACTCTTCTTGACCCAGGATTGCAATTCAGTCAAAGAGACGAGCCGCGGAAAGGCCTGTCTCACAAACGGCGACCACACCTGTTCATCGTTTAGGCAGAATATCTGGAGATGCCGCAGCCTCGGTGCATGTTTGCCCATCATTAGCTACGGCATGCCCAGCCCTCCACATAGAGGGTGCTGGCAGCAGATGGACCACCTCACCAACGTAACCTGTCCTCCCCACAAGATGTTGAAGAGGAGCCGTTCTAACTTGGCAAGGCGCGGACGGGGGCAAGGCATGACAGTTAGGCGGTAGTAAATGACGGACGCGATGTACGCATTCACCACCTCCACCCGACCTTTATAGTGACAGCTTCCTCGCAGCCCATTTCTGTTTGAGACAGGCTACCCTTATCGTCACCGCGTCGCAATTCTTATCCACCTGGAGGTCTGGTCCGAACTAAACGCCGAGAATTTTACCGGTCCGTCCGTCCAGCGCCCGACGACGCTGCTGAACGACATAGACTTGCATCTCCAGGTGCCGACCACCCCGATTTCCAGGGTCTCCGACACCATCACGGTAATGTCGTCTGTATAAGCCGACACAGCCCTTCCGCGTCCCGGTTTGAGCTGGATGGCCTGCAACAGCTCCAGCTTCCGTAGTAAAGGCTCGAGAGTCAATGTGTACAGAAGGGAGGGGAGAGGGCACCCTTGACGGACCGATTGGGATATCTGAAACGGTTCCGAGAGGTGGCCATTAACTTTGACCATCGAGGAGATTCCGCTGTTCATTGCAGTGATCCAGTTTCTGAAGACGGGACCGAAGTCAGTTGCCTCGGGGTACCGATGATCGACCCTATCGAATGCTTTCGATTGATCTAAATTGATCAGAGCACCACCAAAACCATATTTACACCCTACCCTCTCTATGATGTATCGCATGAGGTGGAGGTTGTCTTGTATGGACCTGGTTAGGATTGCGCAAATTTGCACCAACCTCTTCGCTAACGCCTTGGCCAAAATCGCAGCGTTCAGTGTCGGCCATCGAGATACACGGTAAGCCGTCGAGGTAGGGACTGAAGTCCGCTACCGTCTCTGACCCGCCACTTCCCCCGAACAACCGAGCAAAGTGCTGGTGAAAGGCACATCCGCCTATATCACTCATATCACACATCCGCCTATATCACTCAGCTCGTGTCAGACTCGGTCCGTCAAAGACCGAATTGTGGTTTTATTAACACGCTGCGCCTCTGCCATGCGGGCCTATCGAACAGCTTTATTTCCCTCGTTTCTCAGAGTACAACAATGCTCTGACAATGCAACCTTCGTGTTTCGCATTGAAGAAATGGTCTAACGCCATTCTCGCCGCTAGCACGTCCGTTGTAATACCACGACTAATTACCTTGTCTAGCTTAGCTACCAGCTCCCCTCTTTTCTATTTTTCTCTAACACTACTTTTTTGCTAAACCCTATTGAAATTACTCCAATCTCTCTTTTGAGATCCCACCACCACCTGTTGTTGACGACCCCTCCCCTCTCAACTTTTGTTAACTAAATTGTTGACCTGGTCCCTTACGTGCCAGAAACGACATGTTCAGCTTCCAGTAACCAGGTCCTAACCTATACGTTTTATCTAGGTCGACCATTCAGATCACAAACTTGTGATCTGAATAGGCGACCGTTTTAAGATGTGGACAGTCTACGCTATTTCTCTCTATTTTTTTAATTTATTGTATACATTTATATATATCATTCTTTAACACACACACATATTCATACACACACATATACATACACACACATATACACACACGCGCACATATACATACACACACACATATACATACACACACACACATACATACACACACACGCATATACATACACACATACACACGCGCATATACATACACACACACACATATATGCATACACACACACATACACACACACATATACATACACATATACATACACAAATACATACACATACACACATACACACACACATACATACACACACAACACAATCAGAAGCAAATATTACATTGGCAGTATCGGTAGAGCGTCGGACACCATGCTCCGTGATATAGAGTTACGTCCCTTGTATCTAAATAAGAAACAATTATTTATACTAGAAAATAGAGTTACGGTTCCCGCCTAGGTTAGCTTTGCCTTTCATCCTTACGATGTCGATAAAATAAAGTACCAGTAATGTACTGGGGATCGATTTAATCGACGTTCTCCTCTCCCCAAATTACTGGCCTTGTGCCTATCGTAGAAACCCTTATTACTCATCAAAGTGATCTTTAACTGGTCTTAACTTAAACCAGAGTTAAAGTTAACAATGTTAAAATCTGGGCTAAAAGTAGAAGCAGAAAGTTTCTTTCTAGTCAGGAGGGGAAGTCATCCTGAGTGCAAAGTTTCTTCTGGCCTATCGTGATTGTTAATTGGACGGGAGGGGGGCAAACATTGTCTTTGACCCTAACAGCAGAGAACCTTTTCTACGTTGCTACACACACACACACACACACACACACACACACACACACACACACACACGCACACACACGCATACACACACACACACGTTAAAAAGAAACATTAATTACTGCATTTTCATTCTTTTCTCATTCTGAATAAAATATTCACTGATTCAAACTGACGCACACATTCACACACACATTTGAACACGCACGCATACACTCACACACACAGGCACATTTGAACACGCACACACACACAAAATAACATCAAGTACAATTAAACATGTTGGCTATTTGAAAGGCCATATATTCTTTAAATAACTCAGATGAACAACACTTGCACGGCTTCACACACTAAAGAATGCACGCACATGTACTCTTTCTCTTCTCTATTCTCACCCCTCCTCTTTTTATCCATTATATAAAAGGGACGAATTCTCCCCTTTTCGGATGTTGACCTCCGACTTGTTGACATTTAAACTCAGTATGTAAAAAGTAATTTAAAACAAATAAAAGAACTCAACATTAAAAATCTATCCTGTGTATGTTAAGGTTTCTTTAAAGAACTCATTTATCACTGATCTAGGATACAGCAAAGAATGTATGTACGGACCCGTGACTCCTGGGGGAGTCGTAGGGGTGCCGCATTAACATACGGCGTTCCTAAGGCATTAAAAATAAACTTTCCAGGTTAGCAAAGAATATTCGTGAGGGTGTTGCATTAACATTTGACTTTCCTGTAGCATTAAAACCTGGCTGGGCCCATACCAGCAAAGAATACACACAAATAATTTTGAATATATAAATTCCAGTAGAAATCCGGCCCCCTGGGTGGTTTTCTTCTAAATGTGTGAGGCTACCTGTATTTAGTAAGGTAGGAACTATACAAATGTAGTCAAACAACTACATTTCTGACACGCAAATTATACGAACTCACATCGACATCGTTTTGCGATTTATTTAATAAGGATAAAGACCCCGCCCACACACACCTCGATCACGAATAACCATGGGATTTGCATCCAGAAAGTTCCCTCCGGAGCACAAGTCTGGGTAAGGTGTGTTTGTGGAGGACCAACAGTCACTCATTCATACCAGTCTCTCCACACCACCGATGTTGTCCAAGGGAAAGGCTATGGCCGATACTGCTTGGCACCAGTGATGTCACAATTCATTTATATAGTTGAGTGAACTGGAGCAACGTGAAATAAAGTGTCTTGCTCAAGGACACAACACATCATACGATCAGGGAACCGAACTCTAAACCTCACGATTGCAAGTTCTACGCTCTAACCACTGAACCATTTAATACAACCATGTGGACTCAGTAATTGACATGGAATTTTTTTCTTTTTTTTTTTTTTTGAAAATTTAAACGAACAATATGAAAATGAAATAAAACATTTTAGAAAACAAAATTATTTCACATCTCAATGGTAAACATCTGCAACATTGTTTCAAAAATGTGTTAAAGTCATTCATAGAACTAGTGAGAATTATGTGATAGGTATCTCAGAAGATGACTTCTTCCACGTGCGACTACTTCATATCACAGCTTGAGCCACTTATATATTTGAGCCGTCTTTCTTGTTAAACCCATTAACCGCGTCCTTTTAAAAAGTTTCCCCACCCTCACCCCAGACACCCCCACCCAGACACCCCCACCCCACCAAACATCTCCGTCCCCACCCCGCCGGTAACCACCACCCACCCAGACAACTCCTCTAACACCCCCATGGAAACCGTGCGGCCTGATCCCCGGGAGACGAAGAGGTGAGTGTTTTCTTCTCCTCTTTTAACTTTTCAGAACCAGCATGGCCAATATAAGAGTTGGGTGTGTGAATGTACGCGGCCTGGGGATGCCCTGGAAACAGGGAAAACTCTTAAACGACCTCAGGTCGCACAGTATGAATGTAGTAGCCATTTGCGAGTCCAGGATCCACATCGAGCGACAGCTGGCCCCCATCTTCGATGACTTTGAGATCTACGAATCTCTCTATCAGCCGGGGGGTGGGGGCGGGGTTGCCGTTTTGCTACGGAAACACCTGGGCCTCGTAACACAGACGGTACATCTGGACCCGGAGGGTCGACTGGTGGTCCTAGACGTTGACGGTAGTGAAGGTGGAGCCTTCAGGCTGGTGGCCGCATATGCCCCATCCGGGACACCGCGGCCAGACTTCTTCAAACGTCTAGAGACTTTTCTGGGAACGTCCCGCTCCTTGCTTTTAGTGGGGGACTGGAATGGAATCCTAGATGCACGTTGGGACTATGTGGGAGCATGTCCCGATAAAGGGGGGTGTAACATCCTCAAACAGTTAATCGGCCGATTTGACCTGGCCGATAGATATCGACTAGATTTTCCGACTGTGCCACTGTGGACGTGGACTAATCGTAGCGGAAATCTAGATCGTACCTAGATAGGGTTCTAGTTAGAAATAAGGATAGGGACATGTTAAGCTGTCCACAAATGTTCATGGTTGCCTATTCAGATCACAAACTAGTGACCTGCATGGTCAACCTTGATAGAACCCATAGACAAGGACCCAGCTACTGGAAGCTGAACTTGTCGTTACCGACATACAAAGCCTACAGTAGACGGATTAGCACTTTAGTTAAACAGCACTTGACAGGGGCCATTGTCAACAACAGATGGTGGTACTCAAGAGGGCAGTTAGATTAGACTCGTTAGTTTTTAGTAAAGAATTAGCGTTAGATAGAAATAGAACCGAGAAAGAACTGGTAGATAAAGTAGAAGAGGCAATTAGAAGTGGAAACGTGGCCAGCGTGCTAGCAACGAGAACAGCCTTGGACCAGTTCTTCAACGCAAAGCATGAGGGCTGCGTTGTCAGAAGCAAAATTCGTGCTCTGGGAAACGAGGGAGCAAAAGCTGTTAGCTGGGCCCGAGTGACGGAGGCAAAAAGTGGCAACAATTTCACGATTCGGTCTTTGAAGGACCAAAACGGACGCGTGATACGTGAGCCGAAGCAGATGTGTGCGGCCTTTCAGCGGCACTTTGCTCAGCTGTTCGGGCAGGGCGGCGCGCCGGGAGGGGCTATGGATTTCGGTCCATACCTCGACGGCCTACCGCGACTCTCGGACAGCGAGGAAAAGTTCTGCGAAAAGCCGATTTCAGCCGCTGAGATAGGGGACGCGTTGAGCCAATGCGGCAAACGCAAATCTCCAGGTCTCGACGGTCTACCCTACGAATTTTACGTAGCAATGCCGAACTTATTCTCCGGTCTCCTGGAAGCGGTCTACTGCAACTGGCAACAGAACGGAAGAATTCCCAGTTCTGTGACCGGGGGCGTAGTCACACTAGTCAGGAAGGACGAGAATAAGGGGGATGACAGGCAACTTCCGGCCCATAACTCTGCTAAACACAGAGTTACAGATTTTGGCCAAGGTGTTGGCAAAGAGGATGGCACTTGTCGTCGAGAACCTGGTGGGAGAAGCGCAGACATGCGCAATCCCGACCAGGTCCATACACGACAACCTCCACCTCATGCGATACATCATAGAGAGGGTAGGGTGTGGTGTAAACCCGGCTTCGGTGGGGCCCTGATCAACTTGGATCAGTCTAAGGCTTTCGATCGGGTTGACCATCGTTACCTGGATGCAGTGCTCGAGGCTGCAGGCTTCGGACCCGTGTTCAGGGGCTGGATTGCTGCAATGCATAACAGCAACATCTGCTCAAGGGTTAAGGTGAACGGCTACATCTCGGAGCCGTTCCATATCACGCGATCCATTCGACAGGGATGCCCTCTCTCCTCACTTCTGTACGTATTGACTCTCGAGCCACTACTGGGGAAGTTGGAGCTATTGCAGGGCATCCCTCTGGAACCGGGACTGCGAAAAGCGGCGTCGGCCTACGCCGCCGACGTGACAGTAATGGTGTCGAGCGCCTCGCAAATCGAGGAAGTCGGCACCTTACTGAAGGAATACGAAGGGTTCACAGGAGCGAAGCTGAACCGGGACAAGTCCATCGGTTTGCAACTCGGATCGTGGAGAGGCAGACCGATGCCTTCCGATGGCGTCGTCGGACGCTGGACAGAAGGACCAGTAAAGCTGCTCGGGGTCTGGTTTGGTCCGGACCTCCAGGTGGAGAAGAACTGGAACGAGGTGTCGGCCAAGGTGTTTGCACTCACCCAGAAGTGGGCCGAGTGCAAACTATCCTTGAAAGGTCGAGCGGAGGTGGCGAACACTTTTATAGCGTCCGCCATCTACTACCACTTGACCGTCGTGCCTTATCCAGCCAAAACGCTCGCCAAAATGGAGCGCGCGCTCTTCCAATTCCTTTGGAAGAGGCGGGCTCCTTTGGTGAGAAGATCCATCTGCTGCCAACACCCTTCCAACGGAGGGCTGGGGATGCCGTGGCTGACGATGCGCAAACACGCGCTCAGGCTGCGGTATCTCTACGTATTCCTCACCGGACAACCGGTGTGGGCCCCGTTCGTGAGGCGAGCCTTCCCACGACTCGTCTCGCTGACCGAGCTGCAGTCCTGGGTCAAGAAAAGACCGAGGAAAATGGGCGACTGGCACATCGAATGTGCTCAGGCGCTCACAGCCCTCTGGCAGGCGGACCCGGCGATCAGTGGAGACTCCACTTCGTCATTCTATAGAGGGTTGATCCGCAGCAAGTGCGACGACGTGTTCGGTGAAACTCTGGGCGTAGAGGAAGACGAACTGGCCAGTCTGTTCGGTAGGACCTTCCGCCCGGGACCGATGGACAACTTCCAAAAGTCCCTGGCTTGGCAGTGCTACCGAGGAGCTCTACCAGTTCGAGACAAGCTCTACAGACATGGGCGCTCGGGCAGGGACCCTGCAAAAAAGATCTGTCCGAGGTGCGTACGAGACGAAGAAACCGTCGCGCACGCATTCATACACTGCCCGGGCGTCACCGACCTGTGGGGCTATGTGGAACGACTATTGTCGCGGGTGGGACCAATCCGGTTGACCACCGAGTTCATTGTCATGATCAAACCGCCACCCTCCTTCAAAAACGAAAGAGAGACGGTTTTCCTTTGTGTGATAGCTATGGCGAAAGAGGTTGTATGGTGGACAAGGTTGAAAGGGCTGAGGTCAGACACCTTTCTCTCCGGCCAAAAACTGATACTTTTTTTCAAATACCACTTTGGAAGAAGAATCAGGATGGAGAGAGAGGTGCTGTACCCCAGCAAGTTTTATGAAAGGTGGGTGAAAGTGGCGAGAATGGCCCGAGTGAATGGGCCTTCTCTCTATATCAGCCTGTAGGTTGAGGAAAAAGAGGAGGAGAGGAAAGGAGTACAAACTCTTTGTACTCCTGGAGATGAGGGTTGCACATTTTTTTTTCGGGGGTATGTGTTACCCATATGTAATGTCTCCCCCTATTGGGGAAAATCGATTAATTTTTAAATTGCATTTGTGATAATATTTTACACGTTTTTATTGTATGTAAACTTCCCCCTTTGTATTTGTCCCCTTCTTGTGTGCCCCTGTGGCTAATAAAGAAACATATCTATCTATCTATCTATCTCTCTATATACTACTAAAACTCTGTGATTGCTTGCTTGTCTGTAATGTAATACAGCCGAAAGGGCGCATAATGGGAAAATACTTTGAAAGGAAGTTGCCCTGAAATGGGAATACAAATGGAAAAAAACAATTTTCTCGTAAATTGGAGCACGGGTTCCCGAGATATGAGGTTTTTCCGGGTACCTTCATAAATAGAGAGAGAGAGAGAGAGATAGTGGTTGTGAGAGAGAGATAGTGGTTGTGAGAGAGTAGATTGAAAGAGAAACATAGAGAGAGGGAGAGGAGAAGGAGAATGGTAGAGAGAGAGAGAGTTGATGGTGTTGTGTGTGTATATATATATATATGTGTCTATGACCAGTGTATATAGATCACAGACACCCACATATATAGTATATATACACACACCCACATATATAGTATATATACACACACATACATATATAAATATGTATACACATACACACATTTATATATATATACATACACACATGTATATATATACATACACACATTTATATATATACATGCACACATGTATATATATTGGGCCTTCCAGTTTCATTTCACATTATATACATGTCTGTGTATCTTAATTATTTAAATATTATTTTTAAGTGAACATGATTTTTTTTAAATATTTTGAAGTGAACGTGACCCGACGGGTAACGGGTGGTCTAGTAGTTATATAAAGATTCCACATTATTTGTATAAACGGTGGATTGGCAGTATCGGTAGAGGGTTGGACGCCATGCTTTCTAGCATAGTTACGTCCCTTTACAGTCTGAGTTCAAATCCCGCCAAGGTTAACTTTGCCTTTCATCCTTACAAGGTCGATAAAATAAAGTACCAGTAGTGTACTGAGTAATTGCTGGCCTTGTGCCTAAAGTAGAAACAATTATTTGTATAAATAAAGGGCGGTGGATTGGCAGTATCAGTAGAGGGTCGGACGCCATGCTTTGAAGCATAGAGTTACGGCCCTTGCCATTCGGAGTTCAAATCCCGCCAATTGCTAGCCTTGTGCCAAATGTAGAAACAATTATTTGTATAAACACCAGTGACAAGGTCTACAAAATGGTGTGAATAGTTCACTGTGCCATGAATACAACCTGCCTTGGATGAAACTTAGCAGACTTCTGGTCGGTAAAAATGATAGTTTCCGGGCAATACGTTTTCTATAATAACAGTTTAGTCCTGTCAGGTATATGTTCCTTGTTTTACGGTATTCTCATAAAATTCAACAACACAAAACTGTTGGATGATCCTGCTTGCATGTTTTGTTTTTTTAGTTCTTTTTTTATTTGAGCATCAAACTTTCATCGATGTAAACTTCGTGATTTTGACCGCAGTTCCATTCCATTACACAGAACAGGTCACCGGGAGTTAGATATTAAGACTAATATCAAATCGAATATATATTTCCAAGGGTGTCTTCCTTCGCACTGTAACGTTTTAATTTGCCTTTCATTTTCTACACCTCCATATAATACGACCAATAGCTTTTACAACTTCTCGCTGTCTGGAATAATGTGGAATTCTTTTAAAAGGTCCACAAACAGCATCGGGTTATAACTTTTTAAATAATTCTCTTCGTGAAAGAGAAACACGTGACTTCTGAGTTTACTGATATTCAAAGTTCAATAAACCTTATTTTCCTTCCAGGAAGGGTCATGTGGTATGAATCTGTTCTCTCTGAATAGTCGTACGTGAGAGAGATGGGGGGGGGGGGGGGCACCATCCCAAGCCATCTATAGAAGATCCAGACCACATAAATATGTATATTTTGATTGCTTGCATCGCCTGTTATTTAATGTTCCATGTTTTAAACTCCACTTTATAGTATGTCGCTGTTTCTTTCCAGTGACACTGGGACATATCCTCCAGAGAGCTGCGTATTTGGACAACTACTCAATATACTTGCCTTACTCAGTAAGTACCATCACATTAACATTATCGTATTTCCCGGCGTCGAAGACGCTACATTTTCCCTAAAATAAGTCTCAAAAATCTACCATGCATTCTGGAGGCCGAAAGTTGTTTATTATTTTTTTTTCAAATTTTTGGTTGTCAAAATTAGGGTGCGTCCTCGGCGCCGGGAAATACGTTACTTTTTTTTTTTTTTTCGATCTTCTTGTCATAATAGAACATCTTAATCACCTGCCCATTTAAGGAGGGGGAGGAGGGTGCAATTATTATTGAAGGAATCACCTGCCCATTTAAGGAGAAGGAGGAGGGTGCAATTATTATTGAAGGAATCACCTGCCCATTTAAGGAGAAGGAGGGTGCAGTTATTGGCAGAATCGTTCCGTAGAGCTCCGGAAAAATTCCTTTGTGGTTTTCGTTCCGACTCTTTACATTCTCAGTTCAAATCCCGCCGAAGCCAGCTTTGCTTTTCATCCGTCCATGATAGATAAACTAAAGTATCAGTAAAGTACTGAGGTCGATATAATCGATTTTCCCCGACCCCCAAACTGCTGGCTTTGTGTCTAAATTTGAAACCATTAATGGCGGTGTATTAACTGTATCGGTAGAGCGCCGGACACCCTGCTTTGCGGCGTAGAGTTACGGCCGTTTCCATTCTGAATTCAAATCTCGCCGAGGTTAGCTTTGCTTTTCACTCTTACGGGGTCGATAAAATAAAGCACCAGTAATGTAATGAGATCGATTTAATTGACTTTCCTTGTACCTAAATTGCTGGCCTTGTACCTAAATTTGAAACTATTATTGAAGAGAGTAGCTAAAGCAGTAATTCTAAACATTTTTCTTGTTCTCGTAATAATTGTTTCTACTTTTGGCACAAAGCCAGCAATTACCCAGTGCATTACTGGTACTTTATTTTATCGACCCCGTAAGGATGAAAGGCAAAGTCAACCTCGGCGGGATTTGAACTCAGATCGTTAAGGGACGATAGGAACACAACGATACCTCTCCATTGTACCTATTTTGTTTACTGTAAAGTAGACTGGCTTGATATTGTACGCTATGGTCTCGTAACCCCTTCATACAGTTTTTGTCTACCAAATTTCACCCATATGTACTAGCTATCCTGACACCTATATTAGAACGTACTAAGCCATGTACACATAGACGTGTGTGTATGTGAAATGTCAACGAGAAAAAAGCAACACAGCAACAAATCAGTACATTGATGATATATATTAGTTTGTCTCTTGATATAGTAGGAATAGAGTCTTAACGTTTCAGACGTTACTCCTTCATCAGAAGATGGAATGAGAGTTAGAGAAAATAGAAAGATAGGCGAGAGCAAGACACACACACACACGCGTATATATATACAAGGTGTCCCCCCCAAAATGTATGCACATTTTTGATTAGCTGTACAGGCAATATTTATTAGAATGCTGTTGAAGTGTGTATACATTTTTTGGGACACCCTGTATGTGTGTGTGTGAGGGTAGGTAAGGTTTTGTTTATGTATATCAGGTTTGAACAATATATATTGTAGTCAGCATATGTAGACAATTATAATAGACATAGAAACATATGTTAAAGCAAATAAATTCCTAATTTTCTTTCTCGCCGAAATTTATATCTTTCTTGGTGCAATACTTGCTGATATATATATATATATATATATATATATATATATATATATATATATATATATATATATATTTCTGTTGCTTCACCATTTTGTTTGTTTACCCTCGCGTCCCCTTTATTTACGTGTCCCAACGACTTTTTTTAGCCGTTGCTCGCACCAACCGGAGGTATATGGTCTTTAAAGCGATGAAATGCCTATGATGGTTGGAAGATCACTGATGAAGGACAAACTTTTTTCATATGTAACCCATTTGCAACTCCGCAGTGCCCTTATTATCATATATATATATATATATATATACAGAGAGAGAGAGAGAGAGAGAGAGAGAGAGAGAGAGAGAGAGGGGAGGTGAAGGAGCAGTACATCCCTTTATTCTACTAACCTATATTGTCACCAGTATTATTAAAAGTACAACTGAGCGAGATTTTAAGTGTTTCATCTCGTGGATGCTTTGCCAAAGAGTTAAATATGTCTTCTGTCACTCTTTAGTTGATGATTCTAGTAGACTTGAGTGAAATGTTATGGTGACGATGGAGGAGAGACGATGAGGAGAAGATGAGATGAAGAGGGTTGTGAGAAACACTTAATAGAAAACTTCTCATACATCAACATCATACTTACATTCTTGTATAAATACATACTTATAGATACATGAGCACACATGTGCATACATACACGTATATGCCAGCGTTCTAATTTACACCAAATCATCACCATGGAAACCTGCTTTATCATTATTATTGAAAAGATTCACCGAAATCTTTCCACAGACAATATGGCTATTAAACAGATAAAACTCCAAACACAAACATTTAAGTTACATTTGAAAAACACGCAAAATAGCTGAGAAAACAACAATTGAAGCGATTAAAACAGTCTAACTCAGTGGTTCACAACCTTTTGTCTACCATTCCCCACCTCAACATCTAAAAAATTGTTATGTCCCTCTTTGTCATGAAAACAGCAATGATCAACTGCAAAGTGTCAATAAATTGGTGTATAGGTGGTGCCAGATGTATAGTCCTTTCAGCTCATCAGTGACACCATTGAGATCAAAAGATGGCAAGCAGTTACTGCACAATCCAAAAAACGTACTCAACAGATGGAGAGATCACTGTAATGAGCTGTTAAACCAGCCATCCCAGGTTAATGATGATTTCATTTGCTCCACTCCTATTGAACCAGTGAGATGGCTGATGTACCTTCTCTTGCAAAGGTGACTTCTGCTGTGCATAAGCTGAACTGTGGTAAGTCCCCTGGTATGAATGGTCTGAGTGCAGAGGTTTTGAAATGCGGTGGTGAAAACTTTATGCAGCGTCTGTCTGACCTCATGAAAAAGGTGTGGGAAGATGAGAATGTCCCACAAGTTTTGAAGGATGTGCTATGGGGATTCTCCACAATGGAAAGGGTGGGAAGGACAAATGTGGCAATTATCGTGGCATATCACTTCTTTCAGCTCGAGAAAAAGTAAAAAATGTTGAGGAGATATATAACAAACGAAAATACCTCTTTGCTCGAAGATTTTTTTCCTAGAAGAAGCAAGGGATAACGTGACTCATCCCTATATTGCAAATAAAGGGCCAATTTTCTATATGCCCTTGAAAGAGGAGTTAAAATGAGCCCCTAGCCTGTGTGTGACAAAATGCATGCTTCCTAAGCTGTGACATGACAAATGGAAGCTTGTATCTTTTATTTAATATTGAAGATGAGAAGGCAAATAGGGGTCATTCGCTGTAGAGGGTCGAGAGGAATACGATAGTGTCGACCAGAGTTAACGTTACCATTGTCACATTTCTTGTCACTTTTGTGGCACAGTATGAGCTGTAAATTAATATGGGGTCCACATCAACATGTGATCATATGACATCTGCATGGAGCTCCAGATCTTTGACACTCAAAGATATATATATAGTGTTAGTATGCAGAATCATATGTGTAGATATGGTGTGGAGACTAAGTTTAGATGAGGAAACTAAAATCTCCGAAAAGCATAAAGGTAATCTCTTCTGGATACAAGGGAATAGTGGAAAGTGTTTACACTTCATTCTTTTCACAGTGAAGTCTTCTAATTCAAACACAGCAGTATTAATCCTCTGGTTGCTATACACGACACAGTGCATAAGGTGCAAATTAGACTGGCTATTAGCAACTGACTTATAGCAAATTAGACTGGCTATTAGCAACTGACTTATAGCAAATTAGACTGACTATTAGCAACTGACTTATAGCAAATTAGACTGGCTATTAGCAACTGACTTATAGCAAATTAGACTGGCTATTAGCAACTGACTTATAGCAAATTAGACTGGCTATTAGCAACTGACTTATAGCAAATTAGACTGGCTATTAGCAACTGACTTATAGCAAATTAGACTGACTATTAGAAACTGACTTATAGCTAATTAGACTGGCTATTAGCAACTGACTTATAGCAAATTAGACTGGCTATTAGCAACTGACTTATAGCAAATTAGACTGACTATTAGCAACTGACTTATAGCAAATTAGACTGGCTATTAGCAACTGACTTATAGCAAATTAGACTGGCTATTAGCAACTGACTTATAGCAAATTAGACTGACTATTAGCAACTGACTTATAGCAAATTAGACTGGCTATTAGCAACTGACTTATAGCAAATTAGACTGACTATTAGCAACTGACTTATAGCAAATTAGACTGGCTATTAGCAACTGACTTATAGCAAATTAGACTGGCTATTAGCAACTGACTTATAGCAAATTAGACTGACTATTAGCAACTGACTTATAGCAAATTAGACTGGCTATTAGCAACTGACTTATAGCAAATTAGACTGGCTATTAGCAACTGACTTATAGCAAATTAGACTGACTATTAGCAACTGACTTATAGCAAATTAGACTGGCTATTAGCAACTGACTTATAGCAAATTAGACTGACTATTAGCAACTGACTTATAGCAAATTAGACTGGCTATTAGCAACTGACTTATAGCAAATTAGACTGGCTATTAGCAACTGACTTATAGCAAATTAGACTGACTATTAGCAACTGACTTATAGCAAATTAGACTGGCTATTAGCAACTGACTTATAGCAAATTAGACTGGCTATTAGCAACTGACTTATAGCAAATTAGACTGACTATTAGCAACTGACTTATAGCAAATTAGACTGGCTATTAGCAACTGACTTATAGCAAATTAGACTGACTATTAGCAACTGACTTATAGCAAATTAGACTGGCTATTAGCAACTGACTTATAGCAAATTAGACTGGCTATTAGCAACTGACTTATAGCAAATTAGACTGACTATTAGCAACTGACTTATAGCAAATTAGACTGGCTATTAGCAACTGACTTATAGCAAATTAGACTGGCTATTAGCAACTGACTTATAGCAAATTAGACTGACTATTAGCAACTGACTTATAGCAAATTAGACTGGCTATTAGCAACTGACTTATAGCAAATTAGACTGGCTATTAGCAACTGACTTATAGCAAATTAGACTGGCTATTAGCAACTGACTTATAGCAAATTAGACTGGCTATTAGCAACTGACTTATAGCAAATTAGACTGGCTATTAGAAACTGACTTATAGCTAATTAGACTGGCTATTAGCAACTGACTTATAGCAAATTAGACTGACTTATAGCAATGTTCTTCTTAATAAAAATCATAGGAATAGCAATATTTTGAGGAGACAAAAACCTCAGAAATACATAAAGGTGATCTTGTCTTTTATTTTGTACAGAGAAATAGTGGAAAGTATTTGCACTTCATTATTTTCACACTTAAGGGCAGTGGATTGGGAGTATCGGTAGAGGGTCAGACACCATGCCTTGCAGCATAGAGTTACGGCCCTTTATGGTCTGAGTTCAAATCCCGCCGAGGTTAACTTTGCCTTTCATCCTTACGGGGTCGATAAAATAAAATACCAGTAATACACTGGGATAATTGCTGGCCTTGTGTCAAAAGTAGAAACAATTATTTTCACACTTAAGTGAAAATAATGAAGTGCAAATACTTTCCACTATTTCTCTGTACAAAATAAAGGCGGTGAATTCATAGTATCGGTAGAGGGTTAGACGCCATGCTTTCTAGCATAGTTACATCCCTTTACAGTCTGAGTTCAAATCCCGTCATAGTTAACTTTGCCTTTCATCCTTACGGGGTCGATAAAATAAAGTACCAGTAATGTACAGGGTAATTGCTGGTCTTGTGCCAAAAGTAGAAACAATTATTTTCACACTTAAGACACCTTATCCTAACATCATAGTTATATAGATATATATACATACATACACATATGAAACAAACAGCTAGTATGGAAGATGGACGTTAAACGATGATGATGATATATATATATATATATATATATTGGGCTTGCAATCGAAAGGTTGTGAGTTCAATTCTTGGACCGGGTGATGTGTTGTTTCTTTGAGCAAGACACTTTATTTCACATTGCTCCAGTTTACTCAGCTCTAGAAATGAGATGATAGGACTGGTGTCCCTATCATTCCACTACAAAGTGGGCGTGGAGCTTACATGGCAAAAAAGCACCCAGCCCACACTGTAAAGTGGATGTGTAGGCATCACGGAAAAAAAGCACCCAGCACTCACTGTAAATGAAGTTGGTGTTAGGAAGGGCATCCAGCTGTAGAAATCAAGCCAGCATCAGTTCCTGTATGAGCAAGACAAGGTCAGCTGACCGGACAGTGCCCACAACAGGACAACCCATCTAACCCATGCTAGTGTGGAAGAACGGACGTAAAATGGTGATGATGATGTACATACTTAAAGAAATGACAACACAAAAACAGGGATGCAAAAACACAAAGTCTTATTAGTATCATGCTTAGGAGGAAGTAGAGGAGTGAAAGAGAGAGATTCCTTCCTGCCTACACTGCAGTGAAAGAGAGAGATTCCTTCCTGCCTACACTGCAGTGAAAGAGAGAGAGTCCTTTCTGCCTACACTGCAGTGAAAGAGAGAGAGTCCTTTCTGCCTACACTGCAGTGAAAGAGAGAGATTCCTTCCTGCCTACACTGCAGTGGAAGAGATAGACTCCTTCCTGCCTACACTGCAGTAAAAGAGAGAGACTCCTTCCTGCCTACACTGCAGTGAAAGAGAGAGACTCCTTCCTGCCTACACTGCAGTGAAAGAGAGAGATTCCTTCCTGCCTACACTGCAGTAAAAGAGAGAGACTCCTTCCTGCCTACACTGCAGTGAAAGAGAGAGATTCCTTCCTGCCTACACTGCAGTAAAAGAGAGAGACTCCTTCCTGCCTACACTGCAGTAAAAGAGAGAGACTCCTTCCTGCCTACACTGCAGTGAAAGAGAGAGATTCCTTCCTGCCTACACTGCAGTGAAAGAGAGAGACTCCTTTCTGCCTACACTGCAGTGGAAGAGATAGACTACTTCCTGCCTACACTGCAGTGAAAGAGAGAGACTCCTTCCTGTCTACACTGCAGTGAAAGAGAGAGACTCCTTTCTGCCTACACTGCAGTGAAAGAGAGAGACTCCTTTCTGCCTACACTGCAGTGAAAGAGAGAGACTCCTTCCTGCCTACACTGCAGTGAAAGAGAGAGACTCCTTCCTGTCTACACTGCAGTGAAAGAGAGAGACTCCTTTCTGCCTACACTGCAGTGAAAGAGAGAGACTCCTTTCTGCCTACACTGCAGTGAAAGAGAGAGACTCCTTCCTGCCTACACTGCAGTGAAAGAGAGAGACTCCTTCCTGTCTACACTGCAGTGAAAGAGAGAGACTCCTTTCTGCCTACACTGCAGTGAAAGAGAGAGACTCCTTTCTGCCTACACTGCAGTGAAAGAGAGAGACTCCTTCCTGCCTACACTGCAGTGAAAGAGAGAGACTCCTTCCTGTCTACATTGCAGTGAAAGAGAGAGACTCCTTTCTGCCTACACTGCAGTGAAAGAGATAGACTACTTCCTGCCTACACTGCAGTGGAAGAGAGAGACTCCTTCCTGCCTACACTGCAGTGAAAGAGAGAGACTCCTTTCTGCCTACACTGCAGTGGAAGAGATAGACTACTTCCTGCCTACACTGCAGTGAAAGAGAGAGACTCCTTTCTGCCTACACTGCAGTGAAAGAGAGAGACTCCTTCCTGCCTACACTGCAGTGAAAGAGAGAGACTCCTTTCTGCCTACACTGCAGTGAAAGAGATAGACTACTTCCTGCCTACACTGCAGTGGAAGAGAGAGACTCCTTCCTGTCTACACTGCAGTGAAAGAGAGAGACTCCTTCATGCCTACACTGCAGTAAAAGAGAGAGATTCCGTCCTGCCTACACTGCAGTGAAAGAGAGAGACTCCTTTCTGCCTACACTGCAGTAAAAGAGAGAGACTCCTTCCTGCCTACACTGCAGTGAAAGAGAGAGACTCCTTTCTGCCTACACTGCAGTAAAAGAGAGAGACTCCTTCATGCCTACACTGCAGTGAAAGAGAGAGATTCCTTCCTGTCTACACTGCAGTGAAAGAGAGAGACTCCTTTCTGCCTACACTGCAGTGAAAGAGAGAGACTCCTTCCTGCCTACACTGCAGTGAAAGAGAGAGACTCCTTTCTGCCTACACTGCAGTAAAAGAGAGAGACTCCTTTCTGTCTACACTGCAGTGAAAGAGAGAGACTCCTTCCTGCCTACACTGCAGTGAAAGAGAGAGAGTCCTTTCTGCCTACACTGCAGTGAAAGAGAGAGATTCCTTCCTGTCTACACTGCAGTGAAAGAGAGAGATTCCTTCCTGCCTACACTTCAGTAAAAGAGAGAGACTCCTTTCTGCCTACACTGCAGTGAAAGAGAGAGACTCCTTTCTGCCTACACTGCAGTGAAAGAGAGAGACTCCTTTCTGCCTACACTGCAGTGAAAGAGAGAGACTCCTTTCTGCCTACACTGCAGTGAAAGAGAGAGACTCCTTCCTGCCTACACTGCAGTGAAAGAGAGAGACTCCTTCCTGTCTACACTGCAGTGAAAGAGAGAGACTCCTTTCTGCCTACACTGCAGTAAAAGAGAGAGACTCCTTTCTGCCTACACTGCAGTAAAAGAGAGAGATTCCTTTCTGCCTACACTGCAGTGAAAGAGAGAGACTCCTTTCTGCCTACACTGCAGTGAAAGAGAGAGACTCCTTTCTGCCTACACTGCAGTAAAAGAGAGAGACTCCTTTCTGCCTACACTGCAGTAAAAGAGAGAGACTCCTTTCTGCCTACACTGCAGTAAAAGAGAGAGATTCCTTTCTGCCTACACTGCAGTGAAAGAGAGAGACTCCTTTCTGCCTACACTGCAGTGAAAGAGAGAGACTCCTTTCTGCCTACACTGCAGTGAAAGAGAGAGACTCCTTTCTGCCTACACTGCAGTGAAAGAGAGAGACTCCTTTCTGCCTACACTGCAGTGAAAGAGAGAGACTCCTTTCTGCCTACACTGCAGTGAAAGAGAGAGACTCCTTTCTGCCTACACTGCAGTGAAAGAGAGAGACTCCTTTCTGCCTACACTGCAGTGAAAGAGAGAGACTCCTTCCTGCCTACACTGCAGTGAAAGAGAGAGACTCCTTCCTGTCTACACTGCAGTGAAAGAGAGAGACTCCTTTCTGCCTACACTGCAGTGAAAGAGAGAGACTCCTTTCTGCCTACACTGCAGTGAAAGAGAGAGACTCCTTTCTGCCTACACTGCAGTGAAAGAGAGAGACTCCTTCCTGCCTACACTGCAGTGAAAGAGAGAGACTCCTTCCTGCCTACACTGCAGTGAAAGAGAGAGACTCCTTTCTGCCTACACTGCAGTAAAAGAGAGAGACTCCTTTCTGCCTACACTGCAGTGAAAGAGAGAGACTCCTTTCTGCCTACACTGCAGTGAAAGAGATAGACTACTTCCTGCCTACACTGCAGTGAAAGAGAGAGACTCCTTTCTGCCTACACTGCAGTGGAAGAGAGAGATTCCTTCCTGCCTACACTGCAGTGAAAGAGAGAGACTCCTTTCTGCCTACACTGCAGTGAAAGAGATAGACTACTTCCTGCCTACACTGCAGTGAAAGAGAGAGACTCCTTCCTGCCTACACTGCAGTGAAAGAGAGAGATTCCTTCCTGCCTACACTGCAGTGAAAGAGAGAGACTCCTTCCTGCCTACACTGCAGTGAAAGAGAGAGACTCCTTTCTGCCTACACTGCAGTGAAAGAGAGAGATTCCTTCCTGCCTACACTGCAGTGAAAGAGAGAGATTCCTTTCTGCCTACACTGCAGTGAAAGAGAGAGACTCCTTTCTGCCTACACTGCAGTGAAAGAGAGAGATTCCTTTCTGCCTACACTGCAGTGAAAGAGAGAGACTCCTTTCTGCCTACACTGCAGTGAAAGAGAGAGATTCCTTCCTGCCTACACTGCAGTGAAAGAGAGAGATTCCTTCCTGCCTACACTGCAGTGAAAGAGAGAGATTCCTTCCTGTCTACACTGCAGTGAAAGAGAGAGACTCCTTCCTGCCTACACTGCAGTGGAAGAGAGAGACTCCTTCCTGTCTACACTGCAGTGAAAGAGAGAGATTCCTTCCTGCCTACACTGCAGTAAAAGAGAGAGATTCCTTCCTGCCTACACTGCAGTGAAAGAGAGAGATTCCTTTCTGCCTACACTGCAGTGAAAGAGAGAGACTCCTTTCTGCCTACACTGCAGTGAAAGAGAGAGATTCCTTCCTGCCTACACTGCAGTGAAAGAGAGAGATTCCTTCCTGCCTACACTGCAGTAAAAGAGAGAGATTCCTTCCTGCCTACACTGCAGTGAAAGAGAGAGATTCCTTCCTGCCTACACTGCAGTGAAAGAGAGAGATTCCTTCCTGCCTACACTGCAGTGAAAGAGAGAGATTCCTTCCTGTCTACACTGCAGTGAAAGAGAGAGACTCCTTCCTGCCTACACTGCAGTGGAAGAGAGAGACTCCTTCCTGTCTACACTGCAGTGAAAGAGAGAGATTCCTTCCTGTCTACACTGCAGTGAAAGAGAGAGACTCCTTCCTGCCTACACTGCAGTGGAAGAGAGAGACTCCTTCCTGTCTACACTGCAGTGAAAGAGAGAGATTCCTTCCTGCCTACACTGCAGTAAAAGAGAGAGATTCCTTCCTGCCTACACTGCAGTGAAAGAGAGAGATTCCTTTCTGCCTACACTGCAGTGAAAGAGAGAGACTCCTTTCTGCCTACACTGCAGTGAAAGAGAGAGATTCCTTCCTGCCTACACTGCAGTGAAAGAGAGAGATTCCTTCCTGCCTACACTGCAGTAAAAGAGAGAGATTCCTTCCTGCCTACACTGCAGTGAAAGAGAGAGATTCCTTTCTGCCTACACTGCAGTGAAAGAGAGAGACTCCTTTCTGCCTACACTGCAGTGAAAGAGAGAGATTCCTTTCTGCCTACACTGCAGTGAAAGAGAGAGACTCCTTTCTGCCTACACTGCAGTGAAAGAGAGAGATTCCTTCCTGCCTACACTGCAGTGAAAGAGAGAGATTCCTTCCTGCCTACACTGCAGTGAAAGAGATAGACTCCTTCCTGCCTACACTGCAGTGAAAGAGAGAGATTCCTTTCTGCCTACACTGCAGTGAAAGAGAGAGACTCCTTTCTGCCTACACTGCAGTGAAAGAGAGAGATTCCTTCCTGCCTACACTGCAGTAAAAGAGAGAGATTCCTTCCTGCCTACACTGCAGTAAAAGAGAGAGATTCCTTCCTGCCTACACTGCAGTGAAAGAGAGAGATTCCTTTCTGCCTACACTGCAGTAAAAGAGAGAGACTCCTTTCTGCCTACACTGCAGTGAAAGAGAGAGATTCCTTTCTGCCTACACTGCAGTGAAAGAGAGAGACTCCTTTCTGCCTACACTGCAGTGAAAGAGAGAGATTCCTTTCTGCCTACACTGCAGTAAAAGAGAGAGACTCCTTCCTGTCTACACTGCAGTAAAAGAGAGAGATTCCTTCCTGCCTACACTGCAGTGAAAGAGAGAGATTCCTTCCTGCCTACAATGCAGTAAAAGAGAGGTTGGTTGGCTGGTTGTTTGGATGGTTGATTGGCTGGCTGGTTGGTTGTTTGGTTGGTTGTTTGGCTGGTTGGTTGGTTGGTTGGCTGGGTGGGTGGTTGGTTGTTTGGTTGGTTGGTTGGTTGTTTGGTTTGTTGGCTGGTTGGTTGATTGGCTGGCTGGTTGGTTGTTTGGTTGGTTGTTTGGCTGGTTGGTTGGTTGGTTGGCTGGGTAGGTGGTTGGTTGTTTGGTTGGTTGGTTGGTTGTTTGGCTGGTTGGTTGGTTGTTTGGTTTGTTGGCTGGTTGGTTTGGTTGGTTGTTTGGCTGGTTGGTTATTTGGTTGGTTGCTTGGTTGGTTGGTTGTTTGGTTGTTTGCTTGGTTGGTTGCTTGGTTGTTTGGTTACATGGTTGTTTGGTTGGTTGGTACTTGGTTGGTTGTTTGGTTGGTTGGTTGGTTGTTTGGTTGGCTGGTTGGTTGGCTGGTTGTTTAGTTGGTTGCTTGGTTGGTTGTTTAGATGGTTATTTGGTTGGTTGTTTGGTTGGGTGGTTGGTTGTTTAGTTGGTTGGTTGTTTGGTTGGTTGGCTGGTTTGTTGTTTGGTCGGTTGTTTGGTTGGCTGGCTGGTTAGTTGATTGGTTGGTTGGCTGGGTGGTTGGTTGGTGGGTTGATAGTGATGATGGTGAGTGTGGTGGTGGTGGTGATGGTGGAGGTGGTGGTGGTGGTGGTGGTGGTGATAGTGGGGGGGGTGATGGTGGTGGTGGTGGTGATAGTGATGGTGGGGGATTGATCGTAGTGTGTGTGTGTGGGGGGGGGGGGGGTAGTGGTGGTGGTGATGATAGTGATGGTTGTGATGGTGTTGGTGGTGATAAAGATGATGGTGTTGGTGGTGATGATGGTTGTAGTGATGGTGGTGGTGATGAATAAGATGATGTTGGTGGTGGTGGTGGTGGTGGTGGTAGTGCTGGTGATGGTGGTGGTGGTGGTGGTGGTGGTGGTGAAGGTGGATGATTCAATGAGTTATTTTTACAAGTAATCAGAATGAGAATGAGACAGGACATAATAACAACTTATG
>OZ024752.1:19584898-19642398 GCA_964016885.1 Eledone cirrhosa | reverse complement strand
AAGGGTGGGACGGGAACTGATTCTGGCTTGATTTCTACAGCTGGATGCCCTTCCTAACGCCAACCTCATTTACAGTGAGTGGTGGGTGCTTTTTTTGCCGTGGCACCTCCACGACCACTTTGCAGTGGAATCATATGGACCCCAGTCCCTATCATCTCATTTCTACAGCTGAGTAAACTGGAGCATTGTGAAATAAAGTGTCTTGCTCAAGGAAACAATACATCACCCGGTCTGAGAATTGAACTCACAACCTTTCGATTGCAAGGCCAATGCTCTAACCACTAAGCCATGTGCCTCCATTACACACACACACACACACACACACACACACACACACACACACACACACACACACACACACACATACATACATACATACATACATACATATATATATATATATATATATATACAATTAACAACAAAGAGCGCTTAGAACATAGGTATATCTTTAATTGCTAACAGTGTTTCGTCCACACTAGAAGTGGGACTCTTCAGAGCATAAAGAGTAAATACATAGTATACAAGCATTGACAAAGCCAAAACAGAAGAATATATGTGGGGATACCATAAGTTGGGAGAAGTTTAAAGAGTAAAGTAAAAGGAGTAAAATAAGAAAAGAGTAAAATAAGTAAAATAAAAATAAAAATAAAAATAAAAATAAAAATAAAAATAAAAATAAAAATGAAAAATAAGAAATGTTATCACTCACAGTTGGGCAGGGATAATAAATCTATTCTGGTCCCTTCCGACAAAACTAAAAACCTGTATAGTATGGATTATAAAACTTATCGTGGCTTCATTTATAATGAACTACATAGGAACTACAAAAAAACAACGCAGAGTAATTTAGATAATATTAATCTAGAGGGGTATAACATAGTAGTAAAATTAGGTCTAGATAAACACACTCAACCATATTACCCCAAACAGCCTAGATTCACCCTTAAGGACCATAAGGAAAACTTTATTAGTAGCCCCTCAGTTAGGCTTATCTGCCCCTCCAAGTCTGATTTTGGGATTATAAGTAAGAGAATCTTAGATAGCGTAATTCCTCTGGTTAAAGAAAAAACATTCCTTGAGCTTTGGGGTAATACTAGTGAAGTCATTAGGTGGTTTTCTACGGATTGTGGGCGTGATTCGCTTAGGTTTATCCAATTTGATATTGATGCTTATTATACATCTATATCTCCTATCATCCTCAATAAGGCCCTTATCCTAGCCATGCAGAGAGGGGTCATTACACGGCCACAGATAGATATCGTTCTTGCTGCACGTAAAACCATCATTATGTTTGAGGATAATTTATGGACGAGAAAAAACACACCGGATAATTTTGACATTACTATGGGGTCAAGTGATTCTGCTCAGGTCACCGACTTAGTTGGGCTCTACCTCCTTACTGAACTACATAGTAACTTCCCATTCCTTAGGGGTGGGTTGTACCGTGATGATGCCCTACTCTCCATAGATGCTAGCAAGTATAATATAGTGCGCATTAGGAAAAAGCTGTATAAATTCTTTAAAACCTTCAATCTGTCCATTACTATGGATATAAATGATAGGACTGTCAACTTCCTTGATGTTACATTGGACTTAGGTAACCATACGTACACACCGTACCATAAGCCTAATGAATTGCTGACTTATGTGAATACTAACTCCAACCACCCTAAGTCGGTCATCGGTGGTATATTGAAGGGGGTCTCTAACAGAATAAGTTCACTCTCACATAGCGAAGAGGCGTTTAACTCGCAGGCTGATTATTATAATGATGCCTTAGCTAGATCCGGCTTTAGGGACAAATTACATTATGTCCAGGGAAATAATAGTCCAAATAGTAGCTCCACCAGTGTTGTTATAACACATAATATGTCCATTGGTAATAGAGGTGTTTCGAACAAGAGGGTTTTGAATGCCGGTAAAATGCACCAACAGGGTACCAATGGACTAAGTAACAGTAACGGTAGGCCTCTTAGCTCCCCGCATAGATTAGGTGAACATAGTAACCTTAGCAATGGAATTAATAATAATAATAATGGTAATAATAATAATAATAATAATAATAATAAAAATAAAAAGAATAGATGAAGATTGAATACATATTTTAACCCCCCATTTAACTCCGAAGTGGCTACGAATATTCCTAGGGCCTTCTTCTCTGTGTTAGAAAGGAACTTCCCTCCTGGTAATAGGTACCATTCTATCCTCAATAAGAATGTGGTTAAACTCTCGTATTCTACAACCCAAAATCTGGCCTCTCATCTAGCCAATACCAATAATAAGAAAATTAAGGAAGGCCTCGACACCTTACGCCTAGGGGAAAACATTGGAGTCGACAGAGGTAGCCTGAACACCCGTGGTCAGCAAGCTGGTGATCATTTAGATAATAGCATCACCAGAAATTGTAACTGTAGAAGGGCTTCGGGCTGCCCCCTGAATGGTTTCTGCCTTACTAGAAACATAGTTTATGCGTGTGATGTGGTAACTACTGCGTCCACTAAAACTTATATTGGATCAACTTCCACCCCTTTTAAAACCAGATTTAACTCTCACCAGTGTACATTTCGACATAATAAACTGAAGAATTCTACCTCCTTGGCAGCGCACGTCCACAATTTAAAAAATGCACGAACACAGTACACCCTCACTTGGCGGCAAGTTGCTAAATCCCATCCATATACTCCTCATAATAGAGTATGTAACCTATGCCTTACGGAATCCCACTCTATTATATTTGCCAAGTGCTCCCTACTAAATAGAAAGTCAGAAATATTTTCCTCGGATATTAAGCTCTTTCTTTTACTTTAAGCCTATTAGCTAGCACTTTCAGATTTCTCCAGTTGGGTAATCTAGTGTAATTGTCTCCTATTGTTTGTCTTGTTTGTATATGTGTCTGTGTGTATATGTATGCCTGCATGTGAATATGGAATTTGGATATCGAGGTGTATACGTGAGTTGGTGTATATGTTAATAAGCACCCTTGTTCGGTACAGTGGATGTGACCCTTCCATACTTGCCCAGCCACCGTGTGTGTGTTTGTGCATTGGTGGGTCTATCCCAACGTGTATTGTATGGATTTGTACCTTTGTATGCTCATGAGTTGTGATGTAATACATCTATGTAGAGTGTGTACTGCGTTATAAGATGCACAATTGATTATATTTAACCTGCCCCTCGCATTTTATCTTATTTTAGTTTATTTAAATTACCTTGTTGACTCGGAGTGAACCAATGGGCCTGTGCCCATATGGGACGGAGATTTAGCCAGTCACTGTGAGCTGACCTGTGCCATCTCGCCGTGGGCGGCAGATATGGTGTACATGTATGTGTTACCCTCCTATTCTGCGGTTCACAGTCTACATGCTGACTTTGGGGTGTTTTTGCCCGGTGTTGTATTTTTGGCATAGTTGGCCTCCCATAGATTGACGCTCTGTGTTATTCTCCCAAGAATAACGTCTTGGCCTCGATAGCCTTCTGTATTTATTAACGGTTTGTTTATACTTGAATCTGGTGACTACACGTGTGAATACGCATCTCCTCATAAGGTTTTATTTTGAATATTAATCGTGATTACTCTGGCTAATTTACTGTGAAACTACATTATCTGCGACCAGTGAGAGCAACTGTTATGGGTTTTTGACTTTTGTTAGCTGGGTAAGATATTTTGTGTAATATATCCGCGTAGATTTGGGTGTCCGGTGCGGTGTGTGTGTGTGTGTGTGTGTGTATGTATATATTTATGTGTATATACGTGTATGTGTATATATATATATATATATATATATATATACTGTCTCTGTATATATGTGTATGTATACTGTCTCTGTATATACATGTTTGTGTGTATGTGTGTATGTATAAGTATACATATACTGTCTCTGGACTAACCCTAATGTTGCGTACATTCTTGCGATGCCGGATTGTTGCTCAATGTTGTGATTTTGTGGTTATCGGCTTTGGAAGCTATTTGTTATGCACGTTGTTGAGTTTTCTTATATTAAATGGTATGCATAATAACCTGCTTCACCTGACTGTGTTTTACCACCTGCACTTGTCTGCTTCTGCTCACTAATATGCGCCTCAGTTATTTGCCTCTTGATGTTCGTGCTGCTGTATATGAATTTGCCTGCAACCTTCCCAGCATATGCTCCTGCTTGTGATGCGGATACACCTTGTTAATCAATTAATTCTTGCCTGAGTGCTCAACTCTGTGAATGCACATCTATGTATTGAACTTTGGAGTGTGAACTTTTGGGGATTGCCCAACCGCTCAACTCTATGAATGCACACCTGTGGATTGAACTTTGGAGTGTGAACTTTTGGGACTGTCCAACCTGGGATGTTTCCATTGCATTGTAATGGTCCACTCAATCTAGTGCGGACATAGCATCTGTTCATAAAAAATCTCATTCGAACACTCTCTTGTTGAACTGCGGCTAACTGCAACACCTAAGGCGTTCGTGTGCTCCTGATATATTCCATATATCACCATGAGTCAACACTAGTGTCACCTTAGGATTTCTATAATAATATTAGTATTACATGCCCTAATAATTACCATCTTGATTACCCTTATTACATCTTTTTACCCCCAGTTACATTTTTATAAATATGCATTACTTGGACTGATATGTGTATATATATATATATATATATCCTTATATATACGTCTCTTTTATATATATTTTTTATATATATTTTTGTATATTTTATATATTGTACGTATATCACTTGTTGAACATAGCTTGATAGCTTATGCATATGCCAGTCTTATCTTTACCCACACCTTCCTTTATGGTGTATATTTTACTTCATTTCTTTTGGTGTATTGTTTTATTTATCTTCTGGTGTATATTTTACTTTACTTTATTTTATTTTATTTTATTTTATTTTTTATCTTTTATCTATTTTTTATTTATTTTTTTTATCTATTTCTTATCTATTTTTTTATCTATTTTTATCTATTTTTTATCTATTTTTTATCTATTTTTTATCTAATTTTTTATCTACCTCTTATCTATTTTTTATCTATCTCTATCTCTTAACTTGTGCCCATCCGTCTATGATATGTTTTTTGTATTAGTGTATACTGTATGTGTTGCATACGGGTGCTTGTGTGTAGGTGCATGCGGGTGCTCATGCTTATGCGTATACTTGTATGTAGCTGTATGTTAACGGAACCCTGCCCAACTGTGAGTGATAACATTTCTTATTTTTCATTTTTATTTTTATTTTTATTTTTATTTTTATTTTACTTATTTTACTCTTTTCTTATTTTACTCCTTTTTACTCCTTTTACTTTACTCTTTAAACTCCTCCCAACTTATGGTATCCCCACATATATTCTTCTGTTTTGGCTTTGTCAATGCTTGTATACTATGTATTTACTCTTTATGCTCTGAAGAGTCCCACTTCTAGTGTGGACGAAACACTGTTAGCAATTAAAGATATACCTATGTTCTAAGCGCTCTTTGTTGTTAATTGTATTACGGCTCTGTCCTCTGACATTGAGCTAACCATATACTGCCTATTTGATAAGTGGAGTGTTACACACTCCCAATTCTCTCCCTTATATATATATATATGTCAGGTCACCAGTTGGTGCTACTGGTAACATGTATTCCAGTACAACCTGTCCCATGGTCGGGTCGTTGGCGACTAAACTGGCAACCCCACCAAGGTTTCTTGGTGAGGAGGGTGACTTTGGACATCCTGCAGGACTAAAAACAAAACCTGTCAAAAGGCAAAGGAGCTCTTAAGAGTCAATGGCCATCCAAAATCACCGGGAGAGATGACCCCTTAGCCTTTGTCAAGGCAGAATTCTAGGAGAAGGAAAACTCTGATATAACACCTGCAACCCTGATGGTATCCAATGATGTTGACTTGTTCTTCTTTTTGGTAAATATCATCTTGGTTAAGAGAGTGGGACTGGCTTTGTGCAGTGCCTTTGCTCACTATAAAAGCTTCACGGCACAGGCATTGCTTTATATCTGGAGATCTCTCTGCATTTGTCGTCACATGGTACCATGGGCCCAGCACTATGTGTCAATAATTGTCACAAGTGTAGTGTTTGTACCAGAGCTTTCAAGTCGCTGGCTGGACTAAAAAGTCACACTCGTTCAGCGCATCAGTAGGGGTTCTCCTACATGGATATAAAGTAGTGGCCGTACTCGAAAACGAGTTGGCAGCCACCACATATATATATATATATATATATATATATATGTGTGTGTGTGTAAGTTATTTATATAAGTGATGAATAACATGCTTAACAGCACAAACAAGGATATTTATTTACAGTCTTACAATTGTTTCCATGATAGAATTGTCTATAAATTGCTAAACATGATAAATAGCTTTCACAGACTATTATCGGATTACCTTTAACGATTTATTGTTATCCTATATATATATATATATATATATATATATATACATAAAAATATATATATATATATATACATAAATATATATATATATATATATATACATAAATAATATATATATATATATATATATATATATATATATATATATATATATATATATATATCAACTAAGAATATTTTCGAAACAGCGAGTGGGTTTGAAATTATTAGAAATGTAAGCTACCGCCTTATTTTGACTAAAGAAATTAAAGAAATTATTTAGCCTGATAGTGGGGTTAAGAACCCTCAGAGAAATGGAAAAAGATGAGTATTGACGTACATATATATATATATACACTAGCTAAACTACCCGTACTTTGGACGGTTCATGTAGCTTTCGATGTAGCTCATTAAACTAAACAATGTAAATTTGAATACATAGAAGAAAAACGTACTTTATGCAAACATGAAAACCTTAGGCACTATTCCAGCGAAATGATATTGTTATTATCTGTTTCAAGTAGTATAAATTGCTGGTTGTGAAGTTATTATCTTTGTTTCAAGTAGAAAGAGTAAATTAAAACCCGACTGAGACTAATTATGAAAGATAACTCTTGATTAGGAAACATAACTCTTGTGTTACTTAATCACGAAAATCCACACAAATAACCGAATCTTTTTTAATGTCTCCAAAGGTCCCAATATCGATTTTTGAAAGCCCTTGTAGATCATGTACAGGTGTTGTGCAAGGAAATGTAAAAAATTTCAAAGAAATCGCATGAATGGTTTAGAATATATGAGCCCTCATTAAAAAAGCTTGACACACATATACACATACACACATATACACAGAAATTTTCAGATTTATATATATACAGATATATATATATATATATTTATATATATATATATATATAAATATATATATATATATATATACATATATATATATAAATATCTATCTAGGGCGGGTAAAATTCCCGAGATCCATGGACAACTTCTCTGCAGCGGTCTCTGTCCCTCATTATCGCTGCCATGTCCTGCGTCTCCAACAGACCAGTGTCTGTCCTTAGAGCATCAACATACGTTAACCTTGGTCTTCCTCTTCCAGTGTGTGCATGTAGGGGCTCCCACAGGAGCACTGAGTGCAATGTCAACTCTGGATGTCCGTGAGCATGTCCAGCTAACCTCAGTCTCCTCTGTGTCACTTTTGAGCTGACTTTTAGGAGGCTCCCATACAGCTCTGAGTTTTTCATCCTCAGTGTATACTGATTAATGTTCAGAGCCATTCTCAGCATTCTCGTGTAGCACCCATCCACCATCTGAGTGAGTTTCTTGTTCAGTGTCTAAGTCTCAGACCCATACAGCAGACTCCACTACAGAAACGAAGAGGCAGATTTTCAGGTCTTTACGAAGGTCCGACTTCCACACCGATCTCAAGCTGTGGCACGCCGCCCAGGCTTTGCTCTTCCTCTCAACCACATCATCTTCCGTATTCCCAATCTTTGCTCCCAAATACAGGAAGTCCTCAACCAATTCTAGCGGCTTCCCGCCTACATTAGTGATCCCCTCTGGCTTCTCAACATTCTCTACCAGATATTTTGTTTTAGTCTCATTCATTCTCAGCCCCACACTCATCGACACAGTCTCCACCTCCTGCATCAAATCCTCTGCCTCCTTCACTGTATTTGTCACCAAAACTATGTCATCGGCAAATTCAGCATCTGATACCTTTTTCGTTTTAACTCTTCTGCTCTGAGCCGGTGCTACAGTAAAGCCAGAGTCCTGGTGTTTCTCCAGTGCAAGGCACATACACTAGTCCACTACGATGATAAAAAGGTAAGGAGCCAATGTATCTCCCTGGAGCACTCCAGCCAGTATCTCAAAGAACTCTGTCATCCCATCAGGTGTAATGACTTGGGCTTTGGTGTTGGTGTAGAGCAGTGATATCAGGTCCACTATCTTCTTGGGGATTCCATAAGCCTTTAAGATCTTCATCAGGCAGTGACGGTCCACAGAATCAAAGGCCTTCCTAAAGTCAATGAAAAACATGACTGCAGGAAGGCACTTTGCTCTAGCTCCCTCTAATATCCTCCTCAGCATCAGGATGTGACTGGTGGTTGATCTTCCCTCTCTGAAGCCGTTCCGGTTGTCCCTGAGCTTCTTCTTCATCTAAGGCTGGATCCTGTTAAGAATCATCCTGTTGAGGGTCTTTGTCACAAGTGATGTCAGTGAGATCCCCCTGTAGTTGTTGGTGTTAGAGAGATCTCCCTTCTTTGGCACTGGGACGATGTTACTGATCCTCCACTGATTCGGGGCAACTCCTTTCTCCAGTGCCTGGTTACAGAACCCCAGGATGATATCATCAAAATCACACCTCTTCATCACCTCTGACGCCACTCCATCTTCTCCATGAGCCTTAACCTCCTTAATCCTCTTCTTGGTTCTCTGAAGCTCCTCTCTGGTGAAGGGCTCTGTCTCAATATCCAGTTCCTCAAACAGCCGCTTGATCTCCCCAGTACTCTGGACTGTGGAGGGTGGCTCTCCTAGTAGGGTCCTAAAATGGTCTAGCCATTTCCTCTTCCTATCCTCGGGCCCCGTTCTCTTGATCTGACTCGAACACCTCTTCCTCCCTGTGATCTCGTTGATGATCATCCAGCTCTCCTTACATCTAGATCTGTCAACCGCTCTCTCCACACTTCTGATCTTCTCTATCAGTGCCTCCTCTCTGGCCTCAGTGTAAGCAGTACAGAGTTCTTCCCTCATCACCTCCACAGCCTCCATCCTCTCCTCCGTAGGATCAGCATAGAATTGGTCCTTGGCGGCTTTCAGGTGTTCTCGGGCTGCACACACTTTTGGGTTTGCAGAGCTGACGTGCTTCCTTTTGTTCTTTTTCCCCGGCACCAGGGTTTCACTTGCGTCCGCCACTGCATTGGTGAAGTGCCCGTACCTCTTCGTCACACTCTCCTCAGTCCATCCAATCTCTCTCTCCTCTGTCTCTCCACACAGAGCACTGAACCTGTTCCTTACTTCCACTGTGAACCTCTCCTGTAGCTTATCATCTTCCTTGAAAGCTCCCCAGTCATAGATTGCTCTCCGGAGCTGAGCCTTGCTCTTTCTTAAGCTCACCCGGACCTCACTCATAACAAGCCGGTGGTCACTACCCAGTGTACTGAAATAGTTGTATGGTTCTGTGTTCAGAACACTATTCCGCCACTTTTTCTTCACCAGAATGAAATCATTCTGGGACTTGGACAGGTGCATATCTGAGATGTAGGTCCACATCTTCCCCAGATTCTTCCTAAACCTTAGGTTGGTCGCTATCAAGTTCGCCTCCAGCATGTGCATTGAAGTCCCCCAAAACAAGCAGGATGTTGTATGCTTGTGTGGTGTTGACAGCTCTACACACCTCTTCATGGAACTCTTCCGCACTCACATCACTGTCTCCCTCGGTTGGACTATAGGCTGAGATGACTGTCAGTCTTGGGTTTCCATTGAAGGTCACCCTCAACACTCACGGGGAGACAGGTATTATTTCCCTCACCAATAGACTGGTTTTTGTGCTGAAAACAAAACCCACTCCTCCCACTGCAGCATTGGTCATGTTCCTCACTGCCGATGTGGTAATGAGCTGGCTCCTCTGCCCAATCATCACACTCCTCACAGGCTCATCGTGTAGGATCCTGTGTTCTTGGATCGCAAGTATCTGTATACCACTCTCCTCGAACAGATGTCCCAACTCCTCTCTCTTCTCCAGCGTCCGAATAGTCCTCACATTCAAAGTGCCCATTTTGATGGCTCTTCTGCAGGACAAAACTGCATTCTTTATATTTGTCTCAGAGACAGCTGATCCATCATCCACTGGCCCTCTCTGTGGCTCTAAGCCAGCAGAGTCATAACGACCAGACTGCTCGTTGACAGTGTAATTAGGGGCTCTAACCCTAGTGCTGTTAGATAGACTCTCCATATTTCTTTTCAATGGCTGACAATACCTTACCGACGCCACTCGAATAAGGTAGTTATTTAACCCATAAATGGGGCCCTAACAGGTACTACTACTCCGGGCCAGAGCAGACCTGGGAGTTATGCAACTAAGGGGTAACTCCACATTCCCCACAGCTCCTGAACTCCTGAACTGGAGCCTTGCCACTGGATGTAGTTTAATGTCACACCCAGGACATAATATATATATATATATACATATATATATATACATTATATATATATATATATATATATATATATATATATATATATATATATATATATATATACATATATATATATATATACATATATATACATATATATATATATACATATATATATATACATTATATATATATATATATATATATATATATATATATATATATATATACATATATATATATATATATATATATATACATATATATATATATATATATATATATACATATATATATATATATATATATATATACATATATATATATATATACATATATATACATATATATACATATATATATATATACATATATATATATATATATATATACATATATATACATGTGTATATATATATATATACATGCATATATATATCCCTTCTACTTATAAGTTACTAGGGATGTTGATTTTGTATTTTATGTAAATAAATAGGTAGTTAAAATTGATAAGGTTTTAAATTAAATTAAATTAATGGAGTTATGTATAAAAAGTTTTTATGATTGAAAAAAGGAAAGATAACTCCGATTTTTTTTGTTAATCGCTAGTGTGGGATTAATTATTTAGTCTAAAGAAATATGAATATTTAAACATCATCTTGAATAGGATACATTTTACTAAAAACTATTAATGGTTATTAATCTACATTTAAAGATTAGCTTTAGAGGGTGTCATCAGAAAAATAAAGAATTAAGAAAAATTAAGAAAAAATGAAGAAAAAAGAATTGAAAATTTAAAAAAAATTTGTTAAATTAAAATTAGAATTATATAGAAGTACATAAATATATATAAATATCTATACACATACACACGTACATATATATTATAAGAAATTTTAGAGATATTATGATTTAGAGATATTACTATATTAAAAGTATTAAAAATATAAAATGTTAGAGCAGATAGGATCATTTTGCAGATTAATAGGAATATTATAAGTATATTATAAGTTACATATAGTTCTGAATGTAAGATTTTGGCGATGTCTTGAAGAACTAAATATCTCTGTCTTGAGATTAATAGAGTTTTTACAATTAATTATATAAAAAATTTCTTCAATACATAATTTACAGAATCTTGATAAGGCCGTGTTTTCGTAAGCAGGTGCTTTTGAAATCGTTTTCCAAGATATTGAATAGTCTATATTCTTGCTTTTTAAGTTCCTTATAAGATGCGAGAGGGTAGTAGAAGATTTTTTATCAGATCTTCTAAAAGAGTGATTGTGGTTATTCCAGCGAAGTTTAAATTCTGTAGAAGTGGCACCAACATAGTTAAATATATTATCACTAGTTTTAACTGTACATTTATAAACTATGTTTTTATCTAAACACTTATTTTGTAAAGGGCAGTTTGATTTGATTCTACAGTTACATTTTACAGAGTTGTTGTTGCTCGGAACGGTACTATTATACTGGATATTGATAGAAATATTATTATTATTATTATGGTTATTTTGGTTAGGGTTTAAATTTAAGTTTCTATTATTAATTTTATTTATATTTTGTGCTATATTCATAGTAGTAGAGTAGGATAGTTTTATAGTATGTCTGTTAAAGATTGAGTGTTATCTGTGGGTTTTAGGAAAACATTTGTCTAGTGCTTTAAAGAATAGCTTTGCTAAAGGTGTTTTAACACTTAAAGAGAATGGGGGTGAGTTCCAAATAATATTTCTAGTTCTAGTTCTTTTGTTTGTTTTAGAGTTTAAGTTAAATTGTTTATTCTTATTATAATTAATAGTAGGGTGATTTGCCTTATTATTATTGTCAATGTATTTAATTTTATTCGAATACCCTGCTCTATTTAAAGATTCATTATAATATTCAGCTTTATCCTCAAAAATATTTTTATTAGCAGAGATGCGTGAAATCCGTTTCTGGTCGCTATTGACAATAGTGTTCTTAATAGATCTAGGATGATTAGAGTTAAAACTTATATAATTTAGATTCTCAGAAAACTGTCGAGTGCTCTGAATCAGTTATAAACATATTATTCCAACAAATTAAATATCCCTTCTACTTATATATACATTTATATACATATATATATATATATATATATATATACATATAGATATATATATATATATACACATATATATATATACATATATATATATACATATATATATATATATATATATATATATATATATACATATACAATATTATATGCTAGCGTAAACCTCTTCAAATGAAGTTGATATTTTATTACGGTATGTCGAATATATTTATCTATAAAACTGTTTATATTGTATTTTGTCTGATGAAGGCATAGCATATTGTTAATATGATATCCCCGAAATATATATAATGAAATAAATATGGTTTTATAAATATAGTTTTCCATTTATTTAATATTGTAAATATACTCCAAATATTTGTCGAGTGCTTTTATATCAGTTATAAATATTTACTAGTTGTAACCCAACAATTTTAAATATAACTTTACATATATATACATATATATATATACATATATATATACATATATTACGCAAATATGACCCTCCCCAAGTATAACAATATATATATATATATACATATATATACATATATATATATATATATATATATATATATATATATATACATATATATACATATATATATATATATATATATATATATATATATATATATATATATATATATATATATATATATATATATATATATTAGAAAGTGAGGTTTTTTTTACAAAATGAAAAATAACCGAGGTGTCCTACACGAGTGAAAGTATAAAGAAAAAGAGATGAAATCGAAAATGCAACTGAAGTCTTATTTTTTTTAAAAATATATATATTTATTTGGTTCCTTTACCGGTTTCGCAGTTCTTCTGCTTTTCAAAGATGTGAGAAAAACCACAGACCCTCCATCTCAACTCACCTTTTGAAAAGCAGAAGAACTGCGAAACCGGTAAAGGAACCAAATAAATATATATATTTAAAAAAAAAATAAGACTTCAGTTGCATTTTCGATTTCATCTCTTTTTCTTTATATATATATATATATACATATATATATACATATATCATAATCATCATCATCATCATCGTTTAACGTCCATCTTCCACACTTTCATGGGTTTGGACGAGAGTTTTCCCACTTGAGGCAAGATTTGTTGTCCTGCTCGTATAGGACTGTCTGGCGGGTTTTCTACGGCTGGATGCCCTTCCTAACACCAACCACGTTTACAGTGTGGACTGGGAGGTTTTTACCGTGTTACCTACACGGCCACATTACAGCGTGGACTGTGTGTTTTTTTGTCATGACACCTACACGTCTGGCGGGTTTTCTACGGCTGGGTGCCCTTCCCAACACCAACCACGTTTACAGTGTGGACTGGGAGGTTTTTACCGTGTTACCTACACGGCCACATTACAGCGTGGACTGTGTGTTTTTTTGTCATGACACCTACACGTCTGGCGGGTTTTCTACGGCTGGGTGCCCTTCCCAACACCAACCACGTTTACAGTGTGGGACTGGGAGGTTTTTACTGTCTTACCTACACGGCCACATTACACCGTGGACTGTGTGTTTTTTTGTCGTGACACCTACACGACCTCATTTGTTTCGGACTGGATGTTGTGATACCAACATAACTTCACATTTAAGGGGGTGGTGTGGATGGGGTGGGGGTAGTGGGACGGGGGTGTATTTTGTTAGAGGTGCCTACTGACTGTAGGTTTCGCTTTGTACTTAGGCAAGGCGGGTCTTCTGTATGACTGTGTAGCGCCAAAGATCTCGGTCCAGTGACATTGTCTTGGAGAGGTGTAAGTGTGTGAGGTCGGAATTTATCAAGTCGTCCCAGGTTTTTCTGGGTCTGCCTACTCCGTGGCTACTGCCTATTTTATCATAGGTATAGGATTATCCTGGATGCAGTAATGGTTAATTACTACACTGGATAGAATTGACGTACGGTGAGGGGTTACTCAACGAGTTATGGAAGAATAGTTGAAGAAACTTAGTTCCTGATCCTTCTGTATTCCGGATTATAGATAAAGAATGAATAATAACAGGTAGACATCATAGAAAGGTAATTTATTCTGTGTGCTTACAAATGTTTCCACGGTGGTTATACAGCCTAGTTATGCTATGTGCAAATTTATAACTATTTGCAAAACTCAAATTATCAAATGCTGTGACCAAAGTTATAAATTTGCACATAGCATAACTAGGCTGTATAACCACCGTGGAAACATTTGTAAGCACACAGAATAAATTACCTTTTTATGATGTCTACCTGTTATTATTCATTCTTTATATATATATATATATACGTTATTCCGGGTTGAGTCGGAGGTAACCACAGTAAGTAAGGTACTCAATACATTGCAGAGTATAAAAGTTTTCATATAGATGAGATTCTACAGGACTAGAACTGTTTCATTAAACAATGAAACAGTTCTAGTCCTGTAGAATCTCATCTATATATATATATATATATATATACATATAATAAATTTGAAGACTAAAATCCAAAAGGATATATATCAGATATATAAGAACCGTAGAGCAAATATTTATTAAAATAACAGATTAAAGTTTAAGCAAAGAATTGCTGCTTTCCCCGTTAGAGGGTGAAAGCAGCAATTCTTTGCTTAAACTTTAATCTGTTATTTTAATAAATATATATATATATATATTTTAATATATATATATATATATATATATATATATATATATATATATATATATATATATATATATATATATATATATACACACACACACACACAAGCACACAAATAAAGATACATATCTCTATTTTCTTTATTTCAATAGAAAGTCTGAATTCTGACACCCCAGCGAACCAGACATATTCACTGAACCAGAACAATTCTCCCATCCCATTTCTCTTGACCATTATCTTTTGTTTGTCATAAAATTCTCTAAAAGGCTACAAAATAAATTCCCAAATACGGGTGCGAAACTTAATGAACTTGTTAAATTACATTTATATTAAAAAAAATTATATTTATATTAAAAAAAATTACATTTATATTAAAAAAAATTACATTTATATTAAAAAAAAAGCCTTTGTGAGCCCCTTTTTTTTAAGCAAAAAGAAATTCAAACAAACTGGCGCGAAAGCTGATGTGCTTATTCACGTGACTGCATCAACCAACCAAACTTCACTCATATATGAAAAAACAAACTTTCATCTTTTTTTCTTTATATATATATATATTTGGACCAATCATAAGTCAGCGGCCTATGCTATCACTTCTCCTGGTTGCTTTTCGATGTGATGGATGGACTAAGGAATTCTGGAGAGTCTGAAGAATCTGGACACTCAGTGACAATGCCAAAGATAACGACAAATTCACCTCATGCTGCCGGACAAAAAGGCAAGGACTCCTCCTCTTTGTTTCGGCCGCAGATGGCCAACATAACCAAAACCCCAACCCCATCACCCCTCCCCGCGCCCCACCGTTCCCACCCACCAAACGCAATCCAAAACTTCAGAGTTGGTACCACGAATGTAGGCACCTTAAAAGGTCGCTCTAACGAGGTTGTAGAAATGCTTGAGCATAAGGAGGTTGATGTTTGCTGTATCCAAGAGATCAGGTGGAGGGGCGGTTCTGCTAGATTCATTGTGGGTAAAAAACGATGCTATAAGCTTTTCTGGGTGGGAAATGACAATGGGCTGGGTGGGATAGGAATCATGTTAGCAGAAAAATGGGTGGATAAGATAATAGACGTAAATAGAGTAAAAGACAGAATAATTAAAATAAGACATGTTCTAAATAGAACTACTGTGACAATAATATCCGCTTATGCGCCCCAATCCGGACTGCCTGGCGCTATAAAAGACAGATTCTATGAGACACTGATGCTCACTACCTCCCAAATAACCGACAGTGACTATATAATTATTGCTGGCGACCTAAATGGCCACGTTGGTCAACATTGTGACGGCTATGACGGAATCCATGGAGGCTATGGGTTTGGTACTAGAAATGTGGAAGGCTCCAGAATCCTGGAATTCTGTGACGCAAATAACCTAACTATCTGTAACACTAACTTCAAAAAACGAGACAATCACTTGATCACCTACAGATCAGGGGAACATACCAGCCAGGTAGATTATATCCTTACCAGAAGACATGACAGAGTGTCTGTTGTAAACACTAAATCCCTCCCCCATGAAGAATGCACCTCTCAACATAGACTCATAATTAGCGACCTCATAGTCAGGACGAGACGTACTCGACAACAGAAGAGGACTATCCTCAGGAGAAAAATATGGAAGCTAAAGGACCCCACAACCAGTAATAAATTTAAAAGCATATTACTTGATGCTTTCGACAGTAAGGAAGAGCAATTAGAGTTGTACAATATAGAGGAACAGTGGGAATTCCTGAAAGCAAACCTGATGATGGTGGCAAATGAAGTCTGTGGTTGGAGCAGGCCTATAGGCAGGAGGAGAGTAACGTGGTGGTGGAACAGTAAGGTGGAGGAGTCAATTAAGGCCAAAAAGCAGGCTTGGAAAGTATGGCAGGATGGGGGAAGTAGAGAAGACTATCAAGTGGCCAGGAGGGAAGCTAGGAGACAAGTGTACTTCGCAAGAAGGGAAGCAAAGGAAAGAAAGTTCAAGCATGTTCTACAACGCGAGGACCAAAAACGTGAAGTGTTCAGGATTGCTAGGCAATTTGTCAAGGAAAACCGTGATATTGTCGGGGAGAAGTGTGTCCTTAATAATGATGGTGTACTTGCCATCACTGACGCTGATAAGAAGGTAGCTTGGAAGTGTCACTACGAAAGGCTACTAAATGAGGAGAATAAATGGGAGAAAGACAGTCTCTCCCACATCGATCCAATAGAGGGACCAGCAGTGTTAGTCGAAGGTAGTATAATAAGTAAGGCAATCAAAGATATGAAGATAGGTAAGGCGGCTGGGCCTTCGGAAATAGTTGCTGAAATGCTGAAAGCTTCTGGAACGGTGGGACACACCATGGTCACCCGGATAGTAAACCAAGTCATACAGAATGGGGTTGTTCCGAAGGACTGGCATAGCAGCATCATCATTAACTGCTAGAAGGGTAAAGGAGATGCCCTAGATAGGGGTAACTATAGAGGCATTAAATTAATCGACCAGGTCATGAAGGTCACAGAAAAGGTAATAGTGCAACTAATCAGAGAGCGAATTGATCTAGATGAAATGCAGTTCGGGTTTGTGGCAGGTAAAAGTACCACAGACGCTCTTTTCATTGTACGACAACTACAGGAGAAGTACCTAGCTAAAAGTAAACCACTATACTTAGCTTTTGTCAACTTGGAGAAAGCCTTTGGCAGAGTCCCCTGTTCAATTATCTGGTGGGCTCTTAGAAAACTAGGTGTTGATGAATGGCTTGTGAGAGCTATACAAGCCATGTATAAAGAAACAGTCAGCAAGGTTAGAATTAACAACGAATATAGTGAAGAGTTTAGCATAAAAGTCTGTGTTCATCAGGGCTCCGTTCTTATCCCCCTACTATTTATTATTGCCCTTCAGGCTATAACAGAGGAGTTCAAGACTGGCTGCCCATGGGAACTCCTATACGCAGATGATCTAACGCTCATAGCTGAATCAATGGCTGAACTAGAGAAAAAATTCCAAACATGGAAGCATGGCCTAGAATCAAAAGGCCTTAAAGTTAACTTGTCTAAGACTAAAGTTCTAGTTTGTAGGAAGGAAAATAGGGCACTGGTCCCATCCGGGAAATGGCCATGCTCAGTGTGTAGGAAAGGAGTAGGCAGAAACTCCATTTTATGTCCCAAATGCAAAGTATGGGTGCATAAAAGATGTAGTGGATCACAGGTAAGCTAACTAAGAATATAGATTTTATATGTGGCCGGTGCTCTGGTGCAATAAGTAGCAGCAAGTGCCCACATACTAGCTCATTCCATTGCGCAGAGGGTTCTATAGAAATAGTGGACACCTTCCGTTACTTGGGTGACAAAATCAGCAGTGGGGGAGGGTGCTCTGAAAGTACAGTAGCTAGAGTCAGAACTGGATGGAAAAAGTTCAGAGAGCTTATACCACTATTGGCCGCTAAAGGGTTCCCTCTAAAAATGAAAGGCAGGCTGTATGATGCCTGTATACGAACAGCAATGTTACATGGCAGTGAGACCTGGGCATTGTGTGCAGAGGGTATACGCAGACTGGAGAGGAACGGAGCTTGCATGCTCCGCTGGATGTGTAATAGTAATATACGTGAATGGCAAAGCATAAATGAATTAAGGGAAAAATTAGAAATAAGAGGGATCAGATGTTGTTTACTCGAGAGAAAACTACGTTGGTACGGTCACGTGATGCGCATGAAAGACGACAGTTGTATAAAAAAGTGCAGGGCAATAAAAATAGACGGTAGCCACGGAGTAGGCAGACCCAGAAAATCCTGGGACGACTTGATAAATTCCGACCTCACACACTTACACCTCTCCAAGACAATGTCACTGGACCAAGATCTTTGGCGCTACACAGTAATACAGAAGACCCGCCTTACCTAAGTACAAAGTGAAACCTACTACAGTCAGTAGGCATCTCTAACAAAAATACACCCCCGTCCCACCACCCCTACCTCATCCACACCACCCCTTTCAATGTAAAGTTATGTTTGTACCACAACATCCAGTCCGAAACAAATCAGGCCGTGTAGGTGTTACGACAAAAAAACACACAGTCCACGCTGTAATGTGGCCGTGTAGGTAACACGGTAAAAACCTCCCAGTTCCACACTGTAAACGTGGTTAGTGTTAGGAAGGGCATCCAGCCGTAGAAAACCCGCCAGACAGTCCTATGCGAGCAAGACAACCACTCTTGCCTCAAGTGGGAAAACTCCCGTCCAAACCCATGCAAGCGTGGAAGATGGACGTTAAACGATGATGTTGATGATGAGGATGATGATGATATATATAAAATTAGAATTGGTGCTCTGAAATAGCGATATATATATGAATGTATATATAGTGTAAGCATACAGTGTACTGCAAAATACACTATATATACATTCATATATATATATATGCATATATATATATATTAATGATGCGTGCAACTAGTTTAGTGCCTACGTCCCCTGATGCCTTCAGCATCTCAGCAACTATCTCCGATGGTTCAGCAGCCTTACCATTCTTCATTTCCTTAATTGCCTCTTGTACCCTATATTCATCAATCTCAATAGCTGCTCCCTCTGTCGGGTCAACTGTGGTAATTTCTCTCTGTCCAATTTGTTCTCCACATTCATCAGTCTCTCATAATGACATTTCCAGGCCTCCTTTTTCTGATCATTCGTGACACCAAGTACATCAGCATCATTCCAGACACACATATCTCCAACAACATCCTGATTTGCACTGACACACTGCCTTGCAATGTGGAACACTGCACGCCTCTGATCTTCCCGTCGCAGAACATTGGAAAACCTCCTACTCTCCGCCTCCCTGCGTGCTAAGTACACCTGACGACTAGCTTCTCTCTTAGTGACTGTGTATCCTTCTCTACTGCCACCATTTTTCCAAGCCTTCCATGCCAGTCTTTTGTCTCTAATGGCCCTATCTACCGTGCTGTTCCACCACCAGGTCACTCTCTGTCTGGTTGAAGCTCTGCTCCAGCCACAAGTTTCATCAGTAGCCTGCAGTAAGTTGTCACGCAGGAAATTCCAGTTATCATCTATATCATACAACTCTAAATCATCTTCTTTTTCGTCATACACATCTTGAAGGGCTTTGTTAAATTTATATTTTAATGAAAGGTCTTTTAGCTTCCAGACCTTTCTTCTCCACACCTTCCTGTATGTCTCATTCTTTCTCTTGCTTACTGAGATGTCACTAACGACTAACCTATGCTGTGGGGTACATTCTTCCCCGGGGTATGCCTTAGTATTTGACACCATCTGTCTGTCTCGCTGTCTAACTAGCAGGAAGTCAATCTGGCTTATGTGCTTGCCTGATTTGTAGGTTATTAGGTGGTTGGTAGGCTTCTGGAAGTTAGTGTTGCAAATCACAAAATTCAAGAAGCCTCACTCCTTCTTCATTTCTTGAGCCGTAACCGTGCCCACCATGTACCCCAGTGTATCCATTCTGGAGCTGTCCAACATGTACATTGAAGTCCCCTGTTAGCATAACGATGTCTCTGTCCTCGAGGCTGTTTGTAAAAGTTGCTCATAAAAGCAGTCTTTCTCTTCTTTACCTAGGCCTACCTGGGGGGCATAGGCAGAGATGATTGTCAGTAGTCTCCTGCCTACAACTAACCTAAGCTTAATTATTCTATTACTAACTCTAACTACCTCTATTGTCTTATTGATCCATCTCTCAGCCAGTAATATGCCCACCCCACCTAACCCATCATCATTACCCACCCAGGAAAGCTTATAACTACGATGTTTGCCTGCGATTAGTCTTGCAGAGGCACGTCTCCATCTCACCTCTTGCACACAGCACACATCCACATGCCTTCTCTCCAGCATCTCCGCTATCTCACCAGATCTACCTGTTAGAGTGCCAACATTAAGTGTGGCAACTCTTTTTCCTGTTGTGCAATTGCCTGATGACGGTTGTGGGGTTCTCGCACATGGCCTCACTAGCCACCCCACTACCGTGTTTACGCAGTTGTTGCAAATTTCATTTGTTGCGCTCATAGATTTTGGCAGTAGTATATATACTGGTTGGATACCCTCCCTAACACCACCACCACTTTACAGCATGGACTGTGTGCTTTTATTCGTGCCACCAGACCTAGAGTGGTTGTCTTACTGGACTCAGGGGCCCTATCCACCCCTCCGTTTTACAGCATGGACTGGGTGTTTTTATTCGTGCCACCAGCACTAGGGAAGTTGTCTTACTGGACTTAGCGGACTTCTCTACCCTGCACCAATATATTCGGAGTGGTAGCTCTCCTAGACGAGTTGCCTACATTATGGCTTATGGGTACACTGAGCCAATCCCACTCTCTGAGCGACAGTAACTATAACCTGAAAAGAAGAAAAGATCATCATTATTGGTAACTACTGAGCCACAGGTTTTATATCGGAGTTATCCCAGTTTCCTGAGTTGCCTTCTCCTAGAAGAATGCCCTGACAAAGGCTAGGGGCCCTTCACTCCCAGTGGTTTAACCGCGCTATCGGGTGTCCAACCCGACTATTTCGATGTCCCCCGCGCATATACATACACATGCCCCCATGTATATACACATATACATATACATACATATGTACAGGTGTATATACATATTTACACACTTTTGGATAGCCGTTGATTCTTATACGTTCTTCCGCCCTTTGTCAGGTTTTGTTTTTTGTTGTGCAGGGTGTCCAAAATCACCCTCCTTACTAAGTAAACTTGGTGGGGTTGGTGGTTTAGTCGCCGACGACCCGACCATGCGTCAGGTTGTACTGGGTTACATGTTACCAGTAGCACTCAAGAGTGACCCAGCATATGTATATACATACATACATGATGGCTGCTCCCTCGTTATCGAGTATGGCCATTGCACAAGTAAAAAAAAAAAAACCCCAATGATAATAATAATAATAATAATAACAATAATAATAATGACAACAACAACAACAATAATAATATACACATATATATACACACAGACATAAACATATCTACACACACACACACACACACGATAGCAATTAACAGCGTTGCGATCAAATGTGGCCTTTTAGCCACATAGCTTAGTTGTCAGCGACCTCACGGTCAGAACTAGACGAACCTGGAAACAGAGGCCAACCTGGAGAAGAAAGATCTGGAAGCTGAAAGACCCCTCAGCCAGTAACAGATTTAAAGATATTTTACTCAACGCCTACGACAGTAGAGAAGAACAAATAGAGACATTCAATGTAAAAGAGCACTGGGAGTTCCTAAAAAATAACTTACTAGAGGCGACGGATGAGGTCTGTGGCTGGAGTAAGACCACAAGCAGGAGGAGAGTGACTTGGTGGTGGAACAATAAGGTAGATGAGGCAGTTAAGGCCAAGAGACAGGCATGGAAAGAATGGAAGAACGGGGGGAGCAGGGGGAGCAGGGTACATTACATAGAGACCAAGAGAGAAGCTAGGCGACAAGTATACTTAACTAGGAGGGAAGCAGAGGATAGAAAATTCAAGCATGTTTTACAACGTGAGGACCAGAAACAGGAGGTGTTCAAGATTGCGAGGCAGCGTGTCAGAGAGAATTGTGATGTCATTGGAGAGAAGTGTATCCGGAATGATAAAGGTGAGCTTGCCCTCACAAGTGCTGAGAAGAAAGATGCATGGAAGAGTCATTATGATAGATTACTAAATGAGGAGAATGCATGGGAAGAAGAGACCCTACCCAAGTAGACCCTATAGAGGGGCCAGCAGTACAAGTCAGCAGCAGCGTAGTAAGTAAGGCAATCAAAGATATGAAGATGGGGAAGGCAACCGGTCCATCGGGTATAGCTGCCGAGATGCTGAAGGCATCTGGGTCTGTAGGTCACACTATAACCACACGTATTGTTAACCAGGTAATACTAGAAGGTGTCATACCAAAAGATTGGTGCAGTAGCATCATTGTCAACTGCTACAAAGGTAAAGGTGATGCACTCGATAGAGGAAACTATAGAGGTATAAAGCTGATGGACCAGATCATGAAAGTAACAGAAAGAGTTATAACACAGTTGATTAGGGACCAGGTGAAACTAAATGAGATGCAATTTGGGTTTGTACCAGGAAGAGGCACCACTGATGCCCTCTTCCTTGTGAGGCAGTTACAGGAAAAGTACCTAGCTAAAAGTAAGCCACTCTACCTGCCATTCGTCGATCTCGAGAAAGCCTTTGACAGAGTTCCACGTGCTGTAATCTGGTGGGCTCTTAGAAAACTAGGAGTAGATGAATGGCTTGTGAAAGCTGTACAAGCCATTTATAGGGGAGCAGTCAGCAAAGTTAGGATTAGCAATGAGTATAACGAGGAATTTAGCGTACAGGTCGGTGTCCACCAGGGCTCTGTACTTTGCCCTCTCCTGTTCATCATAGTCCTGCACACAATAACGGAGGAGTTTAAGACCGGATGCCCATGGGAACTCCTGTATGCTGATGACCTCGCACTTATAGCTGAATCTATGGTAGAGTTAGAGAAGAAATTCCAAACTTGGAAGCAGGAACTAGAAAGAAAGGGTCTCAAAGTCAATACGACAAAGACTAAGGTCCTTGTAAGTAAACGAGAAAATAGAACCCAGATCCCCTCAGGGAAATGGCCTTGCTCAGTATGTAGGAAAGGTGTAGGTAGGAACTCCATTCTCTGCCCTAAATGCAAACAATGGGTACACAAGAGATGTAGCGGGATCTCAGGAAGCTTAATTAAGAATGTAGGCTTCACATGCAGCAGCTGTGCTGAAACAGCAAGCAAACAACCACAGGAAACAAGTACCACCAATCTCTGGGAGGGCTCTGTAGAGACAGTAGGCAGCTTCTGCTACCTAGGTGACCGAATTAGCAGTGCAGGTGGGTGTTCAGAAAGTACAATAACTAGGGTAAGAACGGGATGGAATAATTTCAGGGAACTACTGCCACTGCTAGCTGCAAAAGGCTTCTCCCTCAAAATGAAAGGCAGACTGTATGATGCGTGTATCCGAACAGCAATGTTACATGGTAGTGAGACCTGGGCGCTGAAGGTGGAAGACTTACGTAGAGAGAAACGAAGCCTGCATGCTCCAATGGATGTGTAATAGTAATATACGCGAACGACAAAGCATAAATGAATTGAGAGAGAGATTGAGCATAAGAGGCATCAAATCCTGTGTGCAGGAGAGGCAGTTGCGTTGGTATGGACATGTGATGCGTATGAAGGATGACAGCTGCATAAAAAGGTGCAGAGCACTAGAAGTCGATGGAAACCGCGGAGTGGGCAGACCCAAGATGACCTGGGATGAGGTAATAAAAACCGACCTTACCCAATTACACCTCTCAAAGGCGATGACACACGACCGTGACCTCTGGCGTCACGCAGTAATACATCGTCAGACAGCTTGTTACATGTCGCGAGACTGGCGCACAGAACAGTGTGGCCACTTTCGCCATTGAAATATATATCACAGCATTATTATTAAAGGACTTGAACATCTGAAATTACTTCGCTTTTCCTTATTCGATATTTACTCCGTCACTCCTATGTGGAATAAGTACGTTGAGTGCTTGAGTTGAATTGCATCAATGTTTACCCTAAGAATTTAGCTCCAATTAGTTGAGCGCTCTATGATGTAACCGATATGGTGGAGAAGAGAGGAACCAACCATGAGCTACCCCTGGAAATTCCCTCTACCATGGGATGGAAACCGCGGACACTGGACAGACATAATAATATCTTTCGGCAGGATAAATACACGGAAACAAAGATAAACCCCTATTTTTCTGCACCAAATCGCATTTGAACAGAAGCCCCCTCAATTCACCCTATACATGGACAAATTGACAATAATATGGATCATTTTGCATATATGTACTCTGTGTTTTTGCATTCATTCATTCATTCATTCACTCATTCATTCATTCATTCATTCATTCATTGGTTCTTTTCTTTTGTGTACTTTATATATGTCTTTGTTGGTTTTGTTCCATGTGATGGAAATTACGACTATGTACCCAATTGACTACTACCCGTAATACTGTAATTTACCCTCAGTTCTACTGTACGGCACCATCATTCGGTATGTAGATAGGGTAACTGTAACATTAGGACCCCTTTCAGAACTTCTTACTTAAACATCTCTCTGCTAATTATTTACTCACTTCAATCTATATATTTTTTCTACTCACCTCAATCTGGATTCTAACTTGAAAAATCTTTAATTGTTTAATTTATAATTGTTAATTTTTTAATTTATAATTTCTGATACTTGATTTAGGATTTTCGATTTTAAATTGTAACTTTTAGTTCTAATTTCACTTATAACTTCCAATATGAAACTATGATACATAGAATTAAATATATACTCTAAGGGGTCGATGGTCAGTTATACTGTCCATGATTAGTGAGAGGTAGTATAGAGACCTGTAAATACTAACACTCTCCCATCCCCACTGGCTTTCGGCTGGGATGGGGAGCAGTAAACTATGGTGCAGGCTTGAATGGGTCATTGTCTGGCTGAGAGAGGGAACTGACTAAGCGAATTTCGTTTAAATCTGTGGTAGCTAATGGTCAACTTCCCCGTGGACCTGCGCCTGCGCAGACCAGTGGGGGTGAATTGGTACTCACAGGGGAACGGATGAAGAACCCAAAAGCACATACTTCGCCCGTTCCCATGTCGATTCAATTTGGATTGCCTCGGAAACAACCTTATTATGTAACAAGCTGTCTGACGATGTCGCGAGACTGACGCACGGAAGAGTGTGGCCACTTTCGCCATTGAAATATATATCACAGCATTATTATTAAAGGCTTTCTAGCATAGAGTTACGTCCCTTTATGATCTGAGTTCAAATCCCGCTGAGGTTAACTTTGCCTTTCATCCTTACGGGGTCGATAAAATAAAGTACCAGTAATGTACTGGGGTAATTGCTGGCCTTGTGCCAATAGTAGAAACAATTATTATTAAAGGACTTGAACATCTGAAACTACTTCGCTTTTCCTTATTCTATATATATATATATATACATACACATATACATATATATATACATATATATATATACATACATATATATATATACATATATATATACATACATATATATATATATATATATATACATATATATACACATACACATATATATATATATACATATATACATACATATATATATATATATACATATATATATATATACATACATGGTGGCTGCCAACTCGTTTTCGAGTACGGCCACTACTTTATATCCATGTAGGAGAACCCCTACCGATGCGCTGAACGAGTGTGACTTTTGAGTCCAGCCAGCGACTTGATAACTCTGGTACAAACACTACACCTGTGACAATTATTGACACATAGTGCTGGGCCCATGGTACCATGTGACAAGTGCAGAGAGATCTCCAGATATAAAGCAATGCCTGTGCCATGAAGCTTTTATAGTGAGCAAAGGCATTGCACAGAGCCAGTCCCACTCTCTTAACCAAGATGATATTTACCAAAAAGTATATATACATACATATATATATATATACATACATATATATATATATACATACATATATATATATATGATGGCTGCCCCCTCGTTATCGAGTATGGCCATTGCACGATATACCATTATTAATAATTATTAATTAATTCTATCATGCAATGCCTGTGCATGAAGATATTTTTTTAAATGAGGAAAGACTGTGCACTGAGCCAATCCCACTCTCTGAGCGACAGTAGCTATAACCCGAAAAGAAGAAAATATCAACATCATCGGTAACTACTGAGCCGCAGGTTTTATATCGGAGTTATCCCAGTTTCCTGAGTTGCCTTCTCCTAGAAGAATGCCCTGACAAAGGCTAGGGGTCCTTCACTCCCAGTGGTTTAACCGCGCGATCGAGTGTCCAGCCCGATTATTTCTATGTCCCCGCGCATGTACATACACATGCACCCATGTATATACACATATACATATACATACATATGTACATGTGTATATACATATTTACACACTTTTGGATGGCCATTGACTCTTGTGAGATCTTCCGCCCTTTGTCGGGTCGGGTCGTCAGCGACTAAACCGGCAACCCCACCAAGTTTACTTGGTGAGGAGGGTGATTTTGGACACCCTGCAGGACAAAAAAAAAATATATATATATACATACACATATATATATATACATACATATATATATATATACATACATATATATATATATATATATATATATATACATATATATATATATATACATACATATATATATATATATATATACATACATCATCATCATCATCATCATCAACGTTTAACGTCCGTGTTCCACGCTTGCATGGGTTTGGACGGGGGTAGTCCCACTTGAGGCAAGAGTGATTGTCTTGCTCGCATAGGACTGTCTGGCAGGTTTTCTACAGTTGGATGCCCTTCCTAACACCAACCACATTTACAGTGTGGGTCTGGGAGGTTTTTACCGTGTTGCCTACACGGCCACATTACAGCGTGGACTGTGTGTTTTTTTGTCGTGACACCTACACGATCTCATTTGTTTCGGCCTCGATGGCGCGGCACCAACATAACTTTACATAGAACGGGGTGGTGTGGATCGGGTGGGGGTGGTGGGACGGGGTGTATTTGTTAGAGATGCCTACTGGCTGGAGTAGGTTTTACTATATATTTAGGTAAGGCGGGTCTTCTCTGTTACTGAGTACCGCCAAAGGTCTCGGTCCAGTGACATTGTCTTGGAGAGGTGTAAGTGTGTGATGTCGGAGTTTATCAGCTCGTCCCAGGTTTTTCTAGGTCTGCCTATTCCGTGACTACCGTCTATCTTTATTGCCCTGCACTTTGTTATACAGCTATCGACTTTCATGCGCATCACGTGTCCATACCAACGTAGCCTTCTCTCGAGTAAACAACATCTGATCCCTCTTATCTCTAATTTATTCCTTAGTTCGTTTATGCTTTGCCGTTCACGTATATTACTGTTACACATCCAGCGGAGCATGCAAGCTTCGTTCCTCTCTAGTCTGCGTATATCCTCTGCACACAATGCCCAGGTCTCACTGCCATGCAGCATTGCTGTTCGTATGCAGGCATCGTACAACCTGCCTTTCATTTTTAGTGAGAACCCTTTAGCAGCTAATAGTGGTATAAGCTCTCTGAACTTTTTCCAACCAGTTCTGACTCTAGCTACAGTACTTTCAGAGCACCCTCCCCCACTGCTGATTTTATCGCCCAGGTAACGGAAGCTGTCCACTATTTCTATAGAACCCTCTGCGCAATTGAAAGAGCTAGTAGTTTGTGGGCACTTGCTGCTACTTATTGCACCAGAGCACCGGCCACATGTAAAATCTATGTTCTTAGTTAGCCTACCTGTGATCCCACTACATCTTTTATGCACCCATACTTTGCATTTAGGACATAAAATGGAGTTTCTACCTACGCCTTTCCTACACACCGAGCACGACCATTTCCCAGAAGGGACCGCCGCCTTGTTTTCTTTCCTACAAACTAGTACTTTGGTCTTAGCCAGGTTAATTTTAAGTCCTTTTGACTCTAGGCCGTGCTTCCATGTTTGGAATTTCTTCTCTAGCTCGGCCATTGATTCCGCTATGAGTGTCAGGTCGTCTGCGTATAGGAGTTCCCATGGGCAGCCTGTCTTGAACTCCTCTGTTATGGCCTGAAGGGCAATAATAAATAGTAGTGGACTGAGAACAGAGCCCTGATGGACGCCGACTTTTACGCTAAACTCTTCACTATATTCGTTGTTAATTCTAACCTTGCTGACTGTTTCTTTATACATGGCTTGTATAGCCCTCACAAGCCATTCGTCAACGCCTAGTTTTCTAAGAGCCCACCAGATAATGGAGCGGGGGACTCTGTCGAAGGCTTTCTCCAAGTCGACAAAAGCTAAGTAGAGGGGTTTACCTTTAGCTAGGTACTTCTCTTGTAGTTGTCGTACTATGAAAAGAGCGTCTGTGGTACTTTTGCCTGACACAAACCCGAACTGCATTTCATCTAGGTCAATTCTCTCTCTGATTAGTTGCGCTATTACTCTTTCCGTGACCTTCATGACCTGGTCGATTAATTTAATGCCTCTATAGTTACTCCTATCTAGGGCGTCTCCTTTACCCTTATAACAGTTAACGATGATGCTGCTATGCCAGTCCTTCGGAACAACCCCGTTTTGTACGACTTGGTTAACTATGCGGGTGACCATGGTGTGTCCCACCGTGCCAGATGCCTTCAGCATCTCAGCAACTATTTCCGAAGGCCCAGCCGCCTTACCAGTCTTCATATCCTTGATTGCCTTACTTATTATACTCCCCTCGACTAACACTGCTGGTCCCTCTATTGGGTCGATATGGGGGAGACTGCCTTTCTCCCAATTATTCTCCTCATTTAGAAGCCTTTCATAGTGACACTTCCAAGCTACCTTCTTATCAGCGTCGGTGATGGCAAGTGTGCCATCGTCGTTTAGTACACACTTCTCCCCGACAATATCACGGTTTTCCTTGACGCATTGCCTAGCAATCCTGAACACCTCACGTTTTTGGTCATCGCGTTGTAGAACATGCTTGAACTTTCTTTCCTCATATATATATATACATATATATATATATACATATATATATATATACATACATATATATATATATACATACATATATATATATATATATACCAGTGGCGAAGGGTAACCTGGAAAGTAGGGCATGCAGTCCATCGCCATGGCGGAAAGTGGGGCTGCGCAGCCTTACCCCTCCCCCTCTCCAATTCCCTCTAAATGGCCCTCCTGGTCAAAGCCGCTTGTAGCGTTATCTTGTGTGTGTGTGTTATCTTTTTCTGTGTCTACGATTTAGTAAGCAGCCAAAATTCTGCTTGCTTCAACCGACGCAATTGATCAACTCAAGATTCTATAGCGCATGCACGCACCCTTCGCCCTTGATATATACATACATATATATATATATACACACACATATATATATATATACATACATATATATATATATATATATATATATATATATACACATATATATATATATACACATATATATATATATACATATATATATATATAGATATACATATATATATAAATGGAAAAGAATGAAATGAAATTTCATTTCTCACTCTTAGTACGGCTGATACATACTTACATACATATATATACATATACATATATATACATATACATATATACATACATACATATATATATATGTGTATTTATTTACTTTATTCTTAACTCTGAAGCCGAGAATCATTCGGTTTCCTAGTTAGAACTTTAGTCTACGACTTCTGCTATACCATTTACGTGGTTTTGTCTTTGCGTGCAATTGTTCTCCACGCTCCACACATGACGTATTATCTTCGTTTTTTCCATTCATTGCCAGAGAACGTCTCTATGAACCACCTAAGAGAACATTAGTCTACGACTTCTTTTATACCATAAACGTGGTTTTGTCTTTGCGTGCAATTGTTCTCCATGCTCCACACATGACGTATTATCTTCGTTTTTTCCGTTCATTGCCAGGGAACGTTTCCACGAACCAAAGTATCGTCTTCCTGTCTTCCTCCGGTTGCAACGTTTTTTGAAATATCCACTTCTGCGTTCACAGATTGACTTTGTTAGTTTCAGAAGATCCCGTTAAGGGTGAAAGCAGCGATTCTTTGCTTAAACTTTAATCTGTTATTTTAATAAATATATATATATATATATATAATTAGTTACCTACCTAGTTATGTGTGCTTACATTCTTTACAAATTATTCCCTGTGATTGTTTCATATGTTTATTTTATATATATATATGTCAATCTATTTCTAGTTGATATACATATATATAGATATAGATATACATATATATACATATACATATATATACATATACATATATATACATATACATATATATATATATATATATATATATATATATATATATATATATATATATATATATATATATATATATATATATATATATATATATATATATATATATATATATATATATATATATATATATATATATATATATATATATATATATATATATATATATATATATATATATATACATATATACAAGCAAACGGATATTTAATTTGTTGGTAATTCAACAAAAATATTTATAACAGATTCGAAGAACTCAACAGATTTTCTGGAGTATAATATCAACGATATTAATAAATGGAAACTATATATTAATAGTTTAACAAATAATATTGGAGTTATCTTTTCCTTTACAATTGAGCAAACATAGGCATAACTTGTATGTTAAATTCTATGTAATTTCGCCAAATTAATAATGTTCTGTAAATATTTTCAATTATTTATGAAACGATTTGAATCTACAAATTGTTCTTCTCTTATAATTTGAACTACATATTTTTCTTAAATATATATTTAAAATGTAAAATCAACATCCTTCGTAACTCATATTAGAAATGTAAACAAATTAATATATGTGTTTTATATCTATACTAGCAGTGGTACCCGGCGTTGCACGGGATAAGGTATTTTGGAACGTGGGCCGCCAACAGACCTAATCGTGGAAAAACTGCATGCCTGGACAATATGTCAAGAAAATAAACCGATGCGTCTGTTTTATATCTATATAATCACCAATAATATTTATATTTATACACTTATTAATCTATATAGATATTTATATAATTACAACCTGTTGTAATATAATAAGATAAAATGTACTTACAACCATAATTCTTCATATAATCTAATTGTAATGATTATATATATAATATAATTCATGATTTTAGCTAAATATTTTTTAAATTCTGGATTGATATTCCACCACTCCAACAAACTTTTAATTTTTAACGTTTCAATCTTTTTAAATTCACGTAAACTGTAATATAAATACAAGCTTTTCTTTCTTTCTTCTTCTTATATATACATATATATATATCCTAATAATTATTTAAATCTACCTAGCGTCTAAAAATAACGTTTTTTTCAGCCCTACACCTCAACCTTATTTGCATATTCATCAAAATAATTTGAAATATTTGTTTTTTCCTCTCTTCCCCTTTTTCCCTTTTTCTCTCTTTCCTTTTTCTCTCTATCCAGGTGAAACTTAAACCGTTAAGGTCTCATTCCTGGATATGTCAATATTTATAAAACAAACTTTGTATTTTATCTGATAACAGTGTACCAAAGTTTTGGTACCCTTGAAATATATATAATAGAATAAATATGGTTTTATAAATATAGTTTCCATTTATTAATATCATTGATATATACATATATATATATACATATGTAAATGTGGTCCACACTGGAAATGTGGTTGGTGTTAGGAAGGGCATCCAGCTGTAGAAAACCCGCCAGACAGTCCTATGCGAGCAGGACAACCACTCTTGCCTCAAGTGGGAAAACTCCCGTCCAAACCCATGCAAGCGTGGAACATGGACGTTAAACGATGATGATAATGATGATATACATATATATCATCATGATCATCGTTTAACGTCTATCTTCCACGCTAGCATGGCTTTAGACGGGAATTGTCCCACTTGAGGTAAGATTGTTCGTCTTGCTCATAGGACTGTCTGGCAGGTTTTCTACGGCTGGATGCCCTTCCTAACACCAACCACGTTTATAGTGTGGACTGGGAGGTTTTTACCGTGTTACCTACACGGCCACATTACAGCGTAGACTGTGTTTTGTTTTGTTGTGACACCTACACAACCTCATATATTTAGGACTGGATGTTATGGTACCAACATAACTTTACAGAGAAAGGGATGGTGTTGATTGGGGCGGCGTGGGGGAGTTGGGGTTGTGTGTTTGTGTGTGTGTGTGTGGGAGGGGGGGTATATTTGATTAAGAGGTGCCTACTGACTGTAGGTTTCGCTTTGTACTTAGGCAAGGTGGGTCTTCTGTATTACTGCATAGCGCCAAAGATCTTGGTCCAGTGACATTGTCTTGGAGAGGTGTAAGTATGTAAGGTCAGAATTTATCATGTTGTCCCAGGTTTTTCTGGGTCTGCCTACTCCGTAGCTACCATCTATTTTGATCGTTCTGCACTTTTTTATACAACTGTTGTCTTTCATGTGCATTACGTGACCATACCAACGTAGTCTTCACTCAAGTAAACAGCATCTGATCCCTCTTACACCTAATTTCTCACTTAGTTCATTTATGCTTTGCCATTTACGTATATTACTATTACACATCCAACAGAGCAAGCATGCTTCGTTCCTCTCTAGTCTGCGTATATCCTCTGCACACAATGCCCATGTCTCACTGCCATGTAACATTGCTGTTCATATGCCGGCATTATACAGTCTTCCTTTCATTTTTAGAGAGAAACCTTTAGCAGCCAATAGTGGTATAAGCTCTCTGAACTTTTTCCATCTCGTTCTGACTCTGACTACTGTACTTTCTGAGCACCCTCCCCCACTGCTGATTTTGTCACCCAGGTAATGGAAAGTGTCCACTATTTCTATAGAGCCATCTGGGCAATAGAAGGAGCTACTATCCTGTGGCCACTTGCTACTTATTGCACCTGAGCACCGGCCACATATAAAATCTATGTTCTTAGATAGCTTACCTGTGATCCCACTACATCTTTTATGCACCCATACTTTGCATTTGGGACATAAAATGGAATTTCTGCTTATTCCTTTCCTACACACTGAGCATGGCCATTTCCCAGAGGGGACCTGTGCCCTATTTTCCTTCCTACATACTAGAACTTTAGTCTTATATATATATATATATATATATATACATATATATACGTGAACGGCAAAGCATAAACGAACTAAGGAAAAAATTAGAGATAAGAGGGATCAGATGTTGTTTACTCGAGAGAAGGCTACGTTGGTATGGACACGTGATGCGCATGAAAGTCGATAGCTGTATAACAAAGTGCAGGGCAATAAAGATAGACGGTAGTCACGGAATAGGCAGACCTAGAAAAACCTGGGACGAGCTGATAAACTCCGACATCACACACTTACACCTCTCCAAGACAATGTCACTGGACCGAGACCTTTGGCGGTACTCAGTAACAGAGAAGACCCGCCTTACCTAAATATATAGTAAAACCTACTCCAGCCAGTAGGCATCTCTAACAAAATACACCCCGTCCCACCACCACCACCCCTACCCCATCCACACCACCCCGTTCTATGTAAAGTTATGTTGGTGCCGCGCCATCGAGGCCGAAACAAATGAGATCGTGTAGGTGTCACGACAAAAAACACACAGTCCACGCTGTAATGTGGCCGTGTAGGCAACACGGTAAAAACCTCCCAGACCCACACTGTAAATGTGGTTGGTGTTAGGAAGGGCATCCAACTGTAGAAAACCTGCCAGACAGTCCTATGCGAGCAAGACAATCACTCTTGCCTCAAGTGGGACTACCCCCGTCCAAACCCATGCAAGCGTGGAACACGGACGTTAAACGTTGATGATGATGATGATGATGATATATATATATATATATATACATATATATATATATATATATATATACATACATATATATATATATACATATATATATATGTTTGTGTAGGTAACACGGTAAAAAGCTCCCAGTTCACACTGTAAATGTGGTTGGTGTTAGGAAGGGCATCCAGCCGTAGAAAACCTGCCAGATGGTCCTATATGAGCAAGACACGGTCACCTGACCCAACTTGCCTCTAAATGGGACCCGTCTAACCCATGCTAGATAGACGTTAAACAATGATGATGATGATATATAAGTTAATAATATATTAAAACTACACCCATGGATTTCTTTACCAAATTACTATTACTACGACTATTACTATTACTACTAATACTACTACTACTACTACGACTACTACTACTACTGCTAGTACTACTGCTACTACTACTACTACTACTACTACTACTACTACTACTACTACTACTACTACTACTACTGCTATTTTATATATATATGTGTTTATATACATACATATATTTATATACATCTAATTTTCTTCTAGTTGGAATGACGCTGTATATAAGATTTCGGCAGGTTGATGAAATGTATCAATCATCGGGAAGAAGACTTTTACTGGTTTTTAATAAATTTGCATTTGGAATTGGACTTCTAGCAGCTGCAGGTGTTAGCATTGTCGCAAACTTTCAAGTAAGTACACTTACATTAATTTCTTTAATTCCTAATAATGCCAATCCAGGGCGGTGGATTGGCATTATTGGTAGAGAGTCGGACACCATGCTTTGAAGCATAGAGTTACGTCCCTTTATGATCTGAGTTCAAATCTCGCCGAGGTTAACTTTGCCTTTCATCCTTACGGGGTCGATAAAATAAAGTACCAGTAATGCACTGGGTAATTGCTGGCCTTGTGCCAAATGTAGAAACAATTAATTTCTTTAATTCCTTTATTTTTCTGTGTGTGTGGGGTCGTAAAATTTTTTAACATATCTATTTTAAATATTTGAGTGTAAGTTTTGGTACAAATTCAATTTTTATTCATTTCCCTTCTTCCCTGTTCAAGCCCAGCCATAACCTTTAACTATAAATCTTTACCCAAAACTACAACTCTAAACACTAACCCAACCCTAACACCCGACTCTTAAGACCTAACACTAACCCTACACCTTGATGCTAAACCCTAAACCATTAATTTTAACAATAAAACGTAAACCTATTCTAAACCCTAACCTTCTCCTCCCCAACCCTTCACCTAAACCCTAACCTTCTCCTCCCCAACCCTTCACCTAAACCCTAATTCTCAATCCTAACCTTGGCAAACTGTTTTTCAGTATTATAATTTCTTATGTTTAAAACATAGAAAGAAGGAGTTTCTTAAAGAAAAAAAGTAAATAAATTATGTGGGGTGATGTGAGTTTCTTATCGCACAACTCAACACATAAGGTCAGTTTTAAGCCTTAAGCATTTAAACCAGCCATATCCAGCCAGAATCTCTTTCTGTTCAAACCAGCTGTAACTAGCCACTCATACTGATATTAAGGTAGCGAATTGATCTAGATGAAATGCAGTTTGGGTTTGTAGCAGGTAAAAATATCATGGATGCTCTTTTCCTTGTACAACAACTACAGGAGAAGTACCTAGCTAAAAGTAAACCCCTCTACTTAGCTGTTGTAGACCTGCAGAAAGCCTTTGACAGAGTCCCCTGCTCCATTATCTGGTGGGCTCTTAGAAAACTAGGTGTTGATGAATGGCTTGTGAGAACTATACAAGCTATGTATAAAGAAACAGTCAATAAGGTTATAATTAACAATGAATATTGTGAAGGATTTAGTGTAAAAGTTGGTGTTCATCAAGGCTCTGTCCTTATCCCCCTCCTATTTATTATTGCCCTTCAGGCTATAACAGAGGAGTTTAAGATCAGCTGCCCATGGGAACTCCTATACGCAGATGATCTAACGCTCATAACTGAATCAATGGCTGAACTAGAGAAGAAATTTGAAACATGGAAGCATGGCCTAGAATCAAAAGGCCTTAAAGTTAACTTGTCTAAGACTAAAGTTCTAGTTTGTAGAAAGGAAAATAGGGCACAGGTGCCCTCAGGGAAATGGCCTTGCTCAGTGTGTAGGAAAGGAATAGGCAGAAATTCCATTTTATGTCCCAAATGCAAACTATGGGTACATAAAAGATGTAGTGGGATCACAGGTAAACTATCTAAGAACGTAGACTTTATATGTGGCCAATGCTCAGGTGCAATAAGTAGCAAGTGGCCACAGGATAGTAGCTCCTTCTATTGCCCAGATGGCTCTATAGAAATAGTGGACACTTTCCATTACCTGGGTGACAAAATCAGCAGTGGGGGAGGGTGCTCAGAAAGTACAGTAGTCAGAGTCAGAACGAGATGGAAAAAGTTCAGAGAGCTTATACCACTATTGGCTGCTAAAGGTTTCTCTCTAAAAATGAAAGGAAGACTGTATAATGCCGGCATATGAACAGCAATGTTACATGGCAGTGAGACATGGGCATTGTGTGCAGAGGACCAGCGCAGACTGGAGAGGAACGAAGCATGCTTGCTCTGTTGGATGTGTAATAGTAATATACGTGAACGACAAAGCATAAAAGAACTGAGAAATTAGGAATAAGAGGGATCAGATGCTGTTTACTTGAGAGAAGACTACGTTGGTATGGTCACGTGATGCGCATGAAAGACAACAGCTGTATAAAAAAGTGCAGGGCGATCAAAATTGATGGTAGTTATGGAGTAGGTAGACCCAGAAAAATCTGGGACGATTTGATAAATTCTGACCTTACACACTTGCACCTCTCTAAGACAATGTCACTGGACCGAGATCTTTGGTGCTACGCAGTAATACAGAAGACCCACCTTGCCTATGTACAAAGCGAAACCTACAGTCAGTAGGCACCTCTTAGCCAAATATACACCCCAATCCACTACCCCTACCCTATCCTCCCACTCCCACTAACACCACCCTCTCTCTGTAAAGTTGGTACACAATATCCAGTCCAAATAAATGAGATCGATATCGTGTATGTGTCACGACAAAAAAACACACACAGTCCATGCTGTAATGTGGCCATGTAGGTAACACGGTAAAAAGTTCCCAGTTCCACACTGTAAATGTGGTTGGTGTTAGGAAGGGCATCCAGCCATAGAAAACCTGCCAGATAGTCCTATATGAGCGAGACATGGTCACCCGACCAACCTTGCCTCAAGTGGGCAACTCCCGTCTAACCCATGCTAGCCTGGAAGATGGACGTTAAACGAAGATCATGATGATGATGATGATGATGATGATGATGTTCTCAAAATAAATAATATTAAAATCTTATAGATTTGATATGTGGGATAAATTGTGTGACAGGTAAAGCCTTTATCGCAAAAATACAATAGTAAATATAGAGTAATATAAATGCTAAAGGGTTAATTTACTAAGATATATGATATTAAATAGGATTCTTACCTTTAAAAATTAAAACTAATATTTTTGAAGTAGCAATTACACCAAATTAAAAAAAAAAAAAAAATATCAGGATGCAGTGAGGAAATATAGCATAACCTTCTACTTCAAATCCAATTTGGCTACAATCAAACATACACAGACGATATATTCAGAATGCAGTGAATACCAATGTGATTGGTCGTAATTGTTTTCAACTCTACCTAATCAGTCATATTATACACAAACAAACATACATAAATATTTTAACCCTTTAATGTTCAAACCGGCCAAATCCAGCCAGAATTCTCTACCTTTTTCTGTTGAAACTGGCTGTAACTGGTCACTCAAACTGATGTTAAAATAAATACTTTCAAAATCTCATAGATTTGATAATATGTGAGATAATTATGTGAGATAAAGCCTTTACCATGAAAATATAATAGTATATATAGAGTAATGTGAATGCTAAAGGGTTAAACGTAGGATATCAATATGTTTTCACAAGAACCCTTATATAAAGATAGATGTAAGATGAAAGGAATTTAATGTTTATATAATTAATGGTTTCTCATTTAGGCACAAGGCTAATAAATTTTTTCGGGGTAGGAGAAAGTCAATTAAATCGACCCCAGTGTGTTACTGGTACTTTATTTTATCAACCCCATAAGGATGGAAGGCAAAGCTAACCTCGGCAGGATTCGAACTCAGAACGTATAGGGCCGTAATTCTATGCTGCAAAGGATGGTATCCGAAGTTCAACCCATACTTCCAATCCAAAATTTTGTTCACTGAAAATACACATTTGCCATTATAAAAACAATTTTCTCTTTTTATATAGAAACACACATAAATTGACAGTGAATTCTAAAACAGAATATGATTAATCGTAATTATTTAGACCCCATCTCCACCACATAAATACATACACGTTCATTTTCTCTCTTTTTTTTTTTCTTTTCTTAATTTGAAAACTATTTCCTTTTGTATTATCCAAACATTCTTCATTAATAAACTTAAGTTATCTAATTTATGAGGAAATGTCACATAGCTTATGACCTTCTCCTTGAGGAGATGCGTTCCTCTACAACATTTCAAATGCCTAAAAGTACAAAACTATTACGATAACTTGGGACATACATTCATTGACTCTTATATGTGGTTTCTGACTTAGGCACAAGGCCACTAAAACTGGGAGAAAGTTGATTAAATCAACCCCAGTGTGTTACTGGTACTTTATTTTATTGATCCGGTAAAGATGAAAGGCAAAGCTAATGTTGGTCAGAATGTAAAATGCCATGAAGCGTGTTGTCCAACAATGGTACTACCAATCCACCACCCTTTTTACTACATAACGGTTTTCACCACATTTCATTAATGCTTCATCGTTCGTGCATGCTCCTATTACATTACTATTGGAGAATGCTTGCCTCACTTCTTTCCAATGTTGCTAGGTCCTCTACACACAAACTCCATGTCTCCTTTACATATAGTATAGCTGTCGACATACAGGCCTCTTATTATCTGCCTTTCATTTTGAGCGAAAAGCCTTTTTTAGCTATCTACGACAGTAGTTCCCTGAACTTATTCTTAGCCATTTTTGAATGTATTCTTGGCGCGATCACTTTGGAAAATTTATTGTCTAAATTTGAGCTAACTTCCTGAAGAGTCCGGTGCTCTAGGTGTCCGATGCTATCGGATATCTTAAAATCCGGACGAAACCATGGTAGAGGTAACTAAATATGTTCACTTTTCTCCTGGTTTATTTTACACCTAATTATGTTTGGTTGACTGTATATCTGAGCGATTCATAAACGCTGTCGAAATACTCCATAAATATTCCGTCGCAACCGACGCGAAGGGCTGCTTTCGGTTATTTGTCGGAGATTTCTTCATAGAAGCCTTTATTCTTATAGCTTGGTCTAATCGATTTTTTATATGGTTAATTATGCTAATTGGGAGAGGAAATGGTATATATTTTATCTGGTGATTCTATAGACATGTTTTATGATATATATATATATATATATATATAGAGAGAGAGAGAGAGAGAGAGAGAGAGAAGCTCACACACACATATATACATATTTAAACTGATCCCAGAATACTTTTAAATATTTAATATCTGATAAGTTATCATCATCATCATCATCATCATCACCGTTTTACGTCCGTTCTTCCACGCTAGCATGGGTTAGACGGGTTGTCCTGTTGTGGGCAGTGTCTGGTCGGCTGACCATGCCTTGCTCATACAGGAACTGATCTGGCTTGATTTCTACAGCTGGATGCCCTTCCTAACACCAACCTCATTTACAGTGAGTGCTGGGTGCTTTTTCGTGGCGCCTACACGTCCACTTTACAGTGTGGGCTGGGTGCTTTTTTGCCGTCGCACCTCCACGACCACCTTGCAGTGGGGGGTGTGGGGGCATATTGTCTATATGCTTCAGCTTGTACCCATGGGAGGCCGGGTACTCTGTATTACTGCGTGACGCCAGAAGTCACGGTCGTGTGTCATTGTCTTTGAGAGGTGTAATTGGGTAAGGTCGGCTTTTATCACCTCATCCCAGGTCGTCTTGGGTCTCCCCACTCCGCGGTTTCCATCAACTTCTAGTGCTCTGCACCTTTTTATGCAGCTGTCATCCTTCATACGTATCACATGTCCATACCAGCGCAACCGCCTCTCCTGCACACAGCATTTGATTCCTCTTATGCTCAGTCTCTCTCTTAATTCATTTATGCTTTGTCGTTCATGTATATTACTGTTAAACATCCATTGGAGCATGCAGGCTTCGTTTCTCTCTAATCTACGTAAGTCTTCCACCTTCAGCGCCCAGGTCTCACTACCATGCAACATCGCTGTTCGGATACACGCATCATACAGTCTGCCTTTCATTCTGAGGGAGAAGCCTTTTGCAGCTAGCAGTGGTAGTAGTTCCCTAAACTTCTTCCATCCCGTTCTTACCCTAGTTATTGTACTTTCTGAACACCCACCTCCGTTGCTAATTCGGTCACCTAGGTAGCAGAAGCTGTCTACTGTTTCTACAGGGCCCTCCCAGAGATTGGTGGTACTTGTTTCCTGTGGCTGTTTGCTGCTTGCTGTTTCAGCACAGCTGCTGCATGTGAATCCTACATTCTTAATTAAGCTTCCTGATATCCCGCTACATCTCTTGTGTACCCATTGTTTGCATTTGGGGCAGAGAATGGAGTTCCTACCTACACCTTTCCTATATACTGAGCAAGGCCATTTCCCTGAGGGGATCTGGGTTCTGTTTTCTCGTCTACTTACAAGGACCTTAGTCTTTGTCATGTTGACTTTGAGACCCTTTCTTTCTAGTCCCTGCTTCCAGGTTTGGAATTTATTCTCTAGTTCTACCATAGATTCAGCTATGAGTGCGAGGTCATCAGCATACAGGAGTTCCCATGAGCATCCAGTCTTAAACTCCTCCGTTATTGCCTGCAGGACTATGATGAACAGGAGAGGGCTAAGAACAGAGCCCTGGTGGACCCCAACCTGTACGCTAAATTCCTCGCTATACTCATTGCTAATTCTAACTTTGCTGACTGCTCCCCTATACATGGCTTGTATACATGGCTTTCACAAGCCATTCATCTACTCCTAGTTTTCTAAGAGCCCACCAGATTACAACACGTGGAACTCTGTCAAAGGCTTTCTCAAGGTCGACAAATGCCAAGTAGAGTGGCTTACTTTTAGTTAGGTATTTTTCCTGTAATTGCCTCACAAGGAAGAGGGCATCAGTGGTGCCTCTTCCTGGTACAAACCCAAATTGCATCTCGTCTATTTTCACCCGGTCCCTAATCAGCTGTGCTATAACTCTTTCTGTTACTTTCATGACCTGGTCCATCAACTTTATACCTCTATTGTTTCCTCTGTCTAGTGCATCGCCTTTACCTTTGTAGCAGTTGACAATGATGCTACTGCACCAATCTTTTGGTATGGCCCCTTCTAGTATTACCTGGTTAGCGATACGTGTGGTTATAGTGTGACCTACAGACCCAGATGCCTTCAGCATCTCGGCAGCTATACCCGATGGACCGGTTGCCTTCCCCATCTTCATATCTTTGATTGCCTTACTTACTACGCTGCTGCTGACTTGTACTGCTGGTCCCTCTATAGGGTCTACTTGGGGTAGGGTCTCTTCTTCCCAGTTATATCTAATGCAACAATTATAAAATTATTCATTTTGTCGGATTAAAGAAAAAAATAATCTCTACTTCTGTGCATTTTTACCTCCACTTTTTAACTATATATAGATTTCCGTCATTACGCTAACAGAAGTCTGATGAGCTTTTGATTCTAGAGTTGGGCCCGATCGATACAGATCAAACCTTGAGCTGATCAATCGTGAAACATATGTCACACCTCAATAAATTTGACGCCTCATCCATATTATTATTTGTATTATCACACTCTGCTTAGTACAACCTCAAAGTACCTACTGGAGACTACACAACGAGTGCTCACTTTGGGGAACCTACAGTAACTTGACATTACTATATATATATATATATATTTATATATATATATATCACGATAAACTAACGGAGCCATAGACTCTCGTTATTCCCTGTCAATAATGTGCTCAAAGGAAAAGGAATCCTGAGCTCTTTAAAATACAATATGTTGAAAAGGTAACACACTAGAGAGAGATAGTGCGCCAACAATAAAACAGGGAAAAACCACCAGTGTATGGAATCTATAACCTATGGAAGGCAGGGTAGACACACAATAGTTAAAAATATAAATACAAATGTATATACAAATGTATATACACACCTCTATAACTATATAACACACGCGTACACATCCAAAGAGATCTGTTTCACCAGGAAGTTGTTGACTGAAATGGAATAGCCCATGGTTCATCAGCGCGTGCAAGACTATACATTCCAGACAACTCTAAGAGAATCTAAAGCGACTGTCCAGCTACACGCGGCAGAGAGATTTCACAGCATGTTTAGGGCAGTGAACCAGTGGTATCTGAGGGATGAGCTGCTAGAAAGGGCAGCCCAAAAACCACTCAAAGAAGTGTGCTCAACCAAACACGTGTGTTATATAGTTATAGAGGTGCGTATATACATTTTAATTTATATTTTTAATTATTGTGTGTCTACCCTGCTGTCCATAGATTTTAGATTCCATACACTGGTGGGTTTCCCTGTTTTATTGATGTCACACTATCATCATCATCATCATCGTTTAACGTCCATTTTCCACGCAAACATGGGTCTGGACGGGAATTGTCCCACTTGAGGCAAGATTGGTTGTCTTGCTTAGGACTGTCTGGCGGGTATTTTACGGCTGGATGCCCTTTCTAACACCAACCACGTTTACAGTGTGGACTGGAAGGTTTTTACCGTGTTACCTACACTATATATATATATATGTATAAATATAAATTCAGCGAGAATCATATTTCGGCTGGTAGAACAAGCGAAACGTAACGCAAAATCATAGAAATGCTGGCAAGCGCTCCAATAGTTAAGAAAACTAGAGCTAAACAATATGTTAAAACGCCATACAAACTGAAAAGTGGTCAAGAAGGCATTAACCACCTAAGCCAAAAAACAATTCAAGCTAAACAGGTCAAACAAAATAAATAATAAAAACTAAATAAATGATAAAAACAATATATATATATGTATGTGTGTGTGATATATGTGTATTTGTCTAAGTTAAAATGTCTGCTAAACTGGCAAAGTAAGACCTGCTGAAGTAGGAAACACTTAGAGAGGAAATTATGTCCTCTTGACCTTTCAGGTTATCCATGTTAAGGTAGGGGACAAAACCTAATTTGCTGCCTGTCTCTGGAAACTAACTTGGTTTTCTTTCTCTTTGATAACCACTACTAACTGAACTCTCTCTCTCTCACATACACTCATATATGGAGTGATGGGGTGAATTAGAAAGAGGTAGGGGTAAACAGGAAGATGTTGTATAAGACTATATGTATGTAATGTATCTATCTATCTATCTATATATGGGGTTTGAGAGAGGAGGGGTAATGAAGAAGGTGTGTGTATATATAAGCTATAAATAGACATTAATAAAAAAAATAGAAACTGAAACATTCTTTCACACACACACACGCACACACACATACATGCACATACATACACCTACATGCATGTTCATATTGTAGGCGTAGACATGGCTGTGTAATTAAAAAGTTTATTTCTGTCACATATAGTTTGATCCCACTAATATATGATCCCTTGACCTGACTGATTAATGCCTTCTCAATAAAATTGGTTGATAAAAGCTATGCAGATGCCTGTCAAAGTATATTGTTATACTTTGGGAGGGTCATGCTGCCAATAAAAACACGCACCTGTTGGTTTTCACTTCAATTTATTATGAATTTCTGGTTGGCTGGTTGGTTGGTTCCATAAGCGGAAGGTTGTTTATATATTGTCAAAGCTCTTTCGTCACACATTCTGTGACCTCCTCGGTGACTGAATTCTTATTTTGTGTCCCTCCTTTATTGTCCTACATCATCTTGTTTTCGGATAAGAAATCTTTCAAAACAAATTTGATATATATATATATATATATGTGTGTGTGTGCATGTGTGTGTGTGTGTGTGTGAGTGAGTGTGTGTGAATTGGCAGTATCGGTAGAGGGTCGGTCGCCATGCTTTGATGCATAGAGTTACGGCCCTTGCCATTCTGAGTTCAAATCCCGCCGAGGTTAACTTTGCCTTTATCCTTACGGGGTCGATAAAATAAAGTACCAGTAATGCACTGGGCAATTGCTGGCCTTGTGCCAAAAGTAGAAATAATTATTTTCCTTACATCGCTTCTTCTTCTCACACTGAAATAATTGTTTCTACTTTTGGCACAAGGCCAGCAATTAATCCAGTGTATTTCTGCTGCTTTATTTTATCAACCCCGTAAGGATGAAAGGCAAAGTTAACCTCGGCAGGATTTGAACTCCGACTGCAAAGGGCCGTAACTCCATACTGCAAAGCATGGCGTCCGACCTTCTACCGATACTGCCAAATGGAGGTAAAATGGCCGCCTAGACAAGATATACAACTAACAGCTTTTACAGAGTCTAATCTGTACTGTTAGTGCTGGAAGTTGTATTCTTCATTATGGGAGTATTCTAGATTCTATGTGTCTCAGTGCATCATAAGTTCCAGAAATACTAAGAATGTTGCCTAAATTATAACTCTATCCATATTGAGTGAGTGGAGAGTTGTGCTGCAATGCAGCTTTAAGTGACACAATTCATTTAACTGTTGCGAACAGCTACAAGAACTTCTAGAAACATTTTGTATGGTGTTTGGTTAAGAATATCTTGTGAAAATATCCAACAATGTCATCTGAAAGTAGACAGGAAAAACAAAGTGAAAAGGTTAACACACCAGTCTTCTGATGTTAAAGGAAGAATATTTTATAATGGAAATGTTATATTTACTGTCAACGTTTGCATGAAGCAAATGTTGGAAAACCTGAAATGAAACCTTTAGTATAACTAAATATATTAACTGATGAGAAACTTTGAGAGATTTCCAAATGTTTGTATTAGAGAATATTGTTGACAACTCTACAATGGCAACAGAAGAAAGATGTTTGCAAACTCAAACATATGAAAACGTCTTATGTCTCAAACATGACTTGTTGATTTAACCCTTTAAGCATTTAAACTGGCCAGAATTCTCTCACTTCTTTCTGTTCAAATCGAACGTACATTAAGACTGAATATTCAATTACATCTTGCTAGAGAAAATAATTTTGATAGTATTATTATAAATTTTATGTATAAAAACTACACAAGGCTTGTTTATTGGCTCATTAGACTTACTGTTGCTTTGTATATAGTAAATTGTTATTTGGTCATTCTAGTAGACAGAGAATAAAGTATTTATGAAAGTTTATCAGTAGTCATATATAGATAGCTTCAGATTACCCCATTATCTTCAATTATGTTTTCATTATCAAGGGCTAAGATAGAGGGTTTCTACTCTGAAGTCCTGCTGTTCAGATCTCCTGAGAGTTTCTTACCACTGTTTGTTCATATCTCATCAAAAGTATATTATTCCACAAAGAAAAACTTACAACTATCATTTTATATCATTATCTTCATCCAGCTACTGTATATCTTTAGGCTGTCCGTGTCTCACTACCATGCAACATCACACTTTAGTTGGTTCCTGAAAATGTTCAAATGTGTTCTTATTCTAGCTACTATACTTTCAGAACAACCTCCTGCACTGCTAATTAGGTCACCTGGGCAACAGAAGCTATCAACTACTTCTCTGACATGGTCCTGGGATTGGAAAAAATATATTTCATTAGTGCTTTTAGTAGCAACTATCTCAATACATCTACTACATACAAAGTCTACCTTTTCTATTGACCTGCCTGCAATCACACTACACATCTTGTGTATCCATATCTTACATTGTGTACATAGTATAGAGTTCCTACCAACTCCTTTCCTACATATTAAACACAGTCATTTCCTTGATAGAATCAGAATCTTGTCTTCTTTCCTCAATACTAACTATATATATTTTCATATTTGAAATTTCTTTCTTTTTTTTTTCTGTGTATTTTACAGGAATCTAATGTACTGGTGGGCCATGTCGTCGGTGCTGTCTTGGCATTTGCTCTTGGAACTCTGGGATATGGATGGATGCAAACGATAATATCATATCGAACGCGACTTCCTGGATCTACACACACACTCTGTCATTTTCGATTGACATTATGTATATTTGGTTCAATTCTTTTCTTAGTCGGTATCCTTTTAATATTTAAAAACAATTTTAAAGAGCATTAGTAGCAGGAGGAAGAGCAGTAGAAGTATTACAGCAGTTATTGTTGTGGTTGTTGTCAACCAAGATTGAGCAGTCGTATGATACAGAGGTGGACAGCCAAACTATTAGGTGTAACCCACAAGTCCATCTTCTCAGTTATACCAAGTCTGCACTTAGTTGAGGACCATAATGCACAATACAGCATGCAGTCATGAATTTATGAAATGCAACATGATTGTTTGATAGGTCTGATGCTGAGCACTGCATGGCTAGAATGAAAATCAGTGCTGTGAAAACTGAGACACTTGTCCTCTCAAGGATGCCTGCAAAGTGCACCCTACATGTGAATGGAGTTCTCTGAAGTAGGTGGAGAAGTTCAAGTATCTCGGGGTTGTGTTCAAAAGTGATGGAAGCTAGGAGACTGAATTAAGTGCAAGAATTGCAAAAGCTGGTGCTGTAATGCACCAGCTTCAACATTCAGTAATGAGAAGAAGGGAGGTAGGTGTAAAAGCCAAACTCGCTATCTTCAATTTGGTAATCGAGCCAACCCTTACCTATGGTCATGAATCTTGAGTAATGACCGAAAGAATAAGATAGCGAATATCTGTATACATATATGTCTACATATATGTCTATCTATATATATCATCATCATTTCATTTTACGTCCGCTTTTCCCTGCTTGCAAGGGTGGGACGGGAACTGATACTGGCTTGATTTCTACAGCTGGATGCCCTTCCTAACACCAACCTCATTTACAGTGAGTGCTGGGTGCTTTTTTGCCGTGGCACCTACACGACCACTTTGCAGTGGAATGATAAGGACCTCAGTCCCTAGCATCTCATTTCTACAGCTGAGTAAACTGGAGCAATGTGAAATAAAGTGTCTTGCTCAAGGAAACAACACACCACCCGGTCTGAGAATTGAACTCACAACCTTTCGATTGCAAGGGAGAGAAGTTGGGTGCGGATGTATTCATGTATACATGTGTGTGTCCGCATGTATCTGTGTGTTTCTATATATATATATATATATATATATATATATATATATATTATATATATATATATATTATATATATATATATATTATATATATTATATATATATATATATATGAAGCACGGCCTAGAGTCAAAAGGCCTTAAAATTAACCTGGCTAAGACCAAAGTACTAGTTTGTAGGAAAGAAAACAAGGCGGCGGTCCCTTCTGGGAAATGGTCGTGCTCGGTGTGTAGGAAAGGCGTAGGTAGAAACTCCATTTTATGTCCTAAATGCAAAGTATGGGTGCATAAAAGATGTAGTGGGATCACAGGTAGGCTAACTAAGAACATAGATTTTACATGTGGCCGGTGCTCTGGTGCAATAAGTAGCAGCAAGTGCCCACAAACTACTAGCTCTTTCAATTGCGCAGAGGGTTCTATAGAAATAGTGGACAGCTTCCGTTACCTGGGCGATAAAATCAGCAGTGGGGGAGGGTGCTCTGAAAGTACTGTAGCTAGAGTCAGAACTGGTTGGAAAAAGTTCAGAGAGCTTATACCACTATTAGCTGCTAAAGGGTTCTCACTAAAAATGAAAGGCAGGTTGTACGATGCCTGCATACGAACAGCAATGCTGCATGGCAGCGAGACCTGGGCATTGTGTGCAGAGGATATACGCAGACTAGAGAGGAACGAAGCTTGCATGCTCCGCTGGATGTGTAACAGTAATATACGTGAACGGCAAAGCATAAACGAACTAAGGAATAAATTAGAGATAAGAGGGATCAGATGTTGTTTACTCGAGAGAAGGCTACGTTGGTATGGACACGTGATGCGCATGAAAGTCGATAGCTGTATAACAAAGTGCAGGGCAATAAAGATAGACGGTAGTCACGGAATAGGCAGACCTAGAAAAACCTGGGACGAGCTGATAAACTCCGACATCACACACCTACACCTCTCCAAGACAATGTCACTGGACCGAGACCTTTGGCGGTACTCAGTAACAGAGAAGACCCGCCTTACCTAAATATATAGTAAAACCTACTCCAGCCAGTAGGCATCTCTAACAAATACACCCCGTCCCACCACCCCCCACCCGATCCACACCACCCCGTTCTATGTAAAGTTATGTTGGTGCCGCGCCATCGAGGCCGAAACAAATGAGATCGTGTAGGTGTCACGACAAAAAAAACACACAGTCCACGCTGTAATGTGGCCGTGTAGGCAACACGGTAAAAACCTCCCAGACCCACACTGTAAATGTGGTTGGTGTTAGGAAGGGCATCCAACTGTAGAAAACCTGCCAGACAGTCCTATGCGAGCAAGACAATCACTCTTGCCTCAAGTGGGACTACCCCCGTCCAAACCCATGCAAGCGTGGAACACGGACGTTAAACGTTGATGATGATGATGATGATGATTATATATATATATATATATATATATATATATATATATATATTTTATTGTCTCCTACTCTCTTTCGATTTACCTATTCTATCCTTAGAATCTGCTGTATACATATCACTTTCAATGCTTGACCGCTCCACTCACTCCCCTATTGTTCTACAGGCAAGTTCAGCTACCCCTACCTCCCACCAAATACCATGATAGACTTATTTGTGTTTACAACAAATTTTAACCAATCCTCTTGACAACTACAATCTTCCCATATAAGGAAGTACCCCTTGAAAAGTTCGGCTATTTATTCACCAGGCTAAAAATTCTAATTTAGTCCAGAAATAGCCGTCGAAACGGCTTGAGCTCTGCCGTCGGGGTCACACTTTTTCCTATTTTCCACTCTACTACCCTAAGTATTGAGTACTCTGATGTGTTATGGTCCATTTGGTTCCTTACCACAATTCCTTTGTTATATATATATATATATATATATATATATATATATATATATACACACACACACGAGTGTTCTTTACCTTAGTTTTTACGTAGTAACTTCCTGATGAGCAGATCCTAGCCACCAAAGCACTACACGTCAGTAGTTTATCCCAGGTAGGTGATATTGAGTGACGGTGTATTCATTTATCAAATAATTGTTTCTACTATTGGCACAAGGCCAGCAATTACCTAGTACATTACTGGTACTTTATTTTATCGACCCCGTAAGGATGAAAGGCAAAGTTAACCTCGGCGGGATTTGAACTCATTTATCAAATAATTGTTTCTACTTTAGGCACAAGGCCAGCAATTACCCAGTGAATTACTGGGACTTTATTTTACCGACCCCGTAAGGATGAAAGGCAAAGTAAACCTCGGCGGGATTTGAACTCAGACCGTAAAGGGACGTAACTATGCTGGAAAGCATTTATCAAATAATTGTTTCTACTTTTGGCACAAGGCCAGCAATTTCCCAGTGTATTACTGGTACTTTATTTTATCGACCCCGTAAGGATGAAAGGCAAAGTTAACCTCGGCGGGATTTGAACTCAGAATGGCAAGGGCCGTAACTCTATGCGTCAAAGCATGGCGTCCGACCCTCTACCGATACTGCCAATTCACTAAAGCATTTATCAAATAATGGTAGTTAAGACGGGGTGAAATAACCATAATTGTTTATTGCATTATATGTATTTCTGTTACATGGTTATTCATGTGACTTTGTCAGATTCTTCTGCAGTCAATGTTGCAGTAATGCAATCATTGTAATATGCTGGTGACCATACACATCCATCCATGGTGAAGTCGTTCGGTGTATGGATCTTCTCTATGTTAAGTTATAATAGTTTATGTATTAGTTTTCTGATTAGTTATTGTAGTGTTTAAGAATCTCCTAGATTTTGACTGGCCTGTGGCTACTCTCAGTATGTGGTCAATCAGTACATCTGCATTCTTTAGTTTTTTTCATTTTTGAACAGGCGTCGTTATGTCTGGTGATATAAGCAGTTAGAGTTTTAGTTTTCGTTTTAGGACCTCTGTTCAACCTCTATTTATGTCAACCGGGGCAACGCTACCCTGACAAAAACAACATTAACAGCAAAGGCAGCGATGTTTACAATATATAAGATGATTGTCTAATCCATGCTAGCGTGGAAGATAGACATTAATCAATGATGATGATGGCAGTGGTGTTAGAATATATGTAAATATAGTCATTCACCCGCACTTATATATATACTAGCTGAAGTACCCAGCTTCGCCAAGGTTAATAAATGATAAGAGAAGACTGGCAGAAGAGAAAATGTCTGTATTGAATGCATTGTCGTATTTACAGTGTGTGTGTATTGTGTGTGTGTGTGTGTGTGTGTGTGTGTGTGTGTGTGTGTGTGTGTATATATATATATATGTGTGTGTGTGTGTGTGTGTGTGTGTGTATATATATATGTTTGTGTGTGTGTATGTGTAAACCATCGTTGGAATCGGAGACATAGGCTGCGAAACATGATCATCACTGACAACGAACTTGCAGAGAGAATCCCTTATGGTTGCTTCCCAACCTGCTAGAAATAGCAGTCAGGTTGGTTAGCATACGTGGCATGTCCTTCTTCTTTGATGTTATACAATTAGTATCAATAAACTTTACTGGATATACTCTTATCCCAATCCTGTAAATACTTTAAGATTGTCACTTTCCGTTTTTTTTTTGTGTGATACGTGAAGGAACCAACCAACAAATATCTCTCTTTTATATCTCTTTTATTTGTTCATTCAAAATATTTTCCAGCTAATTCTGTCGTACAATATACATGAGCAATCGTTATCTAATGTTTAAAACATAGGAATAGCTGCGATATATGCACCATATCAATCAAAAACGATATGAGAATTGATTACCATACTAAAGCGCCAGTAAGCTTGCTAAGAATCTGCTGATAGAAATGTTAATAAATACATTTGGCTTGGGTAAACTTTAAGATGTTCTTTCATTGTAGGTTTCTTTTCTCAGCCAGTACGTTAAAGAACATTGATAGTTACAACAATAAAGGTTGAACAGAGAACAAATTTTTTAACAAACTTTACAATAATTTGTACAACTATAATGGAAATTCCAAGTAACAGAAAATACATAAATTACATTGTTAGAGCCTCAGAGTATACAATATTTTTTGTTCGGCCCTCGGGAGCAAAGATGAAGAGATTGTTTAGGGAGCTCACCGTAGAGCATCCTACATACAATTGACCATGGTTTTCCCAGATGAAGGCCAGCCACTTTTAGGGTTTGACCCTGAGCTTTGTTGATGGTAATCGCGAAGCTTAGTCTCTCTGTTGCTCTAGTAACATTTTTTCTTCTGGAAAATCTGATCTTGCGGCCAGGCTGGGACTTTTGGGGTGGCATATCGGCAGTAACAATGACGATAAGCCGTCTGTGCTTTCATGAAATAAATACATTTGTTTATATTTTGTTGTTGTGTATGCAAAAATATCTGTACACGAATATATAATTATATATATATTAAAATAACAGATTAAAGTTTAAGCAAAGAAACGCTGCTTTCACTCTTAACAGGATCTTCTGAAACTAAAAAAATCAATCTGTGAACGCAGAAGTAAATATTTCAAAAAACGTTGCAACAGAAAGAAAACAGGAAGATGATACTTTGGTTTGTGAAGACGTTAGGAATGTCATATAACCGGAAATGTTGACATTTGAAAATTTTAAAGAAGTGAATATTTAAATAATGTCTTTAATCTTTTAACAAAATTCAGTAGACAAAAATACCCTCACTTTCTTAATTGGAAAAGTTACATCTATGGTGCAAATTTGGTGCCGTTTGGCGGAAAGCTTGTTACTTACATACGGCTGTCAGCTTTATAGTGTAGATACAGATACATAACCCACATAGACACATTTACATGTTTATATACATACACATACATATACATTCCTAGATGTGTATACGTGTATATTTACGCATATTTCTACATGTACAGACAGGTACATATATTTTTTGCCACCAATCGGAAATAACACCAACAACACCATATGTATATACACAGACACACGCACACACATGCATATACACAGACAGATATGTCGATATATAGCCTTTACACACAGACATATATACCTACATATACAGTAAAGTAATATAGTGTATAGGATAGACCGTGATAGGCAAAATTATAAGGGTATAAAATATAAAGAAAACAGAGAATATTAATGTAAGAAATATAAAAATATAAACATATAGGGAACATAAAGAATATATATATAAAAATATAAGAAAATATAAGTTTAAAAATATGAAAATATATTTGAAGAAAGTTTTTTTTTTGAAATACCTAAAAGTATTAGTAAATATTTCAAAAAATATTTTTAAAATATTATAAAAACCTTTTTACGAAAACAAAAATATATATGAAAATAAAAATAAATGGTAATGTCAGAAAATATGGGATAAAAAAATATAGAAATGATATAAAAATATAATAGAAAGTAGGAAAATATAAACGATATAAGAGAATATATAGAGAGAAATATTAGTTATATGTATAGGCCATTATTTTAGACATATGTATAAGCCGTTATATTAGCTATATGTATAGGCTGTTATAGTAGCCATATGTATAGGGTGTTATATTAGCTATATGTATAGGCCGTTATATTAGCCATATGTATAGGCCGTTATATTAGCTATATGTATAGGCCGTTATATTAGCTATATCTATAGGGTGTTATATTAGCTATATATATAGGCCGTTATGTTAGCCATATGTATAGGCTGTTATATAAGGCATACGTGTAAGCCATTATATTAGCTATATATATAGGTCATTATATTAGCTATATATAAAGACTGTTATATTAGCTATATAGGGCGGTGGATTGGCAGTATTGGTAGAGGGTCAGACGCCATGCTTTGACTTATAGAGTTACGGCCCTTGCCATTCCGAGTTCAAATCCCGCTGAGGTTGACTTTGCCTTTCATCCTTACGGGGTCGATAAAATAAAGTACCAGTAATGCACTGGTTAATTGCTGGCCTTGTGCCTAACGTAGAAACAATTATATTAGCTATATATATAGGCTGTTATATTAGCTATATATATAGGCTGTTATATTAGCTATATATATAGGCTATTATATTAGCTATATATAAAGGCCATTATATTAGTTATATATATAGGCCATTATGTTAGCTATATATATATAGGCCGTTATGTTAGCTATATATATATAGGCCATTATATAAGCTATATATATAAAGGCCATTATATTAGCTCTATATATAGGCCGTTATATTAGCTATATATATATATAGGCCGTTATATTAGCTATATATAGGCCATTATATTAGCTATATATATATAGGCCATTATATTAGCTATATATATATATATAGGCCATTATATTAGCTATATATATAGGCCGTTATATTAGCTATATATATATATAGGCTGTTATGTTAGCTATATATATATAGGCCGTTATATTAGCTATATATATAGGCCATTATATTAGCTATATATATAGGCCGTTATATTAGCTATATATATATTTAGGCTGTTATGTTAGCTATATATATAGGCCATTATATTAGCTATATATATAGGCCATTATATTAGCTATATATATAAGGGCGGTGAATTGGCAGTATCGGTAGAGGGTTGGATTATGCTTTCCAGCATAGTTATGTCCCTTTACGATCTGAGGTTAACTTTGCCTTTCATCCTTACGAGGTCGATAAAATAAAGTACCAGTAATGTACTGGGATAATTGCTGGCCTTGTGCCAAAAAGTAGAAACAATTATATTAGCTATATATATAGGCTGTTATGTTAGCTATATATATAGGCCATTATCTTAGCTATATATATATATAGGCCGTTAACGCGGAAAATGGACCTTAAACGATGATGATGATGCTGATGATACATATATAGGCCATTATATTAGCTATATATATAGGCTGTTATATTAGCTATATATATATAGGCTGTTATATTAGCTATATATATAGGCCGTTATATTAGTTATAAATATATAGGCCGTTATATTAGTTATAAATATATAGGCCGTTATATTAGCTATATATATATAGGCCGTTATATTAGCTATATATATATAGGCCGTTATATTAGCTATATATGTATATATAGGCCGTTATATTAGCTATATATATATAGGCCATTATGTTAGCTATATATATATATATAGGCCATTATATTAGCTATATATATATAGGCCATTATATTAGCTATATATATATATAGGCTGTTATATTAGCTATATATAGCCGTTATATTAGCTATATATATATATAGGCTGTTATATTAGCTATATGTATAGGCAATTATATTAGCTATATATATAGGCCATTATGTTAGCTATATATATAGGCTGTTATGTTAGCTATATATATAGGCCATTATGTTAGCTATATATATATAGGCTGTTATATTAGCTATATATATAGGCTGTTATATTAGCTATATATAGGCCATTATATTAGCTATATATATATAGGCTGTTATATTAGCTATATATATATAGGCCGTTATATTAGCTATATATATATAGGCCATTATATTAGCTATATATATATAGGCTGTTATATTAGCTATATATATATAGGCTGTTATATTAGCCATATGTATTTTGATTAATTATAAAGGTAATGATAATTATAACAGTTATATTAATAATAATTGTTTCTACCTTTGGCACAAAGCCAGCAATTACCCCCAGTTACTCCCAGTTATTAGCCAGCAATTACCCCCAGTTATTACCAGTTATTAGCCAGCAATTACCCCCAGCTATATGTTATCAACCCCGTAAGGATGAAAGGTTAAGTTAACCTCTGCACTAAATCTGCTGGTATTGATGAAAATATAATAATATAAGAATATAGTGATGTATATTACATGCATTATTGGATACACAGAGATATGTTATTTAATATAAGAAAGGGCGGTGGATTGGCAGTATCGGTAGAGGGTCGGACGCCATGCTTTTCAGCATAGTTACGTCCCTTTACGATCTGAGTTCAAATCCCGCCAAGGTTGACTTTGCCTTTCATCCTTACGGGGTCGATAAAATAAAGTACCAGTAATGTACTGGGTAATTGCTGGCCTTGTGCCTAAAGTAGAAACAATTATTTAATATAAGAAAACCATAACATATGTCGCCTATATTACTGCATAATAATCCATTCGCATGCCACCGGCATATCACAGTGATTGCATAACTGCAACAATGATTGCGGAAGCATCTGAGGAAGTCACATGAATAACCATGTAACAAAAATATATATAATGCAATAAACAATTATGGGGCTTTAACCCCGTCGGTGAATTGGCAGTATCGGTAGAGGGTCGGTCGCCATGCTTTGATGCATAGAGTTACGGCCCTTGCCATTCTGAGTTCAAATCCTGCCGAGGTTAACTTTGCCTTTCATCCTTATAGAGTCGATAAAATAAAGTACCAGTAATGTACTGGGCAATTGTTGGCCTTATGCCAAAAGTAGAAACATTTATTATATACATATATATATGTGTATATATATATATATGTATATAGACAGTATATATATATATATATATATATGTATAAATATATATGTATATAGACAGTGTATATATATGTATAAATATACATGTATATAGACAGTGTATATATATATATATATATATATATATATATATATGTATAAATATATATGTATATACAAATATATTACACAAAGAGAAGTGTGTTACACAGTGAGATGTGTGTAAAGAATTATTACAAGTGAGTTTTACCGTTACTGTATAGAGAACAATATCTACAGGTTTAGCAATTAAATAGAAAAAAACTGAGTCAGAATCAAATCTCTGAATTGGAGTTTTAAATTATCAACCTTATAACTATAAGTTTGCTGATACGAATCTCGCTTTGTTTCACCACCGACATGTGCAGTATAACAGGCCACAGGATCCTCAGTCAGCAAATGTGGACACTGTTCACGACACATCTAACCTCATGGATAGAGAGAAAGCTAATATACACGCTGCCCAGAGTAGGGCGAAATCACGTGTTATTTGCATCAAATAACGGCTCTCATGGATTGGGGAAAATGCTAGAGAGGGCAGCCCAACCATTCGAATTTATTAGCTCAACAATTTGGAGCTCGTTAAGTATACAAAGATCGGAATTAAGAGTATTCCGCAGTTCACAATAATAATAATAATAATATTAGCTCAAAGAAGAATAGAGAATTTTCTTCTGAGCTCAAATGCAAATATATTTGCATTTGAGCTCAGAAGAAAATTCTCTATTCTTCTTTGAACTAATACTATTATTATTATTATTGTGAACTGCGGAATACTCTTAATTCCGATCTTTGTATATATATATATATATATTTAATTATGTAATAAACAACACAATATAATTATTCCATTACCCAAGGTTTCACGAAGTCAGACGATTCTAACAGAGGCCTCTGAAGTCGTTCATCAGATAGAAATTTTTAATTTATATATGAAATATGAAATTAAAATCTATTATAAATAAAAGTGAGGCTGAAATAAAATAATGGAGAAAAATTCATGTACACACAGAAACAGAACGTAAAATTAGGGATAAAGATATATAAATATGTATACACACATACATAGGCACACTTATATGAAGAAGTACGTCTACACATACATACAACAAACATTTGTATACATAAAGAAAGCTATATACATATAGACTCATGTGTGTGAAAACTGTGATAGGTGTGTACACACACAT
>OZ024752.1:19552398-19579898 GCA_964016885.1 Eledone cirrhosa | reverse complement strand
ATATATATGTATATATATATATATATGTATATACATATATATATATATGTATATATATATATGTATATACATATATAATTGTATAAGAGATGTCAACATGTATGGGCCTGTTATTTTTATCTAAAGACATTTTTTCCACTTCCATCCCACCCGTCCCCTTAATTTATTTTATTTCTCATTCTTTCTTCTGATGAAGGATTAGCGTCCGAAACGTTAAGACCCTCTTCCTGCTATTTCAAGCGTTAACCTAATATATACCTTCCATATACTGTACTGATTGTGTTGTTATTTCTGTTTACCTTTTACATACATATATACATATATATATATATATATATATATATATATAATTATATATACATATATAATTGTATATATATATCATCATCATCATCATCATCATCATCATCGTTTAACGTCCATGTTTCACGCTTGCATGGGTTTGGACGGGAGTTTTCCCACTTGAGGCAAGAGTAGTTGTCTTGCTCGCATAGGACTGTCTGGCGGGTTTTCTACAGCTGGATGCCCTTCCTAACACCAACCACATTTACAGTGTGGGGCTGGGAGGTTTTTACCGTGTTGCCTACACGGCCACATTACAGCGTGGACTGTCTGGCGGGTTTTCTACAGCTGGATGCCCTTCCTAACACCAACCACATTTACAGTGTGGGGCTGGGAGGTTTTTACCGTGTTGCCTACACGGCCACATTACAGCGTGGACTGTGTGTTTTTTTGTCGTGACACCCACACGATCTCATTTGTTTCGGCCTGGATGTTGTGGCACCAACATAACTTTACATTGAAAGGGGCGGTGTGGATGGGGTGGGGGTGGTGGGACGGGGGTGTGTTTTGTTAGAGATACCTACTGACTGTAGTAGGTTTTACTTTGTATTCAGGTAAGGCGGGTCTTCTCTATTACTGAGTACCGCCAAAGATCTCGGTCCAGTGACATTGTCTTGGAGAGGTGTAAGTGTGTGAGGTCGGAATTTATCAGGTCGTCCCAGGTTTTTCTGGGTCTGCCTACTCCGTGGCTACCGTCTATCTTTATTGCCCTGCACTTTGTTATACAGCTGTCGTCTTTCATGCACATCACGTGACCATATCAACGTAGCCTTCTCTCGACTAAACAACATCTGATCCCTCTTATTTCTAATTTTTCCCTTAGTTCGTTTATGCTTTGCCGTTCGCATATATTACTATTCCACATCCAGCGGAGCATGCAAGCTTCGTTCCTCTCTAGTCTGCGTATATCCTCTGCACACAATGCCCAGGTCTCACTGCCATGCAACATTGCTGTTCATATGCAGGCATCATACAGCCTGCCTTTCATTTTTAGCGGCTAATAGTGGTATAAGCTCTCTGAACTTTTTCCATCCAGTTCTGACTCTAGCTACTGTACTTTCAGAGCACCCTCCCCCACTGCTGATTTTGTCACCCAGGTAACGGAAGCTGTCCACTATTTCTATAGAACCCTCTGCGCAATTGAAAGAGCTAGTATTTTGTGGGCACTTGCTGCTACTTATTGCACCAGAGCACCGGCCACATGTAAAATCTATGTTCTTAGTTAGCTTACCTGTGATCCCACTACATCTTTTATGCACCCATACTTTGCATTTGGGACATAAAATGGAGTTTCTACCTACGCCTTTCCTACACACTGAGCATGGCCATTTCCCGGAAGGGACCGGTGCCTTATTTTCTTTCCTACAAACTAGAACTTTAGACATATCCTCCGCATAGTTCTCGGTGATGTTTCTGCTTCTTCTGCCATTTTTCTCATGGACCTTCTCAGATTACGCCTTATTTTCCCCTCACACTTTTAACGAGTTTTGGTGTTTTTTTTGGTGTTCTTGAGGTGCGAGGGCATCCGGATTGAGGTCTGTCTTTGGTCGAGGAAGTTTCCTTAAATCGATCAATTGTCCTTTTGATCAACATTCTATTGATCTTAAGAATTTTCCCCAGTTTAAATATCTTGGGTGGAGTCAGGCCTTTTTTCATGCTTCTCTATAATGAACTTTCTTTTCAATTCTATGGACATTGCAAATTGTTAATGGCGTAATGTTCTGAAAAATAGTTAATATGGTTATAGTGCATGGATTTGATACAAATATATTAGTTATATTAGCAACATAATGTATTTTTAAATTGATTTAAAACTTTGTAACAGGAATTATGCCCCACCCTGTATATGTATGGAGGCACATGGCTTAGTGGTTAGAGCATTGGTCTTGCAATCGAAAGGTTGTGAGTTCAATTCTCAGACCGGGTGAAGTGTTGTTTCCTTGAGCAAGCAAGACACTTTATTCCACATTGCTTCAGTTTACTCAGCTGTAGAAATGAGATGATAGGGACTGGGTTCCCTATCATTCCACTGTAAAGTGGACGTGTAGGCGCCATGGCAAAAAAGCACCCAGCACTCACTTTAATAGAGGTTGGTGTTAGAACCAGCTGTAGAAATCAAGCCAGAATCAGTTCCCGTCCCAACCTTGCAAGCAGGGAAAAGCGGACGTGAAATGATGATGATATATATATAATTATATATATAATTATGTATACATTTCTTCTGATGAATGAAGACAGACATAAGTATCTGTCTTCAAGAAACCACTGGTAAATGAAATAATTATCTTATGTTGTTTATTACATAACTAAATAAATATATAATTATATATATAGTCATGTATATATATATATATATATATACATATATATATTCATATGCATATAAATGATTGATACAAGAGAGTGTCTGACAAAATATCTTCCGTTCCTCTGAAATTCTTAAAAATTAGTACCAGTAAAAATTAGTACCAGTACTGAGATTCATAAGTTTTATCAGTTAGTCAGAGAAAGGAGACCAGTGTTGATGACACTCCAAGACAGCTGGATTAAAGAGAAGAAATCTACTTCAGACTGCAATAGCGTTGGCTTTTCTTTCTTTTTTTTTTTCTGAGTTTGCAGCGTGTCAGTGGAAGAATTTGTTGGGTTCACAATGTGAACGGTCCTTTTTTATTAGCACTTTCATAGAACCAATTCAGAGAGAGAGAATGGAAGGCAAAGTTGGCCTCGGTGGCATTTTAACTCAGAACGCAAACAGCCAGAATGAATCCCGCAAACCATTCTATGGTTTAGCAATGCTTTAACGATGCTTTAACGACTCTGCTAATTTAGCATCATACTAAAGACAGCCAAGAGCTAGGTTTTTAGATCTGCTTTCCCTGAGGCTCTCTCGTTGGCTTGCTGATAACACTAATATAATAATTAATGAGACAATCTGAAGCAGATTAAGTTAGGACACTGCAGAGATTATGTCCAGCCGAGTTGACTGAAAACAATCAACAAATAAGGAAACATTACTTGATGAAATAGTTAACATAATTAGAATTGACATCTAGTTCAGGCAAATACAAGGGGAGAGGGGGAGAGAGAGAGTGAGGGGGAGAGTATCTCTCATAGATGTGTGTATGTGTATGTTTATATCACAAATATATGTGTATATATATATGTATCTATCTATCTAAGGCGGGTAAAATTCCCGAGATCCATGGACGAGTTCTCTCCAGCGGTCTCTGTCCCTCATTATCGCTGCCATGTCCTGCATCTCCAACAGACCAGTGTCTGTCCTTAGGGCATCAACATACGTTAACCTTGATCTTCCTCTTCTAGTGTGTTCATGTAGGGGCTCCCAAGTCTGAGACTTGGACACTGACCAGGAAACTCACTCAGATGGTGGATGGGTGCTACACGAGAATGCTGAGGATGGCTCTGAACATTAATCAGTATACACTGAGGATGAAAAACTCAGAGCTGTATGGGAGCCTCCCAAAAGTCAGCTCAAAAGTGATACAGAGGAGACTGATGTTGGCTGGACATGCTCACCGACATCCAGAGATATATATATGTGTGTATGTTTATATCACGTTTCCAGCTAGCCAGTGATTGGTTCCCTTCCTTTTTCATGCAAAGTCACATGATTGTCTCAGGGAGAGACTTTAGACTTTTACATCCAAACTCTGAGTCATCGCCTCCCAATTTCTCCTTCCTTTCACTTTTTTCACTTTCTCTTAGTAACCTTTTTTTATGCAAAGACTGTTTCTCAAATATGGTAGGGTGTGGTGTGGTGTGGTGTGGTGTGGTGTGTTGTAGTGTGGTGTGGTGTGGTGTGGTGTAGTAGGGTGTTGTATGGTATGGTGTGGTGTGGTAGGGTATGGTGTGGTAGGATGTGGTGTGGTATGGTAGGGTGTGGTAGGGTATGGTGTGGTGTGGTATGGTATGGTAGGGTGTGGTGTGGTGTGGTATTGTAGGGTGTGGTCTCGTATGGTGTGGTGTGGTAGGGTGTGGTGTGGTGTGGTGTGGTATGGTGTAATGTGGTGTGGTGTGGTATGGTAGGGTATGGTGTGGTATGGTGTGGTGTGGTGTGGTATGGTGTGGTATGGTATGGTGTGGTATGCTAGGGTATGGTGTGGTGTGGTGTGGTATGGTATGGTATGGTGTGGTATGGTGTGGTATGGTAGGGTATGGTGTGGCATGGTATGATGTGGTATGGTGTGGTGTGGTAGGGTATGGTGTGGTGTGGTGTGGTATGGTATGGTATGGTGTGGTGTGGTATGGTGTGGTGTGGTGTGGTATGGTGTGGTATGGTATGGTGTGGTGTGGTATGCTAGGGTATGGTATGGTATGGTGTGGTGTGGTATGGTGTGGTGTGGTGTGGTATGGTATAGTATGGTATGGTGTGGTATGGTGTGGTGTGGTGTGGTATGGTAGGGTATGGTGTGGTATGGTAGGGTATGGTGTGGTATGGTAGGGTATGGTGTGGCATGGTATGATGTGGTATGGTGTGGTGTGGTATGGTGTGGTGTGGTGTGGTGTGGTGTGGTGTGGTATGGTATGGTGTGGTATGGTATGGTATGGTGTGGAATGGTGTGGTGTGGTATGGTGTGGTGTGGTATGGTATGGTGTGGTATGGTGTGGTATGGTATGGTGTGGTGTGGTGTGGTATGGTGTGGTATGGTGTGGTGTGGTGTGGTATGGTATGGTGTGGTGTGGTATGGTATGGTATGGTGTGGTATGGTATGGTATGGTGTGGTGTGGTGTGGTATGGTATGGTGTGGTGTGGTGTGGTATGGTGTGGTATGATGTGGTGTGGTATGGTGTGGTGTGGTATGGTATGGTATGGTGTGGTATGGTATGGTATGGTGTGGAATGGTGTGGTGTGGTATGGTGTATGGTGTGGTATGGTATGGTGTGGTGTGGTATGGTGTGGTATGGTGTGGTGTGGTGTGGTGTGGTGTGGTATGGTATGGTGTGTGGTATGGTGTGGTGTGGTGTGGTGTGGTGCGGTATGGTGTGGTGTGGTATGGTATGGTAGGCTATGGTGTGGTATGGTATGGTGTGGTATGGTGTGGTGTGGTATGGTATGGTAGGCTATGGTGTGGTATGGTGTGGTATGGTGTGGTATGGTGTGGTGTGGTATGGTGTGGTGTGGTAGGGTGTGGTGTGGTATGGTATGGTGTGGTGTGGTGTGGTATGGTGTGGTGTGGTGCGTTGTGGTGTGGTATGGTGTGGTGCGTTGTGGTGTGGTATGGTGTGGTGTGGTATGGTGTGGTGCGTTGTGGTGTGGTATGGTGTGGTGTTGTGCGTTGTGGTGTGGTATGGTGTGGTGTGGTGTGGTATGGTGTGGTGTGGTGTGGTATGGTGTGGTATGATGTGGTGTGGTGTGGTATGGTATGGTGTGGTGTGGTATGGTGTGGTGTGCTGTGGTGTGGTGTAGTATGGTGTGGTGTGGTGCGTTGTGGTGTGGTATGATGTGGTGTGGTATGGTATGGTGTGGTGTGGTGTAGTATGGTATGGTGAGGTGTGGTAGGCTATGGTGTGGTGTGGTGCGTTGTGGTCTGGTATGGTGTGGTATGGTGTGGTGTGGTATGGTATGGTGTGGTATGGTGTGGTGTGGTATGGTGTGGTGTGGTATGGTGTGGTGTGGTATGGTGTGGTGTGGTATGGTGTGGTGTAGTATGGTGTGGTGTGTTGTGGTGTGGTATGGTATGGTGTGGTGTGTTGTGGTGTGGTATGGTATGGTGTGGTGTGGTGTGGTGTGGTGTGGTATGGTGTGGTATGGTGTGGTGTGATATGGTATGGTGTGGTATGGTGTGGTGTGGTGCGTTGTGGTGTGGTATGGTGTGGTGTGGTGTGGTGTGGTGTGGTATGGTGTGGTGTGGTGCGTTGTGGTGTGGTATGGTGTGGTGTGGTATGGTGTGGTGTGGTATGGTGTGGTGTGGTGTGGTGTGATATGGTATGGTGTGGTGTGGTGTGGTGTGGTGTGATATGGTATGGTGTGGTATGGTGTGGTGTGGTGTGGTGCGTTGTGGTGTGGTATGGTGTGGTGTGGTATGGTGTGGTGTGGTGTGGTGTGGTGTGGTGTGGTGTGGTGTGATATGGTATGGTGTGGTATGGTGTGGTGTGGTGTGGTGCGTTGTGGTGTGGTATGGTGTGGTGTGGTATGGTGTGGTGTGGTATGGTGTGGTGTGGTGCGTTGTGGTGTGGTATGGTGTGGTGTGGTATGGTGTGGTGTGGTGTGGTGTGATATGGTATGGTGTGGTATGGTGTGGTGTGGTGTGGTGCGTTGTGGTGTGGTATGGTGTGGTATGGTGTGGTGTGGTGCGTTGTGGTGTGGTATGGTGTGGTGTGGTATGGTGTGGTGTGGTGCGTTGTGGTGTGGTATGGTGTGGTGTGGTATGGTGTGGTGTGGTGCGTTGTGGTGTGGTGTGGTGCGTTGTGGTGTGGTATGGTGTGGTATGGTGTGGTGTGGTGTGGTGTGGTGTGGTATGGTGTGGTGTGGTATGGTGTGGTGTGGTGTGATGTGGTATGGTGTGGTATGGTGTGGTGTGGTATGGTGTGTTGTGGTATGGTGTGGTGTGGTATGGTGTGGTGTGGTGTGATGTGGTATGGTGTGGTATGGTGTGATGTGGTGTGGTGCGTTGTGGTGTGGTATGGTGTGGTGTGGTGGTGTGGTGTGGTATGATGTGGTGTGGTGTGGTATGGTGTGGTGTAGTATGGTGTGGTGTGGTGCGTTGTGGTATTGTATGGTGTGGTATGGTATGGTAGGGTGTGGTATGGTATGGTATGGTGTGGTATGGTATGGTTTGGTATGGTGTGGTGTGGTGTGGTATGGTGTGGTGTGGTATGGTGTGGTATGGTGTGGTGTGGTGTGGTATGATGTGGTGTGGTGTGGTATGGTGTGGTGTAGTATGGTGTGGTGTGGTGCGTTGTGGTGTGGTATGGTGTGGTGTGGTGGTGTGGTGTGGTATGATGTGGTGTGGTGTGGTATGGTGTGGTGTAGTATGGTGTGGTGTGGTGCGTTGTGGTATTGTATGGTGTGGTATGGTATGGTAGGGTGTGGTATGGTATGGTATGGTGTGGTATGGTATGGTTTGGTATGGTGTGGTGTGGTATGATGTGGTGTGGTGTGGTATGGTGTGGTATGGTGTGGTGTGGTGTGGTATGATGTGGTGTGGTGTGGTATGGACCGGTAACTCCTGAGGAGTTATAAGGATGTCATATTGTCATACAGCGTTTCTAGGACAACTTGACAACCTGGCGTAGCCTATCTCTCCAGGCCTGAATACAGTCTCTCCCACAGAAGGATAGAGAGAATGAGAGAAAGGAAGTGAGAAAGAGTTATAGAGGAAGGATCCACCCCAGTACTAGACTGGTACTTTTTTATGCGACTTTGAATGGATGAAAAACAAAGTTGTCCTCGGCGGGATTTGAACTCAGAGAGCTGGAATGAATACTGCAAAATATTCTATACAATGTTGTATTGACTCTGCCTAGCTACAAACATCTCAAGAACTATACAGGGTGCGCTTTCAAACCCACATCTATACAACAAAACAAGTGTAAGAAATAGGTCATATTTATAATTTACTGAAGAAGCCATGTATTCCAAACTTTAAATCATCTTTAGGTGATCTTCTATGTTTGGAGATTCAATATATAATGTCACCATGTATCTCTCTCCCTCTCTCTCTCTCTCTCTCTCTCTCTCTCTATATATATATATATATATATATATATATATATATATATATATATATATATATATATATATATGTATATATATATATATATAGAGAGAGAGAGATACATATATATATATATATATATATATATATATATATATATATATATATATATCAATGATATTAATAAATGGAAACTATCTTTATAAAACCATATTTATTTTATTATATATTTCAAGGGTACCAACATTTTGGTACGCTCTCATCAGATAAAATACAAAATTTGTTTCATAAATATTAACATACCAAAGAAACCTTATCAGTTCAGGTTCAATTTGATATTATACTCCAGAAAATCTGTAGAGTGCTACGAATCTGTTATAAATATATTTGTTGAATAACCAACAATTTAAATATCTCTTTGCTTATATATATGTGTATATATATATACCCTATATCCTCCCACTCCCACCAACAGCACGAGAAAATGAGATCGAGTTTGTGTAGGTGTCACGACAAAAAAACACACACAGTCCACACTGGAATGTGGCCGTGTAGGTAACACGGTAAAAAGTTTCCAGTTCCACACTGTAAATGTGGTTGGTGTTAGGAAGGGCATCCAGCCATAGAAAACATGCCAGATAGTCCTATATGAGCGAGACACGGTCACCCGACCAGCCTTGCCTCAAGTGGGACAACTTCCGTCTAACCCATGCTAGCGTGGAAAATGGACGTTAAACGAAGATGATGATGATATATATATATACCAAGGCGATCTAGAGTATGGCACTCAGGGCACATGCAGTGAGTGCCACTTGAATTGTGGTGCTACCTGGATTAGGATCACTGTCTATTAAAGTCAGTCAGAGAGTGAAAGAAGAAATTTCTTCAGATGTATGATCTATCTTTGATTATCAAGGGTGATGAAAACTATTGTGGCTGGATCATTAAACCATTTATATAAATTATTAGACCTCCATAGGTAAAAATGCAGTGCTGGGAACTACATGACCACGAAGGCATACCTGATAGTATGACTTATCAAATATTTTAATAGGGTTTTAATATCTGTCACAGATCAGTATTACACAGATCACTCCCTTTAATATTTGTCACAGATCAGTATTACACAGATCACTCCCTTAAATATTTGTCACAGATCAGTATTACACAGATTACTCCCTTTAATATTTGTCACACATCAGTATTACACAGATTACTCCCTTTAATATTTGTCACATATCAGTATTACACAGATCACTCCCTTTAATATTTGTCACAGATCAGTATTACACAGATCACTCCCTTTAATATTTGTCACAGATCAGTATTACACAGATCACTCTCTTTAATATCTGTCACAGATCACTCCCTTTAATATCTGTCACAGATCAGTATTACACAGATCACTCTCTTTAATATTTGTCACAGATCAGTATTACACAGATCACTCTCTTTAAAATTTGTCACAGATCAGTATTACACAGATCTCTCCCTTTAATATTTGTCACAGATCAGTATTACACAGATCACTCTCTTTAATATTTGTCACAGATCAGTATTACACAGATCTCTCCCTTTAATATCTGTCACAGATCAGTATTACACAGATCACTCCCTTTAATATTTGGCACGGATCAGTATTACACAGATCTCTCCCTTTAATATTTGTCACAGATCAGTATTACACAGATCACTCTCTTTAATATTTGTCACAGATCAGTATTACACAGATCTCTCCCTTTAATATTTGTCACAGATCAGTATTACACAGATCTCTCCCTTTAATATCTGTCACAGATCAGTATTACACAGATCACTCCCTTTAATATTTGTCACGGATCAGTATTGCACAGATCTCTCCCTTTAATATTTGTCACGGATCAGTATTACACAGATCTCTCCCTTTAATATGTGTCAGAGATCAGTATTACACAGAGCACTCCCTTTAATATCTGTCACAGATCAGTATTACACAGATCACTCTCTTTAATATCTGTCACAGATCAGTATTACACAGATCTCTCCCTTTAATATTTGTCACAGATCAGTATTAAACAGATCACTCCCTTTAATATTTGTCACAGATCAGTATTACACAGATCACTCTCTTTAAAATCTGTCACATATCAGTATTACACAGATCACTCTCTTTAATATCTGTCACAGATCAGTATTACACAGATCACTCCCTTTAATATCTGTCACAGATCAGTATTACACAGATCACTCTCTTTAATGTTTGTCACAGATCAGTATTACACAGATCACACTCTTTAATATTTGTCACAGATCAGTATTACACAGATCTCTCCCTTTAATATTTGTCACGGATCAGTATTACACAGATCACTCCCTTTAATATTTGTCAGAGATCAGTATTACACAGATCTCTCCCTTTAATATCTGTCACACATCAGTATTACACAGATCACTCCCTTTAATATTTGTCACAGATCAGTATTACACAGATCTCTCCCTTTAATATTTGTCACGGATCAGTATTACACAGATCACTCCCTTTAATATCTGTCCCACATCAGTATTACACAGATCTCTCCCTTTAATATTTGTCACAGATCAGTATTACAGAGATCTCTCCCTTTAATATTTGTCACAGATCAGTATTACACAGATCCCTCCCTTTAATATTTGTCACAGATCAGTATTACACAGATCTCTCCCTTTAATATCTGTCACAGATCAGTATTACACAGATCACTCCCTTTAATATTTGTCACTCATCAGTATTACACAAATCACTCCCTTTAATATTTGTCACACATCAGTATTACACAGATCACTCCCTTTAATATCTGTCACAGATCAGTAATACACAGATCCCTCCCTTTAATATTTGTCACAGATCAGTATTACACAGATCCCTCCCTTTAATATTTGTCACAGATCAGTAATACACAGATCACTCCCTTTAATATTTGTCACAGATCCGTAATACACAGATCTCTCCCTTTAATATTTGTCACAGATCAGTAATACACAGATCACTCCCTTTAATTTTTGTCACAGATCAGTATTACGCAGATCTCTCCCTTTAATATGTGTCACAGATCAGTATTACACAGATCCCTCCCTTTAATATTTGTCACAGATCAGTATTACACAGATCACTCCCTTTAATATTTGTCACAGATCAGTATTACGCAGATCTCTCCCTTTAATATTTGTCACAGATCAGTATTACGCAGATCTCTCCCTTTAATATTTGTCACAGATCAGTATTACACAGATCTCTCCCTTTAATATTTGTCACAGATCAGTATTACGCAGATCTCTCCCTTTAATATTTGTCACAGATCAGTATTACGCAGATCTCTCCCTTTAATATTTGTCACAGATCAGTATTACACAGATCACTCCCTTTAATATTTGTCACAGATCAGTATTACGCAGATCTCTCCCTTTAATATCTGTCACAGATCAGTATTACACAGATCACTCCCTTTAATATCTGTCACACATCAGTATTACACAGCTCACTCCCTTTAATATCTGTCACAGATCAGTATTACACAGATCTCTCCCTTTAATATCTGTCACAGATCAGTATTACACAGATCTCTCCCTTTAATATCTGTCACAGATCAGTATTACACAGATCTCTCCCTTTAATATCTGTCACAGATCAGTATTACACAGATCTCTCCCTTTAATATCTGTCACAGATCAGTATTACACAGATCTCTCCCTTTAATATCTGTCACAGATCAGTATTACACAGATCTCTCCCTTTAATATCTGTCACAGATCAGTATTACACAGATCACTCCCTTTAATATTTGTCACAGATCAGTATTACACAGATCCCTCCCTTTAATATTTGTCACAGATCAGTATTACACAGATCTCTCCCTTTAATATCTGTCACAGATCAGTATTACACAGATCCCTCCCTTTAATATCTGTCACAGATCAGTATTACACAGATCACTCCCTTTAATATTTGTCACAGATCAGTATTACACAGATCTCTCCCTTTAATATATGTCACAGATCAGTATTACACAGATCACTCCCTTTAATATTTGTCACAGATCAGTATTACACAGATCTCTCCCTTTAATAATTGTCACAGATCAGTATTACACAGATCACTCCCTTTAATATCTGTCACAGATCAGTATTACACAGATCACTCCCTTTAATATTTGTCACAGATCAGTATTACACAGATCACTCCCTTTAATATTTGTCACAGATCAGTATTACACAGATCTCTCCCTTTAATATCTGTCACAGATCAGTATTACACAGATCACTCCCTTTAATATCTGTCACAGATCAGTATTACACAGATCTCTCCCTTTAATATTTGTCACAGATCAGTATTACACAGATCTCTCCCTTTAATATTTGTCACAGATCAGTATTACACAGATCTCTCCCTTTAATATCTGTCACAGATCAGTATTACACAGATCTCTCCCTTTAATATTTGTCACAGATCAGTATTACACAGATCTCTCCCTTTAATATTTGTCACAGATCAGTATTACACAGATCTCTCCCTTTAATATTTGTCACAGATCAGTATTACACAGATCTCTCCCTTTAATATTTGTCACAGATCAGTATTACACAGATCTCTCCCTTTAATATTTGTCACAGATCAGTATTACACAGATCTTTCCCTTTAATATCTGTCACAGATCAGTATTACACAGATCTCTCCCTTTAATATTTGTCACAGATCAGTATTACACAGATCACTCTCTTTAATATTTGTCACAGATCAGTATTACACAGATCTCTCCCTTTAATATCTGTCACAGATCAGTATTACACAGATCTCTCCCTTTAATATTTGTCACAGATCAGTATTACACAGATCTCTCCCTTTAATATTTGTCACAGATCAGTATTACACAGATCTCTCCCTTTAATATTTGTCACAGATCAGTATTACACAGATCTCTCCCTTTAATATCTGTCACAGATCCCTCCCTTTAATATTTGTCACAGATCAGTATTACACAGATCCCTCCCTTTAATATCTGTCACAGATCAGTATTACACAGATCCCTCCCTTTAATATCTGTCACAGATCAGTATTACACAGATCACTCCCTTTAATATCTGTCACAGATCAGTATTACACAGATCTCTCCCTTTAATATCTGTCACAGATCAGTATTACACAGATCACTCCCTTTAATATTTGTCACAGATCAGTATTACGCAGATCTCTCCCTTTAATATCTGTCACAGATCAGTATTACACAGATCACTCCCTTTAATATTTGTCACAGATCAGTATTACGCAGATCTCTCCCTTTAATATCTGTCACAGATCAGTATTACACAGATCTCTCCCTTTAATATCTGTCACAGATCTCTCCCTTTAATATCTGTCACAGATCAGTATTACACAGATCTCTCCCTTTAATATTTGTCACAGATCAGTATTACGCAGATCACTCCCTTTAATATCTGTCACAGATCAGTATTACACAGATCACTCCCTTTAATATTTGTCACAGATCAGTATTACACAGATCACTCCTTTTAACATTTGTCACAGATCAGTATTACACAGATCTCTCCCTTTAATATCTGTCACAGATCAGTATTACACAGATCACTCTATTTAATATCTGTCACAGATCAGTATTACACAGATCACTCCCTTTAATATCTGTCACAGATCAGTATTACACAGATATCTCCCTTTAATATTTGTCACAGATCAGTATTACACAGATCTCTCCCTTTAATATTTGTCACAGATCAGTATTACACAGATCTCTCCCTTTAATATCTGTCACAGATCAGTATTACACAGATCTCTCCCTTTAATATTTGTCACAGATCAGTATTACACAGATCACTCTCTTTAATATTTGTCACAGATCAGTATTACACAGATCTCTCCCTTTAATATCTGTCACAGATCAGTATTACACAGATCTCTCCCTTTAATATTTGTCACAGATCAGTATTACACAGATCTCTCCCTTTAATATTTGTCACAGATCAGTATTACACAGATCTCTCCCTTTAATATTTGTCACAGATCAGTATTACACAGATTTCTCCCTTTAATATTTGTCACAGATCAGTATTACACAGATCTCTCCCTTTAATATTTGTCACAGATCAGTATTACACAGATCTCTCCCTTTAATATTTGTCACAGATCAGTATTACACAGATCTCTCCCTTTAATATTTGTCACAGATCAGTATTACCCAGATCTCTCCCATTAATATCTGTCACAGATCAGTATTACACAGATCTCTCCCTTTAATATTTGTCACAGATCAGTATTACACAGATCACTCTCTTTAATATTTGTCACAGATCAGTATTACACAGAACTCTCCCTTTAATATCTGTCACAGATCAGTATTACACAGATCTGTCCCTTTAATATTTGTCACAGATCAGTATTACACAGATCTCTCCCTTTAATATTTGTCACAGATCAGTATTACACAGATCTCTCCCTTTAATATTTGTCACAGATCAGTATTACACAGATCTCTCCCTTTAATATCTGTCACAGATCAGTATTACACAGATCCCTCCCTTTAATATTTGTCACAGATCAGTATTACACAGATCCCTCCCTTTAATATCTGTCACAGATCAGTATTACACAGATCCCTCCCTTTAATATCTGTCACAGATCAGTATTACACAGATCACTCCCTTTAATATCTGTCACAGATCAGTATTACACAGATCTCTCCCTTTAATATCTGTCACAGATCAGTATTACACAGATCACTCCCTTTAATATTTGTCACAGATCAGTATTACGCAGATCTCTCCCTTTAATATCTGTCACAGATCCGTATTACACTGATCACTCCCTTTAATATTTGTCACAGATCAGTATTACACAGATTTCTCCCTTTAATATTTGTCACAGATCAGTATTACACAGATCTCTCCCTTTAATATTTGTCACAGATCAGTATTACACAGATCACTCCCTTTAATATTTGTCACGGATCAGTATTGCACAGATCTCTCCCTTTAATATTTGTCACGGATCAGTATTACACAGATCTCTCCCTTTAATATGTGTCAGAGATCAGTATTACACAGAGCACTCCCTTTAATATCTGTCACAGATCAGTATTACACAGATCACTCTCTTTAATATCTGTCACAGATCAGTATTACACAGATCTCTCCCTTTAATATTTGTCACAGATCAGTATTAAACAGATCACTCCCTTTAATATTTGTCACAGATCAGTATTACACAGATCACTCTCTTTAAAATCTGTCACATATCAGTATTACACAGATCACTCTCTTTAATATCTGTCACAGATCAGTATTACACAGATCACTCCCTTTAATATCTGTCACAGATCAGTATTACACAGATCACTCTCTTTAATGTTTGTCACAGATCAGTATTACACAGATCACTCTCTTTAATATTTGTCACAGATCAGTATTACACAGATCTCTCCCTTTAATATTTGTCACGGATCAGTATTACACAGATCACTCCCTTTAATATTTGTCAGAGATCAGTATTACACAGATCTCTCCCTTTAATATCTGTCACACATCAGTATTACACAGATCACTCCCTTTAATATTTGTCACAGATCAGTATTACACAGATCTCTCCCTTTAATATTTGTCACGGATCAGTATTACACAGATCACTCCCTTTAATATCTGTCCCACATCAGTATTACACAGATCTCTCCCTTTAATATTTGTCACAGATCAGTATTACAGAGATCTCTCCCTTTAATATTTGTCACAGATCAGTATTACACAGATCCCTCCCTTTAATATTTGTCACAGATCAGTATTACACAGATCTCTCCCTTTAATATCTGTCACAGATCAGTATTACACAGATCACTCCCTTTAATATTTGTCACTCATCAGTATTACACAAATCACTCCCTTTAATATTTGTCACACATCAGTATTACACAGATCACTCCCTTTAATATCTGTCACAGATCAGTAATACACAGATCCCTCCCTTTAATATTTGTCACAGATCAGTATTACACAGATCCCTCCCTTTAATATTTGTCACAGATCAGTAATACACAGATCACTCCCTTTAATATTTGTCACAGATCCGTAATACACAGATCTCTCCCTTTAATATTTGTCACAGATCAGTAATACACAGATCACTCCCTTTAATTTTTGTCACAGATCAGTATTACGCAGATCTCTCCCTTTAATATGTGTCACAGATCAGTATTACACAGATCCCTCCCTTTAATATTTGTCACAGATCAGTATTACACAGATCACTCCCTTTAATATTTGTCACAGATCAGTATTACGCAGATCTCTCCCTTTAATATTTGTCACAGATCAGTATTACGCAGATCTCTCCCTTTAATATTTGTCACAGATCAGTATTACACAGATCTCTCCCTTTAATATTTGTCACAGATCAGTATTACGCAGATCTCTCCCTTTAATATTTGTCACAGATCAGTATTACGCAGATCTCTCCCTTTAATATTTGTCACAGATCAGTATTACACAGATCACTCCCTTTAATATTTGTCACAGATCAGTATTACGCAGATCTCTCCCTTTAATATCTGTCACAGATCAGTATTACACAGATCACTCCCTTTAATATCTGTCACACATCAGTATTACACAGATCACTCCCTTTAATATCTGTCACAGATCAGTATTACACAGATCTCTCCCTTTAATATCTGTCACAGATCAGTATTACACAGATCTCTCCCTTTAATATCTGTCACAGATCAGTATTACACAGATCTCTCCCTTTAATATCTGTCACAGATCAGTATTACACAGATCTCTCCCTTTAATATCTGTCACAGATCAGTATTACACAGATCTCTCCCTTTAATATCTGTCACAGATCAGTATTACACAGATCTCTCCCTTTAATATCTGTCACAGATCAGTATTACACAGATCACTCCCTTTAATATTTGTCACAGATCAGTATTACACAGATCCCTCCCTTTAATATTTGTCACAGATCAGTATTACACAGATCTCTCCCTTTAATATCTGTCACAGATCAGTATTACACAGATCCCTCCCTTTAATATCTGTCACAGATCAGTATTACACAGATCACTCCCTTTAATATTTGTCACAGATCAGTATTACACAGATCTCTCCCTTTAATATATGTCACAGATCAGTATTACACAGATCACTCCCTTTAATATTTGTCACAGATCAGTATTACACAGATCTCTCCCTTTAATAATTGTCACAGATCAGTATTACACAGATCACTCCCTTTAATATCTGTCACAGATCAGTATTACACAGATCACTCCCTTTAATATTTGTCACAGATCAGTATTACACAGATCACTCCCTTTAATATTTGTCACAGATCAGTATTACACAGATCTCTCCCTTTAATATCTGTCACAGATCAGTATTACACAGATCACTCCCTTTAATATCTGTCACAGATCAGTATTACACAGATCTCTCCCTTTAATATTTGTCACAGATCAGTATTACACAGATCTCTCCCTTTAATATTTGTCACAGATCAGTATTACACAGATCTCTCCCTTTAATATCTGTCACAGATCAGTATTACACAGATCTCTCCCTTTAATATTTGTCACAGATCAGTATTACACAGATCTCTCCCTTTAATATTTGTCACAGATCAGTATTACACAGATCTCTCCCTTTAATATCTGTCACAGATCAGTATTACACAGATCTCTCCCTTTAATATTTGTCACAGATCAGTATTACACAGATCACTCTCTTTAATGTTTGTCACAGATCAGTATTACACAGATCTCTCCCTTTAATATCTGTCACTGATCAGTATTACACAGATCTCTCCCTTTAATATTTGTCACAGATCAGTATTACACAGATCTCTCCCTTTAATATTTGTCACAGATCAGTATTACACAGATCTCTCCCTTTAATATTTGTCACAGATCAGTATTACACAGATTTCTCCCTTTAATATTTGTCACAGATCAGTATTACACAGATCTCTCCCTTTAATATTTGTCACAGATCAGTATTACACAGATCTCTCCCTTTAATATTTGTCACAGATCAGTATTACACAGATCTCTCCCTTTAATATTTGTCACAGATCAGTATTACACAGATCTTTCCCTTTAATATCTGTCACAGATCAGTATTACACAGATCTCTCCCTTTAATATTTGTCACAGATCAGTATTACACAGATCACTCTCTTTAATATTTGTCACAGATCAGTATTACACAGATCTCTCCCTTTAATATCTGTCACAGATCAGTATTACACAGATCTCTCCCTTTAATATTTGTCACAGATCAGTATTACACAGATCTCTCCCTTTAATATTTGTCACAGATCAGTATTACACAGATCTCTCCCTTTAATATTTGTCACAGATCAGTATTACACAGATCTCTCCCTTTAATATCTGTCACAGATCCCTCCCTTTAATATTTGTCACAGATCAGTATTACACAGATCCCTCCCTTTAATATCTGTCACAGATCAGTATTACACAGATCCCTCCCTTTAATATCTGTCACAGATCAGTATTACACAGATCACTCCCTTTAATATCTGTCACAGATCAGTATTACACAGATCTCTCCCTTTAATATCTGTCACAGATCAGTATTACACAGATCACTCCCTTTAATATTTGTCACAGATCAGTATTACGCAGATCTCTCCCTTTAATATCTGTCACAGATCAGTATTACACAGATCACTCCCTTTAATATTTGTCACAGATCAGTATTACGCAGATCTCTCCCTTTAATATCTGTCACAGATCAGTATTACACAGATCTCTCCCTTTAATATCTGTCACAGATCTCTCCCTTTAATATCTGTCACAGATCAGTATTACACAGATCTCTCCCTTTAATATTTGTCACAGATCAGTATTACGCAGATCACTCCCTTTAATATCTGTCACAGATCAGTATTACACAGATCACTCCCTTTAATATTTGTCACAGATCAGTATTACACAGATCACTCCTTTTAACATTTGTCACAGATCAGTATTACACAGATCTCTCCCTTTAATATCTGTCACAGATCAGTATTACACAGATCACTCTATTTAATATCTGTCACAGATCAGTATTACACAGATCACTCCCTTTAATATCTGTCACAGATCAGTATTACACAGATATCTCCCTTTAATATTTGTCACAGATCAGTATTACACAGATCTCTCCCTTTAATATTTGTCACAGATCAGTATTACACAGATCTCTCCCTTTAATATCTGTCACAGATCAGTATTACACAGATCTCTCCCTTTAATATTTGTCACAGATCAGTATTACACAGATCACTCTCTTTAATATTTGTCACAGATCAGTATTACACAGATCTCTCCCTTTAATATCTGTCACAGATCAGTATTACACAGATCTCTCCCTTTAATATTTGTCACAGATCAGTATTACACAGATCTCTCCCTTTAATATTTGTCACAGATCAGTATTACACAGATCTCTCCCTTTAATATTTGTCACAGATCAGTATTACACAGATTTCTCCCTTTAATATTTGTCACAGATCAGTATTACACAGATCTCTCCCTTTAATATTTGTCACAGATCAGTATTACACAGATCTCTCCCTTTAATATTTGTCACAGATCAGTATTACACAGATCTCTCCCTTTAATATTTGTCACAGATCAGTATTACCCAGATCTCTCCCATTAATATCTGTCACAGATCAGTATTACACAGATCTCTCCCTTTAATATTTGTCACAGATCAGTATTACACAGATCACTCTCTTTAATATTTGTCACAGATCAGTATTACACAGAACTCTCCCTTTAATATCTGTCACAGATCAGTATTACACAGATCTGTCCCTTTAATATTTGTCACAGATCAGTATTACACAGATCTCTCCCTTTAATATTTGTCACAGATCAGTATTACACAGATCTCTCCCTTTAATATTTGTCACAGATCAGTATTACACAGATCTCTCCCTTTAATATCTGTCACAGATCAGTATTACACAGATCCCTCCCTTTAATATTTGTCACAGATCAGTATTACACAGATCCCTCCCTTTAATATCTGTCACAGATCAGTATTACACAGATCCCTCCCTTTAATATCTGTCACAGATCAGTATTACACAGATCACTCCCTTTAATATCTGTCACAGATCAGTATTACACAGATCTCTCCCTTTAATATCTGTCACAGATCAGTATTACACAGATCACTCCCTTTAATATTTGTCACAGATCAGTATTACGCAGATCTCTCCCTTTAATATCTGTCACAGATCCGTATTACACTGATCACTCCCTTTAATATTTGTCACAGATCAGTATTACACAGATTTCTCCCTTTAATATTTGTCACAGATCAGTATTACACAGATCTCTCCCTTTAATATTTGTCACAGATCAGTATTACACAGATCTCTCCCTTTAATATTTGTCACAGATCAGTATTACACAGATCTCTCCCTTTAATATTTGTCACAGATCAGTATTACACAGATCTCTCCCATTAATATCTGTCACAGATCAGTATTACACAGATCTCTCCCTTTAATATTTGTCACAGATCAGTATTACACAGATCACTCTCTTTAATATTTGTCACAGATCAGTATTACACAGATCTCTCCCTTTAATATCTGTCACAGATCAGTATTACACAGATCTCTCCCTTTAATATCTGTCACAGATCAGTATTACACAGATCTCTCCCTTTAATATCTGTCACAGATCAGTATTACACAGATCACTCTCTTTAATATCTGTCACAGATCAGTATTACACAGATCACTCCCTTTAATATCTGTCACAGATCAGTATTACACAGATCTCTCCCTTTAATATCTGTCACAGATCAGTATTACACAGATCTCTCCCTTTAATATCTGTCACACATCAGTATTACACAGATCTCTCCCTTTAATATCTGTCACACATCAGTAATACACAGATCTCTCCCTTTAATATTTGTCACAGATCAGTATTACACAGATCACTCCCTTTAATATCTGTCACAGATCAGTATTACACAGATCACTCCCTTTAATATCTGTCACAGATCAGTATTACACAGATCACTCCCTTTAATATCTGTCACACATCAGTATTACACAGATCTCTCCCTTTAATATCTGTCACAGATCAGTATTACGCAGATCCCTCCCTTTAATATCTGTCACAGATCCGTATTACACTGATCACTCCCTTTAATATCTGTCACAGATCAGTATTACACAGATCACTCCCTTTAATATCTGTCACACATCAGTATTACACAGATCTCTCCCTTTAATATCTGTCACAGATCAGTATTACGCAGATCCCTCCCTTTAATATCTGTCACAGATCAGTATTACACAGATCCCTCCCTTTAATATCTGTCACAGATCAGTATTACACAGATATCTCCCTTTAAATACACTAACACGTTTGCCAATACTTTACTTAAGCATAAAGGATACCTGTAGAACAAATGAAAATGCAGTTATTTAAACTGCTCTGTCAATCCCATTGTCTAACAACTACTATATAGCTTGCTGCATGGGCAGGGGCACAATTTCAATGTTTGCCATAGGTGCTATTTTCTCTTGTTACACCTCTGTGTTATATATATATGTGTGTGTAAGAGGGAGAGTTGGTAGGTATGAGGTGTTTCCAAAGCTAGTAGATTGCCAGACCAAAATGTTGGTGTTATTTAGTGATGCCAATCTGTGTTCTGTGATCCATTCCAAATTGGGGTGACCTTTGCTTTCAGCATGCTTCATGAGAGAGGTACCAGTAATACAATGGTGGTAACTAGACAACAGTATGCACCTGCAAGTAATTTCCTCCTGTCCAGGCAAAAGAAGGCCATGCTGTGTGTGTATATGTGCATCCATATGTGTGTGCATATGTGCGTGTGTGTGTCCATATATTTGTATGTTCGCATTCATATGTTTGTATGTATGTCTATATATTTGTGTGCCAGCATGCACGTCCTTATATTTGTGTTTGCATACATATATCTGTATGTGCGTCCATATATGTGTGTACGCACGTGCATATGTGAGTGTGTGCATCCATATGTGTGTGTGTTCATGTGCATATGTATGTGTGTGTTAATGTATTTTTGTCTTCCTGTATGAAATCCAAACCAATTTGATCTTTAACACAAAATCTTCAAAGGAATCACAGCATCCCACTTATCTTTCAAGAAGAAACAATTCATTACATCAGCCAAACACTGGAAACCCACAGATGAGGTGAGTTACCACTTTCATACTCTCTCTCTTTCTGTCCTTTCCTTCTCTCTCTTTCTTTCTGTCCTTTCCTTCTCTCTCTTTCTCTCTTTCTTTCTGTCCTTCTCTCTTTCTTTCTGTCCTTTCCTTCTCTCTTTCTCTCGCTCTTTCTTTCCCTGAAGATGTTCCCATCAAGGAAGCACAAGACTATGTTTATATCTTAATGACAAAAAAAAGAATGAGTGGAGGTTGGAGAAAATAGGTGGAAACTCTACATCCTTAGTTGGTCTATTGTGTCTCAGCAGCACCTCGTGGACAAGATGGCGAAAGCATAGCCGTAGGGAACTCTACATCCTTAGTTGGTCTATTGTGTCTCAGCAGCACCTCGTGGACAAGATGGTGAAAGCATAGCCGCAGGGAACTCTACATCCTTAGTTGGTCTATTGTGTCTCAGCAGCACCTCGTGGACAAGATGGTGAAAGCATAGCTGTAGGGAACTCTACATCCTTAGTTGTCTATTGTGTCTCAGCAGCACCTCGTGGACAAGATGGTGAAAGCATAGCTGTAGGGAACTCTACATCCTTAGTTGTCTATTGTGTCTCAGCAGCACCTCGTGGACAAGATGGTGAAAGCATAGCTGTAGGGAACTCTACATCCTTAGTTGTCTATTGTGTCTCAGCAGCACCTCGTGGACAAGATGGTGAAAGCATAGCTGTAGGGAACTCTACATCCTTAGTTGTCTATTGTGTCTCAGCAGCACCTCGTGGACAAGATGGTGAAAGCATAGCTGTAGGGAACTCTACATCCTTAGTTGTCTATTGTGTCTCAGCAGCACCTCGTGGACAAGATGGTGAAAGCATAGCTGTAGGGAACTCTACATCCTTAGTTGTCTATTGTGTCTCAGCAGCACCTCGTGGACAAGATGGTGAAAGCATAGCTGTAGGGAACTCTACATCCTTAGTTGTCTATTGTGTCTCAGCAGCACCTCGTGGACAAGATGGTGAAAGCATAGCTGTAGGGAACTCTACATCCTTAGTTGTCTATTGTGTCTCAGCAGCACCTCGTGGACAAGATGGTGAAAGCATAGCTGTAGGGAACTCTACATCCTTAGTTGTCTATTGTGTCTCAGCAGCACCTCGTGGACAAGATGGTGAAAGCATAGCTGTAGGGAACTCTACATCCTTAGTTGTCTATTGTGTCTCAGCAGCACCTCGTGGACAAGATGGTGAAAGCATAGCTGTAGGGAACTCTACATCCTTAGTTGTCTATTGTGTCTCAGCAGCACCTCGTGGACAAGATGGTGAAAGCATAGCTGTAGGGAACTCTACATCCTTAGTTGTCTATTGTGTCTCAGCAGCACCTCGTGGACAAGATGGTGAAAGCATAGCCGTAGGGAACTCTACATCCTTAGTTGTCTATTGTGTCTCAGCAGCACCCCGTGGACAAGATGGTGAAAGCATAGCCGTAGGGAAGAGCCATTGTAATCCTCGATATTTAATGAAGGAACAGAAGAGTAGTAGTAAGGACTCCAGAGGTCTCAGTGAGTGACATCAAGTTTTCATGAAGAGGATTTAATGAAAAAAATATATATTGCAGCAGTAACTGGCTGAACTACTTAGGAAGTGTTGACTTTTGAATAGAAACCTCTTTTTAGTATGTACGTCATAAAATATATATGGTCATTAAGTGTTGTATAGTTTTACTGATAAGGGTCAACTCTATTGACCTTTAACAACAGCAACAGTTGTATTAGTCAACTTACAGATTAACTTTCTACTTTTCTTCACCGTTTCTCTGTCTGTTTTCTTTTTCTTTGTTTGTTGTTTGTTACCTAATTTCTTTGTTGACCCCCCGCCCCCCCAAACCACAATTTTTAGTCTTTCCATCATAATTTTAGCCGTTTTACTTCCTCCTTACACTGCACCACTCTCTGTCTCCTCCTCATATCTTTATATATATATATATAATGTGTGTGTGCATATATATATATATATTTGTATACATGTGTATATATACATATATATATATATATATATATATATATATATATATATATATATATATATATATATATATATATATATATATATATATATATATACATATATATTTCCCTAGTGAGGAATGTACATCCCAACATAGCTTAGTTGTCAGCGACCTCATGGTCAGAACTAGACGAACCCGGAAACAGAGGCCAACCTGGAGAAGAAAGATCTGGAAGCTGAAAGTCCCCTCAACCAGTAACAGATTTAAAGATATCTTACTCAACGCCTACGACAGTAAAGAAGAACAGATAGAGACATTTAATATAGAAGAGAACTGGGAGTTCCTAAAAAATAATTTACTAGAGGCGACGGATGAGGTCTGTGGCTGGAGTAAGACCTCAAGCAGGAGGAGAGTGACTTGGTGGTGGAACAATAAGGTAGATGAAGCAGTCAAGGCCAAGAGACAGGCATGGAAAGAATGGAAGAACGGGGGGAGCAGGGTACATTACATAGAGACCAAGAGGGAAGCTAGGCGACAAGTATACTTAGCTGGAAGGGAAGCAGAGGATAGAAAATTCAAGCATGTTTTACAACGTGAGGACCAGAAACAGGAGGTATTCAAGATTGCTAGGCAGTGTGTCAGAGATAGTTGTGATGCCATTGGAGAGAAGTGTATCCGGAATGATAAAGGTGAGCTTGCCCTCACAAGTGCTGAGAAGAAAGATGCATGGAAGAGTCATTATGATAGATTACTAAATGAGGAGAATGCATGGGAAGAAGAGACCCTACCCCAAGTAGACCCTATAGAGGGACCAGCAGTACAAGTCAGCGGCAGCGTAGTAAGAAAGGCAATCAAAGATATGAAGATGGGGAAGGCAACCGGTCCATCGGGTATAGCTGCCGAGATGCTGAAGGCATCTGGGTCTGTAGGTCACACTATAACCACACGTATCGTTAACCAGGTAATACTAGAAGGGGCCATACCAAAAGATTGGTGCGGTAGCATCATTGTCAACTGCTACAAAGGTAAAGGCGATGCACTAGATAGAGGAAACTATAGAGGTATAAAGTTGATGGACCAGGTCATGAAAGTAACAGAAAGAGTTATAGCACAGCTGATTAGGGACCGGGTGAAAATAGACGAGATGCAATTTGGGTTTGTACCAGGAAGAGGCACCACTGATGCCCTCTTCCTTGTGAGGCAATTACAGGAAAAGTACCTAGCTAAAAGTAAGCCACTCTACTTGGCATTTGTCGACCTTAAGAAAGCCTTTGACAGAGTTCCACGTGCTGTAATCTGGTGGGCTCTTAGAAAACTAGGAGTAGATGAATGGCTTGTGAAAGCGGTACAAGCCATGTATAGGGGAGCAGTCAGCAAAGTTAGGATTAGCAATGAGTATAGCGAGGAATTTAGCGTACAGGTTGGGGTCCACCAGGGCTCTGTTCTTAGCCCTCTCCTGTTCATCATAGTCCTGCAGGCAATAACGGAGGAGTTTAAGACCGGATGCCCATGGGAACTCCTGTATGCTGATGACCTCGCACTCATAGCTGAATCTATGGTAGAACTAGAGAATAAATTCCAAACCTGGAAGCAGGGACTAGAAAGAAAGGGCCTCAAAGTCAACATGACAAAGACTAAGGTCCTTGTAAGTAGACGGGAAAACAGAACCCAGATCCCCTCAGGGAAATGGCCTTGCTCAGTATGTAGGAAAGGTGTAGGTAGGAACTCCATTCTCTGCCCCAAATGCAAACAATGGGTACACAAGAGATGTAGCGGGATCTCAGGAAGCTTAATTAAGAATGTAGGATTCACATGCAGCAGCTGTGCTGAGACAGCAAACAGCAAACAGCCACAGGAAACAAGTACCACCAATCTCTGGGAGGGCCCTGTAGAAACAGTAGACAGCTTCTGCTACCTAGGTGACTGAATTAGCAATGGAGGTGGGTGTTCAGAAAGTGCAATAACTAGGGTAAGAATGGGATGGAAGTTTAGGGAACTACTACCACTGCTAGCTGCAAAAGGCTTCTCCCTCAGAATGAAAGGCAGACTGTATGATGCGTGTATCCGAACAGCGATGTTGCATGGTAGCGAGACCTGGGCGCTGAAGGTGGAAGACTTACGTAGATTAGAGAGAAACGAAGTCTGCATGCTCCGATGGATGTGTAACAATAATACACGTGAACGGCAAAGCATAAATGAATTGAGAGAGAGACTGAGCATAAGAAGAATCAAATGCTGTGTGCAGGAGAGGCGGTTGCGCTGGTATGGACATGTGATGCGTATGAAGGATGACAGCTGCATAAAAAGGTGCAGAGCACTAGAAGCTGATGGAAACCGCGGAGTGGGGAGACCCAAGATGACCTGGGATGAGGTGATCTTGGGTCTCAAAGACAATGACATATGACCGTGACTTCTGGCGTCACGCAGTAATACAGAGTACCCGACCTCCCATGGGTACAAGCTGAAGCATATAGACAATATGCCCCCACACCCCCACCGCAAGGTGGTCGTGGAGGTGCCACGGCAAAAAAGCACCCAGCCCACACTGTAAAGTGGACGTGTAGGCACCACGAAAAAGCACCCAGCACTCACTGTAAATGAGGTTGGTGTTAGGAAGGGCATCCAGCTGTAGAAATCAAGCCAGATCAGTTCCTGTATGAGCAAGGCATGGTAAGCCGACCAGTCACTGCCCACAACAGGACAACCCGTCTAACCCATGCTAGCGTGGAAGAACGGACGTAAAACGGTGATGATGATGATGATGATATATATATATATATATATATATATATGTTTGTATACCTGTGTATATGTATATATACATATATATATAATGTGTATATATATATATGTATATAAACTGACCTTGCCCACCTACACCCCTCTAAGACAATGACACTGGATTGAGACCTTTGGCGCCATGCAGTTGTACAGAAGACCCGACTGCCATTCCATACAAACCTACAGTCAGTAGGCACCTCTTAACTCCCCACCCCTACACCTCTACCCCATCCTCCCTCTCCCGTTTCATCCACTGTGTCGATGACACAACAGTCCACACTGTAAGGTGGCCGTGTAGGAGACACGGTGAAAAGGCTCCCAAGCCACATTGTAAATATGGTTGGTGTTAGGAACGGCATCCAGCCATAAAAAACCTGCGAGAGACACTGCCGTGCGAGCGAGACATGGTCTCCCGACCATTCCCGCATCAAATGGAATAAAACCGTCTAACCCATGCTAGCGTGGAAGATGGACGTTAAACGATGATAATGATGATGATG
>OZ024752.1:19539898-19547398 GCA_964016885.1 Eledone cirrhosa | reverse complement strand
CCGCCCCCCTCCCCCCACACTTATCCCCCACTAACACCACTAACACACCCCTCCTTTTCACCGCCCACCCCACACTAACAATACTAACACCTCCACTCCACCCCTCATCTGACCACCCTTCCCCAACTAACATACTAACATCCCTTCCCTCCCCTCTTGTCCTCCTCCCCCCTCCTTATCACATGCACACACGCACCCACTTACACCACCCACCCCACACGCAACTAACATCACTAACACCCCCCAACCCCACGCACACGTACCCACACACCCTACCACCACTAACCCCCACTCACACCTGCATTCCACCCCTCCCCACCTCCCGTATACTAACACCCACTAACACCTCTTCACCAAACTAAACATACACCAGTACACCACACTCCCTCCATAGAACCACACACACCCTTCTCTCCCCGCTCCACACTCACTCATCCCACTAACACCCCTACTAATACACACACACACACACCCTCCTCACTCCAACTCTCACACCTACCCATCCTCGCCTCCCTACCATTCCGCCGACTGTTGCTATGCCCTTCCGACCACCTCTCAGCACCAACTGACCACAGCACTCCCACTGCTGACCACTTCCTGTTGCGCGCGCACCCCACATCTCTCCTCTTCCGACCACCGCTTCTTGGATTACCCACACGCGAAATTGACTTCTAACCAAATCTCCAAACATCCGTGTAACTTACCAACTTTTCAACCATCCTCTTACACCATCACCTATATAACTCACCCACACACACAGCCCCCCCAAAATTTTTTTTATCCACACGCCACCCACACCCACAACACGCTTAAACCACACACACGTGCTTCCCACCACATATTTACACCCTCAGCCTCCTGATTCCCCCCCCCCCCACCCCCTATCCACACACGCACAGACACTCCGACCCACAAAAACACCCCCCACACACACCTTCCTGAACATGCAACCCCGTTCTTCCCCCAACCCTCACTTTCACATACACACACACACACACGCACACCTAACCACACACACCACCTTCAGCCCTCCCGCTCGGACACCCCGTCTCCCTCTCCCCACTCCACCCGCCACCACCCCTACTCACCCTACACCCTTCCACCACCTGTTTACCCCCCTTTTAATTTCAGTTTATTTTGATCATGCCTTTATTTTTCAATTTTCTCATTCCTTGTATTTTGATCATGCTTTATTTTTATTTATTATATTTTTTGTCTTTATATATTTTTTGTCTTTATTTGTTAATTCTTCATTCGCACCGTTTCCTTTCGCTATATGTCTCTCCACCACTCCCCTACACACCTTTTGAACTCTGTTCCCACACACTTCTCACCTGAAGAAGGGCTTATGCCCGAAACGTCGTCCCCCACCTACACCCCACTCTCCTGAGCGTGAATTTAATAAACATTTATTGTACTGCCTCTCTGTTCTGTCCCTGTTCAATTTTTCATTATATATATATATATATATTTGAAAATTAGGATTGGTGCTCTGAAATAGCGATGTATACATGAATATATGTATAGTATATTTGGCAATATACAGTATGTTTAATTAAAAACATTTTGAAGATCTTGCGCTATTATTTTAAAGTAGTGACTATGTCACTTCTTTTTTCCAACAATTTCAGAGCACCAATCCTAATTTTCAATTTTTGTTGGACCGGCAATCGCTCTGTATAATCAGTTCCTGATTATTACTGGAATTCTATAAGAATCCAGCCTCTATAATTTTCAACAAAGGTCAGCGAGTGCTAATCTCTGATGAACACCAACAGTGTGAAACAGATCTGTCAGCTTATCTCCCTTCCTTTGTTGAAAAAAGAAGTAAGTGACATAGTCACTACTTTAAAATAATAGCGCAAGGTCTTCAAAATGTTTTTAATTAAACATACAGTATATTGCCAAATATACTATACATACATTCATATATATATATTTATATTTATTGTTATACTTAGGGAGGGTCATATTGTTGTAATAATATTGCCAGAAATAACAACAGAACACACTCACTGTTTAGCTGGTTTTCGCTTCTGTATCTTTTATATCTCCATAGTTAATTTATTTGGCAATCAACGTTTATCATTGATTGACCAACGGATAAAAATACAGATATAAATATATATATATAATCTATCAAAGTTCTTTTGTTGCACATCTGCAACATCATCAGTGGTACTATTATGTTCCCTCCTATTGTATTGTAATGTCTACGCCATTTTTATTTTATTTTATTTATTTATTTATTTATTTATTTATTTATTTATTTATTCTTGCCTCTGTATCTGCGCATACGTTTGCATGTGTGTATAGTGTTTGGTGTGTGTGTTCGCGTTTGGGTGTATGTGTTTTTGTTTTTGCATTCTATCTTTGTTCACTAGTGTGTGTTTATATGTGTTTGTTGTTATTGTACTTGTGTGAAAGAGTGAAGAATAACATGGTTTGCTGTACAAAAAGGGTTTTATTTATAGTATTAACAATTGTTTCATTGATCAGGTGAGTCTAAAGGCCACTAATCACTCGAAGTTGCATCACTCAACCGTAAATAACAGTGTTTGCCTCTATCAAATCATCGGAATACTGGAGGGTTTAACACATGGCATTGGTATTTATAGATACATCGGAGAATCAAAACAATAACATCAATAATAAAAGATAATAATAAAGAAGTTTGAATGAAGATGATAAAGATGAAAAAATGAAAAAAACTAAGTAAAAAAATAAGTGCAGAATACGATTGCCGTACGTTAAAACTATCCACAATACAGAGTACACACAACCTCTAACTGGATTATCTAAAACGATAACTTGTTATCCCATATATATATATATATACATATATTCATATATACATTCCTAACAGTGTGGGCTGGGTGCTTTTTTGCCATGGCACCTCCACGACCACCTTGCAGTGAGGGGTGTGGGGGCATATAGTCTATATGCTTCAGCTTGTACCCATGGGAGGTCGGGTACTCTGTATTACTGTGTGACGCCAGAGGTCACAGTCGTGTGTCATCGCCTTTGAGAGGTGTAATTGGGTAAGGTCGGCTTTTATCACATATATATATATATAGTGGTAGACACTGGAAGGTAATATCCGTAGTGGTAGAGCACTCAGTCCATGGGACGAGTTAGGTAGAAGTGGTTACACAACAGTTAGTTCACCATACCGAGAACAATTGTTTCACCTTAGCGGATCCTTAGCTCGGAATGGGCATGGTTATAGGAACAGGAAGGACAACCGTACGAACGCGCATGTGCAGAAACTGGTCACTTCACACAGGCAATACTAAAATGCGTGCGAGAGGTGTAAGGGAGATAACTGCGAAAGTCCGAAAAGTTTCTAGTTGATAAGAAAATGATGATGTTGTAATTCAATCCGAAGCTTTGTAGTTATGCAAGAGGTGTTTCGAAACGTGTGGACAACGTATGAAGAATTCATTTCTCGTGTTTAGGCAATCACTATTGCATAATCTCTTTAGAATATTTATTCGTTCATCAATACATAGTCCACACGACGGATTTCCCCTTCCGTATGGCTTGGACTTAGTGATGGCTTTCCATGGAATGGAGTAGTCTATACGTGAGTCCTTGAGGGACCATACGTGGCTCGCGAGTTTTGTGGATGAATGTCTGTCCAAGTACCTAAAAGTCGACGTGTGGTTCAGGAAATGTTCCTTAAATCGGCCCTCCGCCATACCCACATAGGATTTGACCTCCTGTGGTTGATTTGGTCAGTTGGAGGTGATCACAGCTTCATTTATATTTAAATATATATATTTATTTATATATATATGATGAGGTGATAAAAGCCGACCTTACCCAATTACACCTCTCAAAGTCGATGACACACGACTGTGACCTCTGGCAAAAAAGCACCCAACCCACACTGTAAAGTGGACGTGTAGGCGCCACGACAAAGCACCCAGCACTCACTGTAAATGAGGTTGGTGTTAGGAAGGGCATCCAGCTGTAGAAATCAAGCCAAATCATTTCCTGTATGAGCAAGGCATGGTCAGCCGACCAGACACTGCCCACAACAGGACAACCCGTCTAACCCATGCTAGCGTGGAAGAACGGACGTAAAACGGTGATGATGATGATGATGATGATATATATTTATTTATATTCATATATATTTATATATATATTTTTATATATATAAGTCTTTTGGTACCCTTGAAATATATATAATAAAATAAATATGGTTTTATAAATATAGTTTCCATTAATTTAATATCATTGAATATTTAGTCCAGGAAACTGTTGAGTGCTCTAAATCAGTTATAAACATTTATATTTATATTTGTCGGATTTCCAACAAATTAAATACCCCTTCTACTTATATATATATATATTTATATATATATATATATATATATATACTAGCAGTGTATCCCGGCGTTGCACGGGTAAGAACATTGGTAATAGCACCTCCAATGAGAAACGTTTATTTGTGAGTGCCTGTTAAAAACCCACGAAAATATACCGACAGGAAACTTGTTTTATTTGGAGAAAATTAAGAAGTTGAAAGTACAGTTTAGCTGTCTACGTGCATTGTTCATAGAAATATTGTTGAGCCCCTTCTTTTCATACTCCTTCTGTGACAGTTGTCCCCCGGCGTTTCCACTCTGTTTTGGCCTATTGGAGTAAAAGTGAAAGAGAAAGTCAGGTTAAGTTGGCAGAAGGTTCCAGTGTCATAGCAGTAAGGCGTAGGCTACTTACCTCAAAAGTTCATTCGTTCGCACTCTTGTCACTAAGTTACTCTTTCTCTCTATCCCTTTCGGTGCAGTCCCTTGCGAATTTCTCGCGTAGGCCTGGTCTAGATTTGCACCCGATCCATCTGCCCGATGCACATGTCTGCTTTGTATGGCTTTTGGAGGAAGGAGTGATGTGCAGTACGTTGTTCAGTATTATTATGAAAAGGTGTAGCAGAGAATCCACGTGAACTAACAGCTCGGGAGGAAACTGCTTTCCTCGAAGATTCATTCGCCATCGTTCTTGTCAATGCTCCATTTAGTTGGTATTTGTTGGTCTACAGTTAGATGAATGGCGCACAAAGGGTTAATTAATGTTTATTGGCAAGAAGTTTTTTGATTAATAAAAGACGGGTTAAAGCGACCTACAATGTATCATAATGTGTTGATGTTAGCAGTTTTCGTTATTGTCCATGGGTTTTTTGGATGGCAAATTCAAGACCCTTCTGTTTCTCCCTCAATAAACTGACTACTATGAAGACCATTCCATGTTGGCCTGCGGATGGAAATGCAGAATGCAAAGGTGAAAGTTCAGTGGTAATGGGAGTCCTATGTAGCAGCAGTAACATTGACATTGCTTACGTGTGCTTTCACCCTTAACGGCATCTTCTGAAACTAAAAAAATCAGTCTGTGAACGCAGAAGTAAATATTCCGAAAAACGTTGCAACCGAAGGAAAACAGGAAGACGATACTTTGGTTCGTGAAGACGTTCCCTGGCAATGAACAGCAAATAGCGAAAAAAATACGACATCAATGAGAACAATTTTTGTCGTAATGCAGACAGCCAGACATACAGACAGATATTATAAGGGTGCGACCTTATAGCTATGTATCTATCTAAAAAGAGAGAGAGATCGATAACCGGCGCCTAACACGGCTTTAACAACAGAAAATTAAAAAATAAAACCTGCAGTTAATATCTTTAGACCGCAAGGAATATATAAATCCAAGTTTGAAGACAAATGTGGATTTGTATAGACTTTGCAAAACTTAGGACACACACACACACAGACAGACAATTTCAATTTTATATATATATTTATATTTACATATATTTATATATATATTTATATTTTATATATATATAAATTTTATATATATATATAAATTTTATATATATATTTATATTTATATATATTTATTTATATTTATATATATTTATATATATAGGAAAATGTATGACCCCGACGGCAGATGCTGTTTCCTCGAGAGAAGACTACGTTGGTATGGCCACGTGATGCACATGAAAGACAACAGCTGTATAAAAAAGTGCTGGGCGATCAAAATTCATGGTAGTTACGGAGTAGGTAGACCCAGAAAAACCTGGGACGATCTGATAAATTCCGACCTTACACACTTGCACCTCTCTAAGACAATGTCACTGGACCGAGATCTTTGGCGCTACGCAGTAATACAGAAGACCTGCCTTGCCTATATACAAAGCGAAACCTACAGTCAGTAGGCACCTCTTAACCAAATATACACCCTAATCCACTACCCCTACCCTATCCCCCCACTCCCACCAACACCACCCCCTCTCTATAAAGTTGGTACTACAACATCCAGTCCAAATAAATGAGATAATGAGATCGATATCGTGTATGTGTCACAACAAAAAACACACACAGTCCACGCTGTAATGTGGCCGTGTAGGTAGCACGGTAAAAAGTTCCCAGTTCCACACTGTAAATGTGGCTGGTGTTAGGAAGGGCATCCAGCCGTAGAAAACCTGCCAGATAGTCCTATATGAGTGAGACATGGTCACCCGACCAACCTTGCCTCAAGTGGGCAACTCCCGTCTAACTCATGCTAGCGTGGAAAATGGACGTTAAACGAAGATGATGATGATGATGATGATTCCCATTCCAGGGCAACTTCCTTTCAAAGTATTTTCCAATTATGTCCCCTTTTGGCTGTATTACATTACAGACAAGTAAGCAATCACAGAATTTTAGTAGTATATATATAGGAAAAAGTTTAACCCCGACGGCGGAGCTCAAGCTGTTTCCTACTACCCACTCTACTACCCTAAGTATTGAGTACTCTGGTGCGTTATGGTCCATCTGGTTCCTTACCACACCTCCTTCGTTATATATATATGTATATATATATATCCAGACCCATGCTCGCGTGGAAAATGGACGTTAAACGATGATGATGATGATGATGATGTATATTTATATATAAACCTAGTCACTGAGGAAGTCACAGAATGTGTGATGAAAGAGTTTTGACAATATATAAACAACCTTCCGGTTATCGAACCAGCCAGCCAACCGGAAAATTATGGTAAATTGAAGTGAAAACTAAGGGCAGTAACTCTATGCCACAAAGCATGGTGTATGACGCTCTACCGATACTGCCAATCCACCGCCCATTGCAATATAATAATTGTTTCTACTTTAGGCACAAGGCCAGCAACTATCCCAGTACATTACTGGTACTTTATTTTATCGACCCCGTAAGGATGAAAGGCAAAGTTAACCTTGGCGGGATTTGAACTCAGATCATAAAGGGACATAACTATGCTAGAAAGCATGGCGTCCGACCCTCTACTGATACTGCCAATCCACCGACATAATAATGGTTTCAGATTTAGACACAAGGCTAGAGGTTTTTTTGGGGGAGGGGGGGGGGGGTCGATTAAATCTATTCCATGACGTTACTGGTACTTTATTCACCCTGTAAAGATGAAAGATAAAGCTGATTATTAATATAAATTGTTTTAATATTGTTTTT
>OZ024752.1:19492398-19534898 GCA_964016885.1 Eledone cirrhosa | reverse complement strand
CCTCAAAATGAAAGGCAGACTGTATGATGTGTGTATACGAACAGCAATGTTACATGGTAGTGAGACCTGGGCGCTGAAGGTGGAAGACCTACGTAGATTAGAGAGAAACGAAGCCTGCATGCTCCGATGGATGTGTAATAGTAATATACGCGAACGGCAAAGCATAAATGAATTGAGAGAGAGACTGAGCATAAGAGGAATCAAATGCTGAGTGCGAGAGAGGAGGTTGCGTTGGTATGGACATGTGATACGTATGAAGGATGACAGCTGCATAAAAAGGTGCAGAGCACTAGAAGTCGATGGAAACCGTGGAGTGGGGGGACCCAAGAAGACCTGGGATGAGGTGATAAAAGCCAACCATACCCAATTACACCTCTCAAAGGTGATGACACACAACTGTGACCTCTGGCGTCACGCAGTAATACAGAAGACCCGACCCCCACCGGTACAAGCCGATACATACAGACAATATTCCCCACACCCTCCCACTGCAAGGTGGTCGTGGAGGTGCCACGGCAAAAAAGCACCCAGCCCACACTGTAAAGTGTACGTGTAGGCGCCACGGAAAAAAGCACCCAGCACTCACTGTAAATGAGGTTGGTGTTAGGAAGGGCCACCAGCTGTAGAAATCAAGTCCCGTATGAACAAGGCAAGGCCAGCCAACCGGACACCGCCCACAACAGGACAACCCGTCTAACCCATGCTAGCGTGGAAGAACGGATATAAAATGGTGATGATGATGATGATGATGATGATGATATATCTATGTATATATGCATATATATATATATATATATAAATACTGTTGTACAGTCTCTCGCGTGAAGTTTATGGACCGTCTTCTTCTCTGGTGATACCGCTTCACAGCAAGGATGGCAAAGAACTTCTTCGTGACTCATAAGCAATTCTACGAAGGTGGCGAGAGCACTTTCATGAGCTTTTGAATCAGCCGTCTGTCGTCAGTGAAGATTTCCTCAATCTCATTCCAGAAAGTCCTGTGAAAGTAGCTCTCGTAGAACCTCCGACACTTGTGGAGGTTGCAGTGGCTATCTCGAAGCTGTACAGTGGAAGGTCTCCAGGTATGGATGGCATACATGCAGAGCTCCTACAATATGGTGGTGAGAGACTCCTGCAACATCTTCACTCTTTTTTTGGCAGGATATGGGCTAATGAATCCGTGCCTGAGGACTGGAGAGATGCAGTAATGGTGGTCTTGTACAAGGGAAAGGGTAACAGGAATGATTGTGGGAACTACAGAGGTATATCATCGCTTTCTGTCGTAGGGAAAGTTTTATGTAGGGTGCTTCTGGACCGTCTGATGACACACATTGCAGATTGTGCTCTTCCTGAAAGTCAATCTGGTTTTCGTGCTGGACGCGGCACTACTGATATGATCTTCTCAGCTAGACAGCTCCAGGAGAAGTGCATGGAACAAGGTTTGGATCTGTATCAGGTTTTTGTCAATCTGACAAAAGCTTTCGATACTGTTAACAGAAATGCATTATGGAAGGTTCTCCAGAAACTTGGTTGCCCTGATAAGTTCCTTGCTTTAGTTAGGTCTTTCCATGACGGCATGAAGGCTTGGGTTAATGTCGGAGGTAACATGTCGGAGCCTATCTCAGTTAAAATGGGAGTGAAACAGGGGGATATTCCAGCACCAACCCTGTTTGCCATATACTTTGCAATGGTTTTCTGTATTGCATTCAGGAATTGCGAGCATGGTGTTTACATCCGATATCGAACCTCAGGCAGCATATTTAACATCAGGCGCTTTGCTGCAAAGACAAAAGTATTTACATCAATCATAAGAGACCTCTTGTATGCAGATGATTGCGATCTTGTAGTGCACACAGAGAATGATATGCAGCGCATTTTGAATGCATTTTCTGATGCTTGCACTGCCCTAGGATTGACTGTCAGTCTCAAGAAAACCATCGTCATGTACCGACCTGCCCCTGGTAAGCAGTACAGTGAACCAAATATCTATGTGTATAGTAAACGACTTGGAGTGGTTGATCAGTTTGTCTACCTGGGAAGCATTGTCAATCGATACAGCAACCTTGATAATGAAATCCCACTCAGGATTAGGAAAGCAAGTGATGCTTTCGGAAAGCTAGAAAGGCGACTCTGCGGTCGGCGAGACATATGCAGGAGGACAAAGGTAAAGGTATACAAGGTATGTGTGCTCTCTTCTCTTCTTTATGCCTGCGAGACCTGGGTCACATATTGACACCACCTTAAGCAATTAGAGCATTTCCATCAGATGTGTCTCAGACGGATCAATGGCGTTCACTGGAGGTACCACATCAGTGATGTCGAGATTTTGGAAAGCTCTCTGTGTGACAGTATAGAAGCTCTTGTGCTTAAGCAACGACTCCGTTGGAGTGGTCACCTTGCCAGGATGAAGGATTCTAGAATACCAAAACAACTCTTTTATGGAGAGTTAGTTAAAGGAAAACGACCGCCACATAAACCAAAAAAGAGGTATACGGATTCCTTGAAAGCCTCTTTGAAAGACTCTAACATCTCTGCTGATACATGGGAGAATATTGCTGCTGATCGTAATAAATGGAGAAAGACTGTATATGAGGGAAAAGTTGCCTTTGAGGCATCTCGAATCGCACACGAGAAAGTAAAGCGGGATGTGAGGAAGGGCATTGCTGTTGCACTTCCAGACAGCGAGGGTCCTCCTATGGTGGTGACATGCAGCGTCTGTGCGAGACTCTGCCTAAGCAAAGATGGACTCGAAAGTCATCTTCGCAGTCATAGAGTAAGACCAGTGGTTGACTACCAGGCTACTGTTGGAGATACTACTCACCATGGTTGCCAAGCATGTGGTAGAGAATGTAAATCAGCAGGAGGGCTCAAACGACATGCAAAATTACATGAACTCCAACCACAGCCGGCTATTCCCAGTGAATGTTTTGGTTGCCGACTCTGTGCAAGACATTTTAGATAATTGGCTGGGCTAAAAAGCCACATTCGATCGCAGCATTGTTAATTGCTATCGTTTGTGTGTGTAGATATGTTTATATGTGTGCGCCTGTGTGTATATATATATGTATATTATTATTGTTGTTGTTGTTGTCGTTATTATTATTGTTGTTATTATTATTAAGGGTGGTGGATTGGCAGTATCGGTAGAGGGTCGGACGCCATGCTTTGCAGCATAGAGTTACGGCCCTTTATGATCTGAGTTCAAATCCCGCTGAGGTTAACTTCGCCTTTCATCCTTACGAGGTCAATAAAATAAAGTACCAGACATGCACTGGAGTCGATTTAATCGACTTTCCCCTCCCCCAAAATTGCTGGCCTTGTGCCTATATAAGAAACCATTATTGGATTGGCAGTATCGGTAGAGAGTCAGACACCATGCTTTGAAGCATAGAGTTACGTCCCTTTATGATCAGAGGTGTTTAAGAAAGTGGTTGTAAAAAATCCCCTCCTGCTGGTTTTACTTCAATAGATGACCTTTGATGAATATAATGGCAGGATGTTTTTCAAATTCATTTCTTATTGCTGAATCAACTATCTTAAATTTATAAAGAACATCTTCTACAAATTTCTATATCAAAGATGAATTTAGGTGCATGTCTGGTGGTGGTGGTGGTGGTGGGTTTTAATGAGGTGTAAGATACATGTCTTTTGATAAGAATGGGATGACAGTAAAAAAAAAAAAAGAAGATAGTTTTGGAACATAACCAGCAGGAGGGGATTTTTTTACAACCATTTTCTTAAACACCCTTATCTTGATGTCAACCTTCACCATTTTCTGTGTGTATATATGTATATATGTATGTGTGTGTGAATGCTTTAATTCCTTGAAATCTTCATCAACACTCATTAACACCACACCCCACAACCTAGACACATCCAATGTGGGATGCCAAACCAGTGTGCATGGATGGCATTAAGAGAGATTTAATCCTATACAACTATCTTTCATTTATAGAAACGGTAAACTTCAATTCAAAGAGATAAGAAAAAAATGGGAAAAGAATATAATTTCAGCGTTTAAGAATCAGAGAAGGTAGTTAGAAAGTTTAAGTTAAACTAAAGAGGAAAGCATTTATATTTTAATACTAATTCAGTTCCTGATAAAGAAATTTAGTTATTACTCTGTGGCACAAGAACCTTATACACTATTTTACTTGTTTTTTCTTTAATATTCAGACACCCCAAAAATCCACCCTTAGTCTAGTAAGGTGTCATATCTATCTGTTCGGCCAGTTCCATAGGGCTGTATGTATATTGTAACAAGGGTGAAAATATTCCAGGTTTACCTAAGGAAGATTAGGAACTGTTTATAATAGTGTAGGTATACAAAGATCCACCTAAGTGTATTTAGAATGTGTAAATAACAAAGTTCCTTTAGCCTCTACCAGTAGCTCATCTCCATGGTAATCCTCTTGGTGTAGCTTCGTTGGATTGCTTCAAGCTGTCAAGTTGAACATCTGCAAGGTAAAACACGTGTCCTCGAAAATGGTTTATTAACTGTTGTGGAACTAACTTATATATATATGAGTGAGAGAGTGTGCGTGTATATATATCATCATCATCATCATCGTTTAACGTCCATCTTCCACGCTTGCATGGGTTTGGATGGGAGTTTTCCCACTTGAGGCAAGATTGGTTGTCTTGCTCGTATAGGACTGTCTGGCGGGTTTTCTACGGCTGGATGCCCTTCCTAACACCAACCACGTTTACAGTGTGGACTGGGAGGTTTTTACCGTGTTACCTACACGGCCACATTACAGCGTGGACTGGGTGCTTTTTTGTCATGACACCTACACGACCTCATTTATTTAGGACTGGATGTTGTGGCACCAACATAGCTTTACATTGGAAGGGGTGGTGTGGATGGGGTGGGGGTAGTGGGACAGGGGTGTATTTGTGTTAGAGGTGCCTACTGACTGTAGGTTTCGCTTTGTACTTAGGCAAGGCGGGTCTTCTGTATTACTGCGTAGCGCCAAAGATCTCGGTCCAGTGACATTGTTTGGAGAGGTGTAAGTGTGTGAGGTCGGAATTTATCAAGTCTGCCTACTCCGTGGCTACCGTCTATTTTGATCGCCCTGCACTTTTTTATATATATGTGTGATTGTGTATTGACAAGGAGTTTGGACAGATTGTCATAATTTCTATCAACATTTATCCTGTTGCAATACAGTATTTAAATTGATCTAATTCTGATATCTAGCTGCATATCAACAGAATATTAACATTTATCACACACACACTTGATAACATTTATCACACACACACACTTGATAACATTTATCACACACACACACTTGATATCCCTTTATTATCACATACCGACATGATATTTATTTATTACATACAGACTTAATAATATATTTATTATTCATTTATCTCTAGACTGTTCAGTCAGTGTTATGATATTTAAAGCTTATTTTTATGGCTCCGATTGAAACTTATTTGGGAAAATCAAAATAAGACAAAAAATTAGTGATTAATTATGCAAGATGATTGATCTGTATTGAAGCAGTAGAAGTCATTGTGGTGATCAACAGTGGCAGAATTGATAGAGTGTTGGGAAAATGCTAGGCAGTGTTTACTTACAACTCTTTACGTTCTAAGTTCAAATCCAACCGAGGTCAACTTTGCTTTTCATCCTTTCGAAGGTGATAAAATAAAGTACCAGTCAAGTACTGAGATTGGTTTAATCGATTTTTTCCTCCCCTTAAATTTGCTGGCCTTATACCTGAATTGTGGAAACACATGGCCTAGTGGTCAGGGTGTTGAACTCATTATTATAAGATCGTATGTTCAATTCCTAGACCAGATGACGTGTTGTGTTCTTCAGCAAATACTTTATTTCATGTTGCTCCTTCTGCCAGGAGTTGTGAGCGGTGGATAGTATCAGCAAAAGGAAGACCAATGGAAACATTATATATATATATATATATATATATATATATATATATATATATATAATAATAAATATGAAAACTAAAATCCAAAGAGGGCTTGATAAGGATTATATGTATATATATAGAGAGAGAGAGTTTCAGAAGATCCCGTAAAAGGGTCAAAGCAGTGATTCTTTGCTTATACTTTAATCTGTACTTATGATAAATATATATATATATATATTAAAGAGTTAAACAAGATTCAATGAGTACATCAAAGAATGAGTTTTACAGTAGATTGGAAGCACTCTACAAAAAAATATTTTCCAGAGTTATTAATATTAAATTCAAATATTAATAAAATAGATGTTCTTGTGATCAATTAAATTTTATTATACATATTTCAGAGGTACGTCCTCATCAGATAAAATAAAATGATACATGACATATCCTGAGATGTTAGATGGTTAAGATTTAATCAAGGTAGTACTACCTTGATTAAATCTGTTGAACCTGATTCACGTACCTCTGAAATATGTATAATAAAATTTAATTGCTCACAAGAACATCTATTTTATAAATATTTGAATTTAATATATATATATATATATACATATAAATATATATATATATAAACATGTATATGTACATAACATATATAATTAAATCTATATTTCTTAACTTCTAAAATGTCTTTCTCATTTTTATTGTAGGGATTTGCTGAACATCTTGTTGCAACTATATCTGAGTGGTTATTAGCAATACTGAATGTGGCTTACTTATTAACGTTCCTACCTGAATTTAAACTTTTTTCAATGGATCCACCACAACTAACCTTTCACACGACTGAGGCCATCGGTGCAACCTCAGATGAGGTTGCTTTGGAAATTTCCAGGGACACATCAAATCAAACGGCTTTAACTAAAATTGACGGACTTAGTAACATTAAAGAAATTGATTATACCCATGCGTAGTCAATAATAGCTAAATTATTTTTATTGGATAAAAATGATTGTGTCATACAAAACCACGGTACTGGATTTAGGCATAAGCTATATAAATGACAGCTTAGGAACTTACAAACTGCAAGGACCTTAACCCTTTAGCATTTACATTACTCTATATATACTATTATATTTTGACGGTAAATGCTTTATCTCACATAATATTGAATCTATGAGATTTGGATATTATTTATTTTGAGAACAATACCTTAACATCAGAATGAATAGCCAGTTTAAATGGAAAGAGATGAAAGAATTCTGGCCAGTTTAAATACTAAAGGGTTAAAATAATTAAAAGGCACGTATGTTTTTCAATTCTTGAGGTACCTCTGATGTCATTTATCAACAAGAATCATTGAAGCTTTATCTAACTTAAAGCCCCACCAATCTGGCACTGCACATATATCAAAAACGTCTGTTATTACTAGTTCAAATCATTGTTTTTCAATTGTGTGTAGCAGCATACGAGTTATTACCTGCTGGAAATATATTTGTTTTTGCTCCATGTGGGTGGAATTACTATGTTTTACTCACCAATAATTGAACTGCCAAATAAACACAAACTTATGGGGAGTGGGGTTTCATGTTTATCTAACCCACATCTATAAAAAAAGAATGAAACATAATAAAAATAATGAATCAACAAAAAAAAACTATTAAAACAACAAAAGGGAAAACATGGCCCCTGAAGAAGAGAATGACATTAAAACAAAATATTATTTTATGGAAACTAACCAGTTTAATATTTTATACAAAGACTAAATCATTGTTTTTCTTTATATTACATCGCTTTTATTCAATGATTCGTGGCTTTTGGTTCTGATTGGCAGATTTTTATTTTTATTTCGGTTTATTTTTGTTTCTCCTTTTAGTCGATTTTCCTAGTTCATCGAAGTATTGAAGGAATTTAAATGTTGTTGGGTCTTAAAGGTAAATGGACTGTACAAACATTATATACACACACACACACACACACACACATATATATATATATATATATATATATATATATATATATATATATATATATATATATATATATGGTGGCTGCCAACTCGTTTTCGAGTATGGCCACTACTTTATATCCATGTAGGAGAACCCCTACCGATGCGCTGAACGAGTGTGACTTTTTAGTCCAGCTAGCGACTTGAAAACTCTGGTACAAACACTACACTTGTGACAATTATTGACACATAGTGCTGGGCCCATGGTACCATGTGATGACAATTGCAGAGAGATCTCCAGATATAAAGCAATGCCTGTGCCGTGAAGCTTTTATAGTGAGCAAAGGCACTGCACAAAGCCAGTCCCACTCTCTTAACCAAGATGATATTTACCAAAGAGAAGAACAAGTCAACATCATTGGATACCATCAGGGTTGCAGGTGTTATATCAGAGTTTTCCTTCTCCTAGAATTCTGCCTTGACAAAGGCTAAGGGGTCATCTCTCCCGGTGATTTTGAATGGCCATTGACTCTTAAGAGCTCCTTTGCCCTTTGACAGGTTTTGTTTTTAGTCCTGCAGGATGTCCAAAGTCACCCTCCTCACCAAGAAACCTTGGTGGGGTTGCCAGTTTAGTCGCCAATAACCCGACCATGGGACAGGTTGTACTGGGATACATGTTACCAGTAGCACCAACTGGTGATCTGACATACATAGATACATACATATAAACATACATATATATATTAGGTATTAATTCAACAATGAAAATAATAACAACAAAGTCGAGTTATTTTACCTATTCATATCATTGTTTTACGATGGTTTCGGAGAGTTGATCATATTGACTGATCTATAGCAGTTATATAACTGTATACCATCAGACTTCATATATAGGTTCAATGAGACCGTCTTCTTCGAAAACAGACTTTCTTTTTCAAAGAAAGACGGTCTCATCGAACCTATATATGAAGTCTGAATGTATACAGTTATATAACTGCTATAGATCAGTCAATATGATCAACTCTTCGAAACCATCATAAAACAATGATATGAATAGGTAAAATAACTCGACTTTGTTGTTATTATTTTCATTGTTAAATTAATACCTAATATCTGACTCTGTATCTAAGGAATTAACTCAGCAGAACACGGAACCTTTCTATGGATTTCACTGGATTACTCGCTATCGGATTACATTGAGTTCTACCTACGGTACGGACCCTAACACCAAAGGTAGACCACATTGAAATACTTATATATCATCATCATCATTTCATTTTACGTCCACTTTTCCCTGATTGCAAGGGTGGGACGGGAGCTGATTCTGGCTTGATATATATATATATATATATATATATATATATACGTTTAAATTCGGTGGTTTATCACATTCTGCAATGTTAACCATAATGTAATATGAGAAAAGCACTCGACATTATGCAACTCATCCATCTTTGATGTTGAATCATGTTGGTGGTGCAGGAGTAAACATATTATAAAGTGAAATTATAGGCGGCCAAAAATGTTGAATTTCCTTAAATATTTATTTTTGCCAACACTATGCGCATTTCAGTGGCTAGGTGACATTAGAACCTGGTGACATCTTCAGGTGTAAATTGTGTAATAGATGTACATCAACGGAAGAAAGGTAAACTTTAAGGAAACAAGCAAAGAAAAAGCAGAGAAGAAAAAAATGTGTTTATGTCTTTATTTTTGACTCAGGCGGAATGTTGGCTAATAAGAACCTTGTTCATAATAAGAACAAAGGGGAGGTGTTACATCAAGAATTTATTGATCAGTCCTGGTTACAATCGTTTCACAAACAGTCAGCTCCTGATCCAGGTTAATATTCCAGACCAGATTCCAGATCTACCTGATCCTCAGACAAGTGTTATCACAACAAAATTCACATCAGATCTGTGGACAAACCAGCTTGTTATAAACAAGTATAAGGAGATTGTCCAATCAGGGGCCCAGAATTCACCAGACACACAATACAGCCACCTATGTATAAGGGCATCTTGACAAATAAACAACCGATATATACAAATTAACATACCCACACAAATACATACAACTACATACACACACGCATACATACACACACAAACATATATACATATATATATATATATATATATATGAGAGGGAAAGGGAAGTAAGTAAAGATAGTTTTGGTGGTCAAGAATGCAGTAGTGGTCGCAGAGATTTTGAACACAGGCAGGGGTCATTCAAGCATAAGGGAGGTCACCATACTGTGTCCCAAGAGCTGGTCAACAATGGCACATGTGTGCTTGCACCAATACCTAGAGAAAATATATATGAATAAATATAGATCTACACATACATACACATATACATATATATATATACATACATATATATATATACATACATAATACATATATATATATATATATATTTATATACACATATATATACATATAATGTGGTCAACCAACTTTTCTTTACTTGAATAATTATATATATATATATATATATACACACACACATAAAAAACACACCCACACGTACACAAATAAATGAATATATATATATATATATATATCAATGATATTAATAAATAGAAATTATCTTTATAAAACCATATTTATTTTATTATATATATTTCAAGGGTACCAAAATTTTGGTACGCTCTCATCAGATAAAATACAAAAGTTGTTTTATAAATATTGACATATCCAAAAAAACAAGAACTTATCGTGTTAAGTTCAGTTTGGATAGTGAAAGAAATTTCAAATTTTAGGATGAATATGTTAATGAGGCTAAACATACAGTTGAAAAAGATCATTATATTTAGACGCTAGGTAAATTTAAATAATTATTAGGATAATTTTTTAAGGGAAGAAGAGAGAGAGGTTAATATTAATATTAGGGTGTAAAAAAATTATCCTAATAATTATTTAAATTTACCTAGCGTCTAAATATAATGATCTTTTTCAACTGTATGTTTAGCCTCATTAACATATCCTAAAATTTGAAATTTCTTTCACTATCCAAACTGAACTTAACACGATAAGTTCTTGTTTTTTCTTTTTTTGGATATGTCAATATTTATAAAACAACTTTTGTATTTTATCTGATGAGAGCGTACCAAAATGTTGGTACCCTTGAAATATATATAATAAAATAAATATGGTTTTATAAACATAGTTTCCATTTATTAATATCATTGATATTATACTCCAGAAGAAAATCTGTAGAGTGCTTCGAATCTGTTATAAATAAATTTGTTGAATAACCAACAAATTAAATATCTCTTTCCTTATATATATATATATATATATATATATATATGTGTGTGTGTGTGTGTCTGATGGTAGCTAAGATGCTTCCATAGGCGGTATGCTGGTTGAGCACTCTATGCTCTTACAGAGCAGAGTATTCTATATATATATATATTTTTTTTTTTTTGTTTGTTTTAGTTTCATTCATTCTCAGCCCCACACTCATCAACACAGTCTCAACCTCCTGCATCAAATCCTCTGCCTCCTTTACTGTATTTGTCAGCAAAACTATGTCGTCGGCAAATTCAGCATCCGTTATCTTTTTCGCCTTAACTCTCCTGCTCTGAGCTGGTGCTACACTAAAGCCAGAGTCCTGGTGTTTCTCCAGTGCAAGGCGCATACGATGAGTGTGGGGCTGAGAATGAATGAGACTAAAACAAAATATCTGGTAGAGAATGTTGAGAAGTCAGAGGGGATCACTAATGTAGGCGGGAAGCCGCTAGAATTGGTTGAGGACTTCCTGTATTTGGGAGCAAAGATTGGGAATACGGAAGATGATGTGGTTGAGAGGAAGAGCAAAGCCTGGGCGGCGTGCCACAGCTTGAGATCGGTGTGGAAGTCAGACCTTCGTAAAGACCTGAAAATCTGCCTCTTCATTGCTGTAGTGGAGTCTGTGCTGCTGTATGGGTCTGAGACTTGGACACTGACCAAGAAACTCACTCAGATGGTGGATGGGTGCTACACGAGAATGCTGAGGATGGCTCTGAACATTAATCAGTATACACTGAGGATGAAAAACTCAGAGCTGTATGGGAGCCTCCCAAAAGTCAGCTCAAAAGTGACACAGAAGAGACTGAGGTTAGCTGGACATGCTCACCGACATCCAGAGTTGACATTGCACTCAGTGCTCCTGTGGGAGCCTCTATATAGACACACTGGAAGAGGAAGACCAAGGTTAACGTATGTTGATGCCCTAAGGACAGAGACTGGTCTGTTGGAGACGAAGGACATGGCAGCGATACTGAGGGACAGAGACCACTGGAGAGAACTCGTCCATGAATCTCAGGAATTTTACCCGCCCTAGATAGATATATATATGTACATGTATATATGTATATAATGTGGTCAACCAACTTTTCTTTACTTGAATAATTATATATATATACACACACACATAAAAAACACACCCACGCGCACACAAATAAATGAATATATATATATATATACAGGGTGCGGACGATATTTGTTCGCAAGATTACTGTCTAGGAAAAAATAACACAGTAGTTTTATTTTTTAAGATATATTTATCAAACCTGGGTCAGTTTGTCTTCATGACTTGTTCTTTCGATCTCACTCGATAAACCCACCATTGGCTTTGATGACGGCCTCAAGGCGGCCTTGGAACTGGCTACAGGCCTTCATCACTGTCCCCCGACTTAGGCCCCTAAAGGCACTTGTGATCCTGGCCTTCAGATCGTCTTTCGTATTGCAGCTAGATCTGTTGGTTTCTTGTTCCACTGCGCCCCACACAAAGAAGTTGAGGAGGTTGCAGTCAGGCGAGCTGGGAGGCCAGATGTCAGGTGAAGTGTGGTTGACGAAGTTCTCTGACAGCCAAGCTTGGGTCTTTTGGCTGGTATGGCAGGGCGCTGAGTCTTGCTGCCACACGTATGGCCTACCTGCAGCTACCTGGTCGATCCAGGGCTTTACTACCTCGCTCAGAACGCGGATGTAGCCATCGGTGTTCAGCTTGAGGCCCGCAGGGAAGAAGTGAGGTGGCATGACGTCACCTTGACTGCTAACGACACCTAAGACCAATGTCGTCGCTGGTAACTTTGTCTGCATGACTCTGGGCATGTCTTTGGATGAGTCAGCAAGCCACCTGTTGTTCTGGGAGTTGATCTTCTGGTCTTAGCAAAAGTTTTTCTCATCGGAGAAAAACCACAGCATGTCTGGCTCCAGTGGGTGTTTCAACTTGTTGGTCAGCTTCTTTGTGTGCTTCAGTTGCGTTTCTTGCATCGCCTTTGACAGAAATTGTCTTTTCCTCATCTTGTATGAAACATAGCGAATGTCTTCATGTACCACCAGCCTAATGAGCTTTTCATCCACACCTTTCTCCCTTGCAATGGCATGCATCGACTTGCTAGGTTCATTGTTGATGATATCCTGAACTTCAGCGACAAACTCGGGCGTTCTGAAGGCGTCAGATCGTTGATAATGTGTTTTCCTCTCTGATGTTGCTTCGTAGTCGAATCCTGAATCTTCCAATTCCTTTCTGACCTTTTCCACCATTCTCCTGCTGACGCTGAGAAAGTCTGAAATTTCCTTATTTGTCCTCCCGGTGCGGATTCCAAGAAGAACTCTGTGTCTCTTCCACAAATTTGGAGGTTCAAAATTATTCATAATCAATTATTCTGAAAATAAATAATGGAAATATAGTCACTGTTTTTATGAAGACAAGAGTGATAACGGAAGTAAAAAAAATTTGCATAAAATTAGCAGTTGAAAATTGCGAACAAATATCGTCCACACCCTGTATATACATACATATATATATGTACACACACATACACACACACATATATATATATACATATACATAATTATATACATATATATATATATACATATATATATATATATACATACATATATATATATATATATATATATATATATATATATATATATATATATATATATATATATATATTAGAAAGTGAAGTTTTTTTTACAAAATGAAAAATAACCGAGGTGTCCTACATGAGTGAAAGTATAAAGAAAAAGAGATGAAATCGAAAATGCAACTGGAGTCTTATTTTTAAAAAAAATATATATATTTATTTGGTTCCTTTACCGGTTTCACAGTTCTTCTGCTTTTCAAAAGGTGAGTTGAGATGGAGGGTCTGTGGTTTTTCTCACATCTGTGAGAAAAACCACAGACCCTCCATCTCAACTCACCTTTTGAAAAGCAGAAGAACTGTGAAACCGGTAAAGGAACCAAATAAATATATATATTTTTTTTAAAAATAAGACTCCAGTTGCATTTTCGATTTCATCTCTTTTTCTTTATATATATATGTACACACACATACACACACATATATATATATACATATACATAATTATATACATATATATATATATACATATATATATACATATATATATATATACATACATATATATATATATATATATATATATATATATATATATATATATATATATATATATATATATATATATATATATATTTATATATATATATATAGAGAGAGAGAGAGAAATAGTGGACAGCTTCCGTTACCTGGGTGACAAAATCAGCAGTGGTGGAGGGTGCTCTGAAAGTACAGTAGCTAGAGTCAGAATGGGATGGAAAAAGTTCAGAGAGCTTATACCACTGTTGGCCACTAAAGGGTTCTCTCTAAAAATGAAAGGCAGATTGTATGATGCCTGAATACGAACAGCAATGTTTTATGGCAGTGAGACCTGGGCATTGTGTGCAGAGGATCTGCGCAGATTGGAATGGAACGATGCATGTATGCTCCGTTGGATGTGTAATAGTAATATACGTGAACAGCAAAGCATAAATGAACTAAGTGAGAAATTAGGAATAAGAGAGATCAGATGTTGTTTACTCGAGAGAAGACTACATTGGTTTGGTCACGTGATGCGCACGAAAGACAACAGCTGTATAAAAAAGTGCAGGGTGATCAAAACTGATGGAAGTTACAGAGTAGGTAGACCCAGAAAAACCTGGGACGACATGATAAAATCTGACCCTGCAATACAGAACCTTCCCTACATACAAAGTTAACCTACAGTCAGTAGGCACCTCTTAACTGAATATACACACCAACCCACTATCCCTACTCCACCCTCCCACTCCCACCAACACCACCCCTTTCTCTGTAAAGTTATGTTGGTACCACAACATCCAGTCCAAACTAAAGAGGTCGTGTAGGTGTCACGACAAAAAAGCACCCAGTCCACGCTTTAAAGTGGTCGTGTATGAGACACGGTAAAAAGTTCACAGTCCACACTGTAAATGTGGTTGGTGTTAGGAAGGGCATCCAGCCGGAGAAAACCTGCCAGATACAGTCCTATATGAGCGAGACACGGTCACCCGATCAATCTTGCCTCAAGTGGGACAACTCCCATTTAACCCATGCTAGTGTGGAAGATAGACATTAAACAATGCAGATGATACATATATATATATATATATATATATATATATAGGAAAAAGTATGACCCCAACGGCAGAGGTCAAGCCGTTTCGACGGTCCAGAAATAGCCGTTTTGAGGGTCCAGAAATAGCCGTCGAAACGGCTTGAGCTCTGCCGTCGGGGTCATACTTTTTTCTATTTCCCACTCTACTACACTAAGTATTGAGTACTCTGGTGCGTTATGGTCCATCTGGTTCCTTTCCACATTTCCTTTGTTATATATATATAACGAAGGAGTTGTGGTAAGGAACCAGATGGGTAGTCCAGAAATAGCCGTTGAAACAGCTTGAGCTCTGCCGTCGGGGTCATACATTTTCTATATACATATATGTGTGTATATATATATATATATACACATATATATGTGTGCATATATATATATATATATATGTGTGTATATATATATATATATACACATATATATACACATATATATGTGTGTATATATATATATACACATATGTGTGCATATATATATACACATATATATGTGTATATATATATATAAATATATATATATATATATATATATATATATATATATATATATATATATATATATATATATATGACACTGTAACAAAGATATGTGCAAAACAAACCCCATTAACGTCTGTAAACAAATCTAAGTGCAGAATCCCTAGAAATAGAAGAACACTTATCAGAAAAATTAAAAGAATTAACAAAAAAATCAACAAACTGAAATACTGCCAGCAGCAACACACACATTTGACTGCCATTACATCACTAGAATCGATATAACACAACCTCCAAAACAGCATGATATCCATCATCAACAATCAAAGAGCAGCTGAAGAGGACTGGGCCATTGAGAAAATCAAACTCAATCCCAAAGTGTTCTTTTCATTTGCGAAAATACACAAGATCGCTGTCTCTACTGTTGGCCCTCTGATTGATGAAAATGGCACTCTACAAGATAATTGTTTCTACTTTTGGCACAAGGCCAACAATTGCCCAGTGTATTACTGGTACTTTATTTTATCGACCCTGTAAGGATGAAAGGCAAAGTTAACCTCGGCGGGATTTGAACTCAGCATGGCAAGGGCCGTAACTCTATGCATCAAAGCATGGCGTCCGACCCTCTACCGATACTGCCAATTCACCGGCACTCTACAAGATAATGCCAAAACCATTGGTGAGATACTGCAGTAACAATACTGCTCTGTTTTCAGCAATCCTGATATGGCCGATCTGGGCTGTATCAGTGATGTTAATCCCCAACACACTATATCGGACATAACGTTTGGTGCCCCTGATGTCTTAGCGGCAATAAATGAAATTAAACACAATTCAGCAGTAGGTTCCCTGCTTGTGTCCTGAAGGTGTGTCAACACCAACTTGCATCTCCTTTTGCTAATCTGTGGAGGAACACTGGATATATTCCTGAAAAGCAACAGACTGCTGAACTCTAACCAACATGGGTTACGTAATGGAAGGGACTGCCTATCACAGCTACTGCATCACTTTGATGACATTCTTAGAGCTTTGGGTGAGGGCTCCAACACTGATGTCATCTACCTTGATTTCAGGAAGGCCTTTGACAGAGTTGATCACAACATTCTACTAAAAAGAACAATCCAGCATTGGTGTCTCTGGAAAGTTGTTGCAATGGATCAAGTGTTTCCTTACAAACAGAACCCAACATGTTGTAGTCGAAGGAGTACAATCAAGCTCAGCCTAAGTCAGTAGTGGCGTCCCCACAAGGCACTGTTTTGGGCCCACTGCTTTTCATTATCTACGTTAATGACATTACTGACATCATCAAGCGCATCAACATAAGAATCTTTGCAGATGATTCCAAGCCCAGAAGGTCATCAATGGAGTGGGTTACTAGACATGCCTTCAATCAGACTAGAACTGTTTCATTCAAAAGAAACAATCAGGAAAGTTCCCTCTGATTTTTAATGAAACAGTTTTAGTCCTGTAGAAGCCATTTCTCTCTCTCTATATATATATATATACACACACACACACACATATATATATATATATATATATATATATATATATATATATATATATATATATATATATATATGTATAGAAATTTGTTTAATAAACTATTTCCCCCATCAATCATATTAAATATAAAATTTCCACTGTGAAAATACGAAAACGTGATTGAGAATGTGTGGCTAACTTTGAAAGTTAGTGTGTGTTGTGATGAAGACCAGGAAATCTGAAGTATTGCATTCATGTAATTATTACAAAATTAAACTTTATTTTCTATATTATATTTTCTACATTATATGAAAAACGTCCATAAGTAATTTATCTAACCAATATGATATACAAAATGAATATATATAAATATATATATAGAGAGAGAGATAGAAATTAATTATAAGGAAAGGTAAAAATTACAAACAAAACGCGAGAAGACATATACACCCCCAATTACACAGAAAATATTGGTGTTTCCTTCTAAATATTTTTAATGGCAAGCCAGAACATTCACAACATTGTCACAGGTAAGAGTGAAGCTAAGGTACTGTAATATTCAGGTACATTTATTAGTATTGTGTAATATTTTAGTAAAACGAGCCACCAACAACTATAGAGCTTCGTTATCAGTCACTCCAGCTACCACAAACTTCTTCAATACAAATGTTAGATCATGTAATTTATTTTTACCCTTGTTGGCATTTGTCTAGGGTCTTTCATAACATTTATTTAATCTTTTCTTTATTTATATCTTTTTTGTGCGGTTGTAATATTATTTTTCTCATAGAAATTCATTTCTCGATGTCTGTCATGTCAGACTAACGAAGATGACCTTTTGTTCATAGATATTCCAGCCGTGACTATCTTGTGTTGTTTAGTATTTCTTACATTGTATATCTAAAATTACATTTTGTAATATGTCAGTATATAAACAGGGCGATCAAAGTTGATGGAAGCTATGGAGTAGCTACAGGATCATGATCTCTAGCAGTACTACAGAAGACCCATTTCCATGGGATGAAGAACATCTAAAAGTCTCTAGTATGCACCACCCCCCCTTCATTCCATACTCCTCTCAGGTCTTAATCACTCCACCCCTCCCAACCATCCACATCTGATGCACCTCTCTTGACCAACCTATGTACACAAGTATGGAAAGCTGAACAGACTCTCCCACAATGATGCTGGGGTGACTGAAAACTCTCAGTCCACCCTCTAAAGTGGTCATGTCGGTTTCATGACAAAAGGGCACTGAGTCCTCTCTTTAAGGAAAGACCACCAGACTCTCCCTGCCCTTCCCTGCAGGATGGTTGTGCTGGTGACACGACAAAACATCCAGCCCAATGGTCATGTTGATGACATGACAAAAAGTGCCCAGCACACTCTGTAAAGTGGGCATGACAGTGACACAACAAAAACACCCAACCCAACCTGTGAAGGGGTCATTTTGGGGAAGCGAGAAAAGTGCCCAGTTCACATTGTAAAGTGGTTGGTTTAGTGCCATGACAACAGGTGTACAGTCCACACTGTAAATGTGGTTGGTGTTAAGAAGGGCATCCAGCAGTAGCTGGTTTCTTCAGTAGAGTGCCTTTACCATAGTCATTCTTTGTTATTTTAGAATTTACATATAAAACACATAGTAAAAATATGTTTACTCCGAATTACTTACCATCACTTAAGTTTACCAATGTTTATATAGATATACACAGGATTTACACTTGGTATTCCTCATTACTGTAGGAAGTGATGTATTGTTGCACCTTACATTACCATACCTATACATTAATCAGTTCCCCATAGCTGGTGTAGCCAGCTGTTGGGGTGTTATTCTATATGTTTTACTGTCTCCATCATGGCAGATAGTGAGCCATAGAAATATTTGATAGTGCCCAGCTTGTCTCCAAGTGTCCTACCCCTCACCAAGTTCAGCATGCCACCATGTGGTTATTGTTAAGAACCAGTGTACCTGCCCATCACTAACATATAGAAGACTAACAGAAAATATCAGTTTAATTAACCGTTTATGTATTATTCACATTTGTTAACATATTCATTGTCTTCCACTTACTAATAAATGTCCTTAATGTGGCTGGACTGACGTCTATATGGAGGTAAGTAATCTATAGTCTTAATTATTTGTTGAAAAAAATATATATGTTAATGAAATGAATGGAAGTCATCGGTTAGAAATACAGTTATATGTGACATATTTTTAAATATCTCCTATGGTCAGCTTAACCATAATCAATGGCAGGTTAGAGGGTGAAAGTAACAACGTGGTTTGGTTGTAGGCTCTCCTGGGGCCAACTAAACCCTGGACAATGTGAGGTTAGAGAGTGAAAGAAACAGTTTCAGGGTGTAAACAAAAGAACCAAACTCCCACTGTCACTGCCTTTGTTTCTCCTGTAGGATCTCCTACAGCCAGCTAAACGTTGGTCAATGCCAGGCTTTAGAGTGTATATGTCCCATTGGATCCCTTATGGCCAGCTAAACCCTGGTCACCACAAGCTTAGAGGGTGAAAGAAGCAGTTTTAGGGCATATATTTCACATAGCATCTCCTACGGTCAAACCCTGGTCAATGCCCAGCTTTAGGGTGTATACGTCCCTTAGTATCCCCCATGGCCAGCTAAACCATAGTCAATATCAAGTATTTTCCATGCTGGCATCATCCACGCAAATCAGACTAGTTGGCAGAACTGTACCTTGTTTATATACAGTATATATATATGTGTGTGTGTGTGTGTGGGGGGGGGGGGGGGGGGTTAGTGAGTGCATTTATACTTGTCTATTGAAATTCGATGATAACAAACTTGTTCGTCAATTGTGGATGCTTTGGTGACTGTAGAGCATACCGAACAAGCCGTATACTAATGATAAGATCTCCTACGGCCAATTAAACCATGGTCAATGCCTGCCTAGTAGTTTAGGAGCCTAAACTTCTCGTAGGATTCTCTACGTCCAGCTAAACCCTGTTCAATGCCAGGTGAGAGGGTGGTTAAAGCAGTTTAAGGGTGTAAACTTATCGTAGGATCCTCTACGGCTAGTAAAACCCTGGTCAATGCCAGCTAAACCATAGTACCTGCTTAGAAGGAGAAAGGAGCAGTTTAAGGGCATATAGTTCTCATAGGATCCTCTATTTACTTGCATATCAATTGTTCAGTATATATGTACTAAATACCAGTAGTTTCTAAATTAATTTATGTAGAGAAACGGAATATATTTTGAGATGTGTTATCTCCCTTTCTCTCCTTTCTATATTGAAAAAAAATTTTAAAAAATTCACCTATGACTAATCTACTCAGTAGAGTTGCGGCTTCGCTTGGCGATGCACGTATCGGTTCGGAATTCGTCGCCTACTGACAGATGGCGTGGCCATTTGTGTGTCTGAAGATCGAATCATTGCGAGGGCACGTAGCTATGTGGGCTATTTGCAGGTTGGCTATATGCTGGACTGCGCGAAGAATCCATCTTATTTCCTTTTGCTCTAAATTTGATTAGAGTTATCTCCCTTTATTTAGAGTTAGAGTTACTTCCCTTTTGTGGAATATTTTTTTTTTTTTTTAAATTATTCGATTTAGAAAGAATCATTTGGGATAGTGTTCATGTAAAGAGGTATGTAATGTTTTCTTTGCCACGTATAAGGAACTAAACCTTCTCTCAATAACACATACATTTCATTAGATATATCAATAACTCTCACATTTTGGATATTGTTTTCTATATACATACATTCTAAGAGATATAACTCGAACTTCTCTCTACAAATATACAGACACATTCTGTAGATCACCCATCTTTGGATATTGTGTTCATGAGAAGAGGTATTTAATGTACATTTTATTCTAAGAAACTAAACCTCTTTATGCACATACATTTTCTCTTATACAGGAATAAACCTTTAATGTTATCTTTTAAAATAAAAAAGTCGACATCATAACTAAACCGTTTTCTCTCTCTCTCTCTCTCTCTCTCTCTCTCTCTCTCTCTCTCTATATATATATATATATATATATATATATATATATATATATATATATATATATATATATATATACATAGTTACCTCTAAACTAAGCCATCTCGGCACTATATACATACATTCTGAGAAATATAACTCAAGCTTCTCTCTACAGATACATTCTGTTATCTCTCTATGAACCTTACTCTGTAGATCAGCCATATAAATGTTCTTCACTAGACACATCTTTTTCTAAGAAAAATATATAAACCCCCTTCTTTCTTCTAAGAAACAGAACGAAACCTCTATATACAGCTACATTTTTATTATCTTCTATTTTTTCACACTCAACGAAGCACGGCAGCTTCATTTCTCATATACATGCGTCCATTTATAGTCAACCGTGGCTCTCTAAACTTCTTCCATCTCATCCTCAATTTCTGGTCTTAAAAGCCATATACATCTGTGCTTACTATCCTAAGTATCGAATACTCTGTTGCACAATGGTCTTACTAGTTTAATTCTAGTATATATACACACATAGCTCACTAAAAACAAGATGGTATAGGACAGAACAAAGGAGAGACACAAAATAAATTAGTCACAGAAAGAGCTTTAACAATAAACAACCGATTATTAAACCAACCAACTAGAAATTTATAATGAATGGAAGACCAACTCATTTCTGCAGCTGAGTGATCTAGAGCAACTTGAAATAAAGTGTCTTGCTGAAGAACACAATGCAAATCCCGATCTGAGTATCGAACTCACAACCTCACGATTATAAAGCCATTGCGACTTCACATAAATATTTTTCACATGCACATTGCTGCCTACATTTTTGCGCATGCTTACTTGGGGTAACTGTTTAGAAAAAATAAAATGGCCGCTGGAACAACTTTGTTTTCCAACCTGAATAAAAAACGTTAAAAACTTGGATTTTACTATTTATAAGGAGGTAAAGAAAAGCTTTATTTTATGTGTAATTCCCTCCATAATGTCCACACTGGTCAATAACATTAAATGTATTATACTCATTATGAATGCAAACCAACTTTTTTAGACTAATTTTTCATGGTGATTTCAAAATTCACTCCATTTGTATGCAGCACGTATCAGTTTTTCAGTAGATACATGCAAATATTTACATATTTGTATATATGAAATCATTAACGTAATAAATAAGGACATATTATTTTTAGAAAGTAAATGCGTTTATTGAGTTAAAAATCAACATTCTACAAAGAGTGAATACACAAAAAATGGGTCAGACAAAACAGACAAAGCTAGAACAACAGAGTTAGAAACATTGATTTGGATTTCCTGCGGTGTTCCTGATCTGGTTGATCACGGTAAAGTGTCCAGAAGTAGTCAGCCAGCATGTCATTCCAGAAGCCTTGGTACCGTTTCTCCATGCACTAATGTCGTGGTGAAATCTTTCTCTATATTCATCACACAACCTTGGAGCACCAAGGTTATCTGTGAAGAAATCCAGATGGAAGTCCAAGAAGTGAACTTTCAGTGACATGTGACAACCCATTGCTGAGTAACATTTCAGAAGATTCTTGATGCCATCCTTATAGTCCATTGCCTTCTTGTTGCCCAAGAAATTCTCACAGATCCAATTGAAAGCATTCCAGGCAGGCAGTTCCTGTTCATCCAGTGTTGTCTTGAAGTTGACATCTTTGAGTATTTCTCTAATTTGGGGTCTGACAAAGATACTCTCTTTCAACTTCGCCTGTGTGATTTTGGGAAACTTTTCTACAGTATACTCAAACCCTCTGGCATTTCTCTTCCCTAGTGTCTTTACAAACTGTTTCATCAGTCCAAGCTTTATGTGCAAAGGAGGCAATAAGACATGGATCTACAAGAGGTGTATTCTTGACGCTAGACAGTCCTGGATGGTATGATGTTCTTGTCTGCCAGTTTGATTCCGAATAATGTCTGTCAGTTGCTCGACTATCCCATAACACAAGAAACAACAGTATTTTGTGAAACCTGACTGCATTCCCATTAACTTACCAAGGACTTTTAAATCTCCACATATTTTTCATGATTATCTTTCATAGGCAATAGCATGAAGTAAAAGTTCCATCTTCTCATATGATTCATGAAGATGAACGGAGTGTGCAACAGGAATGGGGGGGGGGGGCTTCAAATTACCATTGTGTACCGCTTTTAAACTTCGTTTTTAAGAGTCACAATAAACAAACGTCCATCGATTTTACTGCAAAAGCAAAGATGGCCTTCAACAGAAAAACACGTTTGTAGAACCACATTTCTCTGCCGAAAATAAGTTATACGAACATCGTGCTTTAGCAGATACTTCTCCTTCAGTCTTGATGCCAACAGTTCTGCTTTATCTTTTGAGGGGGATAGGTCTCTGACAAGGTCATTCAGTTCAGCTTGGGAACATTTCTGAGGTTCAAAGTTATCGTCATCAGCCATATAATCTTCCTCAGCAGCACTATCGTGACAGTCAGCATCATCATCTGATGTTTCAATACCATCATTTGGTGGAACTGGAATTGGCAGACTTCCATTGTGAGGCACAGGTCTCATTGCAGAATCCAAATTGGGATACACAATTTTGTGTTTATTCTTCATAGAAAATCCTGTGACATTTACTTTGCAAAAATAACAGTCATTAAAATGATCTTTTGGCTCCCTCCATATCATTGATTTCTTATTAAACCAGTCATGTAAGCTATTTCAGCAAGCTGAGCAGGTAAAATGTGGTGCCCATAACTTGTCCTGATCTCCAAGAGGTCAGTCAAAGTACATCTTATAATTCTTCTGGATCTCTGGTGTTATTGTACGTTTTTGAGCTTTCACAATAAATTGTCCACATAAAACATATCAGGAGGATTTCTACACTGTCTTGACATTGTTAACACTGTAAAACAAGTAAGGAAATAGATACAAACGGTTATACTTATATTTCATCAGACCAATTATAACTGGACAATTTGAGATGTTGAAATATTTCATCAAACAAAACTTGATTGGTTAATTTAAGATGATGAAATATTGCTTCTGAACTCTGCAGCAATGAATAATGTAGTTTACTTTAAAGGTATGTTTCCATGATGTAAATACATGCATACACGTCAAAACCCAAAACTTTCTCATCTTGAAATCTGTATGTGATGTCAAAAAACTAACTGTATATTTGAAATCAGCATTAAAAACTACACTATGTATACCTTGACATATGCTTGATGAAAAATACTTGTTGACCAGTGTAATTGTTTAAACGATAGTTTTGTTTAGCTACTGTCACACCTCAACGTGGTGTTGTATTTCTAATACAACACCTCCCACGGTCAGATGAAATAGAATTCAGCGTATTTTTTTTATCATTTAAGTTGGTAAATAATATATTATCTTCATTAACATTCTTGCTTTCTTTTCTTTTTTAAGACACTTCATCTACATTCTTTTTTCGATAGTTCATATACATTCTTAGTTTCTTTATATATACACTTCATCTGCATTCTTAGTTTCTTTATATATACACTTCCTCTACATTTTTAGTTTCTTTATATATATACACTTCATCTGCATTCTTAGTTTCTTTATATATACACTTCATCTGAATTCTTAATTTCTTTATATATACACTTCCTCTACATTCTTAGTTTATTTATATATACATTTCCTCTACATTCTTAGTTTCTTTATATATACACTTCCTCTACATTTTTAGTTTCTTTCTTTATACACTTTATCTACACTCTTAGTTTCTTTATATATATACACTTCATCTGAATTCTTAGTTTCTTTATATATACACTTCCTCTACATTTTTAGTTTCTTTATATATATACACTTCATCTGCATTCTTAATTTCTTTATATATACACTTCCTCTACATTCTTAGTTTCTTTATATATACACTTCCTCTACATTTTTAGTTTCTTTATATATATACACTTCCTCTACATTTTTAGTTTCTTTCTTTATACACTTTATCTACACTCTTAGTTTCTTTATATATACACTTCATCTACATTAATTAGTTTCTTTATATATACACTTCATCTGCATTCTTAGTTTCTTTATATATACACTTCCTCTACATTTTTAGTTTCTTTATATATATACACTTCCTCTACATTTTTAGTTTCTTTCTTTATACACTTTATCTACACTCTTAGTTTCTTTATATATACACTTCATCTGAATTCTTAGTTTCTTTATATATACACTTCCTCTACATTTTTAGTTTCTTTCTTTATACACTTCCTCTACATTTTTAGTTTCTTTATATATACACTTCATCTGCATTCTTAGTTTCTTTATATATACACTTCCTCTGCATTCTTAGTTTCTTTATATATACACTTCATCTGCATTCTTAGTTTCTTTATATATACACTTCCTCTACATTCTTAGTTTCTTTCTTTATACACTTTATCTACATTCTTAGTTTCTTTATATATACACTTCATCTATATTAATTAGTTTCTTTATATATACACTTCATCTACATTAATTAGTTACCTCCCTTTATCAAATCATCTTGTTACATCTAATATAATTGTTTCTACTTTTGGCACAAGGCCAGCAATAAACCAGTATATTACTGGTACTTTATTTTATCGACCCCGTAAGGATGAAAGGCAAAGTTAACCTCGGCGGGATTTGTAGTCAGAATGGAAAGGGCTGTAACTCTTTGCGTCAAAGCATGGCGTCCGACCAATGTTTTTCAATTGATGTACCTAACGTAGGAGAAGGTTTTCTTGTTTACTCTATTCTGTATATGCTTACATTTATGTATCTATATACTAGCAGTTTAGCCCGGCGTTGCTCGGGTTTGTTCATTTGCTATGAAAAGTTACAAACAGGTAAACGTAGCTTGAAAGCGCATAAGCTTATCAATTAAGTGCATAAAGCAGTTGAACCGGTTGTTAATAGTTACGAACCAATTAGCATTTGGGACAATCAATGATGGGTTAATAATCTTCCAATAGCGAATTTAGTAGACCAAAGTTTCAAGATGGTGGCCCTGATGCCGCTGGGTGTCAGATCTGTCCGTCATGGGTGACCCTACCAGTTTTCCAGATGGCATAGTTCCAACACCTCCAACACCTGCACCAACATCTATAGCACCTCTTTGTAGACGATATTGCGTGTCATCCCTTGAGGAGTGTAAGCAAAAAGTCCATTCCTGCTCCCTACACGGGAACAGGCAACATAAAGTTGGCCATGGGAGAAGCATGGCTCGCCCAAATGGATACCCGCCACCGACAATGTTTGCCCTTGTGACTTGTTAATGGACATGGCAAAACATGGTCTCACCGGGAATTGGGATCGCTGGAAATCAAACGGGATATCTGACGCCGAGGTGAAAAGGTTCATCCTTGGAATGAAAACATTCTTCTCTCTCCCGCACCCCGTTACAATGGTGGCCTCAATCAAGTGGGGAGTCAGTGACTTGACGACCATGCGAGTACCGTTGCACTGCTTTGGTGGACGCAAGTTCCTTATTAGCATAATGGGACAGCCAACCCTAAGCTTAAGAATGTGAGGTGGGAGCCCTGGGGGTTCAAGGGAATTTAATAACTCATCCGGATAATTAACGATATCGTCGGGGTCTGACGTCCGGTCGATAGATTTGAAGATGTGCTCTTTACCGGGAATTTTCTCAATCAGCTGCTCGTTAATAAAATTAACCATGGTATTTTTCAGATCAAGGATGGCTCTTTCGCTGAGCCAATTGAGGTTTTTAAAGTTAGATGAGACATTAGGAAAAACTGCTTCCCAAAGGTCAGAAGGGCTGCTCACAATGTTGCACAGGGAGTCTATTGTTATGCCGCCCTTGTCATCCGCAGGGACCTTGCCCTCATCAAGTGCTAAAATATTCTGAGCAAATGCTACAGACATGTTGTCACCATGCAAATGAGCACGCATATTTGTGCTCAGGTACAAACTCTTCACCTGGAGCCACAACATGGACGGCTTAAGACAGACACGCACTTCATCAGCTCTTCATCCCCCCCCATAAAAACGGATTCCAAATAACCCCCCCCCCCCCTCCCCCTACACATAGAAAAGACGCAATGTTTAGACAAATCACAGAGGCAATAAACATAAATGAACTCCAACCAAAATTAAATAGAAAACATGAGTGGAATAGCAACATCACAACTTACAATTAAGGACAAAATGAAAACACACACACACATAGAACAAACAACCAACCAGTAACATGTAAATAAACAAATAAAAACACACACAGACACCCGGATGTAACACATGCGCAAACTAAGCACAAAACACACAAAAACAAGATGGCGTAGGACGGAACAAAGGAGAGGCACAAAAACAAAGAAAAGAATCCCCAGTCATGAAGAGGTCACAGAATGTGTGACGAAAGAACTTTGACAATATATGAACAACCGTCCGGTTGTGGAACCAACCAGAAATTTATAAATTCTTAAATTTATAAATTTAATTTATAATAAACTAGCAGTAAAGCCCGGCGTTGCTCGGGGTCGCTCAGTAGCTGTGTTAAAGTTACAATGTTAAGTTTCTTTCTTGGCTTAAAAACTGTAGTGTCTACTGTGCAGACTTGCATGTGGTGTTTTTGATTAATATTCCCTCAACCAACAATATGCCTTATGAAGTTAAGAAAACATAACGATAACCCGAATGTTATAACAAAAGAGGATGCTGGGGATAGAAACTGCACTGGTTATTTATTAACAAAGATCGAAAATGTAAACACTGCAACGCAGAGAAAAACATTAGCGTAACCAAATTATCAGTTATGTCTGTCTGCACGCCTATATCACCTCTCTGCACGACTGTCTGTCTGCACGCCTATATCACCTCTCTGCACGACTATCTGTCTGCACGCGTATATCACCTCTCTGCACGACTGTCTGTCTGCACGACTGTCTGTCTGCACGCCTAACGACGAAATATTTGCTTGTTTTACGTAGTCTTTAAATAGACTTGTTTTCAAGTAAAAATATTGTTTTAAAATGCTTTTAAATGGAAATGAAGCAAAACGGAAGCTTAGTGTTCGAACTGATGAATTTTGCAGGTCAATATTTTGCTGGCTCGACGACAACTGTTCGTGTATTGTGTTAATGTCATTTTAAACGCTGAGAAAGCCAGCGTAATTTTTTACGTAAGACGCTCAATGTAAACAGAACAAAGGGAAATAACTGATAACTTACGCTCAAAAATCGATACATTATATTCGATTTCGTCACATAGGGTGGGTCAATTTGAAATATTTTTTTTCCGATGTCTTCGCTAGGGCTCAATGTACAAGTATAGCAATTTCGGTGCAATTCCGTGAGAGATTCTAAGAGGAGATGTGTGCCAAAAATCGATAGACAGACAGACAACCACAGTTTTATATATATAGATTGGAGTGAAAGCAACTGGTGCGTGTGTTTCTTATTGGCAACATGACCCTCCCAAAGTATAACAATATCGGTTTTAACACACTTTTTTCAGATAAAGAATCTTGCTAAACAAATTCAGAAACGAAATATATATATATATATATATATATATATATATATATATATATATATATATATATATATATATATATATATATATATATAAGAGAGTATTGAAGTTTGCTTGAAGCATTGTGGAATTATAAGGTAAATTTCTTTAAGTCGTTTGGAAGCCTCGACAATGCAGATGCAATATAGGGACAATTAAATCTCTCCCAAGGTAACTCTTTCTCGTGTTGTTATTTTTATTTTTATCCTTTGCGATCTTTCCTTCATTCCTCTACACGTTACAGTCTTATACAGGCCACGCATCTCAACGTACACCCACTTACATCTCTCTCTCCACCACCGGATCCTGTTACCCGGAGATTTACCTATCTGCATTGTCGAGGCTTCCAAACGACTTAAAGATATATATATATATTTATATATACCCATGGAAGGCAGAGTAGACACACAATAATTAAAAGTATAAATTAAGGTGTAAATACACACCTCGATAACTATCTAACACACACGTACAAATCCAAAAAGATCTGTTTCGCCAAATAAGTTGTTGGCAGGAATGATTAGCCCATGGTTCATCAGCGTGTGTAAGGCTATACATTTCAGTCCACTCTAAGAGAATCTAAAGCGACCGCCCAGTCACACTGCCTATGGCAGTAACCAGTGGCCTCTGAGGGACGAGCTGCTAGAAAGGGCAGCCCAAACCACTCAGCGAAGTGTGCTCAACCAAACAGAGAAAGAGGAAAGACTGTTATAAGGAGCGAAATATCACGTTATATTAACAGAGCCACAGACTCTCGTTATTCCATGTCAGTAATGTGCTCAAAGGAGAAGGAATCCCGAGCTCTTTACAATACAATATGTTGAAAAGATAACACACTGGAGAGAGAGATAGTGCGCCATCAATCAAACAGGGAAAAATCACTCCCTGTTTGTAATCTACCCTCCGTTCTACTGTACGGTACTATCGTTCAATATGTAGATAATATATCTGTAAGATTGATCCCACTTTCAAAACTTCTTACTTAAACATCTCCCTATTTATTATTTATCATATGTACATATATATTTTTTTTACTTACTTCAATCTAGATTCTAACTTGTAATTTTTTTAATTTTTGATTTGTAATTTTTAGTGTTAATTTCCAACTCTCATAATTTCCACTGTGAAACCATAATACCTAGAAATAAGTATATATTCTCTTAGCGGTTGATGGTCAATTCTACTGTCCATGCTTAATTTAGGGGTAGTATTGGGACCTATTGATACTCATACTCTCTCACCCCCACTAGCTTTAGTAGTAAGCTGTAACCTTGTCATATTACAGGCCTGGATGGGGTCATTGTTTGGTTGGGAGGGGAACTGCCTAGGCGAGTTTCGTAGAACTTTGCAGTAGTTGATGGTCAACTTCCTTCGGACTTGCGCCTGTGCAGACCGGTGGGGGTGAATTGGGACTCACAGGGGAACGGGCGAAGAACTCAAGAGCACACGCTTTGTCCGTTCCCATGTCGATTCAATTTGGATTGCCTCGGAAACATAACCTTATTATGTAAGAAGCTGTCTGATGATGTCACGGCACTGGGTACACCAAACCGTGTTGCCATTGTTGTCATTGAAATATGTATCACAACATTATTATTAAAGGACTTTAACATCTGAAACTACTTCGCATTTTCTTATTCTTTATATTTAGATATATATATTTATATATATATATATTTATATATATATATATTTATATATTTTTCAATCATATATATATTTTTTTATTTGTTTGACCCGAATTACTTGGTCGTTTCTATGGCTGTGCGGATAATGGTTTAACCATCGTCTCAGTGTGTTTGGCCTTTTAACGCATGTTGTAGCTCTGGTTCGTTAGAATTATTGAGCGCTTGCCACACATCTCGGAAGTTGTTTTTCGCTAATTTCCAAAACCGAATACGATTCTCGCTAATTTATATTTGTATATATTTATATATATATATTTATTCATTAGTTAAGCAAAACAAGACCACAAATTTCACAAGGAAGACATTATTAAAAGATTGTCAACATATTTAGTTTGATGTAAGGAATGTAGAGAATAATAATAATAATAATATTAATAATAATAATAATAATATTAATATTAATAATAATGATTTTATTATTATTATTATTCTCTACATTCCTTACATCAAACTAAATATGTTGACAATCTTTTAATAATGTCTTCCTTGTGAAATTTGTGGTCTTGTTTTGCTTAACTAATGAATATTTCCAGCTCTGCGCACCTAACCTCTGCATGAACCCAGCCACCTAGCTGCTTTCTACTGCATATTGCACATTGAGCACATGCCTTTACGCTTTGGCTTCTAACTAACTCACCAATCTTTCCTCTCATATCTCCTCTACTATCTCAATCTCTTTAAGATTGGTTACTCTTGAACTGTGTATATATATTTATATATTTATATATATATATATATATATTTATATATATACATTTATATATATATTTATATAAAAAGAAATTTTTTGCTCTACATGGCTGAATACAATAAATGTAATCTGAGCTTTTCGAATATTAATAATTGTTTCTACTTTAGGCACAAGGCCAGCAATTACCTAGTGCATTACTGGTACTTTATTTTATCGACCCCGTAAGGATGAAAGGCAAAGTCAACCTCGGCGGGATTTGAACTCAGATCGTAAAGGGACGTAACTATGCTGGAAAGCATGGCATCCGATACTGCCAATCCAACCTTTGCGCATGCGCAGTCTTGTACAACCATCGCGCATGCGCAGTATTTTGAGCCGTATTTTTTTCTCATTTTGATAATTTCCCTTAAATACGAAACTGGTTCACTGATGTAGCGTTTTTATGGTTAAAATAAATTATATCTCTATGAATACATTTTTTTTTTTGTTTTTGTTTTTTTGTTTAATTAAATATTTAAATATCTTATTGTCTATGCATATGTTAGGTATTTATTCGTGCATTTACTCAATTTAAGGGTTCATATAGAGCGATTATATAAAGCCATGATAGATTATGAGAGACTTTTAATCCACCTTAGAAGGGAATGACTCCCTTTCAAATGGGTTTTAACTAAATAATTCTCGCACTTGTTATCAAAGATATCATTCCCGAATAACAACGAATATTTAATTACATCTCTCTCTCTCTCTCTCTCTCTCTCTCTCTCTCTCTCTCTCTCTCTCTCTCTCTCCCTCTCCCTCCGCCCTCTCTCTTTCTCTCTTTCGCTCTCCCTCTCGGACACACACACACACACACACACACACACACACATATATATATATATATATATATATATAATGTAAAAAGGCTTCTACAGGAATAGAACTGTTTCATTCAGGAGAAATCATCAGGAAGCCGATGATTTCTGATGATTTCTCCGGAATTAAACAGTTCTAGTCCTGTAGAAGCCTTTCTACATTAAATATTTATACTCTGCTATGTATTGGGTACCATACTTACTGTGGATACCCCCGATTGAACCCGGGATAAACTTATATATATATATATATATAAATACGAATACATGTTGACGCACTCACATCCACACGTACACGCACAAGCACACACATGCCCACCTATATATACATCCACACACGTAAAAGCGGACACAAACACACGTACACATACGTATATATCTGTTACTTGGTTATTACAATGTGCGCATGCGCGAATGTTGGACCGTACTGCGCGTGCGCGAAGGTTGGACCGTACTGCGCATGCGCGAAGATTGGACCCTACTGCGCATGCACGAAGGTTGGACGTCTGTCGACGTCATCACCCCTCCCTTCCTCAGTCGACGTCATCACGCCTCTCTTCCTCTGTCGACGTCATCACCCCTTCCTTCCTCTGCCGACGTCATCACCCCTTCCTTCCTCAGTCGACGTCATCACCCCTTCCTTCCTCTGTCGACGTCATCATCTCTTCCTTCCTCAGTCGACGTCATCACGCCTCTCTTACTTCCTCAATCGACGTTTCCACCCCTTCCTTCCTCAGTCGACGTTATCACGCCTTCCTTCCTCAGTCGACGTTATCACGCCTTCCTTCCTCAGTCGACGTCATCACCCCTCCCTTAGTCGACGTTATCCCCCCTTCCTTCATCAGTCATCTCTAGTGTGTGACGGACAAATACGCAAGACTATTATATTTGGATTGGCAGTATCGGTAGAGGGTCGGACGCCATGCTTTACAGCATAGAGTTGCAGCCCTTTTCGGTCTGAGTTCAAATTCCATCGAGGTTAACTTTGCCTTTCATCCTTACGGGGTCGATAAAATAAAGTACCTGTAATGCACTGAGATAATTGCTGGCCTTGTGCCAAAAGTAGAAACAATTATATTAGTTGATCATCTCCCTTTAAAACCTAGAAATCTTTTTGCTCATTTTATCTGTCGGAGTTACCTTTCTTGTATTTTCAGATTTTTTGAGATTAGAGTTGCCTCCCTTTAATAAAATAAAGGATCTCTATAACAAGAAAAAAAGTAGCTTTAATTTTGTGTTGACCACTTTGTTGTAGGCGGAACAGGTCCCTCTCTCTCGTCTGAAGAGATCATATCTACAGAGATGATATAAACCGCGATTTCTTCCACCCTGTTTTTGAGGGTCCGGCAAAAGACATGTGGGTAAGGTCCTCCTGTTTCTCACTAAATCATAAAACAACAAACTGGTGATTTAGGGGTTACATCAAGATGTCTGGTGTTTGTAATAATAATTGTTTCTACTTTTGGCACAAGGCCAGCAATTACCCCAGTACATTACTGGTACTTTATTTTATCGACCCCGTAAGGATGAAAGGCAAAGTTAACGTCGACGGGATTTGAACTCAGATCGTAAAGGGACGTAACTATGCTGGAAAGCATGGCGTCCGACTCTCTACCGATACTGCCAATGGTTTCTACAAGGCCAACTATTTTAGGGGTGGGGGAAAGTCGCTTAAATCGACCCCAGTGCATCACTGGCACTTTATTTTATCAACCTCGGAAGGATGAAAGGCAAAGCTAACCTCGACAGGATTTGAACTGAGATCACAAGGGGGCCGTAATTCTATGCTATAAGCATGTTTTCCGACGCTCTACCGATTCTGCCAATCCACCGTCGTACGTGTTTGTATTAATTATTAATTATATAAAGTACCAGTAATACACTGGGTAATTGCTGGCCTTGTGCCTAACGTAGAAACAATTAATTATTAATTATATTCTTGTTAAGTTATTGTTAAAATAGTTAATGCAGGGATTATTAAAAAGCTAACTAAAAATAAAAATAAAATTAGAATTTTATGTACGTATGGATTATATCGAATATCAATAATATTCGATTCGTTTGTAAACAAACGGCCAGATTAAAGCTGTGCCGTGTCGATGACCAAACGTCATCCGTTTGTTGAACACTGGCATTGAGGAACAATCAACATGTTTCAGAACTGTATACTTCTGCCAATCTGTTGAACGGTTGAAAATATATAGTATTTTCTTAAGTTCAGATCGGCTGAGTAGCCTCATACTGAGCGAGATACGGCTGGCCGTGCTGAAAAGTAAATATAAAATTAGAATTCTATTTCACGGCTGATTTGTCGGCACGGCACAGCTTTAACTGGGCCGTTTGTTTACAAACGGATCGAATATTATTACTAATGTTCGTTATAACCCATACGCACATGTGTATATGTATATATGTGTATATATATATATATATTAGAAAGTGAGGTTTTTTTTACAAAATGAAAAATAACCGAGGTGTCCTACACGAGTGAAAGTATAAAGAAAAAGAGATGAAATCGAAAATGCAACTGGAGTCTTATTTTTTTTTTAAATATATATATTTATTTGGTTCCTTTACCGGTTTCGCAGTTCTTCTGCTTTTCAAAAGGTGAGTTGAGATGTGAGAAAAACCACAGACCCTCCATCTCAACTCACCTTTTGAAAAGCAGAAGAACTGCGAAACCGGTAAAGGAACCAAATAAATATATATATTTAAAAAAAAATAAGACTCCAGTTGCATTTTCGATTTCATCTCTTTTTCTATATATATATATATATATATATATATATATATATATGTGTGTGTGTGTGTGTGTGTGTGTGCATACTTACACATAACTAAAATAAGTATGCTGTAACGAGCCCCACCTGAAAAACAACAACACTAACTGATGAGTGAAGGCTTAATGGTTAGAACGTTGGACATGCGATTGTGAGTTGTGCGTTCGATTCCTGGACCGGGTGATACGTTGTGTTCTTGGGCAAGACACTTTATAACACGTTGCTTAAGAGATGGTGGCGAGGTCGTATTCTGTAGGAAGAGATGGTGGAGGGGTCGTGTTCTGTAGTGATGGTGGAGGGGTCGTGTTCTGTAGTGATGGTGGAGGGGTCGTGTTCTGTAGAGATGGTGGAGGGGTCGTGTTCTGTAGTGATGGTGGAGGGGTCGTGTTCTGTAGTAAGAGATGATGGGGAGGTCGTGTTCTGTAGAGATGGTGGAGGGGTCGTGTTCTGTAGTAAGAGATGATGGGGAGGTCGTGTTCTGTAGAGATGGTGGAGGGGTTGTGTTCTGTAGAGATGGTGGAGGGGTCGTGTTCTGTAGAGATGGTGGGGAGGTCGTGTTCTGTAGAGATGGTGGAGGGGTCATGTTCTGTAGAGATGGTGGAGGGGTCATGTTCTGTAGAGATGGTGGAGGGGTCGTGTTCTGTAGAGATGGTGGAGGGGTCGTGTGCTGTTAATGCAATGACTCTTGTCTGTGTTTGATAAAATGAAGTAGCAGTCAAAATTAGACATCCATAAATTACTTCTGTGGAATTCAGTGACCGAGTAAGACCTTAAGAAGCCCTAAACACTGAAAATATTATTGTATACCCTTCAATTTCTCACTCCAGTGAGGGTCGTGGGGGCAGTGTCCTCAAACACTCTTTCCAGCGAGTCATGTCAGAAGCAACTGTCTCCAAGTGATTCAGATGAATCCCCAAGCAAAACGAGTTAAGTTCATGGATTTTATACAACCATCTTGCTCGGGATCTACCCCTGGGTCTCCTGTTGGTTGGTTTTATCCATAAAATCTGTCCAGCAATTCTTTCCTGATACATTCTAACAACGTACCCATATACTGTATATGAAAAACAAAATAAACCAAGAGAAAGCCCAACATCGATATATATTACATCGGAAACAAAACAGCCTTTCATGAGACAGGTCATTGCTTCAGACTCTAAGCAGACCCGTCATTACTTCAGCCTCTAAGCAGACCCGTCATTACTTCAGCCTCTAAGCAGACCCGTCATTACTTCAGACTCTAAGCAGACCCGTCATTACTTCAGACTCTAAGCACTAATGGTTAATGTGGAGAGGATGGCAGCATCATTAGACAGGATAAGATAAACAGTGGTAGAAAGAGTTATAGTTTTCCTGTTATTGTGACTCAGTAGGTGTTATATAGATACATAAACATATATTCATTAGCCCTCCACCACCACCAAAAGAAATATATATATATATATATGTGTGTGTGTGTGTGTGTGTGTGTGTGTGTGTGTGTGTGTGTGTAACCACCACAACAACAACAACACCTGCTACTAGAAGTGTTTAATGGAATGTCTTAATGCTAACAGTTTTTGATGTTTTACAATTTCGAATTCTTCTCTAGTTTAACCTTTTATGAAACTCGTGAGAAATGTTTTCACACTTTGCATCTAATCCAATGAAATAAACTTACAAAACCTGACACAAATGTTCTTCACTTCCTCCTTCCTTGCTTAAACCACCTTTCTTCCTCTCTTTTTTTCTTCCATTCTTTCTTTCTTTCTTTCTTTCTTTCTTTCTTTCTTTCTTTCTTTCTTCTTTCTTCCTTCATCTCTCTTTTTTCCTTTCTTTTTCTCCATTTCTCCAAACCACTCTTATTTTCTTGGTGGATTGGCAGAATCGGTAGAGAGTTGGACGCCATGCTTTCCAGCATAGTTACGTCCCTTTACGGTCTGAGTTCAAATCCCGCCGAGGTTTACTTTGCCTTTCATCCTTACGGGGTCGATAAAATAAAGTACCAGTAATGCACTGGGTATTGCTGGCCTTGTGCCTAAAGTAGAAACAATTATTTGGTGGATTGGCAGTATCGGTAGAGGGTCGGACGCCATGCTTTGACGCATAGAGTTACGGCCCTTGCCATTATAAGTTCAAATCCCGTCGAGGTTAACTTTGCCTTTCATCCTTATGGGGTCGATAAAATAAAGTACCAGTAATACACTAGGTAATTGGTGGCCTTGTTCCAAAAGTAGAAACAATTATTTCTGTCTTTCTAACTTTCTTTCTTTTCCTGCATTCTTTCTTTTCTTTTATTTGTTTATTCTTCCTGGTTTAAATAATTCTTTTCACTTCCCGTCTATCATCTACCTGTTCACTTCACACCTGTCTCATCTACCTGTTCACTCCACACCTGTCTCATCTACCTGTTCACTTCACACCTGTCTCATCTACCTGTTCACTTCACACCTGTCCCATCTACCTGTGCACTTCACACCTCTCTCATCTACCTGTTCACTTCACACCTGTCTCATCTACCTGTTCACTTCACACCTCTCTCATCTACCTGTTCACTTCACACCTCTCTCATCTACCTATTCACTTCACACCTGTCTTATCTACCTGTTCACTTCACACCTGTCTCATCTACCTGTTCACTTCACACCTCTCTCATCTACCTGTTCACTTCACACCTCTCTCATCTACCTGTTCACTTCACACCTCTCTCATCTATCTGTTCACTTCACACCTCTCTCATCTACCTGTTCACTTCACACCTGTCTCATCTACCTGTTCACTTCACACCTCTCTCATCTACCTGTTCACTTCACACCTCTCTCATCTACCTGTTCACTTCACACCTCTCTCATCTACCTGTTCACTTCACACCTGTCTCATCTACCTGTTCACTTCACACCTGTCTCATCTACCTGTTCACTTCACACCTCTCTCATCTACCTGTTCACTTCACACCTCTCTCATCTATCTGTTCACTTCACACCTGTCTCATCTACCTGTTCACTTCACCCCTCTCTCATCTACCTGTTCACTCGTTTGAGCTCTTCAATTCCTCATTTCCTTGGTTAAATATAAATGCAGGTGACACCTTTGTAGTAGTAGTATTAGTGGTAGTACTAGCAGTAGCAGCAGTAGCAGCAGAAGCAGCAGTATAGTAGTAGTGTTAGTAGTAGTAGTAGTAGTAGTAGTAGTAGTAGTAGTAGTAGTAGTAGTAGTAGCAGTAGCAGTGAAGGTGGTTATAGTAGTAGTAGTAGTGGTAGTAGTAGTAGTAGTAGTAGTAGTAGTAGTAGTAGCAGTAGTAGTAGTAGTAGTAGTAGTAGTAGTAGTAGTAGTAGTAGTAGTAGCAGCAGTAGCAGTGAAGGTGGTTATAATGGAGATCAACAATTAAAGGTAGAACTACGAGTACAACACCAATATCTCTTTACAGTACAACACTAATATCTCTACAGTACAACACTAATATCTCTACAGTACAACACTAATATCTCTCTACAGTACAACACCAATATCTCTACAGTACAACACCAATATCTCTACAGTACAACACCAATATCTCTACAGTACAACACTAATATCTCTACAGTACAACACTAATATCTCTCTACAGTACAGCACTAATATCTCGCTACAGCACAACACCAATATCTCTACAGTACAACACTAATATCTCTACAGTACAACACCAATATCTCTACAGTACAACACTAATATCTCTACAGGACAACACCAATATCTCTAGAGTACAACACTAATATCTCTACAATACAACACCAATATCTCTCTACAGTACAACACTAATATCTCTCTACAGTACAACACCAATATCTCTCTACAGTACAACACCAATATCTCTCTACATCACAACACTAATATCTCTACAGTACAACACTATCTCTACAGTACAACACTAATATCTCTACAGTACAACACCAATATCTCTACAGTACAGCACTAATATCTCTACAGTACAACACTAATATCTCTACAATACAACACCAATATCTCTACAGTACAACACTAATATCTCTACAGTACAACACTAATATCTCTCTACAGTACCACACCAATATCTCTCTACAGTACAACACTAATATCTCTACAGTACAACACCAATATCTCTACAGTACAACACTAATATCTCTCTACAGTACAACACCAATATCTCTACAGTACAACACTAATATCTCTCTACAGTACAACACCAATATCTCTACAGTACAACACTAATATCTCTACAGTACGACACTAATATCTCTCTACAGTACAACACCAATATCTCTACAGTACAACACCAATATCTCTACAGTACAACACCAATATCTCTACAGGACAACACTAATATCTCTACAGTACAACACTAATATCTCTACAGTACAACGCTAATATCTCTACAGTACAACACCAATATCTCTACAGTACAACACTAATATCTCTACAGGACAACACTAATATCTCTCTACAGTACACCACTAATATCTCTACAGTACAACACTAATATCTCTACAGTACAACACTAATATCTCTACAGTACAACACCAATATCTCTCTACACTACAACACTAATATCTCTCTACAATACAACACCAATATCTCTACAGTACAACACTAATATCTCTACAGTACAACACTAATATCTCTACAGTACAACACTAATATCTCTCTGCGGTTCAACTTTGGACTCACTAACATCCCGTTACAGTCTCTACCGCATCCCACGCCATGCTACTCTCAACGAGATCATAAAACATAGTCTGGCCGGTGCAGGCCTCCATCTGTAGCCAGCGGGGCTGGACCGAGGGGACAGGAAAAGGGTTGATGTCATAACAATCTTCTCGTTCCGTATTTGTGGGTCATTTTTCTGGGATGCTACATGCTGTGACAGCTCCTTCAGTGGCAACCTGTTTCATTCCATGACCAAGGTCTCGCTGCTGGTCAGACTGAAGTCTGAAAAACTATCGTAGTAATAGTCACTCTCCGATAAGTTTGTGGTCGAATCTCTAGCAGTGGAGACTTCCGGTGTTTTTGACCATCGGACCACACCTGAAGAAGATCAATTCGAGACGATTGCTACGGTAGGACCCACTGGAAGGAGTTTTTGAGGACTCTGCCCCACCAACCCTCTCAGGAATAAGTGGGCGAAGAAGACGAAGAAGGCTGATGTGGGTGCTCCGTCATTGTCATCAATCATCCATCATCATCATCATCTTCACCATCGTCATCATTATTAATGTTTTTGTTGTGGTTGAGTACTGCTTAAGGCACATGTACTCTACTAAAACTGCTACCCTGTAGCTCTAAAGAGAAGTTGATTTGTAGCTCGAAGTCTTTTTGTTTTAATAATACTTTGTTTTTGTAGAATATGGGAATTTACATGCTGCGCTACTTTCTAAATTTTACATATGGAAAATGTACCTGGCAATTGTTCCAGTTTTCCTCTGTATCAACTTTCATCTATTTTAATGCTTCTAAATAACATATTTCTGTTCATAAATGTTTATATACGGAGATGCCATTATATGTAGACAAGCCCTCTCATTTAAGTTTACCTCTCTACCTAACTCAACCACGGAATCCCCGAAATCGTTGGCACTGCCCTCCCCTTCTTTACTACAGAGTAAAGTAATTTACATAATTTAGTGTATTGGTCCCAACCCGGTTCCTAGTTTAACACCACCACCTAGCCCTTGTGTACCTTTCGTGGAGTTCACACCACCACCTAGCCTTTGTGTACCTTTCGTGGAGTCCCCACCACCACCTCGCCTTTGTGTACCTTTCGTGGAGTCCCCACCATCACCTCGCCTCTGTGTACCTTTCGTGGAGTCCCCACCGCCACCTAGCCTTTGTGTACCTTTCGTGGAGTCCCCACCATCACCTCGCCTTTGTGTACCTTTCGTGGAGTCCCCACCACTACCTCGCCTTTGTGTACCTTTCGTCGAGTCCCCACCATCACCTAGTCTTTGTGTACCTTTCGTGGAGTCCCCACCATCACCTAGTCTTTGTGTACCTTTCGTGGAGTCCCCACCATCACCTCGCCTTTGTGTACCTTTCGTGGAGTCCCCACCGCCACCTAGCCTTTGTGTACCTTTCGTGGAGTCCCCACCACCACCTAGCCTTTGTGTACCTTTCGTGGAGTCCCCACCACCACCTCGCCTTTGTGTACCTTTCGTGGAGTCCCCACCACCACCTCGCCTTTGTGTACCTTTCGTGGAGTCCCCACCACCACCTAGCCTTTGTGTACCTTTCGTGGAGTCCCCACCACCACCTCGCCTTTGTGTACCTTTCGTGGAGTCCCCACCATCACCTCGCCTTTGTGTACCTTTCGTGGAGTCCCCACCGCCACCTAGCCTTTGTGTACCTTTCGTGGAGTCCCCACCATCACCTCGCCTTTGTGTACCTTTCGTGGAGTCCCCACCATCACCTAGTCTTTGTGTACCTTTCGTGGAGTCCCCACCACCACCTCGCCTTTGTGTACCTTTCGTGGAGTCCCCACCACCACCTAGCCTTTGTGTACCTTTCGTGGAGTCCCCACCATCACCTACCCTTTGTGTACCTTTCGTGGAGTCCCCACCATCACCTAGCCTTTGTGTACCTTTCGTGGAGTCCCCACCATCACCTCGCCTTTGTGTACCTTTCGTGGAGTCCCCACCGCCACCTAGCCTTTGTGTACCTTTCGTGGAGTCCCCACCGCCACCTAGCCTTTGTGTACCTTTCGTGGAGTCCCCACCACCACCTCGCCTTTGTGTACCTTTCGTGGAGTCCCCACCACTACCTCGCCTTTGTGTACCTTTCGTGGAGTCCCCACCATCACCTAGCCTTTGTGTACCTTTCGTGGAGTCCACACCACCACCTAGCCTTCGTGTACCTTTCGTGGAGTCCCCACCATCACCTCGCCTTTGTGTACCTTTCCTGGAGTCCCCACCATCACCTCGCCTTTGTGTACCTCCCGTCGAGTCCCCACCATCACCTAGCCTTTGTGTACCTTTCCTGGAGTCCCCACCATCACCTCGCCTTTGTGTACCTCCCGTCGAGTCCCCACCATCACCTAGCCTTTGTGTACCTTTCCTGGAGTCCCCACCATCACCTCGCCTTTGTGTACCTCCCGTCGAGTCCTCACCATCACCTAGTCTTTGTGTACCTTTCGTGGAGTCCACACCACCACCTAGCCTTCGTGTACCTTTCGTGGAGTCCCCACCACCACCTCGCCTTTGTGTACCTTTCCTGGAGTCCCCACCATCACCTCGCCTTTGTGTACCTCCCGTCGAGTCCCCACCATCACCTAGCCTTTGTGTACCTTTCCTGGAGTCCCCACCATCACCTCGCCTTTGTGTACCTCCCGTCGAGTCCCCACCATCACCTAGTCTTTGTGTACCTTTCGTGGAGTCCACACCACCACCTAGCCTTCGTGTACCTTTCGTGGAGTCCCCACCACCACCTCGCCTTTGTGTACCTTTCGTGGAGTCCCCACCATCACCTAGCCTTTGTGTACCTTTCCTGGAGTCCACACCACCACCTCGCCTCTGTGTACCTCCCGTCGAGTCCCCACCATCACCTAGTCTTTGTGTACCTTTCGTGGAGTCCCCACCATCACCTAGTCTTTGTGTACCTTTCGTGGAGTCCCCACCACCACCTAGCCTTCGTGTACCTTTCGTGGAGTCCCCACCATCACCTATCCTTCGTGTACCTTTCGTGGAGTCCCCACCATCACCTAGCCTTGGTGTACCTTTCGTGGAGTTCTCGCCTCCATGTAGCA
>OZ024752.1:19484898-19487398 GCA_964016885.1 Eledone cirrhosa | reverse complement strand
AGGTTGAGTTATATGATTAAAAAATAATTATTTTAAACGCTAAGGAAAGTTTAGATATATTAGTAGGAGAGAAAGAAAGAAAGAAAGAAAGAAAGAAAGAAAGAAAAAAAGAAAGAAAGAAAGAAAGAGGAAAAAAGAAAAAGAAAAAGAAGACCGCTTATATACGTTAATTTTGGGGAAATAAATTTGAATATTTACCTATATTATGTATATATTTATATGGAGAATTATGTTTGTAAGTATTTATCTTATAATATTGTAGTGGGTTAAATATATAAATATCTATATATATTTTAATAATAGTATATGTATTATTATTAAAGAGATAATTTGTAATTATTAGTTGTTTATAATATAAGTTACGAGGGAAGTTGATTTTGTGTTTTATGTATATAAATAAATAGATAGTTCAAGTGTTAGGTGGTTGTTTATAATATGTAAATAAATAGGTAGTTAATATTATGAATTTATATATTTGAATATCTTGTTCGGCTTTGAGAATGTTTTAAATAATTGTTTCTACTTTAGGCACAAGGCCAGCAATTACCCAGTACATTACTGGTACTTTATTTTATCGACCCCGCAAAGTTAACCTCGGCGGGATTTGAACTCAAAATGTTTTAAATAATGAAATAAGTTTATGTGATTGAGAAAAGAAGATAACTTCAATTTTGTTTGTTAATCGATAAAATGTTTTAAGAGTTAGTGTGAGATTAATTAATTATTTAGTCGAAAGAAATGTGAATGTTTAAACATCGTCTTGAATAGGATACATTTTTCTAATGTCAGTTAATGGTTATCAATCTACGTTTAAAAATAGCTTTAGAGGGTGTCATTGGAAAAATATAATGTAAGAATTAAAGAATTAAAAAATGAAAATTAAAATTATATAGATATATAAATATATATAAATATCTATACACATATATATATATATAAATAAATATATATATATTAAAAGAAATGTTTGCTGAAAGGTGAAAGTACTACAAATATTAGAGATATTACCATATAGAGATATTAATATATTAAAATATTAAAAATTTAAATTGTTAAAGATAGGATCATTTTGAAGATTTATAGGAATATTATAAATTACACATAGTTCTCAATGTAGAATTTTGGCGATGTCTGCAAGAAGAAAATAATTCTGTCCTGAGATTAATAGAGTTTTGACAGTTAATTATATAAAAAGTTTCTTCAATACACAATTTACAGAATTTTGATAAAGCCATATTTTGGTACGCAGGTGCTACGAAATCGTTTTCCAAGATATTGAATAGTCTATTTTTAAGTTCCATATAAGATGTGAAAGAGAAGTAGAAGATTTTTTATCAGATCTTCTGAAAGAATGATTATGGTTATTTCAGCGATCTTTAAATTTTGTAGAAGTGGCCCCGACATAGTTAAATATATTATCTCTAGTTTTAACTATGCATTTATAGATTACGTTTTTATCTAAACACTTATTTTGTAAATGGCAGTTTGATTTGATTCTACAGTTACATTTTACAGAGTTGTTGTTGCTCGGAACGGTACTATTATGCTGGATATTGCTAGAAATATTATTATTGCTATTTTGGTTAGGGTTTAAATTTAAGTTTCTATTATTAATTCTATTTCTATTTTGTGCTATGTTCATAGTAGTAGAGTAGGATAGTTTTATAGTATGTCTGTTAAAGATTGAGTGGTATATGTGGGCTTTAGGAAAACATTTGTCTAGTGCTTTAAAGAATAGTTTTGCTAAAGGTGTTTTAACGCTTAATGAGAATGGGGGTGAATACAAAATAATATTCCTAGTTCTAGTTCTTTTGTTTGGTTTAGAGTTTAAGTTAAATTATTTATTATCATTATAATTAATACTAGGGTGATTTGCCATGTTATTGTTGCCAATGTATTTAATTTTATTCGAATACCCTGCTCTATTTAAAGCTTCATTATACTATTCAGCCTTTTCATCAAAAATATTTTTATTAGCAGAGATGCGTGAAATCCGTTGTTGGACACAATTGACAATAGTGTTCTTAATAGATCTAGGATGATTAGAGATAAAACTTACGTAATTTAGATTTTCATTAATTTTATGAAAAGTGTAGTTATGCTAAGGTTTAATGTTACATCTAAGAAGTTAACGATTTTATAGTTATTCTCTATTTCTAACTTCAGGTTATAATTATTGAAGAATTGTATTATGGATTTTCTTTTCCTATTAATTTCACAATTACTATGGTTTTCATATTGTATACACACACATATATATATATTTGTGTATATATATATATATATATATATACATATATATATACACCTATATATATATATATATATACATATATATACACATATATATATACATATATATATATATACACACATATTTATATATACACATATATATATATATACATATATACGTATATATATACACACATATATATATACAAATATATATACATACTTATATGAATACATATATAAACATATACATATATATATACGT
>OZ024752.1:19464898-19479898 GCA_964016885.1 Eledone cirrhosa | reverse complement strand
TGGGAAGGCAACCAGTCCATCGGGTATAACTGTCGAGATGCTGAAAGCATCTGGGTCGGTAGGTCACACCATAACCACACGTATTGTTAACCAGGTAATACTACAGGGTGTTATACCAAAGGATTGGTGCAACAGCATCATTGTCAACTGCTACAAGTGTAAAGGTGATGCGCTAGATAGAGGAAACTATAGAGGTATAAAGCTGATGGACCCAGTCATGAAAGTAGCAGAAAGAGTTATAGCACAGCTGATTAAGGACCGGGTAAAACTAGATGAGATACAATTTGGGTTTGTGCCAGGAAAAGGCACCACTGATGACCTCTTCCTTGTGAGGCAGTTACAGGTAAAGTACCTAGCTAAAAGTAAGCCGCTCTACCTGACATTTCTCGATCTGGAAAAAGCCTTCGACAGAGTCCCCCGTGCTATAATCTGGTGGGCTCTTAGAAAACTAGGAGTAGATGAATGGCTTGGGAAAGCTGTACAAGCCATGTATAGGGGAGCAGTCAGCGAAGTTAGGGTTAGCAATGGCTATAGTGAGGAATTTAGCATACAGGTCGGTGTCCACCAGGGCTCTGTTCTTATTCCTCTCCTGTTCATTATAGTATTGCAGCAGGCAATAATGGAGGAGTTTAAAACCGGATGCCCATGGGAACTCCTATATGCGGATGATCTCACACTTATAGCTGAATCTATGGTGGAACTAGAGAAGAAATTCCAAACATGGAAGCAGGGACTAGAAAGAAAGGGTCTCAAAGTCAACCTGACAAAGACTAAGGTCCTCATAAGTAGACGAGAAAACTGAACCCAGATCCCTTCAGGGAAATGGCCTTGCTCAGTATGTAGGAAAAGTGTAGGTAGGAACTCCATCCTCTTCCCAAATGCAAACAATGGGTACACAAGAGATGTAGTGGGATCTCAGGAAGCTTAACTAAGAATGTAGGCTTTACATTTAACAGCTGCGCCGGGACAGCAAGCAGCAAGTGGCCACAGGAAACAAGCACTACCAAACTCTGGGAGGGCTCTGTAGAAACAGTCGACAGCTTTTGCTACCTAGGTGACCGAATTAACAGTGGAGGTGGGTTTTCGGAAAGTACAGTAACCAGGGTAAGAATGGGATGGAAGAAGTTCAGGGAGCTACTGCCACTGCTAGCTGCAAAAAGCTTTTCCCTCAAAATGAAAGGTAGACTGTATGATGCGTGCATACGAACAGCAATGTTACATGGGACCTGGGCGTTGTGTGTAGAAGACTTGCGCGGATTAGAAAGAAACGAAGCTTGTATGCTCCGATGGATGTGTAATAGTAATATACGCGAACGGCAAAGCATAAACGAATTGAGAGAGAAACTGAGCATAAGAGGAATCAAATGGTGTGTGCGAGAGAGGAGGTTGCGTTGGTATGGATATGTGATACGTATGAAGGATGACAGCTGCATAAAAAGGTGCAGAGTACTAGAAGTCGATGGAAGCCGCGGATTGGGGAGACCCAAGAAGACCTGGGATGAGGTGATAAAAGCCGACCTTACCCAATTGCACCTCTCAAAGGCGATGACATACGACCGTGACCTCTGGCGTCACGCAGTAATACAGAAGACCCGACTTCCTACGAGTACAAGCCGAAGCTGAAGAATATAGACAATATCCCCCCCTCCCACCCCCCACTGCAAGGTGGTCGTGGAGGTGCCACGGCAAAAAATCACCCAGACCACACTGTAAAGTGGATGTGTAGGCGCCACGGAAAAAAGGCACCCAGCACTCACTGTAAATGAGGTTGGTGTTAGGAAGGGCATCCAGCTGTAGAAATCAAGCCAAAATCAGTTCCTGTATGAGCAAGCCAAGGTCAGCCGACCAGACACTGCCCATAACAGGACAACCTGTCTAGCGTGGAAGAATGGACGTAAAACGGTAATGATGATGATGATGATGATGATATGTATATATATATATGTGTATATATATATATATATATATATATATATATATATATATATATATATATATATATATAATATATAATATATATATATATATATTATATATATATACACACATCTCTTCTCTAAAGGATGTACCCTTACCTATATATATATATATATATATAACAAAGGAATTGTGGTAAGGAACCAGATGGACCATAACGCACCAGAGTACTCAATAGTTAGGGTAGTATGACCCCGACGGCAGAGCTCAAGCCGTTTCGATGGCTATTTCTAAACTCAGAATAGTCCAGAAACAGCCGTCGAAACGGCTTGAGTTCTGCCGTCGGGGTCATACGTTTTCCTATATATATATATATATATATATATATATATATATATATGTATATACATATATATATGTGTGTGTGTATATACATATATATATATGTGTGTGTGTATATATATATATGTATATACATATATGTATATATATATATGGGTGTGTGTATATATATACATATATATATATATATGTGTGTATATATATATATATATATGTGTGCGTGTGTATGTATATATATATATGTGTGTGTGTATATGTGTGTGTGTGTGTGTGTGTGTGTGTGAGTGTGCAAATAGCTCCTTTATGTTGAGCACTTTAAACTATAACAAATTGCAAAAAATTAATAATGGAATTCTTTGGGATTTCTTTTTCTTTAAAGGTTGTACCCTTACCTAAAAATAAGGAATATGTAAAACAACTTATAGAAAAATCTGACTCATTCATAAGAAGACTTAGATGGCGCGCTTTCCATTTTGATAAGAAATCGGAAAACGAATTAAATAAATCCAAATATAATTTTGATCTTATTTTCAAATCAAGGAAAAATCCACCTTTCAACAAACTACTAGCCGAATTTGAAAATGAAATAATCTCCATAATACAGAACGTTAAATTTAAAAGGAACCAATTATTGGCCAGGAATACCTCCAAAACAAAATAGACAATCTAGAAAAAACAAAGAAGATCCTTGTAAAATCGGACAAAACCAATAATTTATACGGTATCGAAAAGGACGCTTATAATAACTTAATACTGAAGGAACTTAGGAAAAACTATTAAAAAAAACTCAAATCAAGATCGATCAACCCTAAATAAAGAAGCTTCGGAAATTATTTATAAATTAGACATTGAAAATAAGACAGAACCCTTTATACCTAGAAAACCGAAGATTAATATGAAGATTAATATGAAAGAAATTTTGAAGTGGAACTACCAGTTAGACTCATTGCACCATCTAAATCTGATTTAGACATATTTAGCAAACACATACTAGATAGAATTATACCACTACTTAAGCTAAAATCACATCTTAAACTATGGAACGGTACAAATGAAGTAATAGATTGGTTTGCAGACATTAAATTAAAACATAAGAAAAAATTTATTCAAATGGATATTGCACATTACTACTCCTCAATTACCCCTAGCTTACTTAATAAGGCACTTAATTACACTTCTAAATATACAGACCTATCTAGTGATGAAATGAATATCATTCTAACAGCACGTAAAACCCTAATCGAATTTAATAACCATCTCTGGACAAGAGTCGACAGACAAAACAATTTTGATATCACTATGGGATCATCTGACTCGGCGCAAGTAACAGACCTCGTTGGATTATTTATTCTTAATATACTACATAGAAAAATGCCAGAGATGACCGGAGGTTTATATCGCGACGAAATGTTACTTTTAATCGAAAACCATAGCAATAGTGAACTTAATAGGAAAAATAAATCTATCATAGAATTTTTCAATAACTACAACCTTAAATTAGAAATTGAGAATAATAATAAAACTGTTAACTTCTTAGATGTAACTTTAAACCTTAGCTCAGGTCTATATTATCTTTTCCATAAAATTAATGAAAACCTAAACTACGAAAGCTTCAATTCTAACCATCCTAGAAATGTAAAAAATACTATTGTCAATAGTGTCCATCAACGAATTTCACGCATTTCAGCTGTTAAAAATATTTTTGATAATAAGGCAGAATATTACAATGATGATTTACATAGAGCTGGCTACATGAATAAAATTAAATACTTAGATAACAATATCATGCAAAATCTTTCTAAAATTCACTATAATAATAATAATAAACATTTTAACTTAAATAGTAAATCAAGCAAAAGAACTAGAACTAGAAATATTATTTGGTACTCTCCTCCATTCTCATTAGGGGTTAAAACACCTGTAGCAAAACTATTTTTCAAAGCATTAGATAAGTGTTTTCCTAAATCCCATAGATTCCATTTTATTTTTTAACAGACATACTATTAAACTATCTTACTCTACCACTATGAACATAGCACAAAATATAAATAGAATTAATAATAGAAACTTAAATTTAAACCCAAACTAAATAAACCAAGATAACAATATTAATATTACTAATAACTATATTAATACTAATAATAATAATACCGTTCATAGTGACAATAACTCTGGTAAATGTAACTGTAGAAACGAATCAAATTGCCCTTTACAGAATAATTGCCTAGATAAAAACTTAGTATACAAATGCACAGTAAAAACTAGAGATAAATTATATAACTCTATCGGAGCCACTTATACAAAATTTAAAGAACGCTGGTATAATCATAAACATACTTTTAATAGGTCCGATAAAAACTTTTCTACATCACTTTCACATCTAATTTGGTACTTAAAAGACAATAATATTGACTATTCAATCTCTTGGGGAACGATTTCGAAAGCACCTGCATACCGAAATATGGCTCTCTCAAGAATCTGACATTTGTGTATTGGAGACATTTTTTATATACTTACTTGCCAAAACTCTATCAACTTAAAGAAAGAAATATTCACTTCCTGCAGACATCGCCAAAAAATGACTTTCCGAAGTATTTTTAATCTATAGTATATATTTCACTTGTTCACATTTTATATGTCTTCAATATGCTTCTGTCCATGTTTAGTGGTGATTTTTAAATGATATTTTTCTTTTTATGTAATTTTTTACCAATGACATTCTTTTCCAATTGATATTCTTCTTATTGTTTTTTTTAATTGATATATATTTTTAATTGATATATATTTTTTAATTGATATTTTGAAATATATCCTTTTTTTGTGATAGTTTCTAAATACACTCATGGTGTCTGTAATAATATTTTCTTCCTAATTGAATATATAGATAATATCTAAATACATATATAAAAGAAATTCTCATCTTTGAAAACATGTAATATAAAATACCTTATAATCATACACAAAATAATATATAACATTTTCTCTACATACATTCCGTTTTTTTAAGTAAATTCTAATATAAATGACAAATCTAACGTAAATAGCGTAACTAAGAAATATTGGAGTTATCTTTTCCTTTAAAATGTAGCACGCAAAAACATCCTCTCTTAACAACATAAATAATAAATTCTCTATAATTTCGTTAACTTAATAATTTTCGGTAAATGTTTTCTATCTCGATGGAACTATTTGAAAGTACAAAAAGTTCTTCTCTAATAAAATTTGAACTACGTCTTTTTCTTAACTATATATTGAAAATGTAAACACAATATCTTTCGTAACCCTTAAATTATAAAATAATATTTGAATTATTTATCTACTTAAAATAACAACTATATAATCACCAATAATTTTTATATTTTTATTTATTTATATAAATATAAATATTTATATAAATGACCTGTTGTAATATAATAAGCTTAAGTGTACTTACAACCGTAATTCTTCATAAAATATAATTATAAGGATTATCTATATAATATTATAACTCATGATTTGGTTATATATTAAACATTTTTAGATTAGTTTTCTGCCACTTCAACACATTTTTAATATTTAAATTTACTTTCTTCTTCCTTTATAAAGTGTCCTCATAATTATTTAAATTTACCTAGCGTCTAAATGTAACGACTTTTTCAGTCTACGCTTCTACTTCATTTACATATCCATCCTAAAGATTTGAAATTTTTTTCTTTTTTCTTTTTCCCTTTCCTTTCACTATCCAAACGGAACCTGAACCAATAAGGTCTGGTTTCTGGGATATGTCACTATTTATAAAACAAATTTTGTATTTTATCTGATGAGGGCGTACCAAAGTTTTTGGTACACTTGAAATATATATAATAAAATAAATATGGTTTTATAAATATAGTTTCCATTTATTAATATCATTGATATATGTACAAATATATGTATATATATGTAGATACGTATATATATATATATATATATATATATATATATATATATATATATATACAAAATAATTACTTAGACAAAATAATTGCTTAGACAAAAACTTAATTTATAAATGCACAGTTAAAACTAGAGACACAATATTTAACTATATAGGTGCCACTTCTACAAAATTCAAAGAACACTGGTACAACCACAAACATACATTTAATAGGTCCGATAAAAAATCTTCCACTTCACTTTCACATCTAATTTGGACTTTAAAGGACAACAATATAGACCATTCAATATCTTGGCGAACGATTTCGAAAGCTCCTGCATACTGAAATATGAATTCTCAAGAATCTGTCATTTTATGTATCGAGGAAATTTTTTATATAATTAACTGTCAAAACACTATTAATTTAAAAACAGAATTATTCACTTCTTGCAGACATCGCCAAAAATCCACTTTCCAAAGTATTTTTAATCTATGATATTCATTACACTTGACTATATCTTATACACCTTTAAAATGATGCTATTATTTACTGGGTTTTTCTTTAAAAAATTTAAATTGTTTAAATGATCTTCCTTCTTAAATTTAGTATTTTTACCATTTGATATTCTTTTCCTAATGATACTCTTCTTATTCTATTTTTTAGATTTAGATTGATACTTTTTAAATGACATTCTGAAAGATATCCTCGTAAACGATAGTTCTTCTAAAATCACTCTTGACTTATCTAATAATACATTTTTCCTCTCTTTAATCTTCAAACTTTTCACACATCTTTCGACATAAATAATATGTAATTGAAATTCTCATCCTTGAAAAACATATAATATAAAATACCTTATAATCTCACACAAAATAATATATAATTTTCTCTACATACTTTCTAAGAAAATCATTCATCAAATTTAATAGTTAGCAAATAATATTGGAGTTATCTTTTCCTTTACAATTGAGCAAACATAGACATGATAACTTGTATGATAAATTATATAATTTCGCTAAATTAACAATGTTCTGAAAACATTTTCAATGTTGGAACAAAATATTTGAATCTACAAATTGTTCTCCTCTTACAACTTGAAGTACGTCTTTTTCTTAAATATTTATGTAAAATATAAAATCAACATCCTTCGTAACTCATATTAGAAATATAAACAATTAATACGTGTGGTTTATTTCTATAAAATCACCAATAATACTTATACTTGCACAATTATTAATCTATATAGATATTTATATACTTACAACCTGTTGCAATGTAATAAGATAAAATGTACTTACAACCATAATTCTTCATATAATCTAATTGATAATATATAATATAATCTAATATATAATATTATAACTCATAATGTAGCTAAATAATTTTTTAAATTCTGGAATCATATTCCACCATTCCTATAAACTGCTAATTCTTTTTAAATTCACGCCAATACAAGCTTTTCTTTCTTTCCCTTTCTTCTTCCTAGACATACATATATATATCCTAATAATTATTTTAATCTACCTAACGTTTTTTTCAGCCCTATACCACAACCTCATTTGACTTTTCCTCTCTTTCCCCTCTTTCCTGGGGCAAGGGTGGTGGTGGTGGTGGGTTATGTCCTTGAGCAAGACACTTTATTTCATGTTGCAACCGGTAAATAATATCTGCAATGGAAAGACCAATGGAAACATTGTTTCCTTGGTCTGATTTGACGAGTTCCATCCCAGTCGGTAAACAAAAGAGGTCTGGGGTCTTACCGATTGATTCCTTTCTAAAAACTAGGACACACACACACACACACACACACACACACACACACACACACACACATACACATATATGAGGATGATGATGATATATGTATGTTCATCTCTCGTAACTTAGCCTTCTCCCTGGAGTTGCGACCGACAGATTGTATTAGCAATTGGAAAGACCAAGGGAAACAGCTTCCTCGGTCCAATGTGACGTACTCCACCCGACTTGTTAAGTGATGAAGTCTGGGATCTTGTCGATCGACTGTCCATTGTATAATATACTGCCACTGTGAAAACAATGAAGTTAATGTAAGTAAAACTGTTCTGATAAAAATATATAGCCCGCGTTTAATGTGTGAAAGTGACGTCCACACGGGTATCCTCCACCTCAGGTTCCCGACCGACAGGACAGAGAATACATTGCGGGCGGCCAACTCTGCTCCGATGTTTATAGTTATCAACCATTGGCAGTAGCGGTTGAGGGTTGGACGCCATGCTTTCTAGAATAGTTACGTCCCTTTACGGTCTGAGTTCAAATCCCGTCGAGGTTAACTTTGCCTTTCATCCTTACGGGGTCGATAAAATAAAGTACCAGTAATACACTGGAATAATTGCTGGCCTTGTGCTAAAAGTAGAAACAATTATTATAATTATCTCCTCCACTGTGGCGACTATATTTTCAATACGTATGTATATATATATATAAATATATATACATATAAATATATATATATAGTTATATATATATATATATATATATATATATATACATATATATATATATATATACATATATATATATATATATATATATATATATATATATATATATATATATATATATATATATGTATATATATATATATATATATATATATATATGTGTGTGTGTGTGTGTGTGTGTGTGTGTGTGTGTGTGTGTGTGTGTGTGTGTGTGTGTCTGTGTGTGTGTGTGTGTGTGTGTGTGTGTGTGTGCCTTTCAGTGTGTGTGTCTGTGTGTGTATGTGTACCTTTCAGTGTGTGTGTGGGTGTGTCAGTAATAAACTACATGAATATGTTTTTAAATAAGGCGCTTATAAATATTTAGGTTTTTCATTTGTCATTATGACGGGAAACAGTTCTACTGCCTGACGGAAGCTATCCTGATTACCATATGTAGAGAACACTTCACACATATTGATAATGATGATGGTGGTGGTGGTGGCGGTAATAGTGGTGAGTGGGGTTTATTTTTCTTGGCACCAGTAAAGGCTGTTTAAGAGTTTGAGACTTCTGTCTCCGATTTCTCTGAAATATATGTAGGAAGAGAAAGAAAGAAAGAAAGAAAGATGGAAGGACGGAATGGTTCTATCTCTCAAGATATCGTTTAACTCTTTTCTTACCATATTCCTAATAAAAGACAGCCTATGATCTTCAAATAATATTCTTACCATATTCCTAATAAAAGACACAGCCTATGATCTTCAAATAATATTCTTACCATATTCCTAACAAAAGACACAGCCTATGATCTTCAAATAATTCTGCCGTCGAGACTTCAGGTGTCCTAGGTCCCCGAACTGTCATTTTCTTCACAAAATCGGGAAATGTGGGCCTGCCTAAGAAAGGGCCTCGTGAGGTGAAGTGGCTGTTGCAGCGGGTGTCACTGGCCGTTCCCCGTAACAAGGTCTTCACCATTTTATCGGCAGGAACCAACACAGAGATATTTGTTAATTTCTTCTTTCATTTTATTTTCGTTTTCTTCAATAAAGAATTTAGATGGATTAAGTAATATAACTAATTTTCTCATTATTAAGTTAATGTTTGGAACATGACATAACATAGGTTCTTACATAAATTATGATGGCATGTTTTTTAGATAAACTTTCTTTTATTCTTTTACTGGTTTCAGACATTGGATTACTGCCATGGTTATGATGGGGATGATGATGATAGTAAAGTAGAAGGAAGAAGAAGACGATGTTGGCGATGAAGGAGATGGTGATGATAGTGATGATGATAGTGATGATGGAGATGATGATAGTAATGAGGAGGAGGTGTAAAAGGAAGAGAAGGGTGGGGGGACGATGCTGAAATATAAGTAGGTAGTAAGGCTCGATAGGTGACGAGTGTATAAACAGTATGTCTGTTGACTGACGGAATGAGGAAATATTTTCACCTTGCCTACTTTTATGCTACTACTGTAAAGATATCTTAAGTGAGTGAAGTCGCATGGCTCACTGACTAAAGTGTAGAGCTGACAATGGTAGGGGTCGACAGTTGGATAACGGGGCGTGGTGTCCCTGAGTAGAAACATTATTCCACATGTCTCTAGTCCACTCAGCTGGTAAGAATAAGTTGTGACGTCATAGGTACCAAAATGGGGAGAGATAGAGAGGAGGCAGGTATGCATGACCGACTGTTGCTCTTCCACAAAAAAACACCTTTCTCAGGCTTGCATCTTGGTTCTACGATAAACAATTGCTTGATTTAAAGTGTCAATATTTATTAAAAAGAACTTCCATTATAATTTAATTGTTTTAGGCAAAGTTAACCCGCCGAGGGTAATTGCTGGCCTTGTGCCAAAAGTAGAAACAATTATAATTTAATTGTTTCTACTTTTGGCACAAGGCCAGCAATTGTCCAGTGTATTACTGGTACTTTATTTTATCGACCCCGTAAGGATGAAAGGTAAAGTTAACCTCGGACTTTTGTTAAGTTTATGTTCTAAACACCATATTAATAGTGAGAATAGTAGTCACATTACTAAATGCGTCCAAATTCTTTATTATTTTCAAATCTATTTGAAAAGGGAAGCAATATCTGTCTTTCAAATATTGTTCGAAAAGGTTAACATACCTAAGATTGGGTGCAGATGTGGCTGTGTGGGTAAAATTGAGATCAGATGTGGCTCTGTGGGTTAAGTTGAGATGAGGTGTGGTTGTGTGGGTTAAGTTGAGATCAGGCATGGCTGTGTGGGTTAAGTTGAGATGAGGTGTGGCTGTGTGGGTTAAGTTGAGATGAGGAGCATGGCTGTGTGGGTTAAGTTGAGATCAGACATGGTTTTGTGGGTTAAGTTGAGATGAGACATGGCTGTGTGGGTTAAGTTGAGATCAGACATGGCTGTGTGGGCTAAGTTGAGATCAGGCATGGTTGTGTGGGTTAAGTTGAGATCAGGTATGGCTGTGTGGGTTAAGTTGAGATCAGGTCTGGTTGTGTGGGTTAAGTTGAGATCAGGTGTGGCTGTGTGGGTTACGTAGAGATCAGGCATGGCTGTGTGGGTTAAGTTGAGATCAGACGTTGTTGTGCGGGTTAAGTTGAGGTCAGGTGTGGCTGTGAGGGTTAAGTTGAGATGAGACATGGCTATGTGGGTTAAGTTGAGATGAGGTGTGGCTGTGTGGGTTAAGTTGAGACGAGATGTGGCTGTGTGGGTTAAGTTGAGATCAAGCATGGCTGTGTGGGTTAAGTTGAGATCAGACGTGGTTGTGTGGGTTAAGTTGAGGTCAGGTGTGGCTGTGTGGGTTAAGTCGAGATGAGACATGGCTATGTGGGTTAAGTTGAGATCAGGTGTGGTTGTTTGGGTTAAGTTGAGATGAGACATGGCTGTGTGGGTTAAGTTGAGATGAGACATGGGTGTATGGATTAAGTTGAGATGAGACATGGCTGTGTGGGATAAGTTGAGATGAGACATGGCAGTGTGGGTTAAGTTGAGATGAGGTGTGGCTGTGTGGGTTAAGTTTAGATGAGGTGTCGCTGTGTGGGTTAAGTTGAGACGAAGTGTGACTGTGTGGGTTAAGTTGAGATCAGGTGTGGCTGTGTGGGTTAAGTTGAGATGAGACATGGCTGTGTGGGTTAAGTTGAGATCGGGTGTGGATGTGTGGGTTAAGTTGAGATCAGGTGTGGCTGTGTGACTCAAGTTGAGATGAGGTGTGGTTGTGTGGGTTAAGTTGAGATCGGTGTGGCTCTGTGGGTTAAGTTGAGATGAGACATGACTGTGTGGGTTAAGTTGAGATCAAACATGGCTGTGTGGCTTAAGTTGAGATCAGACATGGCTGTGTGGGTTAAGTTGAGATCAGGCATGGTTGTGTGGGTTAAGTTGAGATCAGGTGTGGCTGTGTGGGTTAAGTTGAGATCAGGTGTGGTTGAGTGGGTTAAGTTGAGATCAGCTGTGGCTGTGTGGGTTAAGTTGAGATCATACGTGGTTGTGTGGGTTAAGTTGAGGTCAGGTGTGGCTGTGTGGGTTAAGTTGAGATGAGACATGGCTGTGTGGGTTAAGTTGAGATGAGACATGGCTTTGTGGGTTAAGTTGAGATCAGACATGGCTGTGTGGGCTAAGTTGAGATCAGGCATGGTTGTGTGGGTTAAGTTGAGATCAGGTATGGCTGTGTGGGTTAAGTTGAGATCAGGTCTGGTTGTGTGGGTTAAGTTGAAATCAGGTGTGGCTGTGTGGGTTACGTAGAGATCAGGCATGGCTGTGTGGGTTAAGTTGAGATCAGACGTTGTTGTGCGGGTTAAGTTGAGGTCAGGTGTGGCTGTGTGGGTTAAGTTGAGATGAGACATGGCTGTGAGGGTTAAGTTGAGATGAGACATGGCTATGTGGGTTAAGTTGAGATGAGGTGTGGCTGTGTGGGTTAAGTTGAGACGAGATGTGGCTGTGTGGGTTAAGTTGAGATCAAGCATGGCTGTGTGGGTTAAGTTGAGATCAGACGTGGTTGTGTGGGTTAAGTTGAGGTCAGGTGTGGCTGTGTGGGTTAAGTTGAGATGAGACATGGCTATGTGGGTTAAGTTGAGATCAGGTGTGGTTGTTTGGGTTAAGTTGAGATGAGACATGGCTGTGTGGGTTAAGTTGAGATGAGACATGGGTGTATGGGTAAGTTGAGATGAGACATGGCTGTGTGGGTTAAGTTGAGATGAGGTGTGGCTGTGTGGGTTAAGTTTAGATGAGGTGTCGCTGTGTGGGTTAAGTTGAGACGAAGTGTGACTGTGTGGGTTAAGTTGAGATCAGGTGTGGCTGTGTGGGTTAAGTTGAGATCGGGTGTGGATGTGTGGGTTAAGTTGAGATCAGGTGTGGCTGTGTGACTCAAGTTGAGATGAGGTGTGGTTGTGTGGGTTAAGTTGAGATCGGTGTGGCTCTGTGGGTTAAGTTGAGATGAGACATGACTGTGTGGGTTAAGTTGAGATCAAACATGGCTGTGTGGCTTAAGTTGAGATCAGACATGGCTGTGTGGGTTAAGTTGAGATCAGGCATGGTTGTGTGGGTTAAGTTGAGATCAGGTGTGGCTGTGTGGGTTAAGTTGAGATCAGGTGTGGTTGAGTGGGTTAAGTTGAGATCAGCTGTGGCTGTGTGGGTTAAGTTGAGATCATACGTGGTTGTGTGGGTTAAGTTGAGGTCAGGTGTGGCTGTGTGGGTTAAGTTGAGATGAGACATGGCTGTGTGGGTTAAGTTGAGATGAGACATGGCTTTGTGGGTTAAGTTGAGATGAGGTGTGGCTGTGTGGTTTAAGTTGAGATGAGACATGGCTTTGTGGGTTAAGTTGAGATGAGGTGTGGCTGTGTGGTTTAAGTTGAGATCAGGCATGGCTGTGTGGGTTAAGTTGAGATCAGACGTGGTTGTGTGGTTTAATTGAGGTCAGGTGTCGCTATGTGGGTTAAGTTGAGATGAGACATAGCTGTGTGGGTTAAGTTGAGATCAGGTGTGGTTGTTTGGGGTAAGTTGAGATGAGACATGGTTTTGTGGGTTAAGTTGAGATGAGACATGGGTGTGTGGCTAAGTTGAGATTGAACATGGCTGTGTGGGTTAAGTTGAGATCAGACATGGCTGTGTGGGTTAAGTTGAGATGAGGTGTGGCTGTGTGGGTTAAGTTGAGATGAGACATAGCTGTGTGGGTTAAGTTGAGATTGGGTGTGGCTGTGTGGGTTAAGTTGAGATGAGACATGGCTGTGTGGGCAAAGTTGAGATGAGGTGTGGCTGTGTGGGTTAAGTTGAGATGAGGTGTCGCTGTGTGGGTTAAGTTGAGACGAGGTGTGGCTCTGTGGGTTAAGTTGAGATCAGGTGTGACTGTGTGGGTTAAGTTAAGATCAGATGTGGCTGTGTAGGTTAAGCTGAGATCAGACATGGTTGTGTGGGTTAAGTTGAGATGAGATGTGGTTTTGTGGGTTAAGTTGAGATCGGGTGTGGCTGTGTGGGTTAAGTTGAGATGAAATATGGCTGTGTGGGTTAAGTTGAGATGAGACATGGCTGTGTGGGTTAAGTTGAGATCAGACGTGGTTGTGTGGGTAAGTTGAGATGAGACATGGCTGTGTGGGTTAAGTTGAGATGAAACATGGCTGTGTGGGTTAAGTTGAGATGAGGTGTGCCTGTGTGGGTTAAGCTGAGATCAGGTGTGGCTGTGTGGCTCAAGTTGAGATGAGGTGTGGCTGTGTGGGTTAAGCTGAGATCAGGTGTGGCTGTGTGGGTTAAGTTGAGATGAGACATGGCTGTGTGGGTTAAGTTGAGATCGGGTGTGGCTGTGTGGGTTAAGTTGAGATGAAATATGGCTGTGTGGGTTAAGTTGAGATGAGACATGGCTGTGTGGGTTAAGTTGAGATCAGACGTGGTTGTGTGGGTAAGTTGAGATGAGACATGGCTGTGTGGGTTAAGTTGAGATGAAACATGGCTGTGTGGGTTAAGTTGAGATCAGGTGTGGCTGTGTGGGTTAAGTTGAGATGAGATGTGCCTGCGTGGGTTAAGCTGAGATCAGGTGTGGCTGTGTGGCTCAAGTTGAGATGAGGTGTGGCTGTGTGGGTTAAGCTGAGATCAGGTGTGGCTGTGTGGGTTAAGTTGAGATGAGACATGGCTGTGTGGGTTAAGTTGAGATCGGGTGTGGCTGTGTGGGTTAAGTTGAGATGAAATATGGCTGTGTGGGTTAAGTTGAGATGAGACATGGCTGTGTGGGTTAAGTTGAGATCAGACGTGGTTGTGTGGGTAAATTGAGATGAGACATGGCTGTGTGGGTTAAGTTGAGATGAAACATGGCTGTGTGGGTTAAGTTGAGATGAGGTGTGCCTGTGTGGGTTAAGCTGAGATCAGGTGTGGCTGTGTGGCTCAAGTTGAGATGAGGTGTGGCTGT
>OZ024752.1:19437398-19459898 GCA_964016885.1 Eledone cirrhosa | reverse complement strand
GGATGTTTGTTTACAAACAAACCGATCGTTATAATAAATGTTCGGTAAACCCATACGTACATATATATATGTGTACATGTATGTATATATATACATACTACTGCACGTCTGTTAGCATATATGTATGTACGTATACATACTTATATTTAAGAAACAGCCGTACTAAGAGTGAGAAATGAAATTTCGTTTCATTTTTTCCATTTATATATATATATTTGTTTTGCAAGGTTTTTGATATGAAACCATGTGTCGAAACAAATATTGTTATACTTGGGGAGGACCATATTGTTACAATATTGCCAGAATAATAACAGAACACTCTCACTGTTTGGTTTGGGTTGCTTTTCGCTTCTGTATCTTTTACATCGCCATAGTTGATTTATTTGGCAATCAATGATTATTATTGATTGACCAGCGGTTAAAAATACATATATATATATATATATATATATATATATATATATATATATATATATATATATATATATATATATATATATATATATATATATATATATATAGTATATATATATATATAGTCTATCAAAGTTCTTTCGTCGCACATTTATATAAATAAATAAATAAATATATCCACAAGTACAATAACAACAAACACATATAAACACACACCAGTGAACAAAGATAAAATACAAACGCGAACACACACACTAAACATTATACGCAAACGCATGCGCAGAGACAGAGACAAGAATAAATAAATAAATTAATTAAATAAAAATGGCGTAAACTTTACAATACAGTGGGAGGAAACATAATAGTACCACTGATGATGTCGCAGTTGTACGACGAAAGAACTTTGATAGACTATATATATATATATATATATATATATATATATATATATATATATATATATATATATATATATATATATATATATATATATATATATATATATATATGTATTTTTAACCGCTGGTCAATCAATGATAAACATTAATTGCCAGATAAAATAACTGTGGAGATATAAAAGATAAAGAAGCGAAAACCAACCTAAACCAAACAGTGAGAGTGTTCTGTTATTATTTCTAGCAATATTATAACAATATGATTCTCCCCAAGTATAACAATATATATATGGCATTCTTTTACCTACCCACAGTTTTCAATTTGTCACACTGTTAACGTATGTATATTACTCTAAGATTTCAATTATCGATATCATCTTATCGAGTGCGTGTGACAGCTCTGGCGATAGTTCTTTCGAGAGATGCCGCATGAGCTGCAACTTAGATTTTACTCACTATATATATATATATAGTGAGTAAAATCTAAGTTATATATATATATATATATATATATATATATATATATATATATATATATATATATATATATATATATATATATATATATATATATATGTAGGAGGTGAGTTTTATTGTAGTACAATAAAGCAATGCAGATATCGGATAAGAAGCACTCTACAGTTTGTAGGACTGGAGTATGCATAATATAAGATCAAAAGATGGTTAAAGGAGTTCCATGTATTTTATTATGCGCATTTCAAAAACAAACATCATCATGCAATAATATTTGTGTTTTCATCAGATAAAACAGGAGAACATGATATGGAGGCTAAAAAACACTTGTGGATAGTGCAGTTTTAAATCAACATATGAAAAGTGGTTTTAGATTGATGTGTGATATTGGGAAAAATATTTTATTTAGAGAGGGGGGGGGGTGGAAAGGATGAAAAGGGAAGGAGATGAGAGGGAGAGATGGGTGATAGAGAGAAAGAGATAGTTTTTATAACTGAGAGGAGATATATTTTTTGCATAGAGAGGTTGAAAACCGTTGGAAGATACTGTATAAATTAAAAATTTTGAAAATTAACGAAGGGAGGATATGTGCGAGGAAAAAATATTTTATTTAGGGAGGGGGGGGGGGGGTGGAAAGGATGAAAAAAGGGGGAGGAGATGAGAGTGAAGGTGGAGAGGGAGAGATGGGTGATAGAGAGAAAGAGATAGTTTTTATAACTGAGAAAAAGATATATTGTTTTAACATAGAGAGGTTGGGAACCGTTGGAAGATAATGTATAAATTAAAGGAATTTGAAAATTAACGAAGGGAAATTATGTATGAAGATAGAGAGAAAAAAATAATAATTGTGGATGAATATTCTAACGTCAAAAAAAGAAATGTATGTATTGTGGCAATTTCAAAATTAACGAAGAGAAAAATTATTAAGGTTTGTGTGTAGAAGGATTTGAGAAAAATAATGTGAAGTTAAAGTTTGTATATTGATTGAATTGATAATATATGCGAATAAAGAGTTAATATGTATTAATAATGAGTTCGTTGATGGGGAGAAAAAAATAATAAATTAAGGATGAAATTGAGATTAAAAAGATTTATGATAGAGAGAAAAGATAATAATGATTGCGGATGAATATTCTAACGTCAAAACAACAGATGTATATGTTATGATTTGAGGGTAATGAGTAAACAAGTATTATAGAGTGTATAATGCCCTTTAAAGTAAGGTAGATGGGTATATTTTAAAAAATAATTTAGGAATATTGTTATTAATATTGTTATTAATATTGTTATTTCTAAAGCCGGCTATCCAGATAAAATCAAATATAGTAAAGAAACAAATTCTAGAAAAACTTACAGTAGAATAATTAATCATGACCATTCCAATAATTTTAATAAAAGACCTAGATACAAAAACATAATCTGGTATAATGCTCCTTTCTCCATCTCTATTAATAACAATATTCCTAAATTATTTTTTAGTGCCTTAAATAAATGCTTCCCTCCCTCACATATCTATAGTAAAATATTTAACAAACACACCATCAAATTTTCGTATTCTACATCCTCCAATATTTCCAACATCATTTCTAAACACAACAATAAAATACTAAATACTAAATCTCTTCCTTCCAATATTGAATTTCATAATAACAGTAATAGTACTCCCGACGTCATTGTAAACCCTAGGCTAACTTCTGTAAACCCAAATACAACGTCAAACACAACTTCGCTAAATGTTCATAATCCAACTCTAAATCAAGAAACTATTATTCCTATTATTCCTATCGCAAACAACTTCTCCAATCCAATTCCTTCTATAGATAACATTAGGTCACTCATTAATAATCTCTCTAATTGCAACTGCCGCATTAAAAATACATGTCCTCTCAACAACCATTGTCTCGATAAAAACTTAATTTATGAATGTAAAATTATAACTAGCACCAATTCCTTCACCTATTTTGGCTGCACTTCCACCTCTTTTAAAGCTCGTCTCTATAATCATCATTCATCTTTCAAATACAAACTTAAAAGAACTAACACTGCTCTCTCAGAACTCATATGGTCCTTAAAAGACAAAAACATTAAATATACCATCTTTTGGAAGAAGATTTCTTCTGCATCCTCATACTTGAACAGCTCTCTATCTAAAATCTGTAATCTCTGCCTAAATGAAAAATTTACCATTATCTCTAACCTAGATTCTATAATAAATAGACGCACAGATTTGTTTTCTATCTGCCTGCATAAATTCCATAGAACTTTTCACAAAGTATACAGTTAATATTCAATTCTTTATCAATTTAGAATCTTTTCTCAAAGCCACATATACATACACCTCTTTAAAATATACCCATCTACCTTACTTTAAAGGGCATTATACACTCTATAATACTTGTTTACTCATTACCCTCAAATCATAACATATACATCTGTTGTTTTGACGTTAGAATATTCATCCGCAATCATTATTATCTTTTCTCTCTATCATAAATCTTTTTAATCTCAATTTCATCCTTAATTTATTATTTTTTTCTCCCCATCAACGAACTCATTATTAATACATATTAACTCTTTATTCGCATATATTATCAATTCAATCAATATACAAACTTTAACTTCACATTATTTTTCTCAAATCCTTCTACACACAAACCTTAATAATTTTTCTCTTCGTTAATTTTGAAATTGCCACAATACATACATTTCTTTTTTTGACGTTAGAATATTCATCCACAATTATTATTTTTTTCTCTCTATCTTCATACATAATTTCCCTTCGTTAATTTTCAAATTCCTTTAATTTATACATTATCTTCCAACGGTTCCCAACCTCTCTATGTTAAAACAATATATCTTTTTCTCAGTTATAAAAACTATCTCTTTCTCTCTATCACCCATCTCTCCCTCTCCACCTTCACTCTCATCTCCTCCCCCTTTTTTTCATCCTTTCCATCCCCCCTCCCTAAATAAAATATTTTTTCCTCGCACATATCCTCCCTTCGTTAATTTTCAAATTTTTTAATTTATACAGTATCTTCCAACGGTTTTCAACCTCTCTATGCAAAAAATATATCTCCTCTCAGTTATAAAAACTATCTCTTTCTCTCTATCACCCATCTCTCCCTCTCATCTCCTTCCCTTTTCATCCTTTCCACCCCCCCCTCTCTAAATAAAATATTTTTCCCAATATCACACATCAATCTAAAACCACTTTTCATATGTTGATTTAAAACTGCACTATCCACAAGTGTTTTTTAGCCTCCATATCATGTTCTCCTGTTTTATCTGATGAAAACACAAATATTATTGCATGATGATGTTTGTTTTTGAAATGCGCATAATAAAATACATGGAACTCCTTTAACCATCTTTTGATCTTATATTATATATATATATATATATATATATATATATATATATATATATATATATTTAGAAACACACAGATACATGCGGACACACACATATATACATGAATGCATCCGCACCCAACTGTGAGTTAAGGGTGCCAACTTCACCGATGTTGCTCAATGAATGACTGGGACAGACCAATTCAGTTTGAACCAGACTGAACCAGTATCAGAGTTAAAAATACATTATGAAGAGAGAAGAAACATTTAGATATAATTAGTAATAAAATGTATTATACCTAAACTGTTCCTAAATTCCTCGACTACGTAGTTTCGTGGCATAAACAAAAACAATATATCAAAGATATAGAGTCCTTGCGAGGTCTGCCGACTTATCAAGAGGATACCTCATTTTACTAGTCTCAAGAACGCGTCTACACGACGTGAGAAAGAATCCCAAAAGGCGGAGGGGGAGACAGTCACGCGATATAACGGTCGAGAAACAGAGCTAAGCCTCTTATAACCACGAAGAAAATACCACGGAGGCGGAGGGGGTATTCATATCGAGGCCGTAGAAGAGGTAGTGAAGAAGGCGAGAAGTATGAGTAATGGAAGCTTTCCAGTTGTCCCCACACTTCAAAGATTGCTCGACCAGAGGGAGTTATTAATATATTTAGAAACACACAGATACATGCGGACACACACATATATACATGAATATATATATATATATATATATATATATATATATATATATATATATATATGGTTCTTTTCAGTGGCTGACAATACCTTACCGGCGCCACTCAAATAAGGTCAATATTTAACCCATAAATGGGGCCCTAACAGGTACTACTACTCCAGGCCAGAGCAGACCTGGGAGTTAAGACAAATAAGGGATAACCCCACATTCCCAACAGCTCCTGAACTCCCGAACTAGAGCCTTGCCACTGGATGTAGTTTAATGTCATATATGTGTGTGTGTGTCTATATGTGCGTGTGTGTATGTGTGTATATATGCGTGTGTATATGTGTGTATATATATGTGTGTATATGTGTGTGTATGTCTATGTGTTACTGTGTGTGTGTGTCTATGTGTGACTGTGTGTCTATGTGTGACTGTGTGTGTGGGTCTATGTGTGACTGTGTGTGTCTATGTGTGACTGTCTATGTGTGGCCATGTGTGTGTGTGTGTCTATGTGTGACTCTGTGTGTGTGTCTATGCGTGACTGTCTGTGTGTGTCTATGTGTGACTGTGTGTCTATGTGAGTCTATGTGTGTATGTGTGTCTATGTGTGTGTGTGTCTGTGTGTGTATGTGTATGTGTGTGACTGTGTGTGTGTGTCTATGTGTGTATGTGTGTGTCTATGTGTGTGAGTGTGTATATGTGTGTCTATGTGTGTGTGTGTATGTGTCTATGTGTGTGTGTGTCTATGTGTGTGTGTGTCTATGTGTGTGTGTGTCTATGTGTGTGTGTGTCTTTGTGTGTGTGTGTGAGTCTATGTGTGTCTATGTGTGTATGTGTCTATGTGTGTATGTGTCTATGTGTGTCTATATGTGTGTGTGCGTGTCTATGTGTGTGTGTCTATGTGTCTATTTATGTGTGTGTCTATGTGTCTATATGTGTATGTGTCTATATATGTGTGTGTCTATGTGTGTGTATCTATGTGTGTCTATATGTGTGTGTGTCTATGTGTGTGTGTGTCTATGTGTGTGTGTCTATATATGTGTGTGTCTATGTGTCTATATGTGTGTGTGTCTATGTGTGTGTGTCTATATGTATGTGTGTCTATGTGTGTGTGTGTGTGTGTATATGAGTGTGTGTGTGTGTATATGTATGTGTGTCTGTGTGTGTGTATTAAGGTGTGTTTCTATTATATATATTGTTATAGCTATAAAACAATATATTTTACACAATTCTATTTTTATTTCTATATATTTGATTATAGACACACACACACATATATATATATATATAGTGGTACACACACACACACACACATATATATATATATAGTGGTACACACACACACACATATATATATATATATAGTGGTACACACACACACATATATATATATATATATATATATAGTGGTACACACACACACACACATATATATATATATATAGTGGAACACACACACACACATATATATATATAGTGGTACACACACACACACATATATATATAGTGGTACACACACACACACATATATATATATATAGTCATACACACATATATATATATAGTCATACACACACACACACATTTATATAGTCATACACACACACACATATATATATAATCGTACACACACACAAATATATGTATAGTCGCACACACACACATATATATATAGTCGCACACACACACACATATATATATATAGTCGTACACACACACATATATATATAGTCGTACACACACACACACATATGTATATATAGTCATACACACACATATATACATATAGTCATACACACACACACACACATATATATATAGTAGTATACATACTACACTCACACACATATATATATAGTCATACACACACACATATATATAGTCGTACACACACACACATATATATATAGTCATACACACACACACATATATATAGTCGTACATGCACACATATATATATAGTCGTACACACACACACATATATATATAGTCGTACACACACACACATATATATATAGTCATACACACACATATATATGTATATAGTCGTACATACACACACACATAAATATATAGTCATACACACACATATATATATAATCATACACACATACACGCATATATATATATAGTCGTACACACACACTCATATATATATATATATAGTCGTACCCACACACACATATATATATAGACATACACACACACACACATATATATATAGACATACACACACACACACATATATATATAGACATACACACACACACACACATATATATATAGACACACACACACACATATATATATAGACATACACACACACACACATATATATATATATAGTCGTACACACACACACATATATAGTCGTACACACACACACACATATATATATAGTCGTACACACACACACATGTGTGTGTATGACTATATATATATATAGTAATACACACACACACACACATATATATATATATAGTCATACACACACACACATATATATATAGTCATTCATACACACACACACACATATATATATAGTCATACACACATATATATATATATAGTCATACACACACATATATATATAGTCATACACACATATATATATATATAGTCATACACACACACATATATATATAGTCGTACACACACACATATATATATATATAGTCGTACACACACGCACACATATATATAGTCGTACACACACACACATATATATATATATAGTCGTACACACACACACATATATATAGTCGTACACACACACACAGATATATATATAGTCGTACACACACATATATATATAGTCGTACACACACACATATATATATAGTCGTACACACACATATATATATACATAGTCATACACACACACACGTATATATAGTCGTACACACACACACACATATATATATAGTCATACACACACACACATATATATAGTCGTACACACACACACACATACATATATAGTCGTACACACACATATATAGTGATACACACACATATATAGTCATACACACACACACACATATATATAGTCGTACACACACACACACATATATAGTCATACACACACAGATATATATATAGTCATACACACACACACACATATATATATAGTCGTACACACACACACTTATATATATAGTCATACACACACAATCAGACAGTCAGGCAGGCACACACACAACTATATACACAAACAGACATTCCCACACACACACACTCACACACAAACAGACAGTCAGGCAGGCACACACACACTCACACACAAACAGACATTCCCACACACACACTCACACACAAACAGACATTCCCACACACACACACTCACACACAAACAGACATTCCCACAGACACACACACACACTCACACACAAACAGACATTCCCACACACACACTCCCACATAAACAGACATTCCCACACACACACACTCACACACAAACAGATATTCCCACACACACACACACACACAGACATTCCCCCCACACATACACTCACACACAAACAGACATTCCCACAGACACACACTCACACACAAACAGACATTCCCCCCACACACACACTCACTCACACAGACATCCCACACACACAAAGACAGACACACACAAACAGACATCCCCCCTACACACACACGCACAAACAAACATTCCCACACACACACATTCAAACAGACACACAGACACTCACACACAAACAGATATTCATACACACACACTCACACACAAACAGACATTCCAACACACACACACACAAACAGACCTGCCCCCCCCCCACACACTCACACACAAACAGACATTCACACAGACACACACACACTCACACACAAACAGACATTCCCACACACACACAGACAGACACAAATACAGACACACAAAGACAAAGACATCCACACACGCAAACACACATCATACAGACACACAAACACAAACACACACACACACCATACAGATACACAATGACAAACACACACAAACACACATCATACAGACACACAAACACAAACACACCATACAGATACACAATGACAAACACACACAAACACACATCATACAGACACACAAACACAGACACACACACACCATACATATACACAATGACAAACACACACAAACACACATCATACAGACACACAAACACAAACACACACACACCATACAGATACACAATGACAAACACACACAAACACACATCATACAGACACACAAACACAAACACACACACACCATACAGATACACAATGACAAACACACACAAACACACACCATACAGACACACAAACACAAACACACACACACCATACAGATACACAATGACAAACACACACCATACAGACACACAAACACAAACACACACACACCATACAGATACACAATGACAAACACACACAAACACACACCATACAGACACACAAACACAAACACACACACACCATACAGATACACAATGAGAAACACACACAAACACACACCATACAGACACACAAACACAAACACACACACACCATACAGATACACAATGACAAACACACACAAACACACACCATACAGACACACAAACACAAACACACACACACCATACAGATACACAATGACAAACACACACAAACACACATCATACAGACACACAAACACAAACACACACCATACAGACACACAAACACAAACACACACACACCATACAGATACACAATGACAAACACACAGAAACACACACCATACAGACACACAAACACAAACACACACCATACAGACACACAAACACAAACACACACACACCATACAGATACACAATGACAAACACACAGAAACACACTCACACATCACTACTATACATGCGAGTATGTAGATATGCAGCGTGAAGTTTTTGTTGTTGTTGTAGGCGTCTCTCTTCCTCAGCCATTCCATCTTCGCCCATCTTTCCCTATGTCTGTATATGCATGTCTCAAGAAGAATACATCATCTACCTGTTTTGATAATTACATTGCTATGTCACCACACACCTCTATATTTAACTTACAATTTATTATTATTATTATCCATCAAGTTTGAGGTAATTGAGGTGAGCTATGAGACAATAACATTTGAATTTAGACGACTTATAAAGAGAGAGGTGAGTGCAGTGTTAGCCGCATACTTACCTGTATGATGATTGTCTATGTTGTTTGGTGAGTAGTTGCGATATTCTTATTATTCCGACACATTCCATAGTGGTTGCGTGAAAACTGAACTACGTTCAACAAAAGTCTTTAGCAACAGAAAACCCAAGAATTTAACGACGACTTTCAACTCCTTCTAGGACATGGTGGAAACAGGGTAGAGTTGAGTAAATACCAGGCATTGACTGACCGTTTTACTTTTTGTGCCTGTCACCATTAACATCTCGGGTGCCCTACATCCCCAAACTGCCTTTTTCCTCTGCCAAATCAAGACGTGGCCATCACCACCGAGGAAAGAGCCACACAAGGTAGAATATCTGATATCATCTTCTGCTCGTTGCATTCTCAATTGTTATTATAATATGGTAAAGGGTAAAGGGTACAGACCCCCTTCGGTTACGAATGCCCATGGGATTTACACCTAGAAAGTTCCCCTCCGAGGCACAAGTCTGGGCAAGGTTGTTTGTTGAAGACCAACAGTAACCCATGCATACCAGCCACCCCTCTCCACGCCACCGATGTTGTCCAAGGGAAAGACAATGGCCGATACAGCTTGGCACCAGTGACATCGCAACTCATTTCTACAGCTGAGTAAACTGGAGCAACGTGGAATAAAGTGTCTTGCCCAAGAACACAACGCATCACCCGGTCCGAAAATCGAACTCACAACCTCACGATTGTAAGACCGATGTTCTAACCACTAAGTCTTGCGCCTTGGTATATTATAACATAAATGTAGGACGGTGGATTGGCAGTATCGGTAGAGCGTCGGACAACATGCTTTATGGCATATAGTTACCACCCTTTACGTTCTGATTACAAATCCCGCCGAGGTTAGCTTTGCCTTTCATCCTTATGGGGTCGATAAAATAAAGTACAAGTAATGCCCTGGGATCAAGTTAATCGACTTTCCCCTTTCTCCAAAATTGTTGGCCATGTACCTGTGATCTCAAGAGATCGGTCTTACCTTGCGTCTTTTATTTACTCCCGACCGAATCGTCCACAGTCCACGTGACTTACATCCAACTGAGGATACCGGAAGCTCTCTCATTCACGTTAGCACAACACGACCGCACTCGAAAATGTCCCGAGAGGAAAAGAAGCAGTCAATAGACCCTGAAACCTCGTGTGACGTCACTCGGCCTTCCGTTTCCGGCAGTTCCCTTTCGGCAGCCCAACAGTGCTGAAATTAGAAATCCTTATAATATTATAAATTCATTTAACATTTGTTAATATAACATAATAGTTCATACTTTTGTCACCAGTACATTACTGGTAAGGATCAAAGGCAAAGTTAACCTCGGTGGGATTTGAACTCAGAATGTAAAGGGACGTAACATAATATACCAGAGAAAGCCACGTTAGCACCATTTATGAGATATTGTTTAGCAATCTTTAGTATAACATAATATACCAGAGAAAGCCACGTTAGCACCATTTATGAGATATTGTTTAGCAATCTTTAGTATAACATAATATACCAGAGAAAGCCACGTTAGCACCATTTATGAGATCTTGTTTAGTAATCTTTAGTATAACATAATATACCAGAGAAAGCCACGTTAGCACCATTTATGAGATATTGTTTAGCAATCTTTAGTATAACATAATATACCAGAGAAAGCCACGTTAGCACCATTTATGAGATATTGTTTAGCAATCTTTAGTATAACATAATATAAAAAATCGAATAGACCAGGCTATAAGAATAAGGCTTCTATGAAGAAATCCCCAACAAATACCCGAAACTAGCCCTTCGCGTAGGCTGCGCCGGAATATTTATTGAATATTTCGACAGCGTAATCGCCCAGATATACAGTTAATTAAACAGAATTAGGTGTAAAATAAACTAGGAGAAAAGAGAATACATTTATTTACCTCTACCATGGTTTCGTCCGCATTTTGATATTTCCAATATATTCGGAAATTCGAGCATCGGACTCTTCAGGAGTTTGCTCTAATCTAGACATTAAATTTTCCAAAGTGATCGCGCCGAGAATACATTCAAAATGGCTAAGAATCATGCCGTAGGAGCGGACAGGTTGGAAGGGGTGTGGTAGTTGCTTACGGCTGGTGGCTATTTGCTAGAAAGCACAGCACAATACAGCCAAATTTGTATCTCAACCTAATGGGAGATTATTAGATATAAAGGTTTACATATATATATATATACATATACGTGTTTTTCAACGGGTCACATTGTGGGTCAATGAAAAGTTAATAAATTAAATAATCAGAGCTATATATCATAAAACATGTCTTGTGCTGTGCTTTCTAGCAAATAGCCACCAGCCGTAAGCAACTACCACACCCCTTCCAACCTGTCCGCTCCTACGGCATGATTCTTAGCCATTTTGAATGTATTTTCGGCGCGATCATTTTGGAAAATTTAATGGTTAGATTAGAGCAAACTCCTGAAGAGTCCGATGCTCGAATTTCCGAATATATTGGAAATATCAAAATGCGGACGAAACCATGGTAGAGGTAAATAAATGTATTCTCTTTTCTCCTAGTTTATTTTACACCTAATTCTGTTTAATTAACTGTATATCTGGGCGATTACGCTGTCGAAATATTCAATAAATATTCCGTCGCAGCCTACGCGAAGGGCTAGTTTCGGGTATTTGTTGGGGATTTCTTCATAGAAGCCTTATTCTTATAGCCTGGTCTATTCGATTTTTTATATAGTTGATTATACTAATTGGGAGAGGAAATGGTATATATTTTATCTGGTGATTCTATAGACATGTTTTATTATATATATATATATATATATATATATATATATATATATATATATATATATATATGAGTGTATGTGTAAAGATATATGTGTATGTGTGTATGTATGTGTATATGTATATATGTGTCAGGTCACTCTTGAGTGCTACTGGTAACATGTAAACCGGTACAACCTCTCACATGGTCGGGTCGTCAGCGACTAAACTGGCAACCCCACCAACTTTACTTGGTGAGGAGGGTGTTTTTGGACACCCCGCAGGACAAAAAGCAAAACCTGACAAAGGGCGGAAGAACTGATAAGAGTCAACGGCCATCAAAAAATGCGTAAATATGTATATACACATGTACATATGTATGTGTATGTATATACGTGTGTATATACCTGGGGTGCCAGGGAGGGGCATGTACCTCTGTATGGGGGCTAGCCATGCCTTTTTCAGGACAGCTCGTCCCGCATTGAATCCCACCTGACACTCAGCTCTCACCTGTGGCCCCAAGAAGCTGTAGCATGCGACAGCGGCCACACCCCGGTACACCGCCTTGGCTGGCGGGCTGAACCAGGTTGAGGGTAGCCGGACGGGCTTGAAACCCCCCGGTGAGTTAGATAGGGGATGCCTCCCCATGCATGCGAAGACTGGACCCGGCGGTATGAGTGGGGGAGGACAACGTCGTCCCAACAGTCAGGAAGGCGGCGACAGCAAGCGGTGTGGAGCGCTAGGGCACGGCAAGGCACTACAGACATCGTGGCCATCCACTGCAGCCGAGGAAGTCCCTGGTCGTGACGGTCCTCCATACCACCGGATTCTGGCTTCTGCGGCCGAGTGAGTGGGACCGTCACTGTGCACTGGCCCTCCCACTATAAACCTTTCCCGCACAGGTTTCTTCTTTAGCGTGCACTCCCAAAGCCCTGCGGCGATGGGCGAGAGGCGGAGGTAACAGGTGGAGGTAACCTCTGGGAGTTGCCAGTCTCAAATCCACACGTGGGCGGCCTAGATGCGCAAGTCGTTCTCCTCCTGACCCTGGGATGACACAGGAGATCAGGCGTTTCACCGGGCGACTGAGCAGCCCTTTTCAGGGGAGCACTGCTCACCCTCGCACGAGGGGAGGGACGATAAAAGAAGCCCTAACCAAATGCTCGTCCCACACAAAGCCGGCCAGTCTACCGCGGCTGGCGGTCGAAACCAACATAATAGAAAGAAGAACTTGATTCTTGGCGCATGGAATGTGCGCACCCTCATGGATAGAGAAACCTCATTGAGGCCAGTCATCAGCGCGTACGCTCCCACTCTCACCAGCAGCGATGAAGCAAAGGACGCTTTCTACGGAGAACTCAACGCATTCGTGAAGGGCGTCCCCCAAGCGATAAACTCATCCTACTGGGGGATTTCAACGCAAGGGTCAGGTCTGACACAGCAACTGGAGAGGCGTGCTGGGACCTCACGACTCAGGGTAGCTGAACTCTAACGGCCTCATACTGTTGAGTTTCTGCGCCGAGAACGACCTCACCATCACCAGCACACTGTTCTTCCAGGCAGACAAGTTCAAGACGACATGGATGCACCCCAGATCCAAACAGTGGCATCTGATTGACTTTGCCATATGCCGAAGGAGGGACATCTGTGACGTCAGAATCACCAGGGCCATGTGAGGTACAGAGCGTTGGACCGACCATCGCCTTGTCAGGACCATCCTGTCACTGCACATCACCCCGATGTATCGCAAGTCTGTAGACCAGCTTTCGACGTCGCACGACTCAAGCAGCCAGAGCATCGTGATGCGTTCGCGGAAGACCTGGACGGCCGGCTGACTGCCCATGACCACTGACCGGACCCCCAACTCAACAGTGGGACCAGTTCAGGTCGTTGGACAGTGTCAGCCAAGGCAACCATCGGACCGAGGAAGAGAGTCCACCAGGACTGGTTTGATGAAAAACGATGAGCGCATCAGACAACTCCTGGACGGGAAGAGGATGGCTTTCATTGAGTGGCAGAATGACAGCTCCTCCACCTCGAAGCGCGACCGCTTCAAGCACCTCCAGAGGCAGACCCAAGCAGCGCTACGCAGAATGCAGGACAAGTGGTGGGAAAAGAAGGCCGAAGAAGTTGAGAGATACGCTGACACAAAGAACTCCAAGATGTTCTTCAGCGCCATCGGGGACGTCTACGGACCCCCCAAGCCTGTCACCACACCGCTGCTGTCTGCTGACGGCTCGACCCGGCCGAAGAAGAGCAGAATCAACTCGAGGTGGAGAGAGCACTTCAGCAACCTGCTCAACAGACCCTCCACTGTCGACCCTGTCGCCCTCGACCAGATCCCACAGAAACACGTAGTCGGCAGCCTTGAGCCAACGTTGGATGAAGTCACGAAAGCAATCAATCAGACCAGCCCAGGAAAGGCCCCTGGGAAGGACGGGATTCCTGCCGAGATCTTCAAGTCGGCCGGTCCAGCTTCCCTGGAGGCCTTCCACACCCTCCTCGTCAGCATATGGGAGGAAGAAGAGGTGCCCAAAGACTTCAGGTATGCCACAGTTATCTCGCTTTTTAAGAACAAAGGCAGCAAAACTGACTGTGGTAACTATCGGGGCATTTCTCTCCTGTCCATCGCTGAGAAGGTCCTGGCTCGGGTCATGCTCAACCGCCTCATCGCCAACATCTCGGAGGACAACCTGCCTGAGGCCCAGTGTGGGTTCCGCCCAAACCGCAGCACGATCGACATGATCTGTGTACGCCAGGTGCAGGAGAAGTGTGTCGAGCAGAACATGGACCTCTTTGCCGTCTTCATAGACTTGACGAAGGCTTTCGACACTGTCAACAGGGAGGGCCTCTAGTCGATCCTGTCGAAGTTTGGATGGTCGACCAAGTTCGTGAACCTGATACGGCAATTCTATGACGACATGACCGGGCAGGTGTGCCCGGGCGGAGAGTCATCGGAGCCGTTCGGAATCACCAACGGCGTCAAGCAAGGATGCGTGCTTGCTCCCGTTCTCTTCAACCTCTTCTTCACCTGCGTACTCAATGATGCCGTCAGGGACCTTGAGCACGGAGTGTATCTGCGATACAGACTGGACAGCTCCCTGTTTGACCTGCGGTGCCTGACGGCCAAGACAAGGACCGTGCAGAGGATCGTCCTGGAGGCACTTTTTGCTGACGACTATGCCCTCATGGCCCACACACACACAGGAGTCTGACCTTCAAGTCATCGTCAACAAGTTCGGGGAGGCCTCCTGCCTCTTCGGTCTCACAATTAGCCTTGGCAAGACTGAGGTTCTGTTCCAGCCTGCACCTGCCTCCGTCGCCCACCCTCCTTCCATCTCCATCGGAGGCACCCAGCTAAAGACGGTGGACGACTTCAAGTACCTCGGCAGTGTCATCAGCAACGATGGAAGCCTCGACAAGGAGATAAACGCCAGGATCTGCAAGGCCAGTCAAGCCCTTAGCCGCCTGAGGAGACGCGTCCTGAACCAGCACAACATCAGGCAGTCCACCAAGCTCAAGGTGTACAGGGCCGTTGTTCTCACCAGCCTCTTCTACGGATGTGAGACATGGACCCTGTACAGAAGACACCTGAAGCAGCTGGAACGGTTCTATGCACAGCCTGCGGTCAATCATGAACATCAAATGGCAGGACAAGGTGTCCAACCTCGAAGTTCTTGACATAGCTGAGACAACCAGTGTCGAAGCTATGATACTGAAGAGCCGACTTCAATGGGTGGGACATGTCATCCGGATGGACGATCACAGGCTTCCGAAGCAACTGATGTATGGGGAACTCTGTTCGGGGAAACGGAAGTAGGACAGGCCTCTCAAGGGGTTCAAAGATTGCGTGAAGTCCAGCATCAACAACACTGGAATCGCCCCAAACAACTCGAGTCCCATGCTCAGGACAGGACTGAGTGGCGAGCCCTTACCAGAGCGCCAAAGACTCTTTTGAAGAGAAGAGACGGGCAGAGGTCACTGAGGCCTGTGAAAGGAGGAGAAAGGCATCAGCAGCTGCCCCAAGCGACTCCGGTCTCTTTCCCTGCCCCCACTGTCCGCGGACCTGCAAGTCAAGGATCGGCCTTCACGGCCACCTTCGTGCCCACGGCAGACGGGAACAACGATAAAGAAGATGTCATCATCGTTTACGATGGACAACCAAGATATATATATATATATATATATATATATATATATATATATATATATATACAGCAGCACAGACTCCACTACAGCAATGAAGAGGCGGATTTTCAGGTCTCTACGAAGTTCCGACTTCCACACCGATCTCAAGCTGTGACACGCCGCCCAGGTCTTGCTCTTCCTCTCATCCACATCATCTTCCGTATTCCCAATCTTTGCTCCCAAATACAGGAAGTCCTCAACCAATTCCACCGGCTTCCCGCCTACATTAGTGATCCCCTCTGGCTTCTCAACATTCTCTACCAGATATTTTGTTTTAGTCTCATTCATTCTCAGCCCCACACTCATCGACACAGTCTCAACCGCCCGCATCAAATCCTCTGCCTCCTTCACTGTATTTGTCACCAAAACTATGTCGTCGGCAAATTCAGCATCCGATACCTTTTTCGCCCCAACTCTCCTGCTCTGAGCCGGTGCTACAGTAAAGCCAGAGTCCTGGTGTTTCTCCAGTGCAAGGCGCTCAAAAGTCAGCTCAAAAGTGACACAGAGAAGACTGAGGTTGGCTGGACATGCTCACCGACATCCAGAGTTGACATTGCACTCAGTGCTCCTTTGGGAGCTCCTACATGGACACACTAGAAGAGGAAGACCAAGGTTAACGTATGTTGATGCCCTAAGGACAGACACTGGTCTGTTGGAGATGCAGGATATGGCAGCGATAATGAGGGACAGAGACCGCTGGAGAGAACTCGTCCATGGATCTCGGGAATTTTACCCGCCTTAAATATATATATATATATATATATATATATATATATATATATATATATAAAAATAAATTTATATATATATATATATATATATATATATATATATATATATATATATATATATATATATATATATATATATATATATATATATATATATATATATATAGAGAGAGAGAGAGAGAGAGATTTATTAAAATAACAGATTAAAGTTTAAGCAAAGAATCGCTGCTTTCACACTTAACGGGATCTTCTGAAACTAACAAAGTCAATCTGTAAACGCAGTACTGGATATTTAAAAAAACGTTGCAACCGGAGGAAGACAGGAAGACGATACTTTGGTTCGTGGAAACGTTCCCTGGCAAAGAACGGGGAAAAACGAATATAATACGTCATTAATAGGAGCGGTGAAAAACAATTACGCGCAAAGACAGAACCACATTTATGGTATAAAAGAAGTCGTAGACTAATGTTCTCTTAGGTGGTTCATAGAGAAAAAACGAAGATAATAAGTCATATGTGGAGAGTGGAGAACAATTGCACGCAAAGACAAAACCACGTAAATGGTATAACTGAAGTCGTAGACTAAAATTCTAACTAGGAAACCGAATGATTCTCGGCTTCAGAGTTAAGAATAAAGGAAATAAAATACAGAGGTAATTGAAATTAAATAAATACATACACGCATCCATATACGTACATACACAAGCATACGCGAAAACACTCGCCATAGGTATACAAATACACGCACATATATATATGTGTGTGTGTGTGCGTGTATACAAATAATTAAATAAACGTATATAAATAAATAAATACGTATATAACAAGCACACACACATACCTACATGTAAATATACATATGTTCCGAGACGTACGTCAACCAAAACACGAAGTACACATATACACATACCCTACATACGTACGAACCCGCATACTGACACAGACGCAAAACTCACGTATACACAGAACCAAAAGCATATGTACCAGAATATATAAAATATACGCCATAACATATACAATCAAATATACGTACGAGAAAGTATACGTACCTTCACATATTTATATTTATATATGTATGTATGGAGAGATGTGCGTGTATATAATTTTATACGTTAATACTGAGTACGTGTATGAATGCGCGCTTGTGTTTGCGCATATGTGAGCGAAATATCACACGCGTATGTGTGTATTTGTATTTCCATGCAGACGCACATACACTTATGTGTGAATGTATATGTTTACGTACTATTACATATATGCGTGAGTTTGTGTATGTTTATGTATTTGGATATTTATTTATTAATTTTTTTTCCCTTCAATTTTTGCCCGTTATTTTATTTCAGCCTCACTATCATTTATCCTATACTCTGTTTCCAAATCCATATTACAATTTCATAAATAAATATTTCTTCTGATGAATGAAGACAGACATAAATATCTGTCTTCAAGAAACCACTGGTAAATGAAATAATTATCTTATGTTGTTTATTACATAACTATATATATATATATAGGAAAGAGTCAGGACCCCGACAACTGAGCTCCGGCCGTTTCGGCAGCTAGATCTATTACTGCTGGATCCTATTACCCATTCTACTACCCTAAGTATTGAGTACTCTGGTGCGTTATGGTCCACCTGGTATTTTACCATACCAACTTGTTCAACCTGTACCGATGAAAAAGAACCAGTTCTTTTTCATCGGTACAGGTTGAACAAGATAATCGTACGTACCTTGTATGGCGTTGTTGTAGTACAGACATATACATTTAAATTCAAACTTACCCTACGGAATTGAATTGCTCTGACCCAAACATGACGGTAATATAGACAACATAGAAATTAAAATAATATCTAAACATAGAAATGACTCAACAGGTAGACAAATCAGAGAAGCAACTGAGATAGAACTAAGAAAACTGAAGTTGAACAGAAAAAATGAATGGAATAACAACAACAACAACCATACACAAACACACAATACTGACCTAAGATAAATATAAATAAATAAATATAGACAGGTACAATAACAGCAAACACACATAAACATACACTAGAGAACAAAGATAGAATACAAGCACACACACGAACATACACCAAACAGAAAGCACATCATACAAACGCATGCGTAAACAGAGACAAGAATAAATAAATTAATTTAATTAAATTAAAATGGAGTAGTCATTACAATACAACAGGTGTAAACATAAAAATACCACTGATGATGTCACAGGTGTGTGATGAAAGAACTTTTATAGACGAGATATATATATATATATATATATATATATATATATATATATATATATATATATATATATATATATATATAACGAAGGAAATGTGGTAAGGAACCAGGTGGACCATAACGCACCAAAGTACTCAATACTTGAGGTAGTAGAGTGGGTAATAGGAACCAGTAAGACCCCGACAGTTGAGCTCAAGCCGTTTCGACGGCTAATTCTAGACCAGAATTAGCCGTCGAAACGGCTTGAGCTCAGCTGTCGGGGTCTTACTGGTTCCTATATATATATATATATATATATATATATATATGTATGTATGTATGTATGTATTTTTAACCGTTGGTCAATCAATGATAAACATTGATTGCCAAATAAATTAACTATGGCGATATAAAAAATACAGAAGCGAAAACCAATCCAAACCAAACAGTATGTTTTATTATTATTACTTGGAATATTATAACAAAATGACCCTCCCCAAATATAACAATATATATATATATATATGTTTTTATAAATATATTTTCCATATATATATATATATATATATATATATATATATATATATCAATGATATTAATAAATGGAAACTATATTTCATGGGTACCAAAACTTTGGTACGCTCTCATCAGATAAAATACAAAGTTTGTCATATAAATATTGACATATCCAGGAACGAGATCTTAACAGTTCAAGTTTTACCTGGATAAAACAAACTTTGTATTTTATCTGATGAGTGCGTACCAAAGTTTTGGTACCCATGAAATATATATAATAGACTAAATATGGTTTTATAAATATAGTTTCCATTTATTAATATCATTGATATTATACTCAAGAAAATCTGTCGAGTGCTTCGGATCAGTTATAAATATATATATTTGTTAAATTACCAACAAATTAAATATCCCTTTGCTTATATATATATATATATATATATATATATATATATCCCTTTGCTTATATATATATATATATATATATATATATATATATATATATATATATATATATATATATATATATAGGGTGTTCCAAAACATGTATACACACTTTTATTAGAATGCCGTTGAAGTATGTATACATTTTAGAGGACAATATATATATATATATATTTATATATATACAAAAAATAAAATCACGTGTCATATTATTATGGTTTATAATTACTTTGGTCTTAAGGCTTAAACAAATATTTTTATTCGGGGTTTCGAGATTTCCTTGGTACGAATTCAATTTTGTACGCGAGCAAAATTTTGCTTTTGAATGAGGGATTCTTCACCTCTTCTGTACGTGGTCGCTCGTTTTAACAAAGAAGCCTCATCTGAACACCTGACATGTTAGAAATAAGCAGCCGAATTTCCTCAAATCCTACCCTATCGTCACTCAAAAAGGAAGAACAACGTAGCCCGAGATATAAAAAAGTGATACATAAATATATCAGTAAAAAAAAATGAAATAAACAGTAAAGACTTATATATATATATATATATATATATATATATATATATATATATATATATATATATATATATATATATATATATATAAGTCTTTACTGTTTATTTCATTTTTTTTACTGATATATTTATGTATCACTTTTTTATATCTCGGGCTACGTTGTTCTTCCTTTTTGAGTGACGATAGGGTAGGATTTGAGGAAATTCGGCTGCTTATTTCTAGCATGTCAGGTGTTCAGATGAGGCTTCTATATATATATATACTAGCATTAAAGCCCGGCGTTGCTCGAGGTCAGTAAGTTACCAAAGTTAGGTTGCACCACCCATTTTATGGCAACACTTTTTTGTCTGCCAGGCACTGGGTGAATGAATTGCAGACCTGGACTGCCGAAGCAGGAGCTGCGCCAGCAGTAACAATTGTAGTTTCGCCTATGGATATTACCTCTGTGCAAAGAAGTGTTGAAATTTATTGCGCGTAGACGATGCCAGGCGAACAACAGAGCTGCGATGGAGTTGTTCTGCATGGTTGTCTAATGTGTGTTTTCTAAATTTAAGACAGTAGGGAGGGATGTGATATGGGGGAGAGTTAGCTGCTGTTTCTAGCAGGTTTAGTGACCTCATAGAGGATATTATTGTGTATATTAAATAAACTGATACTTCTTTCTTC
>OZ024752.1:19407398-19432398 GCA_964016885.1 Eledone cirrhosa | reverse complement strand
CAACATGACCATCCTCGAATATATATTATATATATATATATATATATTCGAGGATGGCCATGTTGCCAAATAGAAACACTTGCACCATATAATTTTCATTTTGACTTTATTGTTCGTTATTTATGTATTTATCAAAGTTCTTTCGTGACACATTCTCATGATACACCATACATATTATATATATATATATATATATATATATATATATATATATATATATATATATATAAATACAGTGTGTGTGAGACTGCACCAAAGTGTATATACACAAATATAATTTGGAGGCATGTAAACATGCCAGAAAATACGAATTACACAGTAAATTGAAAAAATGAAGATCATTTCTAATCGATTTTTGGATCATATTGCACCCTCACCGGCTGCGACGGAATATTTATCGAATATTTCGACAGCGTAATCGCCCAGATATACAGTCAATTAAACAGAATTAGGTGTAAAATAAGCTAGGAGAAAAGAGAATACATTTATTTACCTCGACCATGGTTTCGTGCGCATTTTAAGATATCCGATAACTTCGGAACCTTGAGCACCGGACTCTTCAGGAGTAGCTCAAGTCTAGACAATAAATTTTCCAAAGTGATCGCGCCAAGAATCCATTCAAAAATGGCTAAGAATCGTGACGTAGCAGCGGTCAGGTTGGAAGGAGTGTGGTTAGTTGCTTACGGCTGGTGGCTTTTTGCTAGAAATAATAATAATAATGAAATTATTGTGTAAAGTGCTCAGGTGCACTACAACTCGTCAAAGGTGTATGTATAGTACATAGAATAATACACAAATGTCAGGGAAGTGAACAGTGTCATGGTATACATGTGTGTATGTGTATGGAGGGGGAACATTAGCTGTAGTGTTGGCGGATCTCGGGAAGCATGGAGGCCTTAAAAGATGCAGTGTCTCGACAGCTAACAACTGATGAAGGTAGTTTGTTCCAACTCTGAGCGTGAAAAAATGTTTCCGAAAGTCATGGGAACTGTGCTGTTTTCTGACTTTGTGGGCATGTCCACGTGTGTTAGACACATGGATATCAAAAAGGTACTCAGGGTTGTTGTTGGCAACATGGTTAACAATTTTGTGGGTGTTTACCAAGTCAGCTGCCAGGCGTCGGAGCTTCAATGTATCCATGCCCAGGGAAGCAAGGCGCTCAAAGTATGGTAGATGCCTGATGGAGGGTATTCGCTTGGTTGCATGTCTCTGAACAGTTTCCAGGCGGTCAATGTTCTGAGCAAGATAGGGGTTCCAGACTGGTGATGCAAATTCTAAGTGTGGTCGCACCATAGCCATGTACAGCCTTAAATAGATATCTGGAGAGCGGCTGACAAAGGTCTTGCTGAGTGATGCTAAGACACCCTCGGCCCTCTTGACAATTTTAGAGACGTGCTTCGTCCAACGCAAATCGCTGCTGACCGAAATGCCCAGGTCACGTTCACAAGAAGACTTCTTGATATTAGTGCTGTGGAGGGAGTATGTGGACGCTGGGTTTTTACTCCCAAAATGTATGGTGGTGCACTTGTCCACAGCTAGCTTGAGTTGCCAGTCTGAGATCCATTGTTGCATTGTGTCCAGGTCAGACTGCAAGCAAGATCTATAGTGTTCAGGATCTGTCCTTTTTATCTCAAGGTAGAGCTTGATGTCGTCTGCGTACTTTAGTACCGTGGCATTCTTAAAGTTGGCATCTATGTCATTAATATATGCCACAAACAAAAGGGGGCCAAGAACAGATCCCTGTGGTACACCAGATGACATCTCATATGGTGAGAAATGCTGTCCCAGAACCATGACTACCTCTCTTCGACTGAGAATGAAGGACATCAACCAGTTAAAAAGATCATCCTTCACACCCATTGCAGAGAGTTTTGCCATAAGCCTTTTGTGTGGCACAGAATTGAAGGCTTTCGCAAAGTCAAGGTAAACAACATCCACCCATGAGCCGCCATCAGTGATCCGGGTGATGTCCTCAAGAAACTCTATAAGTTGATCACAGCAGTTGGAGTTGGGGATAAATCCAAATTGCGAGGGCTGGATAAGACTGTGAGAGCTCCAGAAGTTCCAAAGTGTTTCTCTGACACAGGATTCCATCAGTTTGGCGATGCAACTAGTAAGACTGACTGGACGATAGTTCACAGGTGATGTGCGGTCACCCTTTTTGAACAGAGGAATGACACTGGCAGTTTTCCACTATTCTGGAGTAGCACTGGTGTTCAGACAGAATTGGAAGAAGCGTGATAACTGGTGCAGAAGGAAATACGCACCACGTTTAAGAAGCAGGTACGTAACACCATCAAGACCAGGAGAGGCATGGTTGCGTCTCAACCTAACGGGTGATTATTACATATAAAGGTTTACATATATATATATATATATATATATATATACATATATACATATATACATATACGTGTTTTGCAACGGGTCACTTTGTGGCTCAATGAAAAGTTAATAAATTAAATAATCAGAGCTATATATCATAAAACATGTCTATAGAATCACCAGATAAAATATATACCATTTCCTCTCCCAATTAGCATAATTAACCATATAAAAAATCGAATAGATCAAGCTATAAGAATAAGGCTTCTATGAAGAAATCTCCAACAAATAACCGAAACCAGCCCTTCGTGCCGGCTGCGACGGAATATTTATCGAATACTTCGACAGCGTAATCGCCCAGATATACAGTCAATTAAACAGAATTAGGTGTAAAATAAACTAGGAGAAAAGAGAATACATTTATTTACCTCGACCATGGTTTCGTCCGCATTTTAAGATATCCGATAACATCGGAACCTTGAGCACCGGACTCTTCAGGAGTTAGCTCAAATCTAGACAATAAATTTTCCCAACTGATCGCGCCAAGAATCCATTCAAGGTTCCGAAGTTATCGGATATCTTAAAATGCGGACGAAACCATGGTCGAGGTAAATAAATGTATTCTCTTTTCTCCTAGTTTATTTTACACCTAATTCTGTTTAATTGACTGTATATCTGGGCGATTACGCTGTCGAACTATTCGATAAATATTCCGTCGCAGCCGGCGCAAAGGGCTGGTTTCGGTTATTTGTTGGAGATTTCTTCATAGAAGCCTTATTCTTATAGCTTGATCTATTCGATTTTTTATATGGTTAATTATGCTAATTGGGAGAGGAAATGGTATATATTTTATTTGGTGATTCTATAGACATGTTTTATTATATATAGCTCTGATTATTTAATTTATTAACTTTTCATTGAGCCACAAAGTGACCCGTTGCAAAACACGTATATGTATATATGTATATATATATATATATATATATATATATATATATATATATATATATATATATATATATATATATATATATATATATATATAACCTTTATATATATATATATTTATATATATATATATAAGTTAAAACAATGAAATAAAAATTCAAGTCATTAGGAAAATACTTCACTGCTTTACGATCGTTTCTAGGTGATAATAATACATCGTACGCATATTTCGTTATCGATCTATGTAAGGTTAGTTACAAAATATCAGATAAGGAAAATATTTACCTACTTGTATATCATCAGCTGTTGTCAAAAGCAATGAGAATTTTATTCAATATCAGTAGTAAATTGGGTTTAGTGACCTTATTTGGAGGCTGTCGAAGAATAAACCAATCAAATGGTATTTTGGCAAATGATGCTAAAGCGAAATAAAACCCATTCTAGCTAAGGTCACGACCTTTTTAAAGAAATGGTTGAAAGGTGTTAAAAATAGAATTACTTATAGAGAAAGGGGATTGTATTAATAGTGGATTGTAGTTGGTGTAGTGAAATTTTTAAAAATGTTGTATGTTGAGTTGTGTTGAATGGAATTGTTTAGGTGAATATAAATAAAGAGATATGAGATATACGGAAATAACTAGAATAAATATAGATAGGTAAGTTAATGGTCGTAATTAGGAAGGATAGTATATTAAAATTATAATAAGATAATTAAATACAATAATATATTAATATAATATAATGTAATAAAATAGTCAGTAACACATGAATCTATGGAAGCTAAAAAATTAAAAGGTTAAAAGATTTTAGGAGAAAGGGATATTAATAAAAAGGTTCGTCACATAGAACTATAGTGAGCTGTTACCTAGAATGTTTAGTTAGGTTTATAGTATTTAAATGTTTTTTGTATACGGTGATTACAAACTATAATCAGTTCTTGTCGTTTATTCAATAAATCGTCTTTAGATTTAGTAATTTCCAAGATCTCACCGGAACATAATCTGCATTCTCTCCCGTTCTCAAGATATGGAGTTCTTTGTAGAATGGTATTCCACGATAGTTTGAAATCTATTTCTTTCTTTTTATATTCATTTACTGCTTCAGCTAAAGGATATGGTGTTAGCTGGATTAGTATTGTTAAAACTACTGGAGTGTGCGTAATATCTTTTCTTAAATGTGTTTGATGTAGATCCTATATATGTTTTGTTGGAATCAGTAGTAGACACAGTGCATTTATATATTACATTATTAATCAAACAGTTGACTTTGCCTTTCATCCTTACGGGGTCGATAAAATAAAGTACCAGTAATGCACTGGGTAATTGCTGGCCTTGTGCCTAAAGTAGAAACAATTATTAATCAAACAGTTGCCATAAATGGCAACTGTTTGATTAATAATGCACTACCCTAAGTATTGAGTACTCTGGTGCGCTATGGTCCATCTGGTTCCTTACCACAACTCCTTCGTTATATATATATTTATACAGTCCGATGCATCCGGTGACTGTGAGGGGGCCGCACATACAGCCAAGCAGTTCTTCAATAGCTGCCCACCGGAACCGGCATCCAGGGACTCCAGGCACCTCATTGTCAAGCTTGACATGAGGTATGCCTTTAACTGCCTACGCTGTGACCATCTGCTCGAGGCCTGTCTCAACCGAGCCCCCTAGGCCTACCCGCTGGCCTACCTGTCATATGAAGCACCGAGCATGCTCCCTGCTGCTATGGTCATACCTTCAGCCACTGGAGTCCAACAGGGTGACCCTTTGGGTCCCTTCCTGTTTACTCTTGGTATAGACCACATCGCTCGGAGTACCACGGCCCCTCTCAACGTTTGGTACCTGGATGAGGCTACATTGGGCGGGCCCGTAGATACAGTCTGCCATGCCCTACAATCGATGGTTCCTGCCCTGGTGGGAATCGGCCTCCAGGTCAACTCAACCAAGTGGGAGGTGGTGAATGTCAACCACGATGCTGAGATGTTTGCAGCCTCTGTCTCGGACGTTCAGTCCATTCTCCACGAGGTACAGGTAATCCCCAAAGAGGATGACCTCATCATCGGGTCACTGATCAACCCGCTGGCCATCCGCTCGACCATCAGGTCCAGGCTGCAGCAACTCAAGATCCTCACGAGCCGACTGGGCTTGATTGACGGCCACCCTGTACTCTTCCTGTTGAGAAACTGCTTCGCCATGCCGAAGCTCCTCTATACCCGTCGCGGCGCTTCGTGCTACAGCCACGCATCTCTCCACGCTGACCTCGACACTTGTATCCGAGCGGCAGCCGAAGAGATATGCAACATCAGGATTAACGACATTGGATGGCAACAGGCCACTTTACCTGTCAGATATGGTGGCCTTGGACTCCGGTCCTCGATCTCGCTGGTTTTGCCGGCGTTTCTTTCGTCGGAAACCTCATGCCGCGTCCTCGTCAGCAGGGCTCTCCAAAACACAATGGAACCCTCTGTGATAGGGGAATGTGAGGCTGCCTGTGAGACATGGGACTGGCTAGGACTTAGCCAGTAGACGTCCCTCGTCCTTCTCCCGCTGTTGACGTCAAGTCCCCCCAAAGCATTTGGGATGCCATCCAGTACAGCCTGGCTTCAGACAGGCTCACGCGCCAGCTCGACCAGTACCACCTTGCCTGTTTTCGCGCGGCCTCCAAACTCCACAGTGGTGCCTGGCTCCATGCCTTGCCCTCCTTCCCCACTGGCACGCAGATGGACAACGATATCCTGCGCATCGGCGTTTCCCTGAGGCTTGGACTCTAGATCTGCGAGTCACACCAATGTCACTGTGGATCCACCGTGGACTCTTTCGGCCTCCACCCGCTTTCCTATCGCCACAGGGCCGGCCACCTTCTACGCCATGCTGCCCTCAACGAGGTCATAAAGCATGGCTTGGATGCTGCAGGCTTCCCCTCCCAGCTCGAGCCGGTGGGGCTGGACCGAGAGGACGGCAAAAGGCCAGATGGTATGACCACAGTCTCGTTCCGCGGTGGCAAACCCCTCGTCTAAGATGCCACATGAAGCGACACTTTCTCCAGCCGCAACCTGGTGCAGTCTGCGACTAACCCAGGTTCTGCTGCACTTTGATCTGAGGAGGCCAAATTCTCCAAGTACCGGTCGCTCTACGACAGGTTTGCCGTCGTACCCTTGGCAGTGGAGACTTCTGGGCAACCTCCCTACTCACCACCATAGGCGCTAAGCTGGCCAGCCGCAGGTGTGAGCTTCATGAGTTGAAATGGCTCTTCCAGCGCATCTCCCTTACCATCCTCCGAGGAAACGCCTTCTCCATTTTGTCTGTCGGGGCTGTAGGGAGGCCAGCACTTGGGACCCCATTTGCTCACCATATAGGGAGATGGGGAGGACGAGAGAGATGGCGGCGATGAGAGTGGGAATTCGACTCTTCCACGTTCGGACCATATCCTTGTGGTTGTGTTCATTTCATTATCTATAGAGTTCATTCTATTATTCAGTTGTTACTCTGACTTATCAACACAAAATCTGGAGTAAATACCGGTATGAAACTGAACATGTATTTTGCTTACTGGATTTACAAACTTCTCATCAATCGTAGATATCCCCCGTTCGAGTGGACAGCTGACTTCTACACCATGTTTTCAATCTTTCGTTCCAAACAACAACATCAAGCCAGTTGTGTGTTTTCTTATTTTTAGCTTCCACTAATATTCCTTCAAGAAACTGATTTCTACTATTGTACAAACTTACTTAATCCTAGATGTCGGGTCTGTTTATATTTTACAGAGCTTTTAACAGAGACATTCCGTCGGTATTCATTTATATTACGAGTATGTCCTCTATACCATTCTAACTTCTTATATTTTTAACTTCAACACTGTACTTTTTCTGAATTTCATTGTATATTTTAGTCACATTATGTCTCGAAAGTAAATAGTCGAGAGATGAATTGTTGAGACTGGTGCTTATAATGCGAATGGCATCTTCCTTGAGCTTTATGGGTCGTATCTAAGCATTTTACCTGCATCTCTTTAGGGATGGGTTTCAAAGGTATATCCTTCAAAGTGAGAGCTAATGTACCGGTTGGTGGCAGTGAGTTGGTAGAATCATTAGAGTGTCATCAATAATTCCGATTCTCTGTGTTCCGTGTTCAAATCACGCCGAGGTTAGCTTTGCCTTTCCTCCTTTCGGGGTCGATAAATAAAGTACCAATTCAGAAACGGAAGATTTGTAAAAGTTAAATAGTCAGACGATCCCGTCTGACAATTTAACTTTTACAAATCTTCCGTTTCTGAATTGGTACTTTACAGTATCTGATCTAGGCCTCTGCGTTTTGAGTTCAAATCCCGCCTCATTTTGCCAGGAGTTGTGACTGGCAGATAGTATCAGCAATGGAAAGACCACTAAAAACATTGTTTTTAATGGTCTCCAATGGAGACATATTTTCTTTGGTCCGACCTGACGACCAGCTTCTTTCCTTTTTGTTGGTCCAAGATAGTCTACTTATGTCACCGTTACTAACTTTTGATAACATAACCATATTTCTAAGAACATGATTATCTTGTTCGGTAGAGCTGCGCAAGTTTCAACGAATTCGATCGCTACCACTTCAAATACCTTAAATATAATTTACAAAGAATAGCCGGAGAGAATTTGAACTGGAATAACTCAACGAAATTAAACTTATCAAATGAGTTAGTACATTTTAGTTTAAGATATGCTGGAAAGAAGGAAAACAATTCCAACTGCGAAATTAAAGAACTGACTTAAGCGTTGTAACAGCCTGCATTACGATAGAAATATTTGATGGTTACTCATAATTCTTCTGTTGATATTTATAGCTCTCTTTCTTAACACATTTCTCTTTGTTTATTTTAAAATCATCTTCTGCACCTTCTTTTCGGGATATCTTCCTTACTTTCGTTATTTTTACAGTATTTACTTAACATTTTACATTTCTGCATATCTCTGTTAAATGTCTCTCAATATGTCTGCATACACACACACACACACACACACACACACACACACACACACACACACACACACACACACATATATATATATATATATATATATATATATAACGAAGGAAATGTGGTAAGGAACCAGGTGGACCATAACGCACCAGAATACTCAATACTTAGGGTAGTAGAGTGGGTAATAGGAACGAGTAGGACCCCGACGGCTGAGCTCAAGCCGTTTCGATGACTAATTCTGGACTCAGTGGCGTAGCTAGGGTAAACGGTGCCCAGGGCAAGCATCAAAATTGCCAAGTTGACATTCCCACATGATGTTAGACAACACGTTGTTGCTGGGTTCGTTGACAGACTTCTTTGTTGGTGGTGAAGTTATCCCACCTGATACCTAGTATTTTCCATAGACATTTGGTGTTAAAAACATCTAATATACTATACATACATTCATGTATACATCGCTATTTCAGAGCACCAATCCTAATATATATATATATATATATATATATATATATATATATATATATATATATATATATATATATATATATATATATATATATATATATATATATATATATATATATATATTAAAATAACAGATTAAAGTTTAAGCAAAGAATCGCTGCTTTCACTCTTAACGGGATCTTCTGAAACTAACAAAGTCAATCTGTAAACGCAGAAGTGGATATTTCAAAAAACGTTGCAACCGGAGGAAGACAGGAAGACGATACTTTGGTTCGTGGAAACGTTCTTGGCAAAGAACGGGAAAAAACGAATATAATACGTCATTATTTGGAGCGGTGAAAAACAATTACACGCAAAGACAGAACCACGTTTATGGTATAAAAGAAGTCGTAGACTAATGTTCTCTTAGGTGGTGCATAGAGACGTTCTCTGGCAATGAACGGAAAAACGAAGATAATACGTCATATGTGGAGCGTAGAGAACAATTGCACGCAAAGACAAAACCACGTAAATGGTATAGCAGAAGGAGACCGAATGATTCTCCGCTTCAGAGTTAAGAATAAAGTAAATAAAATACAATACAGAGGTAATAGAAATTAAATAAATACATACACGCATGCAAATACGTACATACACAAGCATACGCGAAAACACTTGCCATGGGTATACAAAACCACGCACATATAAATGTGTGTGTGTGTGTGTGCGTGTATACAAATAAATAAGTAATTAATAATACTTAAATAAACGTATATAAATAAATAAATACGTATATAACAAGCGCACACACATACCTTCATGTAAATACACAAATGTTCGGAAGCGTAAGTCAACCAAAACATGAAGTACACATATTCGCACACCTTACATACGTACGAACCTGCATACTCACACAGACGCAAAACTCCCGTATACACATAACCAAACCATATGTACCAGAATATATAAAAATTATACGCCATAACATATACAATCAAATATACGTACGAGAAAGTATACGTACCTTCACAAAACATACAGGTAATATATACTTACCTATGCAAATAAGTAATGGTATAAACAAAACATATACTTAGCTACCACATCAAGACGTAACATATCCACGTATAGATCGTACTATCCGTTAGGGTATAACGTGGGGCTGTAATACAGGAAAGTTTTGTGCAATTTATGTTTACAAGCCGAAATTGACTCAGATTTTTTGTTTAAGATGTGGTCTGTGGCGTAGAGTATTTCCAGGGCCTCAGCGGCATAGAGGTCACATGGTCTTTTATTCCCGTTATACGATCTAGCCCTAGCTAGGATCTCCCAGTGTAACTTATATTGGGTGTGGTTGTCTTTTAGACTCCAGATATAAGCTGAAAGTGACGTCATATTCCTTCTTAGAGGGTAACAAAAAGAATGGGTATGCATGTAAAGAAGCTGCTTGAATCTATTGGCGGTTAACCCTATGTAGGCTCTACGGGACGTGGGTGTTTCAACCTTACATTTGTAGACAATGTTACTAGAGAGGCATTTCCCGGATAGGGGGCAATCAATCCGCTTCCTACAATTACAGTTAGTACTAACTACAGGGTTGCACGTGTTCCTACGGCTAGGTAGTTTAGCTAAATCTGAAGCTGTGATGTTATGTGCAAAGTCGTAGATGTAAAGTCGTAGAGTAAGAAATATTAATAGTATTTCTATTAAAAATTTTACTATATTTATGTGTAGGGGGAAAATGCTTCGTAATAAGGGAAAGAAAGATCTTAGCTAATGGTGTGGCCACCTCCATATTATATGGTGGATTATACCAACAAATGCGACGGGATCTATTTCTTCTAGGTCTATTTTCATACTCTGTATATGCTACCTTATCGACAAATCCACTCCGAGCAAGAGCTTCATTGTAATAGGTGGAATGGTCGTTGAAAATATGCTCGTTAGTAGATAGACGGGAAAGCCCCAACGAAACGTTTCTTACCAGGTTCTTGGTTATGCTGGCAGGATGGTTGGAATGCTTACTTGTGTAATTAAGCGTATCATTCGGCTTTCTATACGGGTAATACAACCCATTCGATAAATTGAGGGTAACGTCGAGGTAATTAACGACCGAGAGATTGGCCTCAACCTGTATAGAGAGGTTGAACCACCTAAGAGAACATTAGTCTACGACTTCTTTTATACCATAAACGTGGTTCTGTCTTTGCGCGTAATTGTTTTTGACTGCTCCTATTAATGACGTATTATATTCGTTTTTTCCCGTTCTTTGCCAGGGAACGTTTCCACGAACCAAAGTATCGTCTTCCTGTCTTCCTCCGGTTGCAACGTTCTTTGAAATATCCACTTCTGCGTTTACAGATTGACTTTGTTAGTTTCAGAAGATCCCGTTAAGGGTGAAAGCAACGATTCTTTGCTTAAACTTTAATCTGTTATTTTAATAAATATTTGCTCTACGGTTCTTATATATTTGATATATATTTATCCTTATCGAGCCCTCTTTGGATTTTAGTCTTCATATATATATATAGTTGTGTATAGTGGTAGCTATGGTGCTTCCATAGGCGGTTTGCCAAAATTAGCACTCGATATTCAGAGTAGAGTGTAGATATTATAAAGAAAACGAAAAATCAGTGATGCATCTGGACTTAGTTTATTTCGTGTTACAAATGTTACGAGTGATAAAATTTGCTCCGGACGTAACACCCGTGTCTGAAAGAACCTGCAGAAGTAGAATCAGCCAGATCCATACAAGGACCATGACTCGAGCTACATGCCGGCGTAACATTTGTAACACGAAATAAACTAAGCCCAGATGCATCACTGATTTTTCGTTTTCTTTATAATATATATATATATATATATAATACATTATAAAGAAAGAAAAAAACATTAGTCATAAATAAAAAAATATATATAAATACCGAATATTCCTCTACATTCTCGACTGTGCAGTTTCGCGAAACTGTACAGTCGAGATTGTAGAGGAATATTCGGTATTTATATATTGTTTTATTTATGTCTAATGTTTCTTCTTTTTTTATAATGTATTATATAGCTCTGTTATAGAGTCAATCTAATTCCTTCAGATTATTTTGTCCCTATTAATCATACAGCAACAACAGTTAAGGTTGGCACCACACACATTCAGGGATATATGTGTGTATATGCATGTATATGTATGTATTCGCATGTATCTGTGTATTTCTTTTTATTGTATATATATATATATATATATATATATATATATAAAACGAAGGAGTTGAGGTAAGGAACCAGATGGACCATAACGCACCAAAGTACTCAATACTTAGGGTAGTAGAGTGGCTAATAGGAAAAGGTATGACCCCGACGGCAGAGCTCAAGCCGTTTCTACGGCTATTTCTGGAAATAGCCGTCGAAACGGCCTGAGCTCTGCCGTCGGGGTCATACTTTTTCATATATCTATATATATATATATATATATATATATGTGTGTGTGTGTGTGTCTGTGTGTATATATAACTATTTCTAGCATTGCTCTAAAGCAATTTTAAGGCTTTATAACTTGTAAGGTGAACATATGAGAAAAACAACAAAATTATGATCTTGACCTAGATAGGATATCTCGGGTAGCTTAGTTGACCTACATAGGTTGTCTCGAGTAGCTTCGTTGACCTAGATAGGTTGTCTCGAGTAGCTTCGTTGACCTACATAGGTTGTCTCGAGTAGCTTCGTTGACCTAGAGAGGTTGTCTCGAGTAGCTTCGTTGACCTAGATAGGTTGTCTCGGCTAGCTTCGTTGACCTAGATAGGATGTCTCGAGTAGCTTCGTTGACCTAGATAGGTTGTCTCGGGTAGCTTCGTTGACCTAGATAGGATTCTCGGGTAGCTTCGTTGACCTAGATAGGTTATCTCGGGTAGCTACGCTGACCAGATAGGTTGTCTCGGGTAGCTTTGTTGACCTAGATAGGTTGTCTCGGGTAGATTTGTTGACCTAGATAGGATGTCTCTGGTAGCTACGTTGACCTAGATAGGATGTCTCTGGTAGCTACGTTGGCCTAGATAGGTTGTCTCGAGTAGCTACGTTGACCTAGATAGGATGTCTCGGGTAGCTTTGTTGACCTAGATAGGTTGTCTCCAGTAGCTACGTTGACCTAGATAGGATTTCTCGGGTAGCTTTGTTGACTAGTTAGGATGTCTCTGGTAGCTACGTTGACCTAGATAGGTTGTCTCGGGTAGCTTTGTTGACCTAGATAGGATGTCTCGGGTAGCTACGTTGCAGAACATTCAAGGTTCTGTCAATAAGATTATTAAAAGACATCATTAAAGTGTTACGCATGATCCACTGAAAGCCGCGAACTGGCAGAGTCGTTAGAACGTGGGATAGAATGTTCTACTGCAGGTTTTCCCATTTTCCCAAACCTTTTCAAACGCGCAACCATTTTTTATTCAAAAACTTTTGGATCAGAACCCCAAAGTCTAATACTGTTATATAGTTGTAACATAAATATACTCCTCTACGTTTTTTCATGGAATCCCAGAAACTCCTTTGTGGAACCCTTGGGTATCGCGGAACCCACTTTAGGAACCACTGTTCTACTGTATTCATTCCAACTCTCTGAGTTCAAATGTTGCTGATGTCAGCTTTGCTTTTCATTCTTTCGAGGTCAATAGATAAAATACCAGTCCAATACTGGGGTCGATTCCTCCTCTATAACTTTTTCTCGCTTCTTCTCAATTATTCGATCATTCTCTGAAAGGAATCAACTATGTTTAGACCGGAATAGGCGATGGGCTCCGCCAGTTTTAAATTCCCAAGACAAAATGGAGCTCCTACGACTCCATCAGAGCCAGTTCCATCTATCAATACATCCCATGTCTTGAGACACATGAGGTAGCTAAAGTGTTCCAATGACCACGGTCAGTTACATCTATCAATACATCCCATGTCTTGAGACATATGAGGCAGCCAAAGTGCTCCAATGACGACAGTCAGTTACATCTATCAATACATCCCATGTCTTGAGACACATGAGACAACCAAAGTGTTCCAATGACCACAGTCAGTCACATCTATCAATACATCCCATGTCTTGAGACATATGAGGTAGCCAAAGTGCTCCAATGACCACCACAGTCAGTTACATCTATCAATACATCCCATGTCTTGAGACACATGAGGTAGCCTAAGTGCTCCAATGACCACAGTCAGTCACATCTATCAATACATCCCATGTCTTGAGACACATGAGACAGCTAAAGTGCTCCAATGACCACGGTCAGTTACATCTATCAATACATCGTTCCAACTTATGTTGACAGGTTTCAGGTCTCTGTCGATTGTCTGCTGCCATTTCATCTTGGGGCGTCCTCTTTACTTCTTTCCATGGAGGGTAGCAATACAGGACATGGTTAACTTGTCTCTCACTTGGGGATCGTGTGACGTGACCCAACTAGCCAAGTGGACATTCCCACATGATGTTAGACAACACATTGTTGCTGGGTTCGTTGACAGACTTCTTTGTTGGTGAGGAAGTCATCCCACCTGATGCCAAGTATTTTCCGTAGACATTTGGTGTTAAAAACATCTAATTGTTCCTCATGGTCTTTACACTCCATGCCCCCCCCCCCCATACAGTAATTTATAGAAAAGTTATTTCAATTCCGGGCGGTACTGTTGTTCAGGGTTTAAAGAAACATTGTTTCAGGACCTACCACAACCCATTGTAGTAGGTCCTGTCATAACCCTATATTTCAGGACCTACTACAACCCACTGTTTCTTTGAAAGTAAAGGAAAACAATTTAAAGAAACGTTATTTCAATACTGAACATAACGTAGTTAATACTAAGGAAAGGAGAGGAAACACTCACCAAAACTGGTTGTATAAATTATGATAATTGTATCTACTTTAGGCACAAGGCCAGCAATTATTCAGTGCATTACTGGTACTTTATTTTATCGACCCCGTAAGGATGAAAGGCAAAGTCAACCTCGGCGGGATTTGAACTCAGATCGTAAAGGGACGTAACTATGCTGGAAAGCATGGCGTCCGACCCTCTACCGATACTGCCAATCCACCGCCCTTAAATTATGATAATGATAATTAATGTCAGAGTAATTATTGTCTTAGTTTTCTAAAACCCTAGAATTTCCACGGAGCCGGCTAGGACGTCAGACAACATGCCTTGCAGCATAGAGTTACAGCCCTTTAAGTTCTGAGTTCAAATCCCGCTGAGGTTAGCTTTGCCTCTCATCCTTATGGGGTCGATAAAATAAAGTACCAGCAAGTACATTCAATCGACTTACCCTTTCCCCAAAATTGCTGGCCTTGTACCTATATCAGAAACCACGAGGGGTAGTGGATTGGCAGAATCGGTAGAGCGTTGGACAAAATGCTTTGCAGTTTTTGACTGTGGCTCTTTACGCTCTGAGTTCAAATCCCGCTGAGTTTAGCTTTGTCTTTCATCCTAACGGGGTCGATAAAATAAAGTACCAGTAATACACTGGGGCCGATTTAAACGACTTTCCCTTCCCCTTCAAATTGCTGGCCTTGTGCCTAAATCAGAAACAATTATTATTATTATTATCGTTATTGGTATTATGTAATATTCTGCTTGTTCAAGATAAACGCAGAAATAAGCAATTAAATGAGAATTCGGAACAAACTATTCACCAAAATATTTATTACCAGAAATTTCTAGAAGAGAAGGAAGACATTGCTGAGTCATGTGATAGAATTCACTCTTATTCAGGAATTTATATCGTTTGTATTAAGAATTAAAACAAAGAAAAGGAACGAATGAGAGAGAGGGGGAGAGAGAGAGTGTGTGTGTCTATATGGGAATGTGTGCAAGTGTATGTGTGTATGCGTATGTGTGCGCGAGTTTATATATGTATATTCTTTGGTTCATCACCTGAATTGTGTGTGTGTGTGCATATATATATATATTAGAAAAGGGAAGTGAGGTTCTATATATATATATAGAGAGAGAGAGAGAGTGTGTGTGTGTGTGTGTGTGTGTATGTGTGTATACGAGAGATATGAAAGAGAGAGAGAGAGATATGAAAGAGAGAGAGAGAGAGAGAGAGAGAGAGAGAGAGAGAGAGAGAGAGAGAGAGAGATAGAGAGAGATAGAGAGAGATAGATAGTGTGTATGAGAGAGAGGGTGGCGGATATGCAAGTTAACAAAGAAAAGCAGCAAGGAAGAGAGGAAAAAATGAAAAAAAAAGTCTGTGGTAAGCAGGGGGCGGGGAGGGGGGGGGGGGGGGGTTATCGACTGAAAAAGTTATGTAAAAATAATAAACAAGAGAGAGAGAGAATAAGCATATGTGTTAGTTGATGAGTGAAGGGGAGGAGAGTATAAACGTGTTGAAAGTGAAAGTAGATCCAAAATATTTCAAAGAAAAACAAATGTATATAGGAGAATGGTAAGAAAAGGCGGGAAAAGGAGGAGGAGGCGGGGGAGGCGGAGGCGTAGGAGGAGGAGGAGCAAAACGTTGAAAAGAGGGAATAAATGCTACCATATCGAGATAGTTTAAATGGCTGGGTGAAAGAGGCGGCCTCTTGTGTCTACGGGGAACTTTGTGTGTATGTATGTGAGAGGGGGGGGGGGCGAGAATTTATATGTAAATGTGTATATGTAAATGTGTGTATGTAAGTGTGTGTATGTAAGTGTGTGTATGTAAGTGTATGTATGTAAATGTGTATATGTAAGTGTGTGTATGTAAGTGTGTATGTAAGTGTGTGTATGTAAATGTGTATATGTAAGTGTGTGTATGTAAGTGTGTGTATGTAAATGTGTATATGTAAGTGTGTGTATGTAAGTGTATGTATGTAAGTGTGTGTATGTAAATGTGTATATGTAAGTGTGTGTATGTAAGTGTGTGTATGTAAGTGTGTATGTAAATGTGTATATGTAAGTGTGTGTATGTAAGTGTGTGTATGTGTGTATATGTGTGTATATGTAAGTGTGTATATGTAAGTGCGTGTATATGTGTGTGTATGTAGGTGTGTATATGTGTGTTTACGTATGTCGGTTTGAAAAAAGAAAAAACCTTCTAGCTCGGATTTCAAACGTCATCAGTAGTGAGTCGGATGTCCAAAATTTCGGCAATTCTAGGATTGCCTTTAAAAGGTATCCCAGAAAGGTTGTCATGGCAACAGAAGGAAGCCGGCCAGTTATTATATAGGAATCACCCCCAACCACAAACAGCCACTTCTTTACCATAGGTGTGTGCACACGTTTGCTATAATCGCAAACAGGACTTTGTGAGTATATTTCTGCAACTTTCACAGTTTTGTTTTATTCTTTCTTCATACTTTTTTCAAAAAATCGTGTTTGTTCTTGCTTTGCTTCTTTATTTCTTCGGAATATTGGTCAATATTTTTATTGACTAAGCGAAACATCCGAGACCAACAAGAAGAAAACAAACGAGATGGTGTTTTCTTTATACTTTTCCGAAAACCAAGAAGGCGATTTTGGAATCTACATTATAGTAGCTGTACATCATTTTTGTCTGCCTGTCACACGATCTGTCAAAAACATTTTAATAAATTTTCATTGGGAATTCATAGAACAAACATACACGAAGGTACATAATACATATATACACACACACACATATTATATATATATATATATATATATATATATATATATATATATATATATATATATATATATATATATAAGGAAAAGAAATCGAAAATGCAACTGGAGTCTTTTTAAGAATACTTATTTGTTCCCTTTACCGGTTTCACAGTTCTTATGCTTTTCAAATTGTAAAAGTTGCATTTTCGATTTCTTTTCCTTATACTTTCATTCGTGTAAGACATCTCGTTTTTTTTTTCATTAAAAAAAACTCATTTTCTTATATATATATTTATATATATATATAATATATATATATATATGTGTGTGTGTGTGTGTGTGTGTGTGTGTGTGTGTGTGTGTGTGTGTGTGTGTGTGTGTGTGTGTGTGTGTGTGTGTGTGTGTGTATGTTTGCATGTATGTATTACTCCTTCCGTCAGTAAATCAATGTGTTAAGCTGTAGTTTATATGAAAACCACATTAAATTTCTTTAATATAGCAGAATACTTAAATTAAAGAGAACAAAAATATAGACGCATAAAAATGTTTTATATATTTTTATTAAAAATAATATAAATATAATAAAAGGGTATACGAGGTGACGCTGTAAAGTTTCTGGCTTTGGGTAAAAGAAAACACGGGTGGATTAATTAATTATGATTTTATTCAACATATTCCCCTCTCAGATTCACACACTTATTGCAGCAGCCCTTCAGCCCTTTTTTTTTAGACCAGTAAAAAGTACTCGGAGGGCCAGGCCTTCAACAAGCCTTCATGATAATACCCTTCAAACCAAGAACTTTTCAGCACCCCTCGTAATATAATATTTAATATAATATATATATATGTATATTATAAAGAAGAGAGATGGTTTTAAGTATACATCCTCTGTTAATCATATACAGAGGATGTATACTTAAAACCGTCTCTCTTCTTTATAATACTGACACGCCGTCTGATACCTTATAGGTAATACGTTAAGGTGCCCATGTCGTGGAGTGCTTTACGTCTGTTTACACTACAATCGGTCGATTAAATGATCAATCAACGTTTCTTTACTTGAATAATACACACACACACACACACACACACACACACACATATATATATATATATATATATATATATATATATATATAACTGTAATTTGAAGTTTGTATAACTGGGAAAAGGGACACCACCTTGTAGAATTAACATAGGGCACTAAATATCTAGGTGCCATTTCATCCCAGACTAAACAGTAAAACTCCAGTATTGGTCTAGATCGCATTTAATTTAATAACATCACTTTATGTATGTATGTATGTATGTATGTATGTATGTATGTATGTATGTATGTATGTATGTATGTATGTTCTTCTGGTTTTATAATTTCACAAAGTTTTACCAATAGAGAGAGAGTTGGTTTCTAACATAGACACAAGACCCTCTCATTGGAATTTACACATCAACTAGGTAGATAGGTAGATACGGATGTTATTGTATGTGTTGATGTGTATGTTTTGAGTTGTATGTGTGCATGTGTATATGCTTTGTATCTGTACATGTGTATATGCAGTTATTAGATGCAAAATTTTTGGAATGTTTTACATATTTTTATTGTTCCATTAATGGATTCTACTTGTAATTTCCTAATTAGTTGTGTTCTTTCTGTTCCTGTGAAGCCCAGCTTCTCAAGATTTGTATTGAGGCAGTTACTAACATATCCCAGTGCCCCAATAATCACAGGCATAAATCTGAAGGTGTAATCAGGGTGGAGTATCTGCAGATTTCTCATCAGTTCTGCATAAATATTCTCCTTTTCGTTAATCTTTGATATTATATTGGCATCTGCTGGGCAGCTAATTTCCACTACTGTGCATGCTTTCTTCTCCCTGTCCCATATCATAATATCTGGTCTGTTATGCCTGCATTTTATTGGGGTTTTTACTGGAACATTCCACCAGTACTCTTTCATATTATGTACGTGGATGTCTTCCACATTGCTGTAGCTTTTAATGTGTTTATTATCGGGGCTATCTTTTTTTTTACGGACTGCATTGTAGTGTTTTGGCCACTACATCATGCCGCATAGGTAGATAGTACCGCGATGACATCTTTGTATGTATGTATGTATGTATGTATGTATGTATGTATGTATGTATGTATGTATGTACAAAGAGATCCATTCCTTTTGTTGCACAAACGAACCCCTAAAAGCGAGAAACTTGTAAATCCTGACACTTGCGTATTTTCCAAAACCTATTTGTTTTAATTTTGTCTTGTTGATATTAGACCGGAACAGGGATTTGGTGACGTGATATAGTAAGTAGGGACCTTCTACAAAGACCGGCTCTACCCTTAAGGCCAGCTAGACAGCCGCCAATGGTGCCGACCTTAGAGAGATAATACTTAACCTTAAAGGATTCCAGTGTTATACAAATTTGTGTAATTAAATGAAATTTATAATTTCCCGGCGATCTATAAATTATTTGTTAACATTTTTGCTACGAGCAACTTTTTTGAAATATCCGAAGTGGTGGAGAGGGTCGTATCGTATTATGACCTTTTGTGACATGACTTGATATGGACATGGGGGGGGGGGTAGAAATGCTTGGTAATTGTTAGTGGGATCAGATCAAAAAGTGTTAAAGATTATGTTTGTCACATTACAAAATGTAATTTGAAGGGGCCATTTCACTGTAGAGCTAACCAAGGGTGTAACATATCTAGGTGCTCTTCCATCCATGACTAAACGGTAAAACAATATTCTGCCATAGCAGTTTAGTCCGCGGGGAGCAGCCCAAACATGAGCCCGCCCTAAACTCAGAGCCCATGACCCTCTCCCCGTCTCTCTCCCTTTCTTCTGTGGCCGACGAGTCCTTGCTTTTTCCCCCCTTTTCCTTTCATGAGGGAGCAGGAGAGAGAACATTTATATATATATATATATATACATACACACACACACACATCCTGCTTTATGTAAAGCTCCATGTTCTCTCTCTCCTCCTCCCTCTCTCAACAAATATAAATAAATATGCCGTGAGTTGATCAACTTAGAATCTGTCTGACCCCCAATCCTTGATATTGCTCAATTGCCGTGTTGAGAAATGTAATGCATTTTGACTTCATTTTCTTGTCTCTCCAACATCCCTGGTCCATCGGTATTTATTTATATTAAACTTCTCGTTTAACTTCTCATAATTATGGTCAAATATGTAGGATCCTCAAAAAATCAGATATAATGAGAATAAACATTTATTTTATGGCATACATAGTTTCAAGAATTGAATGTTTAGATAATTAACACTTTACAATTTACATTACTCTATATGTACTATTATATTTTCGTGGTAAAGGCTTTACCTCACATAATATCTCACATAACATTTACATTACTCTATATATACTATTATATTTTCGTGGTAAAGTCTTTACCTCACATAATATCGAATCTATGAGATTTTGATATTTATTTTGAGAACAATACCTTAACATCAGTATGAGAGGTGAGAGAATTCTGGTCGGTTTCAATCCTAAATGTTTAAGTTAACACTTCATAAAACAACTGCAACTATACCAAACTGTGAACAAAGAGGTTCAGTGTTCGAAACACCCTTTTTTCATTAAGCCTTCACTTCCTCATTCTAACTATTTATTTACACAGCTCTCTAATCTAAAAACAATAGAAATACACTATATATATATCGGTACGCCCGGCCGACTAACTCACTCGATATGCAAATTAGGCTGCTCAGCCGTTAATATCCATAAGGAAAGTATATACTTTCAAACGTTCAATCAACTGACAGGAAGGTATACGGTGCTGATGACAGCTAATAAGCTAGAAATTAGTTCATCGTTCTTTTGTCAGTGTTGAACAAAATGGCAACGATGGTTGCTGAACACTGTACGACTAATAATTCGGGCTGTTTGTTTACAAACAAACCGAGCATTATAATAAATGTTCGGTAAACCCATACGTACATATATAAATGTGTGCATGTATGTATGTATATACATACTACTGTACGTCTGTATACATATATGTATGTACGTATACATACTTACATTTAAGTATCAGCCATACTAAGAGTGAAAAATGAAATTTCATTTTTTCCATTTATATATATATATATATATGTAAGTATGTTTTGAAACAGTGAACAGGTTTGAAATTAGAAAATAGAATAGCTTTCACCGTATTTTAGTTGAAAAATACGGTGAAAGCTATTATATATATATATATATATATATATATATATATATATATATATATATATATATATATATATATATATATGTATGTATATAAATTTATTTATATATATATATATACATACACACACACACACACAAACACACACACATCCTGCTTTATGTAAAGCCTAGTCCACCATTAATCCAACACACCACTGGGAAAGTTATCTATCATTGGACTTTTAGTCAGGGAATTTTCAATTAAGACATATCTGCTACAATATATATATATATATATATATATATATATATATATATACACACACACATACATATATTACAAACATACACATACATATATACATACATACATGTACATATATCCATACATACATACACATACATACATACATATACATACATACATACACATATATGTGTGTGTGTGTGAACAGTAAGGCTTCGTTTACATGTATTTCCCTGAATCATATATATATATATATATATATATATATATATATATATATATATATATATATATATATATATATGTGTGTGTGTGTGTGTGTTCACACACATAACTTGAAGGACCACAAAAGAAATTTTGAAGTTGAATTACCAGTCAGACTCATCGCACCATCTAAATTTGACTTAGGGATAATTAGTAAGCATATACTAGATAGAATTATACCAGTACTTAAAGAAAAATCACACCTTAAACTATGGAACGGTACTAATGAAGTAATAGATTGGTTTAAAAACATAAAATTAAAACATAAGAAAAAATTCATTCAAATGGATATTGCAAATTACTACTCCTCAATTACCCCTAGCTTACTTAATAAGGCACGTACTTACGCTTCTAAATATACAGACCTATCTAGTGATGAAATTAATATCATTCTAACAGCACGTAAAATCATAATCGAATTTAATAACCATCTCTGGACAAGAGCCGACAGACAAAACAATTTTGATATCACTATGGGATCATCTGACTCGGCGCAAGTAACAGACCTCGTTGGATTATTTATTAATAATGTGCTGCATAGAAAAATGTCAGAGATGACCGGAGGTTTATATCGCGACGATATGTTACTTTTAATTGAAAACGATAGCAATAGTGAAATTAATAGGAAAAAGAAATCCATAATACAGTTTTTCAACAACTACAACCTTCGAGAATAATTACAAAATTGTTAACTTCTTAGATGTAACCTTAAATCTTAGCTCATGTCTTTATTATCCTTTCCATAAAATTAATGAAAATCTAAATTACGTAAGTTTCAATTCTAATCATCCTAGAAATATTAAAAAACATTATTGTCAATAGTGTCTAGCAACGAATTTCACGCATCTCAACTAATAAAAATATTTTTGTTGATAAGGCAGAATATTACAATGAGGCTTTACATAGAGCAGGATACTCGAATAAAATTAAATACTTAGATAACAATAACATGATAAATCATCCTAGAATTCATTATAACAATAAGCAATTCAACTTAAATAGTAAACCAAACAAAAAAACTAGAACTAGAAATATTATTTGGTACTCTCCCCCATTCTCATTAGGCGTTAAAACACCTTTAGCAAAGCTATTTTTGAAAGCACTAGATAAGTGTTTTCCTAAAACCCACAGATACCACTCTATTTTTAACAGACACACTATAAAACTATCCTACTCTACTACTATGAACATAGCACAAAATATAAATAGAATTAATAATAGAAACTTAAATTTAAACCCTAACCAAACAAACCAAGATAACAATAATAATATTTATAATAACAATATTCATAATAATAGTACCGTTCCTAGTAACAACAACTCCAGAAAATGTAACTGTAGAATTAAATCAAACTGCCCGTTACAAAATAATTGCTTAGACAAAAACGTAATTTATAAATGCACAGTTAAAACTAGAGACACAATATTTAACTATATAGGTGCCACTTCTACAAAATTCAAAGAACGCTGGTACAACCACAAACATACATTTAATAGGTCCGATAAAAAATCTTCCACTTCACTTTCACATCTAATTTGGAATTTAAAGGACAACAATATAGACCATTCAATATCTTGGGGAACTATTTCGAAAGCACCTGCATACCGAAATATGGCTTTCTCAAGAATCTGTCATTTGTGTATCGAGGAAATGTTTTATATAATTAACTGTCAAAACACTATTAATTTAAAAACAGAATTATTTTCTGCTTGCAGACATCGCCAAAAATCCACTTTCCAAAGTATTTTTAATCTATGATATTCATTACACTTGACTATATCTTATACACCTTTAAAATGATGCTATTATTTACTGGGTTTTTCTTTAAAAAATTTAAATTGTTTAAATGATCTTCCTTCTTAAATTTAGTATTTTTACCATTTGATATTCTTTTCCTAATGATACTCTTCTTAATCTATTTTTAGATGTAGATTGATAATCTTTAATTGACAATCTGAAAGATATCCTCTTTACGATAGTTCTTCGAAATGCACTCTTGACTTATCTAATAATACATTTTTTCCCTCTTTTTAATGTTCAAACTTTTCACACATCTTTCGACGTAAATGATATGTAATAGAAATTCTCATCCTTGAAAAACATATAATATAAAATACCTTATAATCTCACACAAAATAATATATAATTTTCTCTACATACTTTCTAAGTAAATCATTCATCAAATTTAATGGTTAGCAAATAATATTGGAGTTATCTTTTCCTTTACAATTGAGCAAACATAGACATGATAACTTGTATGATAAATTATATAATTTCGCTAAATTAACAATGTTCTGAAAACATTTTCAATGTTGGACCAAAATATTTGAATCTACAAATTGTTCTCCTCTTACAACTTGAAGTACGTCTTTTTCTTAAATATTTATGTAAAATTCAAAATCAACATCCTTCGTAACTCATATTAGAAATGTAAACAATTAATACGTGTGTTTTATTTCTATAAAATCACCAATAATACTTATACTTGCACAATTATTAATCTATATAGATATTTATATACTTACAACCTGTTGCAATGTAATAAGATAAAATATACTTACAACCATAATTCTTCATATAATCTAATTGATTATATATATAATATTATAACTCATAATGTAGCTAAATAATTTTTTTAATTCTGGAATCATATTCCACCATTCCTACAAACTGCTAATTCTTTTTAAATTCACGTAAATAGCTTTTCTTTCTTTCCCTTTCTTCTTCCTACACATACATATATATATATCCTAATTTTTTTTAAAATCTACCTAGCGTCTAAAAATAACGTTTTTTTTTTCAGCCCTATACCTCAACCTCATTTGCATATTCATCTTAATAATTTGAAATATTTGACTTTTCCTGTCTTTTCCCTCTTTCCTTTTACTATCCAGGAAAAACTTGAACCGTTAAGATCTCCTTCCTGGATATGCCAATATTTATAAAACAAACTTTGTACTTTATCTGATGAGAGCGTACCAAAGTTTTGGTACCCTTGAAATATATATAAGAGAATAAATATGGTTTTATAAATATAGTTTCCATTTATTTAATATCAT
>OZ024752.1:19179898-19402398 GCA_964016885.1 Eledone cirrhosa | reverse complement strand
GTTGCTAAATTATCCCGGGGTGGTGCACCCCCACCATAGGGGAATCATGTTGTTATAAATTTATAGTTTCTTTGTTACTGTTTCTTTTATGTTAACACGATTGTTGTAAATCTCCACTATCCTGTTTATTTGTATTGCCCTATTGGTAGAGGGTCGGACGCCATGCTTTGACGCCGAGGTTAACTTTGCCTTTCATTCTTACGGGATCGATAAAATAAAGTACCAGCAATGCACTGGATTAATTGCTGCCTTTGTGCTAAAAAGTAGAAACAATTATATATATATATATATATATATATATATATATATATATAGTTTTGCGAGCAATATTATTACACAAATATGACCCTCCCCAAGTATAACAATATATATATATATATATATATATATATATATATACACAAATTTTAGTACAGCATTAACGAAGCCTTAGTTTGCGGCCAAGCTAACGAATGCAAATTTGGCATGTGGCTTTAGCACTCGAATGGGAATGGTACCCCAGAGTAATAACAATACGTTTAGACAGCTTAGCAAATCAAATATAGCGATCGGCAGTCCAGCCGCATTACCACAGCAACGAGAATGGTTGGACTCAGGAAAAGATTTTAGACTGACCTGGACAAAACGCTGAGATCGAATGCAACATATAATGCATATCGTATAGCATACGATATACATCACATACAGCACACAACATCAGCGCTAGGTTTCTGCAAATCCAAGATCGACAAATTCCGCTTGCAGGGGTCTGCAAGTTAATGGTCTTTGACGACAGAACAAAGGATTTACTTCTTCAACAAGTCTTGTGTTCTTTAGCCTCTGCGGGTATGTTCTAGCAGTAAATTTCGCTATAGACACGTGGTTTTCTCCAAGGTGAATTCGAAATATATAAATATATATATATATATATATAGAGAGAGATATATATATATATATATATATATAGTTATGTAATAAACAACATAAGATAATTATTTCATTTACCAGTAGTTTCTTGAAGGCAGATATTTATATCTGTCTTCAGTCGTCAGAATGAATAAATAACATGGTGTTTTTATTAAATATGGATTTGAAAACAAAATTTAGGAAATATGAAAGTGAGGCTGAAAAAACGGACTAAAAGGGTTTAGGGGAAAAAATATATAAATAAATATCCAGAACATAAACATACACACACTCAACCACACGCATATACGTAATAGTACGTAGACGTATACTTTCTCACATAAGCGTATTTGCGTCTACATGGAAATACGAACAGGAACATAAATATATACACATACATATACACAGATATATATATGCACTCAAACATGTACATACAAAGACACACTCACATATATAAAAATGCATACACACACATACACACATACACACATACATACATACAAACACAAAAGTTTCTATACATACGCGCACATATATACACACACACACAGATATATATATATAATATATAACCAAATGTTAAAACAAGGTTCATTGATTATTCAATAAATACAGTTTTACAATAGATTAAAAGCACACACTTTATCTGATGAGGACGTACTGAAAAATCAACACAGTACCTCCGAAATATATATAATAAAAGATATATTTTGATTATGTGAATGTATCCATTTATTAATATTTTGAATAATATATATATATATACACATACACACATAAACACATACAAATCCATATACACATACATATACATGCATGCATACACATATATGTATATATATATATATATATATAAACACATATATATATATATACATATATATATACGTATATATACATGCACATGCACATATCAATATGTACAAACCATTAGGAAGTAGTTCAGAGAAAGGAATAACTAAATAAATAAGATTTAAAAAAATTCAAAAAATATATAAGAAAATAAAAATAAAAATAAAAATAAAGCCAAAAATGGACGTGTTGATAACGTGTTTATATATATAAACACTTGGATACATTGCAAAGAACAAATTGAATAAAATTTCAAGTTACTATAAAAAGAATTAGTTCCGACTCTCCTTTTTTAGTCATTTGTTTTTTACACGGAACACAAGTTACATAGCATAAGGTATGGGGTATAGGGGGTATATAGGGTATATAGGGTTTAGGGTAAAAGGAACTTAGGAACTTCTCAACTACCAGGAAATCGTATGAAAGAATGAGGAAAAGAAATATAGATTTAATGAGGAATATACTGAGATAAACATAGAGAGAATATAACGGAAGGATGGGGGGTTAATAGAAAGAAAGAAGAAAATCCCCATAAAAGGGTGAAAGCTTTGAGCAATATGTATAAATGTTGTAGACAGACATTCCAGAATGACGAAAAACACAAGATAAATGAGGAAGAGAGTGTGACGGGGTAGATGTGGGTAGATGTGGGTAGATTGTTAGCTTCCTTGTCTAGCTGTAGAGAATTGAAACTGAGCCAAATATCTCGCCACATTTACATAAGATCGGGCTACATACTTTGATAGGAAATATTTCTCACTGTATATATATATATATATATATATATATAAAGTAGAATAGCTTTCACCGTATTTTTGACTAAAGGAATTTTAGCCTGATAATTGTTTCTACTTTAGGCACAAGGCCAGCAATTACCCAGTGCATTACTGGTACTTTTATTTTTATCGACACCGTAAGGATGAAAGGCAAAGTCAACCACGGCGGGATTTGAACTCAGATCGTAAAGGGACGTAACTATGCTGGAGAGCATGGCGTCCGACCCTCTACCGATACTGCCAATCCACGATAATGGGGTTTAGAACACTCAGATAAATGGAAAGAGGTGAGTATTGACGTCAATACTCATCTTTTTCCATTTATCTGAGGGTTCTAAACCCCATTATCAGGCTAAAATTCCTTTAGTCAAAATTACGGTGAAAGCTATTCTATTTTCTAATTTCAGACCTGCTCACTGTTTCAAAATGTACTTACTTGCCATATATATATATATATATATCATTGTATATATATATATATATATATATATATATATATATATATATATATATATATATATAATGTATATATACAATATATATATACAATATATATATATACAATATATATATATATATACAATATATATATACAATGATATATATATATATATATATATATATATGCCGTTAGCTTCTTGCTAAAACAATCTCTATACCTCTCATTTATATATATATATATATATATATATATCATTGTATATAAGTATATATATGTATGTGTGTGTACGAATATACACTTATAGTTATATATAGTTTATACATACATGTACACACATGTATGTATAAACTATATACATTTATAGTTAGTTTATACATACATGTGTGTGTGTATGTATATACATTTATAGTTAGTTTATACATACATGTGTGTGTGTCAAATCTGCTGGCCTTCTACCCCGTTCCTTCCTCTATCCACAGTGTTTAAAATAGTTTTAAAGATATACACTCTACCTTACGTCTCTATATGTTACGCCACTCACTTTACACACCCAGCCAATACATGCACATGTGTGTGTCTAGTGTTATATACACACACGTGAGGGCGGTGGATTGGCAGTATCGGTAGAGGGTCGGACGCCATGCTTCCCAGCATAGTTACGACCCTTTACGATCTGAGTTCAAATCCCGCCGAGGTTGACTTTGCCTTTCATCCTTACGGGGTCGATAAAATAAAGTACCAGTAATGCACTGGGTAATTGCTGGCCTTGTGCCTAAAGTAGAAACAGTTATATACACACACGTGATTTATATATATAAAATACAAAGAAATACACAGACACATGCGAATACATACATATACATGCATATACCCACATATATCCCTGAATTTGTGTGGTGCCAACCTTAACCCTTGTTGCTCTATGAATAATAGGGACAAAATAATCTGAATGGATTAGATTGATTCAATATCAGAGCTATATAATACATTATAAAGAAAGAAGAAACATTAGATATAAATAAAACGATATAATATACCTAAATTCCTTCATTATCCTCGACTACGTCGTTTCGTGGCTATTATGCAAAAACATTACATCATAGAGATGCAGTATTTTTGTGAGGTTTGCCGACTTATCAAGAGGATACCTTATATATACCATATATATATATATATATATATATATATATATATATATATATATATATATATATATATATATATATGATTTGCCTGCTATTTCTAGCAACTTCAATGACCACATAATTGGTTTGTAATTTTGTTTTAAAGTGTAAGGGTTTTCACAGCCATTTATGAATTTCTAAGAGATACGTTTACGATGAGATACACTTATTAAAAATACTTTCATTGTATAGTTCCGTTCGTAAAGGCTTTAATTTACTGTACTACTCGGGAACCTTTTATTAACATACAGGATTAAGTCCATGTTTTTTCAACCAATTAATGGTATCTGCTGTAGTAGCGGTAGGATGGTTGGAAGATCACTGATGAAGGACTAACTTTATTCATATGTAACCCATTAGCAACCACGCAGCACGTTTATTCTCATATTTACACATATTTTTTTCCCCGCTGTGACCCGTCTATTTCGTTCTTACTGCTTCTTCTTTCTCTGTATCTTTACCCTCTCTAACATTCACTCTCTCTGTTAGCCTCTTCCTCACCCTTCACTCACACACTCTCTGTTACTACCTCTCCTCCTCCTCCTTCTTCCCGTTTGACCTGTGCGTAATTCTTTTCTTTTGCACCCTTGGTCAGGCAGGTCGCTTTTTTTCTCTCTCTCGCCTACGATTTCACAGAACTTACGTTCACCGAATTCACATACTAGATCCCTTCTTCCTCCCGTTAGACCTGTACGGAATTCCTTCCTTGCTCACATTCCAACCAGGTTTGATGGTCTTTATTCTCTCTCGTTCACGATTTCACCGAACTTATATTCATGGAAATTTGGGACTTGACTCCTTCTTCCTCACTTTTCGTTGCTTCACCATCTTTGTTTGTTTACACTCTCGTGTCCCCTTTATTTACGTGTCCCAACGACTTTTTTTAGCCGTTGCTCGCACCAACCGGAGGTATATGGTCTTTAAAGCGATGAAATACCAATGATGGTTGGAAGATCACTGATGAAGGACTAACTTTATATATATATATATATATATATATATATATATATATATATATATATATATATAGATATAGATAGGTAAATATACACGGGTGTGTATGATTGTGTATAGAAGATTATATTAATAAGAGGAATTCCAACTTTGTCTGATTTACTCGTTTTATTTACAATCCTTTAAAATATATATAATGGTATTATAATGAAATAGTATGATAGAATATTAAATTCTAAGTGTTAAAAAAAAAAAAAAAAAAAAAAATGTTCAATTAACACTTAGAATTTAATATTCTATCATACTATTTCATTATAATACCATTATATATATTTTAAAGGATTGTAAATAAAACGAGTAAATCAGACAAAGTTGGAATTCCTCTTATTAATATATATATATATATATATATATATATATATATATATATATATATTGATGTTAATTTATTGGGGTAGGGACATATATATATATATATATATATATATATATATATGTCCCTACCCCAATAAATTAACATCAAATAACACATTTTCGACAAATAAAGTTCAACAGGTGAATAAGAACCTCTTTAATGCGATTTAGCTGTTTTGCTTCATTTATATCGACATTGCTTTTGGAATGGCATGAACATTACAAACTCTCTTTTACTCTCCTGTTAAATCCGAAGCTTTGAGCCGTAGTTTCTGGTTTAGTTTCACTGCATGGCCCCTTCAGCGAGTGTCTTTTACTGTATCTTTGGGTTGATCCATGCTTTGTCAGTGACACTTGGTAAATGTGTGTATATACGTGTGTGTGATTGCATGGATGTATGTGCGTGTGGGTAGATGTGTGTGTCTCTGGACGTACGTTTACTCTTTGTTTATGTCCTGTAACATAGCAGTTCGCCAAACAGAAATCGCTAAAATAAATACCAGACTTGAAGAAAGAAAGGTGATGCTCCAGCATGGCCACAGTTTAAAGCGGAAACGGATTATTGAGGTAACTAGCTGGGCCCGTGCTGTCAAACATTACTGCTAATTGTAATATCGATACATAATATAAAAAAAGATGTTAATTAGTTGGTTCCTTTGCACTCACTCACACTAGTGATACAAACACATAAACACACAGCTGTGATGAATCTTAGAACGCTGGACATCTATAGTTTCTCACCCCCTCCTTCCTTTGTCATCACATAAATGTGTGTGTGTATTACACACCCACTCCTTCCTTCCCCAGTCGACGTAATCACCCCTTCCTTCCTCAGTCGACGTAATCACCCCTTCCTTCCTCAGTCGACGTAATCACCTCTTCCTTCCTCAGTCGACGTAATCACCTCTTCCTTCCTCAGTCGACGTAATCACCCCTTCCTTCCTCAGTCGACGTTATCACCTCTTCCTTCCTCAGTCGACGTAATCACCCCTTCCTTCCTCAGTCGACGTAATCACCTCTTCCTTCCCCAGTCGACGTAATCAACCCTTCTTTCCTCAGTCGACGTAATCAACCCTTCCTTCCCCAGTCGACATAATTACCCCTTCCTTCCTCAGTCGACGTAATCAACCCTTCCTTCCCCAGTCGACGTAATCAACCCTTCTTTCCTCAGTCGACGTAATCACCCTTCTTTCCTCAGTCGACGTAATCAACCCTTCCTTCCTCAGTCGACATAATCACCCCTTCCTTCCTCAGTCGACGTAATCACCTCTTCCTTCCTCAGTCGACGTAATCACCTCTTCCTTCCTCAGTCGACGTAATCACCCCTTCCTTCCTCAGTCGACGTAATCACCCCTTCCTTCCTCAGTCGACGTAATCGCCCCTTCCTTCCTCAGTCGACGTAATCGCCCCTTCCTTCCTCAGTCGACGTAATCACCTCTTCCTTCCTCAGTCGACGTAATCACCCCTTCCTTCCTCAGTCGACGTAATCGCCCCTTCCTTCCTCAGTCGACGTAATCACCTCTTCCTTCCTCAGTCGACGTAATCACCCCTTCCTTCCTCGGTCATATCTAGTGTGTGACGGACAAATACACAACACTATTATTAAGCCAACAATAACAGTAATGGTGCATCATTACATAGAGGAACTAAATATCTCAGCAGAGAAGTAGACATAGAACTGTTTCTAACGCTACATTACAAATCACCTGTCTTCATTCTCCATTTTTGGTTCCGCATACCTGACATTGATATGCCAAAACATACCACACAGGTATTACTGGCAGACTTTCGCTTATTAATTCTGAACTACTTTTTTTTTTTGTTTAAATTCACCTCATCTTACATTGTTACCTGGCACAAGAATAAACACACCTTACAGAAATAATTTATTAGAATTAGATTTAAACGTTTTGACAGTTGTCTGATAATGGTTTCTGATTTTGGCACAAGGCCAACAATTTGGGGAGAGCAAATGTGATTAAATCGATCCCAGTGCATTACTGGTACTTTAGTTCATCGACCCCGTACGGATGAAAGGAAAAAAAAGCTAATCTCAGCGCGATTTGAACTCAGAACACAAAGGGACGTAACTCTATGCCACACAGCTTGGTGTCCGACGCTCTACCGATATTGTCAATCCACTGTTCTCGCGGTCGACTAATATCATCACAGAATTGTTTTACCTTGTGATGCACCAAAGATCTAAGGAGCTTTATGAGAAATAGCAATTGAATCTCCTCAAAATTACATCCTACTGTCTTAGGACACATTCCACGGTGTATTCTTAGGTACACTGTGTGTAGAAGGAAAACTGTTTTAGGTATTTTTAGTCAACAATTTGATATTTAGATAAAAATTAGTTTCATAATTTATCTAAATTTCAATATCTTAAACCTTTTTTATTATAGGTTATGTGTATCAGACACGAGTTTCCATCTTTTTGTTTCTTTTTCACGTTTTGGGGATTTGATTTTCGTATTAAGTCTTTTAATGGTAATTTCTATTTCATGACTTTACTGGATTGGGGAGACGTCTTCTCCTTCTTTCTGTCACACACACACACACACTCTCTCTCTCTCTAAACAAATGATATTCCTGTTCTTTCTATGTACATATCTCTCGCATGGCACTCGCCCTCTCTATATAAAGTGAGCTTGACAGGCGGAGAGAGGGACAGACAGAAAGCGCTCTTATTACAAGAGTTCAAATCCCGCCGAGGTTAGCTTTGCCTTTCATCCGTACGGGGTAGATAAAGTACCAGTAATGCACTGGGGGCGATTTAATCGACTTTCCTCTCCCCAAAAATTATTGGCCTTGTGTCTAAATCAGAAACCATTATAATATTGATTAATAATTTCACCTAGTTCGGGATACGGTTTGGCTAACAGGTGGTTGCAGGGGTGTCAGTTTATAAAGCAGGATACCGTTTTAGATTAAGTTAATATTTCTAGGGTTTAGGTCCAGTTGATGTAGATTCCTGCGCAATGGGGTCATAGTTGCTACAAGTAGTAATATTATACATAAACTTGGTAATATGAGAGCTGCAGCTTGATAAAGTCTGTCTCCCTCATACTAGTAATTAGTGTGGGTTGGTGTTTGGTTTAGGGAATATAAGGATCAGGGAATATGTACGATGTCTGACATCAAGTATAGGCGCTTAGTTTATAGCTGGCTTTCATTTTATGGGTGTACTATTTACGGGTTAGGAGAATTGACGGTCGTATTTCGTGGCTGTGTATTTATTCTAGATCGGGTTTGGGCAATTGACGGTCTTATTTGTATACATGTATGTCTTAACTTGATACCGTGAGGACCGAGATCTCCGTTAAGAGACTTCTGGCACAAACGTTCCTTAGTGGGTGAAGCTATTATTACATTTAATGTGGATAATTTTAAATGTGTTTACATATATATATATATATATATATATATGTAATACTTTGGGAGGGTCATGTTGCCAATAAGAAACACACGCACCGGTTGCTTTCACTCCAATTTATTATAAATTAAATTATAAATTTCCGGTTGGTTGGTTGGTTCCACAACCGGACGATTGTTCATATATTGTCATAGTTCTTTCGTCACACATTCTGTGACCTCTTCAGTGACTGGGGATTTTTTTCTTTGTTTTGTGCCTCTCCTTTGTTCTGCCCTATGCCATCTTGTTTTTGTGTGTGTCACAAAAACAAGATGGCGTAGGACAGAACATATATTATGATTATGTGAATGTCTTCATTTATTATTATTCTGAATAATAATAACTGTTTCTACTTTTGGCACAAGGCCAGCAATTACTCAGTACATTACTGGTACTTTATTTTATCGACCTCTGTATGGATGAAAGGCAAAGTTAACCTCGACGGGATTTGAACTCAGATCGTAAAGGGACGTAACTATGCTGGAAAGCATATCCGACCCTCTACCGATACTGCCAATTCACCGAACTCCAGAAAACTTTCTTGTAGGGTGTTTTTAATCTATTGTAAAACTATATTCATTGAGTAATCAATGAACCATATTAAACTTTGGTCATATACATATATATGTGTGTATATATATATATATGTGTATATGTATATATGTATATGTATATATGTATATGTATGTGTCTATATTTATATATATATGTGTGTATGTGTATGTATGTATATATGTGTGTATATATGTAAGCGTATGTATGTACACATATATGTGTATATATGTGTGTGTGTGTGTATATATATATATATATATATACGTATGTATGTGTGCATGTACCATTATGTATGTTTGTTGTGTGTGTGCCTGCCTATGTGTGCGCGCTTGTATGTGTGTGTACGTGTATAAGTGGGCGCGAGTGTGACTGTGTTTGTCGACACCTGGAATACATATTAAGAGAAACTTCACAATAAGGAGAATCACCCCAACACTTGAATCTGTTGATGGAATCCTTTCTGCCTTTGTCACCCTTACTTCAGTCATAAAGAATTAGCTTCTAAAGAATCTTCCTTTTCTTTAAACCAATGAACCCCACCCACCCCTTAGACACCTGTCTTACAGGCATTGTTAGTCTAAGTGATAAACAAGGATTGGTATACCAAATTTGAATTTGTTTACAGTATTCTTTCTGCCTTTGTTAATATTATAGCTTTAAAGAATTAGCTTTTAATGAACTCCCTTTTCTTTAAATCCTTTAACCAATGACCTACACCCAACCCAATCCCCACCCTCTCCTACCACCAGAAAAGAAAAGATATAAATACCACCACTTACTTGGACAGCCAGCTTCCTGATGATTTCTCACGAATGAAACAGTTCTAGTCTTGTAGAAGCTCTTCTATATTAAAACATTTATACTCTGCTATCTATTGAGTTACTTACTGTGGTTACCTCCGATTCAACCCGGAATAACTTTTAAATATATATATATATATATATATATATATATATATATATATATATATATATATATATATATATATACACACAGACACACACATACATACAAAGGTATAGAGACAAATGCAAAGTATAACAGATAGATAGATAGAGGGAAGTCAGTTAATAAAAGGTTTGTCCCAACAAGTTTTCATTGTGCTCACACACATCTATATATGTGTGTGCGAGTATGTGTTCGTGTGTGTATGTGTGTTTCAGGAAGAGTCGGGGATTTTTAACGAATGAGACTGAATTCTTAACTTCATTTGCACATTTTCTTTTCAGAATCTTTCTCATCCCTCCCGTAAGAAGTTATAACAACTAGCATGGCCTGTAGGGCAAAGAAAGCTGGCCTTGGAGCCGAAATTGAGCGCAAGATGGAATCGGTAATGTATATAAACACATTTGACAAACGTTAAACTATTGTTAAAGTGGATATATTTAGATAAGGTTCTTATGTCAGAACCAATTGTATTTCATTGCATAAAATTATTATGAACTAGCAGAATGGCCCGGCGCTGCTCGGGCTTCTAAGTTTAGATTGGCATGTTTATCCCTCTTTTCTGAAACAGTACAGACAAGTACGGAATACCTCGGCCTGGGGATGATGTCTACATTTTGTGCTTATAAAAAAAAATTGTCGTAGATTACCAGGGGTTTAACTTAATTGGGAGCCTGAGAGTAAAATGTTCAACCCACGAAAGCCAAGACGATAGGGTTAAGTAAAAAGGCATTCGACAAACATGTATTTGTTGTGCTATGTTATATCGGATGCCGAACGCTTCGGAGTTGCTATTGGAGTCACCACCAACAATTTCAAGAGATGTACGTTTAAGTAGTGATAATATAGTCTATAAAGAGAGGTAACTCTTTCAAAATACTTGTTTCTACTTTAGGCACTATGGCCAGCAATTACCCAGTGCATTACTGGTACTTTATTTTATCGACCCCGTAAGGATGAAAGGCAAAGTCAACCTCGGCGGGATTTGAACTCAGATCGTAAAGGGACGTAACTATGCTTGAAAGCATGGCGTCCGACCCTCTACCGATACTGCCAAGCCACCGCCCTTTCAAAATACTAAAGAGTTGTCTCTCTTGAACATTGTAGACAAAATTGCTGACAAAAAGGGCTTAAAGTTTTAGTGAAAAAAACGCCTTTAACAACAGAAAATTGAAAAATAAAAGCTGCAATTAATATCTTTAGACCGCAAGGAATAAATAAATGCAAGTTTGAAGTCAATCCGAGTAGAAATGTGGATTTGTATAGACTTTCCAAAATTAGGACACACACACAGACAACTACAGTTTTATATATATGTATAGATAAAGACGGCGAATTGGCGAAGTCGTTTGAGCGACGGATCAAATCCTATGATTATGCTCTCTGCTCCCCGAGATCAAATCCCATGGTATTTAATTCTGCGCCCCGAGATCAAATCCCACCGAAGTAAATATTGTATTTCATCTTTTCAAGATCATTACCAATCCAGGGGTGGTGTATTAGCAGAAATATTGAAGTGGATTGGCAGTATCGGTAGAGCGTCGGATAATATGCTTTATGGCATAGAGTTACGGCCCTTTGCGTTCTGATTTCAAATCCTGCGGAGGTTAGCTTTGCCTTTCATCCTTACGGAGTCGATACAATAAAGGACCAAGCACGCACTAGGGTCAATTTAATCAAGTTTCTTCTCCCCCAAAATTGCTGGACTTGTGCCTAAAGTAGAAACAAAGTGGATGTTTTTCCGTATGTGATACGGCTCTGAGCGTGCTGAGTTGCGGCTCTGGGCGTGCTGAGTTGCGGCTCTGGGCGAATTTGAATCTCACATCATTCTGTTAGAAGTTGCGAGTGACAAATAGTATCAGCAATGGAAAAACCAATGGAAATTTAGTTTATTCGGTCCCATCTGATTATCAGCCCCATTCCTTTTTAATCATTATTTGAAGATAAAGATTTATTCTCAACTTTGAAGGTACTATTAACTAAAGTCACCAATATCAATATTAATTTCTACTTAAAATATTTATTGTACATGGATCAGATTCTATCAGAAATATCCTTTCAATAAATATTATTGTATAACTATATATATATATAAAGTGTACTCCCGGTATTTGCGGCCCGGTTATTGGCGAAATTTTCCTTAGAACCTAACAAATAATTGTTATGGAAACCACCGCATATTCGCGGAATCATAAATATCTTCCGCGATGATTTTAATGGCTTTTTTTCTTGAAAATATATATTTTAACACTGAATTATTAATAACAATATACCGTATTTGCCGGCCTATTGGACGCCCCTTCACATAAGACGCGCCCTTTTTTTAAAAATTATATTTTACGTTATATTTTGACGTTTATAGATATTTTTATGGATCACGTCCACTATTCGCGGTTTTTCACTCTTCGCGAGTGCTCTAGGAACGTAACTCCTGTAAATACCAGGGAACTAGTATATATATATATATATATATATATATATATATATATATATATATATATATATAATGGTAAAAGGAAAAGAAAATGCTGACAAATTGTTCCCAGTGAAAAATAGTTTAATTAAGAATAAGTAAAAATTAGTAATAAGTAATAAGTATTGGTTAGTATTCAGTTTTGGATTTAAGTTTTTACCGGTTGCGCATTTCTAATGCTTTTCAAAAATCATTTTGAGATAGAGCGCCCGTGGTGTTTGCTCTAATCTAATCTAATTATATATATATATATATATATAATGTTAAAGATATCAGACTATATATATATATATATATATATATATAATGTTATATATATATATATATATATATATATATATATAATGTTATATATATATATATATATATAATGTTAAAGATATCAGACTATATATATATATATAATGTTATATATATATATATATATATATATATAATGTTAAAGATATCAGACTATATATATATATATATATATATATATATATATATATATATAGTCTGATATCTTTAACATTATATATATATATATATATATAATGTTAAAGATATCAGACTATATATATATATATATATCCTGCCCACTTTTCTCCTGATGAAGGGCTTATGCCCGAAACGTCGTACCCACTCCCCACTCTCAAGCTTGAAACTAATAATAACATTTGTACTGCCTCTTCGTTTTTCTGTTTTCTGTTTACTTTAAAAAAAAATATATATATTTTTTTTTTTTATTCGAGCCCTCTTTGGATTTTAGTTTTCAAATTTATTATTATTATTACTATATTATTATTATTATTATTATTACGGGGTCGATAAAATAAAGCACCAGTAATGCACTGGGTAATTGCTGGCCTTGTGCCTAAAGTAGAAACAATTATTATTATTACTATATTATAAGGCGGTGAATTGGCAGTATCGGTAGAGGGTTGGACGCCATGCTTTCTAGCAGAGTTATGTCCCTTTACGGTCTGAGTTCAAATCCCGCCGAGGTTAACTTTGCCTTTCATCCTTACGCGGTCGATAAAATAAAGTACCAGTAATGTACTGGGTAATTGCTGGCCTTGTGCCTAAAGTAGAAACAATTATTTAGGGCGGTGGATTGGCAGTATCGGTAGAGGTTCGGACGCCATGCTTTGCAGCATAGAGTTACGGCCCTTTATGATCTGAGTTCAAATCCCGCTGAGGTTAACTTTGCCTTTCATCCTTACGCGGTCGATAAAATAAAGTACCAGTAATGTACTGGGTAATTGCTGGCCTTGTGCCTAAAGTAGAAACAATTATTTAGGGCGGTGGATTGGCAGTATCGGTAGAGGTTCGGACGCCATGCTTTGCAGCATAGAGTTACGGCCCTTTATGATCTGAGTTCAAATCCCGCTGAGGTTAACTTTGCCTTTCATCCTTACGCGGTCGATAAAATAAAGTACCAGTCACGCACTGAGGTCGATTTAATCGACCTTCCCCTCCCCCCAAGTTGCAGGCCTTGTGCCTATATAAAAAACCATCATTATATATCATTACTATATTATTATTATTACTATTATTATTATTACTATACAGTAATGTACTGGGTAATTTCTGGCCTTGTGCCAATAGTAGAAACAATTATTACTATATGGCTGTGGAGGGCCGGACGCCATGCTTTGACGCATAGAGTTACGGCCCTTTATGATCTGAGTTCAAATCCCGCTGAGGTTTACTTTGCCTTTCATCCTTACGGGGTCGATAAAATAAAGTACCAGTCACGCACTGGGGTCGATTTAATCGACTTTCCCTTTCCCCAAAATTGCTGGCCTTGTGTCTATATAAGAAACAATTATTACTATATATATATATATATATATATATATACGAGAACGACGGAGAACAGAGGTTACTTATATTCTCTTTACTAATGATGTATATTAAACAGTTTGCAACCTCTTGAATGTTTGTTCTTTATTATCCCCTTCAGAGATACGACAAGGAAGAAGAAGCTGGTGTCCCTAGTGCTATTGTTTCCTGGATGAACGGCATTCTTGAGGGAACCAGTGACATCTGTGTATGTATTCAATATAGATTTATATTTGGAGATTATTTTTTAAATATGTTCACTCAGTCACAGTTTATGAACTCATTCTATATACATGTCAATTTGTGTGTGTATGTGTGTGTGTGTGAGAGAGAGAGAGAGAGAGAGAGAGAGAGAGAGAGAGAGAGAGAGAGAGAGAGAGAGAGAGAGAGAGAGAGAGAGAGAGAGAGTCAAATAGTGCTGCCTATGTAGAATAGATTGCACCTGTTACATTCTAGCCTGTATATTATGTAGATACGTAGGCAACAATTAGTGTTGCAGATAGAACAATTGGCTAGGGTACATCCGTTATCCTAGTTGGGGAGTTGCCTTGTGGAGAGGCATCTCCTCAGGGAAGGTCCAGAGTGAGCTAGTTTGATATTGAGGCCCTCTCTCCTGATGGCTTTACTAGATCTACAAAACCAAATTGTAAAATTATAATATTATTAAATTGTTTAGAAGTCATTATTTTCCTTTTTTTCAAATATACCTAACTGTACCAAGGATTTCACACATTTTCCAATATATGTATGTGTGTACATATATATATATATATATATATATATATATATATATATATAGAGAGAGAGAGAGAGAGAGAGAGAGAGATAGAGAGAGAGAGAGAGAGAGAGATGTAAAACCCCGACCGTGGCGCCGAACGGTTTCGGCTTTATATACATATACATACATATATATATATATATATATATATATATATATATACATATATATATATAAATATATATATATATATGATATATATATATAAATAAACCTGTATGTGTGTGTGTGGAATATATTGCAAACAGCTTACGATGTCTCACAAACGCATTAACCCGTACTCAGGTCTGCCGTTGAATCAAATGTAAGGAACGTTTAAAATAAATTATCCTCGTCACTTCTTGCACATGTATTTCATTTAACCCTTTCTTCATTTTCAGCCTGGATGCTCATTTCAACAAATACATCAGCATCTTCAAGATGGAACTGTCTTATGCAAGTAAGTAAAACACATTTTTTTAACCCTGTATTTTATGTAACTAACGAGAGGCAGTGACAGTGGGAGTTTGGTTCCTTTGTGTTTGGACCTGGTTTATATGTTTGTTTCACGGCGGGCACACACTCACGCTGAGGCATTTTGGTTATTGCTTAGAAAATTAGCCACGCGCGCGCGCGCGTGCGTGTGTGTATGTGTGTGTATGTGTGTGTGTGTGTGTGTGTGTGTGTGTGTGTGTGTACATACAGTTCAAGGAGACAACAGAGGTAAAAAAAAGTCTTATTAGTTTCACACTTTATATTGGAAGTTGGACATGTCAGGCTGAAACCCTTCTTCAGGAGTTCAAAATAGAGACAGGATCACAATGGAGAAACAGAAAAAAGTCCAGTAAAGACAAATAAAAAGCCGTCTGCATCTTTAATATTTACACACACCTACAATGAATTTCCTATAATCATGTTTCTATATATTTATTACCTTGACCGACCAGTCTGTCGGGCGTCCATTCGGCGCCGCTGGTCACAGCACGCCGTCCATTCCTCTCTGAATCGTGCTTTCCTCATCCATGTAGTCCCAATCGTATTCTTAAAATCGTAACTCCACCCTCGTGGAGGCCTTCCGAGTGGTCGTTTCCACTCGCGCGGGTCCACCGATTATCGGTGAACCGGGCGACGTGTCCAGCGCATCTGAACTTGCTGCGCATATATTCCGTGATGACGTCCCTCACGCCGGACTTCTGTCTGATGACTTCGCTCCTGATGTGCTCTCTCAACGAGATTCCTAGCATTGATCTCTCCATGACCCTTTGAGCCGTTGCCAGCCTCTGCTCTTCTCTCTTCGTTGTAACCCAAGTTTCACTGCCATATAACATTGCAAGTAAAACTGTGTTATTGAAGAGGTTGGCGCGGGTGGTCTTGTCCAACCTCCCCTTGAGCACATCCCTTATGTCGTTGAAAGCCTTCCATCCGGCCCTTACTCTCCGCGAGATCTCCCTCTCAATGTCTCGGCGCATGTTCACTTCTTGTCCCAGGTAGACGTATTCCACCACCTCCTCTATTTCATCACCGCCAACCACCATTCGACCTGTTGGTACGTTGTCGGACCGCATGAACTTCGTTTTCACGCGGTTCATCTTGAGGCCTACTGCAGAGCTTTTGATGTCGAGCTCCGTCAGCATGGTCTGAAGCTGATCCGTGGTTTCAGCGATGAGTACGATGTCATCAGCGAAACGGAGGTGGGCAAGTATCTCGCCGTTGATGTTGACACCGCCTTGCCAGTCAATGCCTCTGATGATCTGCTCGAGACACGCGGTGAAAAGTTTTGGAGAGATCGCATCTCCTTGCTTCACTCCCTTCTCGTACAGGTGATGACAGCAGAGCTATGTCGGTGGTGCATCCGAAACTCACCTCCCTAAGCATTTGAACGTATTGCGCCTCGACTCCTTGCCTCTGCAGCGAGTTCAGCACTGCGTTGATTTCGACACTGTCGAAGGCCTTCTCGTAGTCTACGAACGCGACGCAAAGAGCCATCTTGTACTCTTTTGCTCGCTCAAACAGTTGTGTCAGAGTAAATATGTGGTCCAAACTACAAAAAACTACAGCACATATTTATAGGAGTGTCTAATTGTCAAAGACTGCTGCTAGTCATTCCTATAGTGTATGTCGATTAGAGATCTTCAAACATTTTAACCCTTTACATTACTCTATATATACTATTGTATTTTCGTGATAAAAGCTTTACCTCACATAATATCTCACATAACATTTATATTACTCTATATATACTATTGTATTTTCGTGGTAAAAGCTTTACCTCACATAATATCTCACATAACATTTATATTACTCTATATATACTATTGTATTTTCGTGATAAAAGCTTTACCTCACATAATATCTCACATAACATTTATATTACTCTATATATACTATTGTATTTTCGTGGTAAAAGCTTTACCTCACATAATATCTCACATAACATTTATATTACTCTATATATACTATTGTATTTTCACAGTAAAGGCTTTACCTCACATAATATCTCACATAACATTTATATTACTCTATATATACTATTGTATTTTCGTGATAAAAGCTTTACCTCACATAATATCTCACATAACATTTATATTACTCTATATATACTATTGTATTTTCACAGTAAAGGCTTTACCTCACATAATATCTCACATAACATTTATATTACTCTATATATACTATTGTATTTTCGTGATAAAAGCTTTACCTCACATAATATCTCACATAACATTTATATTACTCTATATATACTATTGTATTTTCGTGATAAAAGCTTTACCTCACATAATATCTCACATAACATTTATATTACTCTATATATACTATTGTATTTTCGTGGTAAAAGCTTTACCTCACATAATATCTCACATAACATTTATATTACTCTATATATACTATTGTATTTTCGTGATAAAAGCTTTACCTCACATAATATCTCACATAACATTTATATTACTCTATATATACTATTGTATTTTCACAGTAAAGGCTTTACCTCACATAACATTTATATTACTCTATATATACTATTGTATTTTCGTGATAAAAGCTTTACCTCACATAATATCTCACATAACATTTATATTACTCTATATATACTATTGTATTTTCGTGATAAAAGCTTTACCTCACATAATATCTCACATAACATTTATATTACTCTATATATACTATTGTATTTTCATGGTAAAAGCTTTACCTCACAATATCTCACATAACATTTACATTACTCTATATATACTATTGTATTTTCGTGATAAAAGCTTTACCTCACATAATATCTCACATAACATTTATATTACTCTATATATACTATTGTATTTTCATGGTAAAAGCTTTACCTCACAATATCTCACATAACATTTACATTACTCTATATATACTATTGTATTTTCGTGATAAAAGCTTTACCTCACATAATATCTCACATAACATTTATATTACTCTATATATACTATTGTATTTTCATGGTAAAAGCTTTACCTCACAATATCTCACATAACATTTACATTACTCTATATATATACTATTGTATTTTCATGGTAAAAGCTTTACCTCACAATATCTCACATAACATTTACATTACTCTATATATATACTATTGTATTTTCATGGTAAAAGCTTTACCTCACATAATATCTCACATAACATTTATATTACTCTATATATATACTATTGTATTTTCGTGATAAAAGCTTTACCTCACATAATATCTCACATAACATTTACATTACTCTATATATACTATTGTATTTTCGTGATAAAAGCTTTACCTCACATAACATTTACATTACTCTATATATACTATTGTATTTTCATGGTAAAAGCTTTACCTCACATAATATCTCACATAACATTTACATTACTCTATATATACTATTGTATTTTCATGGTAAAAGCTTTACCTCACAATATCTCACATAACATTTACATTACTCTATATATACTATTGTATTTTCATGGTAAAAGCTTTACCTCACAATATCTCACATAACATTTACATTACTCTATATATATACTATTGTATTTTCATGGTAAAAGCTTTACCTCACAATATCTCACATAACATTTACATTACTCTATATATATACTATTGTATTTTCATGGTAAAAGCTTTACCTCACATAATATCTCACATAACATTTATATTACTCTATATATACTATTGTATTTTCATGGTAAAAGCTTTACCTCACAATATCTCACATAACATTTACATTACTCTATATATACTATTGTATTTTCATGGTAAAAGCTTTACCTCACAATATCTCACATAACATTTACATTACTCTATATATATACTATTGTATTTTCATGGTAAAAGCTTTACCTCACAATATCTCACATAACATTTACATTACTCTATATATATACTATTGTATTTTCATGGTAAAAGCTTTACCTCACAATATCTCACATAACATTTACATTACTCTATATATATACTATTGTATTTTCATGGTAAAAGCTTTACTTTACATAATATCGAATCTATGAGATCTTTGAGATCTTGATATTATTTATTTTGAGAACAATACCTTAACATCAGTATGAGTGACCAGTTACTGCAGGTTTGAACAGAAAAAGGTGAGAGAATTCTGGCCAGATATTGCCGGTTTCAATGTGAAAGGTTAAACCATTACTCTTTCGCTGAAACCTGATCTCTCATTGATTCCAGTTATGTAAAAAATTGATAAATAATCAGTGAACAAAATATAAAATAGACAATAAAAACTGTTATCGAGTCCCCAATAATAGGGGGAGGAGTGGAATAAGTGTGTAGGGGGGGGGGGTAATTTTTCTAGGTTGTCTCCGTTGATTTTTAAAAAAAAACAGAATTAGTTGTTTAGTTGACATATTGAGACCCCAATCCATCCTATTTATTTTATAACAGGATTTCACGTAATGTAATTTTTTGATCCTGTATAATGTTTTTTAATGTATAAAGAAAATTAATTGTCGCAGGAATGCTACTACTTAAAATAAAATTACATCGGAGGTAGATTAACAAAATTTAATAAGTGTGTGTGGGAGGTGACGATTATTCGAGACACAAGAGTAACTTTATAGAAATCAGAAACTTGTAGAAGCAAGTGGCGTATTATTGTGTATTTCTTTCACAAATACCAGGTTTTGGCCCAGTTTGCCCCTTTGGTAGTCCCATCGACCCCTGAAAGGGGAGAGGGGCTCCTGATCAATTCATATCTTCTCGGTCTAGGGTATCACACTCCAAGCTATACTCACATGAGTTAAAGTCAAACTGCAAACTCACAAAACACACATCAACTGCTCAAGAATTTAACTGAATCACAACATTACAATGTTTACTTTTTATAACATAGTCCGAGCAGAAAGGACAGCGTCCGTGACTCTTTAAGGGCTTCTCAAGCTAGTAGGACAATATGCCGGGAAATTCGTATCTGTTGTTGATAGTGGCATTTAATTTCTTAATAAGAATAGCCTCCTAAATTCTAAAACATCCTACTGTTCTGTAACTCTGATATGGATAGTGATATCCTGCCTGTGACATAGCTTCAGATATCTTTTAAAGGATGAAACATTCACATCAATGGGATGATGCTATCTTAACGTAGACTAGCAGAATGGCCCGGCGTTGCTCGGGATTTGCTCTAGGGTTCTTATATATTTGATATATATTTATCCTTATTGTTTGTTTATATTTTGTTTTTTTTTGTATGCAAAAATATCTGTCAGTGGTGCATGTGATTATGTAATCGCCAGCCGTGTTTGTTTATGGTTTGTTTTTGTGTATGCAAAAATATCTGTATACGAATATCTATATTAAAATAACATATTAAAGTTTAAGCAAAGAATCACTGCGTTCACCCTTAAAGGGATCTTCTGAAACTAAAAAAAAATCAATCTGCGAACGCAGATGTAAATATTTCGAAACACGTTGCAACCGAAGGAAAACAGGAAAATGATCCTTTGGTTCGAGAAGACGTTCCCTGGCATAAGAATATACATATATATATATATATATATACACTATATATACATATATATACACACACTATATATACATATATACACACACACACCGCGCGTCATAATGACGTAATGCAGACAGACAGGCATACATATAAAGGCGCAACGTAATATCTATGTATCTATCTAAAAAGAGAAAGACTAAGAGAGAGAGAAAGAGATCGCTAAATCGCCTAATGCGGTCCCTAGGGCATTAAAAATTTGAATTTTTTGTTTTTTTGCTCAGAACACTCAATAGGACCATAAGTATTACATGTGTAAAGTTTGAAAACAATCAGTTGGGTGGTTCTCGAAATTTAGTGATTGTACAGACAGGCAGAAAGACAAACAGACATTCTCTGTTTTAGTAATATAGATAATAAAAAGTTAAAAGTACATTTTGTGAGAATGTACATATTTCCTTGTTTTTTTTAAAATTCAGTTGCGTAATTTGAGCTCTCAGAAGTGTACGGACATATTTTCTTATTTATAAAGTTAGTGTGCATATAATTGCCAACAGTCAAAAGGAAAAAAAAACCAGTTAACTTACGTTTTTTAAACTGGTAGAAATAACAATTAGCAAATCTAGTTTCTTATTGAGCTGACTCTGTTGTGTTGAGACTGAGAGCTAACGTCTAGCAAAACGTTGGTTCATGACTGTCCAATGAAAATCAGAAAAATGAATTGTTTAGTTAAAATTCATGGCATAGTTACGTCCCTTTACGTTCTGAGTTCAAATCCCACCAAGGTTAGCTTTGCCTGTCATCCTTATGGGGTCGATAAAATAAAGTACCAGTAATGCACTGGGATCGATTTAATCGGCTTTCCCCTCCCTCAAAATTGCTGGCCTTGTGCCTAAAGTAGAAACAATCATTATACTTGCTAATTGGCCCAATGAAACTGAAGTGTCCCCAGTTCAATAATGTTATACATCTATATATAAATTTCTGCTGTTCTGTCACATCTGCTGCATGTGTGAATGTGTGTAAAAGGAAGGAAAGGGATGGTGAAAAAACTATAGCTGGCGTTCCATTTGCAACGCTGTCTGCGAGGGTATGTGTATGTGTGTTTGTGTAAATGTATGTGTATGTGTGTTTGTGTGAATGTGTGTGTGTATTTGTGTCTGTGTTTGCATGTTTATATTTTTATACTCATACATATAAATGTATGTATATGCACACACACACACATATACGTGTTGAAAAAATTTCTTGTTAATAAATATTATTTGGCAGTATCGGTAGAGAGTCGGACACCATGCTATGAAGCATAGAGTTACGTCCCTTTACGATCTGAGTTCAAATCCCGCCAAGGTTGACTTTGCCTTTCATCCTTACAGGGTCGATAAAATAAAGTACCAGTAATGCACTGGGTAATTGCTGGCCTTGTGCCTAAAGTAGAGACAATTATTTGGCAGTATCAGTAGAGAGTCGGACACCATGCTATGAAGCATAGAGTTACGTCCCTTTATGATCTGAGTTCAAATCCTGCCGAGGTTAACTTTGCCTTTCATCCTTACGGGGTCGGTAAAATAAAGTACCAGTAATGTACTGGGTAATTGCTGGCTTTGTGCCTAAAATAGAAACAATTATTACAAATTAACTTGAAAATACAGACATTGTTACTACTTAAAAACTTATGGAAAACATTTTCAAATATTTCAGACTTATCAACAAGTTGTTGCAAACTGATGGTAAGCCCACTGTCGCATATACCAAAAAAGTGAAGACTACTTTTGCTGCCATGGGCAACATTGAAAGTTTTTGCAAAGCTTGTGAAAGCTTTGGTCTTACTAAGGAAGCCCTTTTCCAAAGCAATGACTTAACTGAAGGCCGAAAAGGACCCTTTCTTAATGTTATCAACTGCATCCATTCTCTAGGATTCGTGGTAAGTCTCCTTCTTTTCTATTCTACCTAAATTTACCAATATGTCATTTCTTTTCTGTTTCGTTAGCAGAACAAAAAATAACTTGATTCTCCATTTTATTTTCTGGTTTGACTAAAAGTTTGTAGATAAGTTCAGTGACATAATCTAGTTGACTTCTCTCATGGGATGGAGTTAGCATGAATATGGTTAAGATTGCTGTCAAATGTTGTTAAGATGGTTTGATAACATCCATGAACTTGGCTGGTCATGCTTGGGGATCCAGTTGGATCAGTTGGAGACAGTTGCTTCTGTGAGGACCTGCTGGAAGGAGGTGTTTGAGGACTCTTCCCCCATGACCCTCTGAGGAATAAGTGGGCGAAGAAAAAGAAAATGTCATTAGCAAATAAATGACTATAACCAATTATACATGATAGTTATGTTCTAGATGGCATTGATTTTAATAAATTATAATGGCTTATGTATTTAATGTTACAATGCCTGGAAATATTGCAACTGTCTATACATAGGTCATGATGTCTAAAATATTTGACAGATGTTGAATGGGAGTTTGTCAAATGTTCATGACTTTCTTAAGGGTATTCAACATGAGAAAATATCTCCAACAGAAATAGCCAACAATTTCTATTCCATTCCTCTAGCCATAGTCACCTCAAATTGTCTGCTTCACATTTCTAACACAATGTTTATCTCCAAGATACTCTGAGAAATATAAGTTTGAAGTTCGTACAAGCAAAAAAAGGTTTTGAAAGTTAGAAATTGTCAATACCAACCACATACAATAGCATCAAGAAAATCATTAAGGAAATTTATTTACTTTGAGCTCCAAATATAATTGTACTAGGGAATAATGTTCTCTTACCTGACAGCTATACATCTGATTACTTGTATTCTGGACAGAGCATGTCAGTTCTAGGCTGAAGGCTCATCAGGCCGTTTCTTGTCCCCAGTTTTCTTGGCATTAAGGGACTGGGAGTACAAGACTCTCTCTGGATAGGATGCCAGCCTATTGCAGGATTAACTCCCCAGCTGCTGGTACTCACTCTCAGCTGAGTGTACTGGAGCAATATGAAATAAAGTGTTTAGCTCAAGGACACAATGCAGCTGCCTGTCCAGGAATTGAACTGATAACATTATGATTATAAGTCCAACACCCTAACCATTAGGCCATGCAGCTTCACAGCACAGCCAAACAATTAAGAAGTTTGCTTGACAATCATAAGGTTCCAAATTCGACACCACTATCAAGTGTCATTTACTATAGCCACGAGTTGATTCAAGCTTTGTTAGGTTGGTGAAAATTGTTTGGAAGCCTTTCAGATTGGCTATCCCTGTAATTCAAAAGAACATCCTTCTCTGGAAGCTTTTCACATTGGCTGTCAGTGTAATTCAAAAGACCATCTTTCTCACATGTGTTCTATTGAATCTCTTAGAATTATACTAGTATCTGCTTAGTTACTTAGTCCTACCCATGATGATGATAACTTCAGGAGTAGGCTGTTCTGTTGATCATACAGCTGGAATACTCATCGTTGAAACTGACCGAGGTTCATTCCATGTTTTCTAGGTTACATTCAGAAGAAAGTAATCAAAATGTTCACTTGATAATCTTATAGACCTCACAGTCTGTATTACTTTTCTCCCTAAATTCTTTACCAAACATAAAACATATTCCTGTATTCTGACTCATAAATCTTTTTCTTCTTCCTTTGCAGGCTAACTCGAAGATGGTTCTTCCAGCTTACACTGGTCAGCAAACAAAATACATAGAAGATGATTAAACACTGGCTCTCTAAACTACTTTCTTGGGAGTTTAATCTATAGCTAAAATCCTTAGTGGAGTTACTGCTTCTTTAAAAACATATGTCAAGTTACCATTAAACTCTACTTTTACTTAAACATACTCATTCTTATGACTTCTACATATCTTTTTCCCTCTTATTACACTTTAAAGTAACTCCTATAATTAATAGAAATATATTGCAGGTGCAATACATATACATTTATTTTATTTTCCTGATACTTTCTTTATTGCAAAATGATGAAAAATATTTTAACTCTGACAGTAGATTTTAGTTAATTAAAGCCTATGGAAATAAACTTACTTAAAATCTTCACCGTGTTGCCTTACATAAATATTTTTTGCATATTTTCTTTTAGTTGTGTCACAATAAAGAAATAAATTGTAACAAAGCTATGTTTGTAGATTGTGTATACTGTATATATTATTATATTAAATATATATATAACCCATTCAAGCATGGAAAAGCAGATGTAAAAACAATGATGTTATATATATATATATATATATATATATACACAGGGAGTGTAATGTGAAGTTAATGTTATATTATATATATATATATATTATAAAGTGAAATAAATAAACTTTATAATACATTTACTCCGTTCCCGCACCACCAACATGATTCAACATCAAAGATGGATGAGTTGCATACCGTCGAGTGCTTTTCTCATATTACACTATGGTTAACATTGCAGAATGACCAATTCTACCCAGTGGTAAACACCAAATTTAAACGTATATATATATATATATACATAAAAGTTAATTTTAGGTTTAATCAATACATAAAAAATATATATCAATAATGTTTCTCAGTAAAAAGCTCGATAAACCTCTTCCAGAACATCTATGATATAATATATTTGTAAACGATATCATCATCATCATCATCAATTAACGTCTATCTTCCATGTTAGATGGGTTTGTCCCATTTAGAAGCAAGTTGTGTCGAGTGTCCGTGTCTCACTCACATAGTTTCTGGCTGGTTTTCTACGGCTGGATGCCCTTCCTAACGCCAACCACATTGTGGTGTGGGCTGGATGTTTTGTGGTACCAGCATAATATACATATATACACATGTATATATATCTGTGTGCATATACATATACCGTACATATACATACACCATATATATATATACAGATATACACACATCATACATATATATATATCATCATCCTCGTCATTTAACGTCCATCTTCATGGGTAGGACGGATTGACCCCATTTAACGTCCATCTTCATGGGTAGGACGGATTGACCCTTAGGGAGAAAAACAGGTCAGAGGACCCTGTTAAACTCCCCCAGGGGAGATTTTGGCCTGGTTTCTACAGTTGTGTGCCCTTCTTACCACCAATCACATTTACAGTGTGGACTGGGTGCTTTTTGTCAGGTCACCGACATGACCACATTACAATGGGGCCTGGGTACTTTTGTCTTGGGACTAGGGAGGGGGGAGGAAGCTTGGGGAAATTGCGGACATAGGTAGTAGGGGAGGTGAACAGACGGGAGAAGGTTGGGGAAGGTGTTGCCTACTAGGTATAAACTTCAGCCTGAGAATAACAGAGGGTGGGTCTTCTGTAATACTGCATAGCACCAGAGGTCGTGGTCCAGTGTCATATATATGTGTATATATCAGTAAGGAAGAACAACTAGAGACATACAATATAGAGGAGCAGTAGAAGTTCCTGAGAGATAATCTGCTGAAAGTGACAAGTTATATGCATGACAGCATTGAATCAGTCAACACAGTCAATTCAGGGACATCCTCTGACAGAGGTTAGCACCAGGTGGAAGGACTGTATTGATAGTTAGGCTGGTTGAGATGTCTGTTGCCAGCTAGCTCTCCACATCTGAAACATGTTGAAACTTTGCTGCATGAGAGAAAGGGTGGCATGATCAAGCAATATTGGCCTCGTAGTTTCTGCTGGTAAATTGGTATAATCCACCCCTGAATTTATGGAGTCCAATTTTTCTTAATAATGCATAATTTTAAATAAAATTTTGCAGGGATACATTTTAGGTGTAAATTACAATTATGTTGATAAAAGTATAAATGAAATGACTTTCTTTTGCAATGAAATTGTTTTCTTGTATAAAATCTGCCATTGTCCTAAATGATATTATTCCTTAGTATAAAATTGGAAGACATGATGAACGCATTTCAGAGTTAATGACAAACACAAATTGAAAGTATTAACAATTAGAACTACATACAATAATGAAAGTATTTTTTTAAAAATTGCTATTTATAAAAAAAAATTGTGAACATATTTATTTTGCTCTCCGTAACTGCCGAGGAAGTCATAAGAACACTGCATTGATATACGGTGTATCTAAGGCATTTTAAAACCTGGCGACACCAATCTCCTCTCTCTAGGTCTGAATACAGAGAAGGATAGAGAGTGAGAAAGAAATATGGAGGAAGAATCGACCTCAATACTAGGCAGGTACTTTTTTTTATCAACCTCGAATAGATGAAAGGCAAAGTTGCCCTCGGCGAGATTTGAACTCAGGGAGCAGTTCAACAAAGTATTCTATCTGACGTTCTAACGACTCTGCCAATTCATCGCCTTCATGAACATATGCTATGGATCTTTTATTGGGTTAGTCAAATAAGCACTGAGCCACTGTAATTTGGTTTTTAAATGTTTTGTTTATAATTAATAAATTATAAAGCAACAAATGTAATGGTGAAATAATTTATTCACTTTCTGTTTCAACTTGGGTCAATGAAACATTTCAGATAAGAAAAACATGATAATGTGGATCAATATAACAATAACATAATATAATGAAAATTGATTTGAGACTGTTTGTAAATGGTGGTTACCAGGCAAAAAAAAAAAATGCAATATATAGATTGAAAATATGAAAATCTTGACAACAGAATGTTTGGCAAATAAAAATTATATAATTAACTTGGTAGATGATAATCACATTAGTACTTAGAAATGTCTTACATAAAATATTTTAAAAACCAAACTGTCAATATTAAAATAGATGGTATGGTATGAACCCATAACTCCTAAGGGTGTCATATTGACCTGCAGCATTTCTTAGAGTAGTTTTTTTTTAAATCTGGCAGAGCCCATCTCCTTTCCAGGCCTAAATACAGCAGATTTCTTCCAGAGAAGGAGAGAGAGTGAGAGAAAGGAAGTGAGAAAAAATATAGAGTAAGAATCAACCCCAGTACTAGACTGGTACTTTTTTTTATCAACCTCGAATAGATGAAAGGCAAAGTTGACCTCGGTGGGATTTGAACTCAGAGAGCTGGAACAAATACCATGAAGTATTGTGAATATATTATATATTCACAATACTATGGGACCCTGAAGCAGCATCCTCCTGAGGTGTTGTACTTCAGAGAAACAGCAGACAAATGGAAGAACATGGTACAGAATAGAATATATCATAATAAATATATATATATATATATATTAATATATATAACACAATTTCTAGTCCTGTAGAAGCCATTTCTATATTAAATTTTGTTGTATTGAGTATCTTACTGTGGCTACCCCCTATAGAACCCGGGAGTCACATATTAATATATATATGTATTTATAGAGACATATCATCATCATCTTCGTTTAACGTCCATTTTCCACGCTAGCATGGGTTAGACGGGAGTTGTCCCACTTGAGGCAAGGTTGGTCGGGTGACCGTGTCTCGCTCATATAGGATTATCTGGCAGGTTTTCTACGGCTGGATGCCCTTCCTAACACCAACCACATTTACAGTGTGGAACTGGGAACTTTTTACCGTGTTACCTACACGGCCACATTACAGCGTGGACTGTGTGTTTTTTCTCGTGACACCTACATCTTTATCATAATTAATAGTATTAATGTTGAGAAAACCAAAACCTTTTCAAGTCCTATTTTGTTCCTCTGTCAATATTTACATGAATTGTTTATATATGTTACAATTGTTAATTTGAATAGTCTTTCTAATTCTACCAAATCATTAACATGAAAAAGCAGACTGTTTCACAAATGATATTTGCATTAGTGACTTCCACTTCTGATGACATTACATTTAGTATCATTCATAGATATTATAATTAAGAATGTTTTATAAGAAACATATGAGACAGCCGTGCCAACACAGTGAATATCAGACCTATCACAATTTTAATTCCACATCTCACAAGACAATACAACAATAAAGAACAAAGCAGAAATTATCCAAATTTTTAAGTAAACTTTTATGGGAATATTAAATAATGGTTTCTGATTTAGGCACAAGGCCAGCAATTTGAAGGGGAGGGGAAAGTCGATTAAATTGACCCCAGGGCATAACTGGTACTTTATTTTATCGACTCCGTAAGGATGAAAGGCAAAGTTAACCAACCTCAGCGGGATTTGAACTCAGAACATAAAGGACCATAACTCTATGCCACAAAGCCTGTTGTTCGCCGCTCTACTGATTCTGCCAATTTCTGATTTAGGCACAAGGCCAACAATTTGAAAGGATGGGGAAAACTGATTAAATCGACCCCATTGCATTACTGGTACTTTATTTTATCGACCCCACAAGGATGAAAAGCAAAGCTAACTTCTGTGGAACTTAAATTCAGAATGTAAAGGGCTATAACTCTATGCCACAAAGCATGTGGTCTGATGCTCTACCAATACTGCCAGTCCACCACCCTGGGGAATCTAAATAATAAAGAAATGTCTTGTAAACTTGAAACAATTTTTCATTCAAATTTGAAATTAAGCTCAACTAATACATGCATCTATTTGTGTTAGAGTCAGCTTTTTTCAAATTCTAGTTCTGTTCAAATGACAGGCAGTGTCTATCATTAGAAATATGGTAATGAAAGGGTTAATGACAGGCAGTGTCTATCATTAGAAATATGGTAATGAAAGGGTTAATGACAGGCAGTGTCTATCATTAGAAATATGGTAACGAAAGGGTTACTTAACTGCTGTAACTCTCTCTCCAGCTTTTATGAAACTTGTTGAACTTATAAATCTTTGGTTCAATAAACAAAAATACGAACCATTTTGATTTAATTGTCTTTCACAACCTGCCGAGCAATAAGGCATTCTTAATAATAATAGACTGATTAAATTAATAAAGACATAATTGATACCTACAATCTATTAAGATATAATTACTTTTCAATTTAAACGATTGATCAACTCTTTAGCATTCACATTACTCTATATTTACTATTGTATTTTCATGGTAAAAGGCTTTATATTGCATAATATCGAATCTACAAGATTTTGATATTTATTTTGAGAATAATACATTAATATTGTTATGAGCAGCCATTTACGACCAGTTTGAACAGAAAGAGGGGAGAGAATTGGGGCCAGATACGGTCTGTATAAATGCTAAAAGGTTAAACCAATATAGCACAAATTTGACCCTGATTTATCCATGTATCTCATGAAAAAGTTGGCTCAAGTTTTTCATGGAAAGCAGTTCAACATTTGTGAATCAAGTGTTTCAATGAGAAAATTAATTTTATTATTATTTCTCAGTCATTGATGTTATTTAACTGGAAAGTTTGTTGAAATGAACATCAAGCTGTTACCTGCAACCTCAGATATTCAGGACGTATCGGAGGGTTCTTGCTGTTCCCAGTAAGCATGCCTTTTGAAGTGTTCCAAAAAATGGGGCTGGACTAATGTTCTCTAACCATCCCATTATTATTATTATTATTATTATGTCCTGATTGTACGTGAATATATTTATAAGAACTATGCATCCTTATTTATGTGGTTTCGTAGTACAAAATGTGTATAAAATATTGGTCTTATTACTGGAATAAATTGCTTTATTTTTATTCATTTAGAGTTTATTTCAGCTTTCTTCTTTCAGCTTATAGGTGTTGAGATTTTAGTGTGAATCTCAGTCTCTTTAAAATAGTATCCATAACATGTAATAATCAACAAATAAAAGTCTAAATAATTGTAATTGTACATGAGTATATAAGATTTATTGTCAGCTAAATAAATTTATAGAAATGTCTGATACCTATAATGCTATTATCTACTAGTTCAACTTTTCAACACAAAGCAGTTGACTATATAATGATTTTTGGTAAAAAAATAAAAATAAAAACAGGAGTTCCTATTTTTATATGAAAAAACATTTTTCAAATGAAAAAATACCCATTAGGATATCATATATGATACTAGTCAGTATATCATAAATTACATGAGGGTATTATATATATCATATATAATACTAGGATATCATTAAATACAATAATATCATATACAATACTAGGATATCATATATAATACTAGGATCATTAGCTACAGGAGGATATCATATATAATACCATATATAATTAACTACAGGATGATGTCATATATAATACTACTGTATCATTAACTACAGGAGGATATCATATATAATACTAGTATATCATTAAATATACAAGTATATCATATATAATACTAGTATATCTATGTAATACACAGTTATAGTTATTTCAATTTAGTTGCTTTACTCATTTGATACCAAACTGCCTGGAACCATCCGTTTCTACTCTACAAAACTGTTTACCCAAACATGTAAAACATTTCATTACCCAAACATGTAAAACATGTACCTTTCATGTCCCAAACAGAAACTGCATGATAGGGTATGAAAAAGCCTGTCTTTTGAATTTCAGATACAATCCATCTGATGGGCTTCCATATAGTTTCTGTCTACCCAATTTCACTCATAAGTCTTAGGGTAACCTAAAATTATGGTAAAAACAATCATTTAAGTGGGATCAAATTTGGGACCTGCTGATTGAAAAACAAACTTTTCACTCACACAACCATGTCTGCCTCCCTAGCAAGTAGTATTCTGGGCTAAAGTTATGAGATAACTTTCCACTAGTATTTAAAACTAGTCTAACTCAGTGGTTCACAACCTTTTGTCTACCATTCCCCACCTCAACATCTAAAAAATTGTTATGTCCCTCTTTGACATGAAAACAGCAATGATCAACTGCAAAGTATCAATAAATTTGTGTATAGGTGGTGCCAGATGTACAATGACATAGGTGGAGGTGAAACAGGAGTTTCTGACAGTAATGTCTACCAAAGTTACCTTGGTATAAAAGTAATAAAGTAAAACCTGAGGTTTGTTTTCATTAACATTTTCAAATGGCCCCCTTAAATATTCAAATTGATCCCCCTGTGGGGTGTGCACACCACGTTGGGAATCACTGATCCAAATGTTCTAGATGTTATGGTTGAACCAGACTTCTGAACTTAACTTTTAATCACTCATAACAAAAGATTAAAACACAGTTCATTATGAATACCTACAATTTTAAACCTTTTTTTCACTTAACCCTTTACCATTTACATTACTCTATATATACTATTGTATTTTTGTAGTAAAGACTTTATCTCATATAATATCAAATCTATGAGATTTTGATATTTATTTTGAGAACAATACCTTAACATCAGTATGAGTGGCTGGTTACAGTCGGTTTGAACAGAAAGGGGTGAAAGAATTCTGGCCGGTTTAAATATGATACAAGACTAGAAGCATTTTAAGGTCATTTTTCCCTGCATTTCTTCTCACCAATTCCCTGGTTTTCATTTCCTCCGCGATCATCTTTAGCCATGTCTTTATTGGTCTTCCCTTTCCTCTACTTCCTTCCACATTCATTCCCATCACTCTTCTCACCCAGTCATTTTCATCCTTCCTCAACACATGACCCAACCATCTCATTCCATTTCTCTCACAACACTCATTACTAGCCTTATTTTCATGATATAAATTACTATATTTACAAATATAACTTATGTAGGGGTAAAAAGTGTTTATGTTAAACCATAAAGACTTAAATAGTCACTGTGTTACTGAAAATTGCTTTAACACCAAAACATCATATTCATAAACATATAACACTAAGTTAAAGTCTGTTCTAAGCCGAAGGATCATCGGGCCAGTACTTATCCTCAGTTTCATTGGTGTTAAACAACTCAGAGTACAAGAGTCTCCCAGAACAAGACACCAGTCTATTGTAAGATTAACTCCCCAGCTATTGCTGGTTCTCACTCTCAGCTGAGTGTACTGGAGCAATGTGAAATAAAGTGTCTTGCTCAAGAACACAATGCAGTAGCCTGTCCAGGAATTGAACTGATGACATTATGATCGTAAATGAAGCATCCTAACCATTAGATGAGTTAGTTTTAATTATTTTTAGTTACATAAAATTATCATCATTCCAGAGAACACTTTCATCAATGAGGTCGTTTGGAATGTCATTCAAATGGTCATGTGACTCATCTCTGCTGCTTTCTAGATTGTTACAAGAGGCGGTTGAAATATCAAATAAATTCACTAAATCTGATACAAAAAAGTTATTGGTTGTGCTGGTTGAAAACATAGATAACTTTTCAAGAGTATCTTGATTGGTAGTAAAGTTATTCTGTGAAAAAGTCTTCCTTGACAATATATTAGGTTTTCTACGAGAATTGGAATCTAAGTTAACTGAAAATGTTTGGTCCTCTTTTTGTGTCAAATCATCATAAGAACATTCTCGAGAACTATCACATGCGTTTGTCACTGGGATTACAGATGGTTTTTGAGTAAGTGATAAAGAAGAAGATACTATCTGTAAACTGGTATTTGAAATAGAATGTATGTCTTTAGCTTTTAATTCAGTATTCAGTAAAAATGAATCTTCTATATTAGAGGAGTCTAATGGATTCATTTCCTTCAATACAAATTTTTGTTTACGCCGATTCTTCTTATTAGCTGGAGGTCTCTTCTCTGGAGAATTGTGGTCTGAAAGTAGAGATTTCTTTGTAATTGTATTGACATTCATGTTCGATTTAAGGCACAAACGCTTGCTGCTATGCTGCTCAGCAGTTCTTGGAGGCAATGAATGGAGTAGGTGTTCTTCAGAGGTATTTTGAGTCATGCTGAGAGAATTTTGGTCAAATAATAAAAGATCTTTCACTGATATTTGAGGATTATTTGATGTTGGTAAAATAGGTGTGGAAGTAAGAGGATAACTTTGTGAAGTTGTAACTTCAGTGTTTGACATTGAGGTACCTGACAAATGCAGAAAAAAAAAAAAAAATATATATATATATATATATAGCATTAAATAAAGATATATATATATAGCATTAAATAAAGATATATATATATATATTTATAAATATATATAACCAAAGATTAATTTGGTTCGTTGATTGCTCAATGAATACAATTTTGCAATAGATTAAAAGCACTCAACAAAAAAGTTTTCCTGGATTTTTTAATATTATTCAAAATATTAACAAATGAAAGATATTCACATAATCAAAATATATGCGTTATTATATATATTTCAAAGGTACTGTGTTGTTTTTTTTCAGTACGCCTTCATCAGATAAAATATATGATTTGATATATGACATACTGCTAGGTCTTGATTATACAATTCCAGTATTGGCAGAATTGACTGCCAATACAGGAATTGTATAATCAAGACGTACTGAAAAAAAACAACACAGTACCTTTGAAATATATATAATAAAGCATATATTTTGATTATGTGAATATTTTTCATTTGTTAATATTTTGAATAATATAAGTATATATATATATATATATATATAGCATTAAATAAATATATATATATATAGCATTAAATAAATATATATATATATATATATATATATATATAGCATTAAATAAATATATATATATATATATATATAGCATTAAATAAATATATATATATATATATATATATATATATATAGCATTAAATAAATATATATATATATATATATATAGCATTAAATAAATATATATATATATATATATAGCATTAAATAAATATATATATATATATATAGCATTGAATAAATATATATATATATTAGTATGTAAAACTTATTAATGAAGTCAATACAAATATAATTAAAAAAACAAATGGTAATTGTTTTTCCTAAAGATTAAAAAATATATTTTGAAATGCAAAACAACATAATTTAAGCAACCTCACGTTTGAATTTTCTTAAATAATATCAATCTTGGTTTTAGATTTGAATCAACAACATTGTTTAACATTCATTGTTCCACGCTAGCATGGGTTAGATGTGTTGTCCCATTGTGAGACAAGTCAGATCAGGTGACCATGTATTGCTCATACAAAACTGTTTCTGGAATGGTTTCTACACCTGGATGCCCTCCATAATGCCAAACACATTTACAGTGTGGACTGGATGCCTTTTGTCGTGAAACCAACATGACCACTTACAGTGTGGACTGGATGCCTTTTGTCGTGACACCAACATGACCACTTACAGTGTGGACTGGATGCCTTTTGTTGTGACACCAACATGACCACTTAGTGTGGACTGGGCATATTTTGTCGTGACACCAACACAATCACTTTAGAGTGAACTGGATGCCTTTTGTCATGACACCAACATGACCACTTAGTGTGGACTGGATGCCTTTTGTCGTGACACCAACATGACCACTTACAGTGTGAACTAGATGCCTTTTGTCATGACACCAACATGACCACTTACAGTGTGGTCTGGATGCCTTTTATCGTGACACCAACACAATCACTTTACAGTGTGGACTGGGCACATTTTGTCATAACACCAACATGACCATTTTACAGTCTATAATGAAACATAGTGGAAGTGGAATAGCTTAATTGTTTGAATGCCAAACAAAATTACAAAATTCTTTACAATATTTAGTTATGGCTTTATCGTGAGTTCAAGTCCTGCTGAGGTAGCTTTTGTTTTTCATTCTTCTGGGCTTAATAAAATAAATACTAACCAAGTATAACAAGTGTTATTAGGACATTTTCCCTACCTTGCAGGCCCCATAACAAGCCTCTCCATTATGCACTATTGCCTGCATCTCTCTTCACCAAAACCCTGGCTTTCATTTCCTTTTCTATCATAGCCTTGCCATTGGTCTTCCCTTTTCTCTATTTCTGTCTACATTAATTTCCATCACAACTCTCACCCAGTCATTTTCATTCAATTTATCTCCTCAACATTCATCACTGGGCCTATTCAAAACCATTCTTCTGCAATTCATTGTCTTCTTCTCTCTCAGTGACATTCCATTCATCATTGGACCATTTTCATTTCTGTTCTTTCCAGTTCCATGTTCATCACCAAAGTCTTGCTCCCATAGATCAATCAAGTCCTGAACTTACTATAATCAGTCATGTCCTCCTGTCAAATTCATGGCCCACTCACAATGTTACAATATTAGGCTACTACTATAAGACTAAAGAGAGAAACTAATAATGGTTTCTGTTTTAGGCACAAGGCTATCAATTTTGGGGGAGGGTAAATTGACCCCAATGCATGACGGGTACTTTATTTTATCGGCCCCGTAAGGATGAAAGGCAAAGCTAAACTCAGTAGGATTTGAACTTAGAATTTAAAGGGCCATAACTCTATGCCGTGAAGCAGTGTGTCTGACACTCTACCGAATCCCCCAATAATAGCTTCTAATTTAAGCACAAGGCCAACAATTTTAGGGGAGGAGAAAATCAATTAAATAGAATTACCGGAGCTTTATTTTATCAAACCCGTAAGGATGAAAGGCAAAGCTAACCTCGGCAGGATTTGAACTCTAACTTCTCGGCCTTTTGGCTAAGTCAAAATGTGGTAAGAAAACTTAATAATAAAAAGGTAAAAGAAACAAAAAAAAAGGTAGAACTTGATTTTCTAGGCCTGAGTCATCATCATCATTTTAACATCTGCTTTCCCTACTAGAAAGGGTTGGATAGGTCTACACAGACCAAGTCAATACTGAATCAAGGCTACTGATCTCCCTGATAATGTATGGTCATATATTCTACTGTGTGCATAGAAGTGGTTATCATGTCTTTGACTCAACCCTTTGTTTTGCAAGCTTTCTATGGCTGGATACCCTTCTTAACACCAAGACCAAACATCATAAATAAAATTTCCTGTTTAATCTACAGGTTATATCATAAGTTTTGGGGGTAATTTTAGTGCTGTACTGCTGTACTCTCCATTGATCTGTCCTGGCCAATCATATTCTTTAGGGAAGGCAGGGGCTTTTGTAAGATACCTGATAAAAAAAAGATTGCTAGCCTCTATCTTAGCCATCTCCGTTTCTTGGAGTAAAAGAACACAGCGATTCATCCCCCAAGGCCCTCTCACAGCGTAACAGTCAAATTCTGAGAGAAGAATCGATCCTAGTACTTGACTGGTAATTTATTAGCTTTGGAAGGATGAAAAGCCAAGCTGACCTTGGTGAGATTCGAACTCAGAATAATTACTGCAAGGCCTGGAAGACCTGAAAACAAACTCTTTCTCTCTGAAAAAGAAAATAAGATATGTGTCTATAGTGATACCTGAACAGTTTTTCGCAGAGTTTGTAGTTGAAATTGTTGGTAGCTGGATAATGAGTGGAGTTGAGATACTGGAGGAATTTTGAATGGGAAGATTGTTGGTGTGTATTGGAATCAATGCATAAGCTTGAGGGGCTACATTAGGGCGAGGCAAGATCAGAGGAGGCTCTAAAAAAAGAAAACAAGAATTATATATATATATATATATATATATATTATTATCATCACTTTACATACACTTTCCATACTGAGATGGATTGGACACAAACATCATATAAATACATCATCATCATCATTTAACATGTATTTTTTCCACGCTTGCAAAATGTCTCAGAGGACAGAGACCAGTGGCCAGTGGTCAACAGAGAGACAACTCACAAAATGAGTGAGAGGCAGATTAAATGCAGAAAAGATTGATATAGGAGAACTAAGAGAAGTGCGCTGGCGAACAAAAGTGACTGGAAGAAGGAAATAAAGAAAGATGATGTAGAAGACAAGTTTATACATACATATCTTCACCCTCATCAGCTCTCAAACCAGCAAAAATCGTGTGAAACCATTTTTCAACTGTAGAAATCTTGTCAAAAAGCGTTGAGAGGAACCTTCAGTTGCAGCATGACAAACTTTTTAATGCTAGTGACAATGCCACAATAAAATGCTTCTGGTGTACTCTGTACGGTGTGGTAATAATGTGAGATGTAGCCCCTGGCCCATCTGTGAGGTCAGTAGCTCGAATTATGTTGTGACTTGGTCTGTAGTGATCACCCAATCCTTGTTTGCAGTGAAAACAGACATTATCCGTATCCGGCCAGAATTCTCCCACCTCTTTCTGTTTAAAACAGCAATAACTGGCTGCTCATACTTATGTTAAGGTATTGTTCTCAAAATAAATATCAAAATAGAGTAATGTAATAGTAAAGGGCTAAAGGATGATGCCTTCAGACATTTGAGAAAAGTAAGAAAATAAGTCAACATGAAATGAAGACAAATCAAGTTATATCTTCTTTAATGAATGTCTATAAAATAATTAGAAAAACACTACAAATATTTTAAAACGGAAAAGGGAGGGAATAGCAAGGGCTCTAGGGTCACAGAAGAATAAGAGGGGCAGTGTGATGGGCTCAGGGCCTAGGGTGCAGTAGTGTTGGGGCTGCATCCCGCAAATAAGACTGCAGAAGCATTTCCGATGACAATGGCCAGCAATACTCGCTGCAACAGCCACCTCCACCTCCTTTAATTCTTATGCAATTTGGTGCCACACTGTGCATCATAAAGCAGGTTCAGCCAACTATTTGCACCCCACATCACACATTTTATTGACAGAATTTTCAACCAACAAACAAGACAAGGGAAACAACTCATGTTGATACTAGTTTCCCCTCTCTGGTTGAAACAGATTTGTTTTCTTCTTTTATTTTAACCAATTTTTCTGAATTAAAAAAAAAGTTTTTTTCCAAACAATTAGTTGTTCATCATCGTATACCTTTTTCTTTGCTGGTTTGAAATGGTGAGAGGTGATGTCAGATCGTTGAATCTCATGGAGGAGATGACAACAGAACGTGACAAGTGGAGAGATGCTGTACTTGAGAAGGGTCTGTCCCAAGCCATGCAAGCATGAAATAACAGACATAAAATGATGATAATGATGATGATGATTACAATACTTTTTTAAAATACTAAGAAAAAATAACCCCTAAAAAAGACAAAAAGAACTAATACAATATCTACACTGACCTTTACGTCTGGTATTAAATTTTGTTTGACTACTAACAGAAAATTTTGGTTGAACTCCTGAACAACTCACTGAAGGAATGGTCTTGACAGATTTAACAGAAATAACAGGTGACTGTGGTTTATATTTCGGAACTGTAAAGGTTGAATGTGGTAAAATGGTTATGACAATTATTTTTAGAAGAAGATATGTCATGATACAAAACAAAGATTTTCATATACTAAATTTAAACATATATATGCCATGATAGAGAAAACCCACCCAACTAAAACCAACCAAGCTTATGGATATTATCCAACCATTTTACTAGTGGCTTAGCCCATAAAATCTGTCCTGCAATTCTTTCCTTAGACATGTCTATAGTACCAGAGCTGTGATCTCTCAAGAAGTAGTAGCTGTAAGTGGAGCAGCTCCCTGATCTATGCACCCTGTTGAGTAATGTTACTTCAGAAACCCTTTGTAGGAACCCCAGTTCAACCATTTAAATTCAGGATCGTATTCTTTTGGTCATTACCTAAGATTCATGACCAGAGGCAAGGGTAGACATGTACACTGAATTAAAGATAGTAAGTTTGGCTTTTACACCTTCCTTCCTTCCTTCCTTCTGACTGAGTGTTAAAGCTGGTGCATTGTTGGACCAGCTCTAACAATTCTTGTAATTCAGCTTCCCAAACATAAAGAATAGTGACAAATATATTAAAACATTTGAACTAATATTTCCAACATTTACAGACTTCACAACTTACACAATGAGTGTGTGTGTGTGGAGGGGGGGGGGGAGCTTTGACATGTCTGACGAATGTTCCAGTTGTTCAAACGATGGAACAGTCCACACACAAACTTAACATGCAAGCACTCCACAAACACGTGTACCCCACTTAATGTAGTTTTCAGGGAGATTCAATGCAACACAGCTGGCGCTTTGAACAGGTACAACTACATTTTTTTTCCAGGTGAGTGTACTGGAGCAATGAGAAAAATAGTGTCTTGCTCAAGGACACAATGTACCACTAGGTATCTAACTCCTGACCTCCTAAGCTTACAATCATGAACCAAACACCCTAACCATTAAACTACACACCTTCACAATCAGTACAGTATTCAATTCTAAGCTTGTTACTCAATGATAGACTTACCTGGTGCAATAGAGAGTAACTGGCATGATCCATTTATTGATGAATGTGAGGTCAATGTTGATGATGATGCTAATGACAATGAAGATGGTGCTGATGATGATGATAAAGATGATGGTGCTGCTGCTGATGATGATGGTGCTGCTGATGATGATGATGATGTTGATGAGGATGAATCTTTAACAGCTGAAACCAACTTCCAGTGGGAACCATAATATCGAGTTGGTTCTCGCACAAAACATTTGCTAGTAGATAAATCATGGCGGATAGAATTCTATAAAAATACAAATGATAAAGTTTAGTTAAGATGATCTGTTGAAGACTAACAGTTGAGTTAAACAACAAACAGTTCTGTTGAACGACAAACAGTTCTGTTGAACAACAAACAGTTCTGTTGAACAACAAACAGTTCTGTTGAACAACAAACAGTTCTGTTGAACACAAACAGTTCTGTTGAACAACAAACAGTTTTGTTGAACCAGAAACAGTTCTGTTGAACAACAAACAGTTCTGTTGAACAACAAACAGTTCTGTTGAACAAAAAACAGTTCTGTTGAACAACAAACAGTTCTGTTGAACAACAAACAGTTCTGTTGAACACAAACAGTTCTGTTGAACAACAAACAATTCTGTTGAACACAAACAGTTCTGTTGAACACAAACAGTTCTGTTGAACACAAACAGTTCTGTTGAACACAAACAGTTCTGTTGAACACAAACAGTTCTGTTGAACAACAAACAATTCTGTTGAACAACAAACAATTCTGTTGAACACAAACAGTTCTGTTGAACACAAACAGTTGAGTTAAACAACAAACAGTTCTGTTGAACACAAACAGTTCTGTTGAACAACAAACAGTTCTGTTGAACAACAAACAGTTCTGTTGAACAACAAACAGTTCTGTTGAACAACAAACAGTTCTGTTGAACAACAAACAGTTCTGTTGAACACAAACAGTTCTGTTGAACACAAACAGTTCTGTTGAACAACAAACAGTTGAGTTAAACAACAAAAAGTTCTGTTGAACAACAAACAGTTGAGTTAAATAACAAAAAGTTCTGTTGAACAACAAACAGTTGAGTTAAATAACAAAAAGTTCTGTTGAACAACAAACAATTTTGTTGAACAACAAACAGTTCTGTTAAACAACAAACAGTTCTGTTAAACAACAAACAGTTCTGTTGAACACAAACAATTGAGTTAAACAACAAACAGTTGAGTTAAACAACAAACAGTTCTGTTGAACACAAACAGTTCTGTTGAACAACAAACAGTTCTGTTGAACAACAAACAGTTCTGTTGAACAACAAACAGTTCTGTTGAACACAAATAGTTCTGTTGAACACAAACAGTTCTGTTGAACACAAACAGTTCTGTTGAACAACAAACAGTTCTGTTGAACAACAAACAGTTCTGTTGAACACAAACAGTTCTGTTGAACACAAACAGTTCTGTTGAACACAAACAGTTCTGTTGAACACAAACAGTTCTGTTGAACACAAACAGTTCTGTTGAACACAAACAGTTCTGTTGAACACAAACAGTTCTGTTGAACAACAAACAGTTCTGTTGAACAACAAACAGTTCTGTTGAACACAAACAGTTCTGTTGAACACAAACAGTTCTGTTGAACACAAACAGTTCTGTTGAACACAAACAGTTCTGTTGAACAACAAACAGTTCTGTTGAACGACAAACAGTTCTGTTGAACAACAAACAGTTCTGTTGAACAACAAACAGTTCTGTTGAACAACAAACAGTTCTGTTGAACAACAAACAGTTCTGTTGAACAACAAACAGTTCTGTTGAACACAAACAGTTCTGTTGAACACAAACAGTTCTGTTGAACAACAAACAGTTATGTTGAACAATAAACAGTTCTGTTGAACAACAAACAGTTCTGTTGAACAACAAACAGTTCTGTTGAACAACAAACAGTTCTGTTGAACAACAAACAGTTCTGTTGAACACAAACAGTTCTGTTGAACACAAACAGTTCTGTTGAACAACAAACAATTCTGTTGAACACAAACAGTTCTGTTGAACACAAACAGTTGAGTTAAACAACAAACAGTTCTGTTGAACACAAACAGTTCTGTTGAACACAAACAGTTCTGTTGAACACAAACAGTTCTGTTGAACAACAAACAATTCTGTTGAACAACAAACAATTCTGTTGAACACAAACAGTTCTGTTGAACACAAACAGTTGAGTTAAACAACAAACAGTTCTGTTGAACACAAACAGTTCTGTTGAACAACAAACAGTTATGTTGAACAACAAACAGTTCTGTTGAACAACAAACAGTTATGTTGAACACAAACAGTTCTGTTGAACACAAACAGTTCTGTTGAACAACAAACAGTTGAGTTAAACAACAAAAAGTTCTGTTGAACAACAAACAGTTGAGTTAAATAACAAAAAGTTCTGTTGAACAACAAACAGTTGAGTTAAATAACAAAAAGTTCTGTTGAACAACAAACAGTTGAGTTAAATAACAAAAAGTTCTGTTGAACAACAAACAATTTTGTTGAACAACAAACAGTTCTGTTAAACAACAAACAGTTCTGTTAAACAACAAACAGTTCTGTTAAATAACAAACAGCTGAGTTAAACAACAAACAGTTCTGTTGAACACAAACAGTTGAGTTAAACAACAAACAGTTCTGTTGAACACAAACAGTTGAGTTAAACAACAAACAGTTGAGTTAAACAACAAACAGTTCTGTTGAACACAAACAGTTCTGTTGAACACAAACAGTTCTGTTGAACAACAAACAGTTCTGTTGAACACAAATAGTTCTGTTGAACACAAACAGTTCTGTTGAACACAAACAGTTCTGTTGAACAACAAACAGTTCTGTTGAACAACAAACAGTTCTGTTGAACACAAACAGTTCTGTTGAACACAAACAGTTCTGTTGAACACAAACAGTTCTGTTGAACAACAAACAGTTCTGTTGAACACAAACAGTTCTGTTGAACAACAAACAGTTCTGTTGAACAACAAACAGTTCTGTTGAACACAAACAGTTCTGTTGAACACAAACAGTTCTGTTGAACACAAACAGTTCTGTTGAACACAAACAGTTCTGTTGAACACAAACAGTTCTGTTGAACAACAAACAGTTCTGTTGAACAACAAACAGTTCTGTTGAACACAAACAGTTCTGTTGAACACAAACAGTTGAGTTAAACAACAAACAGTTGAGTTAAACAACAAAAAGTTCTGTTGAACAACAAACAATTTTGTTGAACAACAAACAATTTTGTTGAACAACAAACAGTTCTGTTAAACAACAACAGTTCTGTTAAATAACAAACAGCTGAGTTAAACAACAAACAGTTCTGTTGAACACAAACAGTTGAGTTAAACAACAAACAGTTCTGTTGAACACAAACAGTTCTTTTGAACAACAAACAGTTCTGTTGAACACAAACAGTTCTGTTGAACAACAAACAGTTCTGTTGAACACAAACAGTTCTGTTGAACACAAACAGTTCTGTTGAACACAAACAGTTCTGTTGAACAACAAACAGTTCTGTTGAACAACAAACAGTTCTGTTGAACAACAAACAGTTCTGTTGAACAACAAACAGTTCTGTTGAACAACAAACAGTTCTGTTGAACAACAAACAGTTCTGTTGAACACAAATAGTTCTGTTGAACACAAACAGTTCTGTTGAACACAAACAGTTCTGTTGAACAACAAACAGTTCTGTTGAACAACAAACAGTTCTGTTGAACACAAACAGTTCTGTTGAACACAAACAGTTCTGTTGAACAACAAACAGTTCTGTTGAACACAAACAGTTCTGTTGAACAACAAACAGTTCTGTTGAACAACAAACAGTTCTGTTGAACAACAAACAGTTCTGTTGAACACAAACAGTTCTGTTGAACACAAACAGTTCTGTTGAACACAAACAGTTCTGTTGAACACAAACAGTTCTGTTGAACACAAACAGTTCTGTTGAACACAAACAGTTCTGTTGAACAACAAACAGTTCTGTTGAACACAAACAGTTGAGTTAAACAACAAACAGTTGAGTTAAACAACAAACAGTTGAGTTAAACAACAAACAGTTGAGTTAAATAACAAAAAGTTCTGTTGAACAACAAACAGTTGAGTTAAATAACAAAAAGTTCTGTTGAACAACAAACAATTTTGTTGAACAACAAACAGTTCTGTTAAACAACAAACAGTTCTGTTAAACAACGAACAGCTGAGTTAAACAACAAACAGTTTTGTTGAACAACAAACAGTTGAGTTGAACAACAAACAGTTGAGTTAAACAACAAACAGTTCTGTTGAATAACAAACAGTTCTGTTGAACAACAAACAGCTCTGTTGAACAACAAACTGCTCTATTGAACAACACACAGATGTGTTGAATAACAAACTGTTCTATTGAGCAACAAACTGCTCTATTGAACAACAAACTGTTCTATTGAACAACACACGTATGTGTTGAACAACAAACATTTGTTTGTCTATTTCTCACAAGAAGTCGATTGTCAGTTTGAACCAAACAAACTAACTATTTCTATTTCCATTGCTGATATTATCTGCCAGTCACAACACCTGGCAGAAGGTGGGATTTGAAATCAGAATGCACAGGCTGGATCAGATAATACAAAACATCATCTCCTACTCTTATCAAATTACACTTATCCACAACCACTGGATTGGTTTGGTACTTTATTTATCAACCCCCAAAAGGATAAAAGACTGCCAATTCTTTGCCTTGTATCACTAATCCAAAGTAGAAAATATATAGTTTTCATAAGGAAAAGGTGAACAAACCTTCCATCCAAGTTTTGTAGTGTTGCTATAATAAGGGTAATTAGTTTCAATCCATCGGTAGATGTCTTTTAATGTCATGCGTTTATCATGACAGGTGTTTAATGCATTTTCTATCAACTTCACATAGGAGAATGGAGGTCGTTTGTTGAACTGGTTGTTACCCGAATTCTAGAAGAGAAAAATCCATAAAAGATCTCATGAAACAAAATGTCTTTTTTCTCAATAGTAATAAAATTAATGCCCTAACAAAACGAATGACTGTAAGGTGGTCGTGCTGGTAACTTAACAAAAAGCACCCAGTTCACCCTGTAAGGTGGTCATACTGGTAACACAACAAAAAGCACCCAGTTCACCCTGTTAGATTGTCATTTTGGAGCCATAATAAAAAGCACCCAGTCCACACTGTAATATGGTTGGCATTAGGAAGGGCACCCAGCTGTAGAAACCAAACCAAAATACAGATCTATAGGAGCATAACATGACAACCTGTCTAAACCATGCAAGCAGGGAAAATGGATGTTAAATGACGAGGATAGTAAACAACAGTTATTCCTTATTAACTGGTTTCAATCACCAGACTGCAGCTATACTGGGACACTGCATTGAAAGTTTTAGTTAATTATATCAACACTAATATTCATTTTATCGATCTCTTTTGATCAACTCATATCTCTCTCTCGAGAGTACAACAGATGCCCTCTTCTTGGTGAGACAATTGCAAGAGAGGTTCTTAGAGAAAAATAAGCCACTATACTTAGCCTTTGTTGACCTAGAGAAGGCCTTTGATAGGGTACCCCGAACTGTCATCTGGTGGTCCCTAAGGAAGCTAGGTGTTGAGGAATGGCTTGTGAGGACAGTGCAAACTTTGTACAGAGGTACTCTCAGTAAAGTCAGGGTAGGAATGGAGTTTAGTGAGGAATTACAGATACAAGTAGGAGTACATCAAGGTTCGGTCCTCAGCCTGCTCTTGTTCATTATAGTCCTCCAAGCCATAACAGAGGAGTTTAAGACTGGCTGTCCAGGGGAACTGCTCTATGCTGACGATCTGGTTCTTATAGCAGAATCAGTAGAGGAGCTGGTGAATAAATCCTGGCTATGGAAACAGCAGTTGGAAGCAAGAGGACTGAGAGTGAACCTAGCTAAGACAAAAGTGTTGATGAGTAGAAAAGAGGACAAAACTCTGATTCCGTCAGGGAAATGGCTATGTTCGATATGCAGAAAAGGAACTGGCATAAATTCTATAAAATGCACGCAATGCAGATCCTGGGTACACAAGAGATGTAGCGGGATAGCAGGCAAACTAACAGGTAGGGAGAAATACGTATGCAGTAGATGTACAGGGAAATTAGACAGTAGAAGTCGCATTGATAGACACATTTTTCAAATGCAGGTGGGGGCTATAGAAGTGGCTGATAGCTTCCGGTACCTAGGTGATCAGATTAGCATGGGAGGGGGGTGTTCCGAGGCCATAGTATCTAGAATAAGGACGGGTTGGAAGAAGTTTAGAGAGCTGCATCCTCTGCTGACGAAGAAGGGTTTCTCCCTGCGTACGAAAGGCCGGTTGTATGATGCCTGTGTGAGGAGCGCGATGCTGCATGGTAGTGAGACATAGGCAGCAACTGCAGAGAATATGCGCCGGCTGGAGAGAAATGAGGTATGCTCCGTTGGATGTGCAGTGTAAATGTGCGTGAACAACCCAGCATAAATGTGTTGAGAGATAAACTGTGTCTGAGAGGGATAGAATGTAGTGTATGGGAGAGGAGACTGAGGTGGTATGGACATGTGATACGCATGGAGGATGACCGATGGGTGAAGAAGTGCCAGGAAATGCCAGTTGAAGGAAGACGTGGTAGACGTAGACCACGATAAACATGGGCGGAGGTAGTGAGAACAGACCTCAGATCATTGATGTTCATGGTGGAGATGACGAAGCACCGTGACGAGTGGAGAGATGCTGTGCTGAATAAGACCAATCCCACCCTTGCAAGCAGGGAAAAGTGGACGTAAAATGATGATGATGATGATGATGATAGAAGGTGTCTCAGAAAAATATATACACACTTCCACAGTATTCTAATAAATATTGCCTGTACAGGTTAGAACTGAATTCATTCATAATAAATCAGCAGGCTTGAGCTCAATAACAAGCCACCTCTTCAAGATATGGACTCATTGATTTCTTAGTTGATAAGCTAATACCACCTCTCTAGTCACTTGATCTCTATACTGGATAAACAAAGTACTAACCTGTAGATTTGGTGTCTTTTCAATCTGGTTCAGTGTTTCTCCAGGTTCTATGAAATAAAGTTACACATGATAAAAAGTCATAGTTATTTACGATTAATTGGAAATAAAGAAGGCAACAAAAGATTTTTATTATATTATAACTCCTATTTTTAAATAATCAACACTATATATAAACACAATTTATATAATAAAAATGGTTTATAAAAATAACAAACTAATAATCGACTTCCCCTCCCCCAAAATTGATGGCCTTGTGCCTAAATCAGAAACCACTATTTATCTGAAATTAGTTGCTTGATACATCTTGTCTGGCAGATTTTATATAGATCTAGTCTGTCAGAGTTTATATAGATCTCGTCTGGCAGAGTTTATATACATCTCGTCTGGCAGAGTTTATATACATCTAGTCTGGCAGAGTTTATATACATCTTGTCTGGCAGAGCTTATATACATCTTGTCTAGTAGAGTTTATATACATCTAGTCTAGTAGAGTTTATATACATCTTGTCTGGCAGAGTTTATATAGGTCTAGTCTGGCAGAGTTTATATAGATCTTGTCTGGCGGAGTTTATATAGGTCTAGTCTGGCAGAGTTTATATAGATCTTGTCTAGCAGAGTTTATATAGGTCTAGTCTGGCAGAGTTTATATGGATCTTGTCTGGCAGAGTTTATATACATCTAGTCTGGCAGAGTTTATATACATCTTGTCTGGCAGAGCTTATATACATCTTGTTCAGTAGAGTTTATATACATCTAGTCTAGTAGAGTTTATATACATCTTGTCTGGCAGAGTTTATATAGGTCTAGTCTGACAGAGTTTATATAGATCTTGTCTGGCAGAGTTTATATAGGTCTAGTCTGGCAGAGTTTATATAGATCTTGTCTAGCAGAGTTTATATAGGTCTAGTCTGGCAGAGTTTATATGGATCTTGTCTGGCAGAGTTTATATACATCTAGTCTGGCAGAGTTTATATACATCTTGTCTGGCAGAGTTTATATACATCTTGTCTGGCAGAGTTTATATACATCTAGTCTGGCAGAATTGATATAGATCTAGTCTGTTCATCCGATATATCTGTGCCAATGGATGTTTCAAACCGGAAACACCTCACAGGTCTAAAAAAGAAGAACTACTGTGCAAATCTGGAAAAATTAAGCTCCATTCCGTTGCAAAAAAGGAGTACTTTGAGATCAACTGCCGAACCATGTGGAATCCCGAAGACAACATTGATTGCTAGAATGAAAGATGGCAAGATTAGGCGCCACTCAAATGTTGTCAAACCCTTTCTAACAGCTGAAAACATGAATTGTATTGAATTTTGCTGTTCATACTTGGATATGAACCACGGAAGATTCAAAGAAATGCTGGATGTTATACATATTGACAAAAAATGGTTCTATATGACGCAAAATACAAAGAAATTCTATTTAGGGAAGAATGAATGTGATCTGTACAGAACAACTAAAAGCAAGCATTTTGTTACAAAGGTTATGTTTTTAGCAGCTGTAGCTCGACCATGCTGGGATTCACATCGCTAATGCTACTTTGATGGTAAGCTTGGAATTTGGCGATTTGTTACAAAAGAGGTGGCTCTTATAGTTGAAACAGGCCTGCAGGAACCATGGTTACCAAAGTCATGGATTCAGTAACAAAAGTGCAGATATGTCAATTTCTAATTGAAAAAGTCCTGGTTTCAATTCGGGAGAAATGGCCACTTGGATCCAATCGACTACCCATCAAGATTCAGCAAGACAATGCTCAGCCACACATACATCCAACAGATCCACTCTTCAAATAAGCTAGAGAGCGATTGGGATTAAATATTGAATTGGTTTGTCAACCTCCTAACAGTCCTGACCTAGAATACTTCAATGCCATTCAATCCCTACAGCACCAAAAGGCACCAAGCAATGTTGATGAGTTAGTTCTAGAAGTGGAAGACAGCCTCCTGAAACTACAGAGATCGAAGTTGAACAATATTTTCCTCACATTGCAGCAGACAATGGAGCAAATCCTTTTGGTTAACGGTGGCAACAACTACACGCTCCAGCATATGTCAAAAGAAAAGCTTTAAAGAGATGGCAAAATACTAACTTCTATCTCGATTTCAGAAGAATTACAACGTAAGCAAGATTCATCATCATTTTTACGTCCGCTTTTCCCTGCTTGCAAGGGTGGGATGGGAACTGATTCTGGCTTGATTTCTACAGCTGGATGCCCTTCCTAACACCAACCTCATTTACAGTGAGTGCTGGGTGCTTTTTTGCCGTGGCACCTCCACGACCACTTTGCAGTGGAATGATAGGGACCCCAGCCCTATCATCTCATTTCTACAGCTGAGTAAACTGGGGCAATGTGAAATAAAGTGTCTTGCTCAAGGAAACAACACATCACCCGGTCTGAGAATTGAACTCACAACCTTTCGATTGCAAGGCCAATGCTCTAACCACTAAGCCATGTGCCTCCATGTATTGCCTGCATTGTATTGAATAAATTCATTTGACTTTCGTTATCTTTGTTTCTTGTATCTCTTTATCTTTATTTTTTTGTACATTGTAGAATATAATGTATTACTATAACGTTCAAAATTATATATCTTTCAGTTAAATTTGTACTTTCCCTTCTACACCTAACCAACGGCAACAATTCTATGCACCAACTGTTTCCGACCAATGGCAAAGGTTGTATGCACCAACTGTTCCCGACCAGAAGGAGTACTTTCATTCATAGATGTTGATCTGTTGTCCATGAAAAACTAAGGTCAACTTTTAGATGGGAAATTCAAACTTCTTTAGTAAAAAATGAAAAGTTGATTTTAACATGGGATCAACTTAGATACAAGTATAAATGGTATTGAAAAAGTAAAAGGAAAATTATAAAGTACTGGACTTACTAGTCTGGATTATAGACCGATTGTTCAACTTGGCTGGCTGGAAGGATGACTCAGCAGATGTAAGAGGTGATAACTGAGACTCAGGAAAGGAAACAGGTTTTAGAATCTCTATTACAAGTTCTTTTTGTTTGGTGAGTGAGAATCCACCAGAATCAGTTGTAGAAGAAGGCAATGAAGATACCTGGAAGCTTTGAGAATTTAATATAAATTCTATATTGTTTGTGCTTGGTGGGGTGGTTAAGATTTTCAAGTCATGCGGTAATAAGGGAGTAGAACATTGCATGGGAGTGGGGCCAGCTGATGGCATAGCATTGCTCTTCCAGGAAGTGGAATCATTAAGTGATAGTTCAATAAATGAAGCAGATGGAGTTTTTGTTGTCCAAGAAGAAATGTTTCCCTCTGGTGAAGCGAAATTAATATCAAAGTCATGTTTGGTATAATGATTTCCACTTATTGCTGACTTATGATAATCCTTTCTCCGAGAAGATGAGGTTGAGGTATGGAGTGAGGAAAGGGATGTCTCTGGAGAGAGAGACAACGACAAACACTCAATGGAAGGAGACTGGAAGCCAGAGTCAATGCTGTTAGAAGGTGATGAGAAAACAGTGTTGATATGAGTTAGCGGGTAGCTATCATCATTGGAGTCATCTGTTATATTACTGAGGTCACGTTTTATATCATCCACATCAGAGAGACGAGACATTCGACGAGAGAAATATGGGGATTCTGGTGAGCCTTTGTAGACATTACTGCCTCCTTCCATAGAGAGTTCATCTGGAGATGGACTAATGGAGGAATTGGTCACCGAGTTTATCTGATTAGATATCATCATTCAATTCTCACAAGTTGCCGAAAGAGCTAGATAAAAAAAAAAGGAAATTTAATATATTTAAAATGAGAAAACTCATCGTTAGAACAGCCATTAAAACAGCTAAATGCTGTCCAGGACAGACCAGCGACCAGTGGACAAGAAGAGCACTGTCACACAGAAGTGACTGGAAGAAGGAAATAAAGAAAGGTGATGTACAAGACAAAATAGTTATTAATGGAAAAAAAAAAAATTGTTTTGGATAAATTGTAAAATTTAGTATTTGTTGACCAGTTTCTTATATTTCACTGACTATAATTTCCAAATCATTTTAAAAATAATAAAGGATTTGAAAGGATTCAGTAAAATAAGTAACTGTTTCATTATTAATTTGGCATTTGGAACATATCTTAACAAAGGTTCTTACATAAAATTACGATGGAAGAATATTAGATAAATATAAACACTTTAAAACAAACAGTCTTGACTCAGAACCAAAGATGATTTCAAGTGGTTAGATACGAAAAGGGTTATAGAAGTGGGACACATTGAATCCTTAAAAACAATATTATTATATACAATCTATAAACATAGCTTTGTTAAAGTTTGGTGAAGAAACCGAATATTACTTATTCTGTCCACTAAACAATGGTTTACGTATTGGTGAGATTGATTGAAGGGAAATAAATTGATTGTCTAACGATACAATGAGTGAAAGATATATCTTGGCAGTACTTTAGTTTATAAGATGACAAAGAGACATGTGGAGAGATGCTGTACTGTGAAGGACCTGTCTAACCCAGGAAAGAGTGGAACAATGGACATGATGATAGATTATGATGGTGGTGGTGATGGTGGTGGTGGTGGTGATGGTGATGGTGGTGTGGTGGTGTGGTGGTGGTGGTGTGGTGGTGATGGTGTGGTGGTGGTGATGGTGTGGTGGTGGTGATGGTGGTGGTGTGGTGTGGTGATGGTGGTGGTGATGTTGGTGGTGGTGATGGTGGTGGTGGTGGTGATGTTGGTGGTGGTGGTGGTGGTGATGGTGATGGTGGTGGTGATGGTGGTGGTGGTAGTGATGGTGGTGGTGTGGTGTGGTGGTGTGGTGGTGATGGTGTTGATGGTGATGTGATGTTTGTCGGGATGGAGGTGGTTGTGGTAGTGGTGGTGGTGGTGGTTCTGGTGGTGGTGGTAGTGGTGGTGGTGGTCGTGGTGGTGGTGGTGGTGATGGTGGTGGTGATGGGGGTGGTGGTGATGGGGGGTGGGGGGTGGTGGTGGTGATGGTAGTAGTGATGATGGTGGTGGTGGTGGTGGGAGTGATGATGGTGGCGGTGGTGATGGTGGTGGTGTGGTGGTGGTGATGGTGTGGTGGTTGTGATGGTAAAGGTGGTGGTGGTGGTGATGGTTGTGGTGGTGGTGTGGTGGTTGTGATGGTAAAGGTGGTGGTGTGGTGGTGGTGATGATGATGGTGGTCGTGATGGTGTGGTGGTGGTGATGATGATGATGGTGGTGTTGTGGTGGTGATGGTGGTGGTCGTGATGGTGGTGGTGGTCAAGTGGTGGTGATGGTGGTGGTGGTGATGGTGGTGGTGATGATGGTGGTGGTAACATATGCCAGTAGAAACATTACTAGATTAAAACCCAAAACCTAATTGTGCGTTTTATTTTAATGATATGTAGCCCCTAGACTGTAGCTCCTAGACTGCAGTCCCTAGACTGTAGCCCCTAGACTATAGCTCCTAGACTGGAGTCCCTAGAATGTAGCCCCTAGACTGCAGTCCCTAGAATGTAGCCCCTAGACAGGCCCAGACAACGACTCCCCCACCACACACATGTACACAAACCCAGACATACACAGTCTAGATTGCTTCAAGTTGTCCACAGCCAACACACTAGGTTATAATAAACATCCTTACTCTTCCTTTTCTTCTATTACAATCTCTCCCTGCTCCACTAGCTGTTGGGATATCCCCACCAACTAAGCCCAATCAATATATATCTGTGCTACCCCTATTCTACACTACTCCAACTGTCAATCATTCTACAAATGTTTGTAGTTGTAACCCTTTCCATACCAAACTGTCTAAAACTGCTCCTGGTTCTACTACACTAAACTCTTTGTTTTTAGCATTTAGCATTTACATTACTCTATATATACTATTATATTTTCATGGTAAAGGCTTTACCTCACATAGCATTTACATTACTCTATATATACTATTATATTTTCATGGTAAAGGCTTTACCTCACATAACATTTACATTACTCTATATATACTATTATATTTTCATGGTAAAGGCTTTACCTCACATAACATTTACATTACTCTATATATACTATTATATTTTCATGGTAAAGGCTTTACCTCACATAGCATTTACATTACTCTATATATACTATTATATTTTCATGGTAAAGGCTTTACCTCACATAACATTTACATTACTCTATATATACTATTATATTTTCATGGTAAAGGCTTTACCTCACATAACATTTACATTACTCTATATATACTATTATATTTTCATGGTAAAGGCTTTACCTCACATAGCATTTACATTACTCTATATATACTATTATATTTTCATGGTAAAGGCTTTACCTCACATAACATTTACATTACTCTATATATACTATTATATTTTCATGGTAAAGGCTTTACCTCACATAGCATTTACATTACTCTATATATACTATTATATTTTCATGGTAAAGGCTTTACCTCACATAACATTTACATTACTCTATATATACTATTATATTTTCATGGTAAAGGCTTTACCTCACATAGCATTTACATTACTCTATATATACTATTATATTTTCATGGTAAAGGCTTTACCTCACATAACATTTACATTACTCTATATATACTATTATATTTTCATGGTAAAGGCTTTACCTCACATAGCATTTACATTACTCTATATATACTATTATATTTTCATGGTAAAGGCTTTACCTCACATAACATTTACATTACTCTATATATACTATTATATTTTCATGGTAAAGGCTTTACCTCACATAACATTTACATTACTCTATATATACTATTATATTTTCATGGTAAAGGCTTTACCTCACATAACATTTACATTACTCTATATATACTATTATATTTTCATGGTAAAGGCTTTACCTCACATAGCATTTACATTACTCTATATATACTATTATATTTTCATGGTAAAGGCTTTACCTCACATAACATTTACATTACTCTATATATACTATTATATTTTCATGGTAAAGGCTTTACCTCACATAGCATTTACATTACTCTATATATACTATTATATTTTCATGGTAAAGGCTTTACCTCACATAACATTTACATTACTCTATATATACTATTATATTTTCATGGTAAAGGCTTTACCTCACATAACATTTACATTACTCTATATATACTATTATATTTTCATGGTAAAGGCTTTACCTCACATAACATTTACATTACTCTATATATACTATTATATTTTCATGGTAAAGGCTTTACCTCACATAACATTTACATTACTCTATATATACTATTATATTTTCATGGTAAAGGCTTTACCTCACATAGCATTTACATTACTCTATATATACTATTATATTTTCATGGTAAAGGCTTTACCTCACATAACATTTACATTACTCTATATATACTATTATATTTTCATGGTAAAGGCTTTACCTCACATAGCATTTACATTACTCTATATATACTATTATATTTTCATGGTAAAGGCTTTACCTCACATAACATTTACATTACTCTATATATACTATTATATTTTCATGGTAAAGGCTTTACCTCACATAGCATTTACATTACTCTATATATACTATTATATTTTCATGGTAAAGGCTTTACCTCACATAACATTTACATTACTCTATATATACTATTATATTTTCATGGTAAAGGCTTTACCTCACATAACATTTACATTACTCTATATATACTATTATATTTTCATGGTAAAGGCTTTACCTCACATAGCATTTACATTACTCTATATATACTATTATATTTTCATGGTAAAAGCTTTACCTCACATAACATTTACATTACTCTATATATACTATTATATTTTCATGGTAAAGGCTTTACCTCACATAGCATTTACATTACTCTATATATACTATTATATTTTCATGGTAAAGGCTTTACCTCACATAACATTTACATTACTCTATATATACTATTATATTTTCATGGTAAAGGCTTTACCTCACATAACATTTACATTACTCTATATATACTATTATATTTTCATGGTAAAGGCTTTACCTCACATAGCATTTACATTACTCTATATATACTATTATATTTTCATGGTAAAGGCTTTACCTCACATAACATTTACATTACTCTATATATACTATTATATTTTCATGGTAAAGGCTTTACCTCACATAACATTTACATTACTCTATATATACTATTATATTTTCATGGTAAAGGCTTTACCTCACATAACATTTACATTACTCTATATATACTATTATATTTTCATGGTAAAGGCTTTACCTCACATAACATTTACATTACTCTATATATACTATTATATTTTCATGGTAAAGGCTTTACCTCACATAACATTTACATTACTCTATATATACTATTATATTTTCATGGTAAAGGCTTTACCTCACATAGCATTTACATTACTCTATATATACTATTATATTTTCATGGTAAAGGCTTTACCTCACATAGCATTTACATTACTCTATATATACTATTATATTTTCATTGTAAAGGCTTTACCTCACATAACATTTACATTACTCTATATATACTATTATATTTTCATGGTAAAGGCTTTACCTCACATAGCATTTACATTACTCTATATATACTATTATATTTTCATGGTAAAGGCTTTACCTCACATAGCATTTACATTACTCTATATATACTATTATATTTTCATGGTAAAGGCTTTACCTCACATAACATTTACATTACTCTATATATACTATTATATTTTCATTGTAAAGGCTTTACCTCACATAACATTTACATTACTCTATATATACTATTATATTTTCATGGTAAAGGCTTTACCTCACATAACATTTACATTACTCTATATATACTATTATATTTTCATGGTAAAGGCTTTACCTCACATAGCATTTACATTACTCTATATATACTATTATATTTTCATTGTAAAGGCTTTACCTCACATAATATCGAATCTATGAGATTTTAAAAGTATTTATTTTGAGAACAATACCTTAACATAAGTTTGAGCGACCGGTTACAGCCAGTTTCAACAGAAAGAGGTAGAGAATTCTGGCCGGTTTTGGCCGGTTTGAACATTAAAGGGTTAAATCGGATACAATACTTGATTGGTACTTTATTCTATTGACCTTGGAAGGATGAAAGACAAAGTTGACCATGGTAGAATTTGAATTCAGGACATAAATACAGCTAAGCATTTGTCCGTTGCCTCTAATGACTCCATCGGCCTTCACTAGCTTAATAATAACAAAGTTATGGACAGCTATTGTGGTACTCATTTACAGCTGAGTATACTGGAGCAATGTGAAATGAAATGTTTTGCTTAAGAACACAAGACACAACCCAGTCCACGAATCGAACCCACAACATTATGATTGTATGTCCAACACCCTTACCACTAGGCTATGCGCCATCACATATTTACATTCTTCTTCCTTATAAAATATAAATGTTCACTCTTTATTTGCTTAAGTGACTAAATAGTGAGTTAGTATGACAAAGGGCTAAGCTGAAAAACCACTTGATGTAGTGAAAGCTGAAAGCTACTAATAGAAGACAATCAAAAAACTTTATGGCAATACTTTATCCCATTCCACTGTAATTACAAAATGAAAAAAAGTTTCATTATCAAATATATTTCTACTCATCAAACCAAAAGTAAAACTGAGAGAAATAACCTAATCAATATTATTAGTAGGAAACAAAGAGAAATACTATTAGTAATATCAATTCAAACCTTTATTGATGTTTATAATAAAAACAATTTAACAGAAAAAGGAAAAAATAGATTGAGAAGAAATAATGGAATTTAGAATGAGAAAATATAAAAATGGAAAAGGAAGGGAAAGGCAAAGGCTCTAGTGTTACAGAAGAATGTGGAGGGGGGAGTGATGGGCTCTGGGTCTAGGGTGCGGTAGTATTGGAGGTGCGCACCGCGGACAAGACCACAAAAGCATTCCTGCAGGCACTGGGCAGCGACACCTGCTGCCACAGCCACCCCACCTCGCAGGGTTCCTTCCTCAGACAGGCTGCTGATGTTCCAACTTTACAGAGAAGCTCGGCAGTACGGGGTCCAAGTACGCCTGAGGTTTCAATGACACAATCATATTCAACAACTAAAATCGCTGACTATTAGTGGAAGTAGAAAGAATATCCACCCCAACTAACACAATATACAGGCTTTCCTTTATTTCTAGTTTTCATTTTTCCTTTGTTTATTTGGGGATTTTTTTCTTTCAAACAAATGAAGCCATTTCAGAAAGAAATCTATTGTTAGAGCTAATCAATGGTTACTTATGATCAATAAGTTAGTCCGATGATTTTGTTGTTTAATTGATCTATTATCCCCATCAGTATCCAAAGATTGAAAATTGAATAAATGGAAGCTTCATATTTCACTTTAGTAATTGCTTATTAAACTATTGTTCTCAACATAAAGATTCGTGTCTCCTAAATAACCAGGTTTTCTGAACAGGACACCATTCACATTAATCAGTGGATCCATTAGCAAGATGACAGAATCCTGAATAAACAGATAACAGAATCTACAAATGGTTAGGTTTAACCATACATCTTATTACACAAATTACATACACTAAAAGAAAAGGAGATGATCATTAGATCAGACTAAGGAACCAATATTTCCATTACTCATACTATCTGCCAGTCACAAGTGCTAGAAGGAGGCAGGATTTCAACTCAAAATACACAAAAGATGGATTAGATAATGCTAAATATTCTGTCAGACTCTTTAACAATTCCACCAATCTATTATCTCTGGATCCTTCGTGTGTCTTGGCATGACCGAGTGCGAAACGAGGAAATCCTGCTGAGAACCGAGTCATGGACGCAGCCGAGGATGGTCACGGAACACTGGTGCCGCCTGGCTGGCCATATTCTGCACCTGCCCACGATACTCAAAAACAGCGATGAACTGGACTCCACCTGGTGGCAAACGGAAGCGGGGTTATCCCAGGATCACCTGGTGACGGACATTCTGAAAAGACCGGATGGCAGCCAACATCACTTGGCACAGGCGCGAAAAAGCCAGCGCTGATCGTGACTTGGCTGAAAGGCACTGAAGAACTAAGGAGATTATCCCTGGACTGGTACTTTATCAACCTCAAAAGGATAAAAGGTAAAGTTGACCGTAACAGGATTTGTGATCAGAACAGTGAAACAAATGCCAGTTTGCCACTTTAATATTAATAAGAAACACCAAATATTAATATTTAATTCTCAATTTTATTCAAAAATATTGATTAAAATTTAATCTAGTCATAATAATAACCCTTTAGCATTTAAACCGGTCATATCCGGCCAGAATTCTCTCGCATCTTTCTGTTCAAATTGGCTGTAACTGGCCACAGAAACCAATGTTAAGGTATTGTTCTCAAAATACATAACATCAAAATCTCGTAGCTTTGATATTATGTGAGATAATTATGTGGGGTAAAGCCTTTACTGAGAAAATACAATAGTATATATAGAGTAATGTGAATGGTAAAGGGTTAAATCATCATCAACATCATATAATGTCTGCTTTCCTTGCTAGGTTTAAATAGACCAAGTCAGTACTGAAGTGGGGCCACTGACCTCAGAGACAAGCCAAGTGGTCTGTATCCCACTTACTTAGGGTCATATCAAGTACAGAGAAGTTGTCTTTTGACACAAACTGAAGGGTCCTCCCAACATCCTTGTTTGGAAAACTTTCTACGGCATATTCTGGGAGCTTTTATTGTGTAGATCACCAGCACTAGGGTGATTGTATCTTTGACACAACTAAAGGGTCCTCTCAACACTTTTAGGCATGGTTTCTACAGTTGGATGCCCTTCCAACCAACCACTTTACAGAGTATACTGGGTACTTCTATTGTGTAGATCACCTTATTGATTAAAATTTAATCTAGACTTTGAATTTCAAACAGAACCTGGTTACTAAAATATAAATTTTATTCTTTTACTGCCTTCAGTCATTAGACTTTGGCCATGCTGGGGCACTACTTTGGAAGGATTTGTTCATATTAACCTCAGTAATCATTTTATTTCAAGACTCACTTATTTTATTGATCAATTTTGCCAAAAGGCTGAGTTATGAGACATGAACCAACACCCACCCAGACATACATATATCATCATCATCATCTATACATATATATAAAACTGAAGTTGTCTGTGTGTGTGTGTGTGTCCTAATTTTGGCAAAGTCTATACAAATCCACATTTCTACTCCGATTGAATTCAAACTTGCATTTATATATTCCTTGCGGTCTAAAGATTTAACTGCAGCTTTTATTTTTCAATTTTCTGTTGTTAAAGGCGTTTCTTTGACTAAAATTTTAAGTCCCTTTTGTCAGTTAGTTCGGAAATTTTGTCTACAATGTTCAAGAGAGACAACTCTTTAGTATTTTGAAAGAGTTACCTCTCTTTATAGACTATATTATCCCTACTTAAACATACATTCCTTGAAATTGTTGATGGTGACCCCAATAGTAACTCCGAAGCATTCGGCATCCGATATAACAGTTCGGTCTATATCAGATTGGGTAGATTTTTGTAACCTTAAAAGTATCCAACTAAATTCCTTCATGCTCTCCACCACTGCAGTCCCACATGCTTACTGCTCTGTAACTATTGCTTTCATTGTACCATAGCACAACAAATACATGTTCGGTTTGTCGAATGCCTTTTTACTTAACCCTATCATCTTGTCTTTCGTGGGTTGAACATTTTACTCTCAGGCACCCAATTAAGTTAAATCCCTGGTAATCTACGACAATTTTTTTTTTATAAGCACAAAATGTAGACACCATCCCCAAGCCGAGGTATTCCATACTTTTCTGTACTGTTTCAGAAAGGAGGGATAAACATGCCAATTTATATTTAGAAGCCCGAGCAACGCCAGGCCATTCTGATAGTCATATATATGTGTGTGTGTAGAATAGGAATCAATCAGTAATACCCCAGACCTCATTTATGTACCAAGTGGGGTGGAGCTCATCAAATCAGACCAATGGAAACAATGTTTCCATTGGTCTTTTCATTGCAGATAGTATCTACCGGTCACAACATGAAATAAAGTGTCTTGCTCAAGGGCATAACCCAGTCTGGGAATCAAACTCTCAACCTCACAATTGTGAATCAAAATCTCTAACCACTAAGCCAGGATTTGAACTCAGATCGTAAAGGGCCGCAACCCTATGCCATAAAGCATGTTGTCCGACACTCTACCAATGCTGCTAATTGTCACAAAACATGTTTAAGAACCACACTATCTAATATTAATGAGATGCAAGGATTAAGCAGGTAAAGAGAGGGACTAAGTAAATAATGTATGTTATATAAATATATTTGCTAGTTTATCATTGTCAGTTATAATTTATAACCATCAATGGTATCACAAAAAGAAATCTGAGACGGTTTATTTAACAGCAGTAAATACCATCTGTTGTATGACATAATGATCTCTCTCAGTACTAAGTTATATATGTTTGCAGTGAAGAGCCACAGTTGATGATCAATTTGACCGCTTACATTATTATCATTATTATTATTATTATGGGGTCGATAAAATAAAGTACCAGTAATGTACTGGGTAATTGCTGGCCTTGTGCCAATAGTAGAAACAATTATTATTAGTGTATTTCATAAGTATTGGATGAAAGGTAAACTTGACTCTCTAACAGTATTCACACTCAGAATATAGAAATCATCACCTGCTATCTGTAGGGAGGGGCAAGTTGATCAAATCAACCCCAGTTTATCACTGGTCCTTTATTTTATCAACCCCATAAGGTCAGCTATTTGTAGAGAGAGGTAAGTCAATCAAAAGGACCCCAGTGTATTACTGGTACTTTATTTTATCAACCCCATAAGGTGAGTTATCTGAAGGGAGGGGGTAAGCTGATTACACCAAACCCAGTATTTAAATGGCAGTTTTATTGACCTCTTGAAAGCAGAAAGACAAAGTTAACATCAGCAGAATTTGAACTCGGAATGTCAAGAGCCATAACTAATATGGTAGAACCTTTTGTTCAATGTTTTAATAATTCTGTCAATCTAACAAAGGAAGAAAGAGCAACCTCTTAATCTAACAAAATCCAAAAGAAATAATCACCAATTTCCATGGTAAGGTAGTCTTCAGTGGTGCTACTATGATCTCTCGGGCTGATAGATCGACAAGATCTGACCTCAAATCAGGCCAAGGAAACAATATTTCCATTAGTGTTTCCATTGCTGATACTATCTACCAGTCACAACTCCTGGCAGAAAGAGCAACATGAAATAAAGTATCTTGCTCAAGGCGATAACACACTGCCCAGTCCAGGAATAAAACTCACAACCTCACAATTAAGAATCCAATTCTCTAACTACTAAGACACGTGCCTTCACTAAAATAACATAGAATTATAAAACAAAAACAACAAAGAGCAAGTACTGTGTCCTACTTCAAACTAAACTAGCAACAGTTCCCTGCTGTAAGCCCTGATTATAGAGAAAGAGAGGGAAGCAATGGGAGAAGAAACCAGAAACATGTCTAAGCTTGGTTCATGTATAATGCAGAAGTTAAATGACAGCAACTATGTAGTACTCTAGACAAGACTGTACCCGAAATATGTATTTTCAGATACACTTTTTAATGGGATTGTTCTGTAAGTACTTAGTGTCCGCATAGCTGTGACTATCTGCAGGGGAAATTGAAGACAAATAAAAGCCAATAATAATTGTTATATATAATAGATTAAAAAAAGAGAAAAGGTGACATAACATTAGCAACTATAACATAGTCGAAAGGGAAGATAAGAGCAATCAATACTCCAATAAATGGCTTCTAGTTGAGGAGAATAACAGAGTAAAAGTATTTCTATATCACGACACGAAATAGTGCACTGAACTGACTAATTAATACTTGCTATTTATATATATATATATAAATACATACATACATATGTACACACATACATACATACATATGTACACACATACATACATACATATGTACACACATACATACATACATATGTACACACATACATACATACATATATACATACATACATACATACATATGTACATATATACATACATACATACATATGTACATACATATGTACATACATACATACATATATACATACATACATACATATGCACATAATATATAAATATGTACATAATATATAGATATGTACATAATATATAGATATGTACATACATAAGTGCATACATACACATACACACACATACATACATACATACATGTGTATAGATTTTATCCTTACTAGAAAATGAGACAGAGTGTCTGTTTTGAACACTAAGTCCCTCCCTTACGAAGAATGCACCTCCCAACATAACTTAATAGTTAGTAACCTCATGGCCAGGGCCAGACGTACTTGCTGGCAGAGGAATACCTTAAGAAGAAGATTATGGAAGTTGAAGAACCCCACAGCCAGTAACAAATTTAAAAGAATATTACTTGATGCTTTTGATCGTAAGGAAGAGCAAGAGACATACAATAGAGAGGAAGAGTGGGAATTCCTGAAAGTTAACCTGTTGAAGGTGACTGATGGAATCTGTGGCTGGAGCAGACCATTAGGCAGGAGGAGAGTGACATGGTGGTGGAACAGTAAGGTGGAGGAGTCCATCAAGAGCAAAAAGCAGTCGTGGAAAGAATGGCAGGACAGCGGTAGTAGACAACACTATTGGGTAGCTAGGAGAGAAGCTAGACAACAATTATACTTTGCAAAGAGGGAAACAAAGGATAGTAAGTTCAAGCATGTTCTACAACGCGAGGACCAAAGACGTGAGGTGTTCAGGATTGCAAGACAATGTGTCAAGGAGAACTGTGATATTGTCGGGGAGACGTGTGTCCATAATGACGATGGTATAGTTGTCCTCACTGATACTAATATGAAGGTAGCTTGGAAGTGTCACTAATCTTGGAAGATTACTAAATGAGGAGAATAAATGGAATAAAGATAGTCTGCCCCACATTGATTCAACAGAAGGACCAGCTGTGCAAGTTAAAGGTAGTATAATAAGTAAGGCAACCAAAGATATGAAGACAGAGAAGGCAGCTGGGCCTTCGGGGATAGTTGCTGAGATATTGAAGGCATCTGGAATGGTGGGACATACTATGGCCACCCGGATAGTAAACCAAGTAATACAGAATGGAGTCATACCAAAAGACTGGCGTAGCAGCATCATCATTAACTGCTAAAAGGGTAAAGGAGATGCTCTAGATAGGGGAAACTATAGAGGCATTAAGTTAGTTGACCAAGTTATGAAGGTCACAGAAAGAGTTATAGCACAACTAATCAGAGACGAATTGATCTAGATGAAATGCAGTTTGGGTTTGTGGCAGGTAAAAGTACCACAGATGCTCTTTTCTTTATACGGCAATTACAGGAGAAGTACCTAGCTAAAAGTAAACCCCTCTACTTAGCTTTTGTTGACTTGGAGAAAACCTTTGACAGAGTCCCCTGCTCCATTATCTGGTGGGCCTTTAGAAAACTAGGAGTAGATGAATGGCTTGTGAGAGCTATACAAGCCATGTATAGAGGAACAGTCAGCAAGGTTAGAATTAACAATGAATATAGCAAAGAATTTAGCATAATGGTATGGGTTCACAGGGTTGTGTCCTTAGCCCCCTCCTGTTTATTATTGCTCTACAGGCTATAACAGATGAGTTTAAGACTGGCTGCCCATGGGAACTTCCATATGCAGATGATCTAACTCTCATAGCTGAATCTATGGCTGAACTAGAGAAGAAGTTCCAAACATGAAAGCATGGCCTAGAGTTAACTTGTCTAAGACTAAAGTTCTAGTATGTAGGAAGGAAAATAGGGCACAGGTCCCCTCTGGGAAATGGCCATGCTCAGTGTATAAGAAAGGAGTAGGTAGAAATGCTATTCTATGCCCCAAATGCAAACTATGGGTACATAAAAGATGTAGTGGGATCACAGGTAAACTATCTAAGAATGTAGACTTTATATGTGGCCGATGCTCAGGTGCAATAAGTAGCAAGGACCCACTGGATGTTATCTCCTTCAACTGCCCAGATGGTTCTATAGAAATAGTAGACACCTTCCGTTACCTGGGTGACAAAAGCAGCAGTGGAGGAGGGTGCTCTTAAAGTGTAGTAGCCAGAGTTAGAACGGGATGGAAAAAATTCAGAGAGCTAAATAACACTGTTGGCCACAAGGGGTTTTTCTCTATAAGTGAAAGGCAGATTGTATGATGCTTGTATACGAACGGCAATGTTACATGGTAGTGAGACCTGGGCATTGTGTGCTGAAGACTTGCGTAGATTAGAAAGAAATGAACCAAGCAACCACCTGGAAATTTATAATAAATTGAAGTGAAAACCAACAGGTGCGTGTGTTTTTATTGGCAGCATGACCCTCCCAAAGTATAACTATAACTATATATATATATATATATATAGTGAAAAATGGAATGGGAACAAAACAGAGAAGCAGTACGAACAAAGGTTTATTAGTTTCACGCTCTTGAGAGTGGGGGAGGACGTTTCGGGCATAAACCGTTCTTTAGGTGAAAAGTGTGGGAAGAGAGTTCCAAGGGTGTGTAGGGTAGTGGGGGAGAGACATTTAGAAAAAGGGAGGGGGAACGGTGGAAGGGGTACAAATGAAAATAAATGTAAAAAAATAATAAAAATAAAAATAAACATGAAGATAAACAAGTGGTGGAAGGGTGTGGGGCGTGTAGGGGTGGTGGTGGGTGGAGTGGGGAGAAGGAGGCGGCGTGTCCGAGCGGAAAAGTAAATAACAACAAGGAGTACAGTTACAAAAGGTGTTAGGTATTAGGTTCACGCTTGAGAGTGTGAGGGGGTGGACGCCGTTTGGGGCATAAGCCCTTCGTCAGGAGAATGGTGGGAAGGAGAGGAGTTCCGAGAGGGTGTCAGGGGGATATACACATATGTAATCTCAGTGAACAAGGTGAATGCAAGAATCATTAAACTCAGACTAGTCCTGAATAAAACAATTGCTACAATTAGATCAGCTTACGCACCCCAATCAGGGTTGCCACACAAACTTAAGGATAGGTTTTACTAGTCTTTAATGCACACTACCACTCTAACAAATAACAACGACTTCCTAATCATTGCAGACTTTAATGAACACAAAAAACCCGACAACTATCTGATTACCTATAGATCAGGGGACCATTCTAGTCAGATAGATTTTATCCTTACCAGAGGATGAGATAGATGGACAATTGTAAACACAAAAGCCATCCCGGGGGAAGAATGTACCTCCCAACACAGCCTAGTAGTCAGCAACCTCATTGTCAGAGCTAGACGAACTTTGAAACAAAAGGCAACCTGGAGAAGAAAGATCTGGAAGCTGAAAGATCGCTTGGCCAGTAACAAATTCAGACATATTTTACTTGTCGCCTATGACAGTAAAGAAGAACAGATATTCATTCAATATAGAAGAGCACTGGGAGTTCCTAAAAAATAACTTACTAGAGGCGACAGATGAGATTTGTGGTTGGAGCAAGACTACAGGCAGGAGGAGAGTGACTTGGTGGTGGAACAATAAGGTAGACGAAGCAATTAAGGCCAAGAGACAGGCATGAAAAAAATGGAATAACGGGGGAAGCAGGGTACATTACATAGAGACCAGGAGGGAAGCCAGGCGACAAGTATACTTAGGTAGAAGGGAAGCGGAGGATAGAAGATTCAAGCATGTTTTGCAACGTGAGGACCAGAAACAGGAGGCATTCAAGATTGTGAGGCAGTGTGTTAGAGAAGTTTGCCCGGAATGATAAAGGTGAGCTTGCCCTCACAAGTGCTGAGAAGAAAGAAGCATGGAAGAGACATTATGATAGATTACTAAATGAGGAGAACGCATGGGAGAAAGAGATTCTACCCCAAGTGGACCCTATAGAGGGGCCAGCAGTACAAGTCAGCAGCAGCATAGTAAGTAAGGCAATTAAAGATATGAAGACTGGGAAGGCAACCGGTCCATCAGGTATAGCTGCCAAGATGCTGAAAGCATCTGTGTCGGTAGGTCACACCATAACCACACGTATTGTTAACCAGGTAATACCAGAGGGCGTCATACCAAAGGATTGGTGCAGCAGTATCATTGTCAACTGCTACAAGGGTAAAGGTGATGCACTAGATAGAGGAAACTATAGAGGTATAAAGCTGATGAACCCAGTCATGAAAGTCACAGAAAAAGTTATAGCACAGTTGATTAGGGACCGGGTAAATCTAGATGAGATGCAGTTTGGGTTTGTGCCAGGCAAAAGCACCACTGATGCCCTCTTCCTTGTGAGGCAGTTACAGGAAAAGTACCTAGCTAAAAGTAAACCACTCTACCCGGCATTTGTCGATCTGGAAAAAGCCTTCGACAGAGTGCCCCATGCTATAATCTGGTGTGCCCTTAGAAAACTAGGAGTAGGTGAATGGTTTGTGAAGGCTGTACAAACCATGTATAGGGGAGCAGTCAGGAAAGTTAGGGTTAGCAATGACTATAGCAAGGAATTTATCGTACAGGTCAGTGTGCACCAGGGCTCTGTTCTTAGCCCTCTCCTGTTTATTATCTTATTGCAGGCTATAACAGAGGAGTTTAAGACCAGATGCCCAGGGGAACTTCTGTACACGGATAATCTTAAACTTATAGCTGAATCTATGGTGGAACTAGAGAAGAAATTCCAAACATGGAAGCAGGGACTAGAAAGAAGGGGTCTCAAAGTCAACCTGAAAAAGATTAAGGTCCTTGTAAGTAGATGAGAAAACAGAACCCAGATCACCTCAGAGAAATGGGATTTGTTCAGTATGTAGGAAAAGTGTAGGTAGAAATTCCATCCTCTTCCTCAAAAGCAAACTATGGGTACACAAGAGATGTAGTGGGATCTCAGGAAGTTTAGTTAAGAATATAGGCTTTACATGTAGCAGTTGCACCAGGACAGTAAGCAGCAAACGGCCACAGGAAACAAGCACTACCAAATTCTGGGAGGGCTCTGAAGAAACAGTAGACAGCTTTTGCTACCTAGGTGACCGAATTAGCAGCAGAGCTGGGTGTTCTGAGAGTACAGTAACCAGGGTAAGAACGGGGTGGAAGAAGTTCAGGGATATACTACTACTGCTAGCTGCAAAAGGCTTTTCCCTCAAAATGAAAGGCAGACTGTATGATGCGTGCATACAAACAGCAATGTTGCATGGCAGTGAGACCTGGGCGCTGTGTGCAGAAGACTTGCATAGATTAGAAAGAAACAAAGCTTGCATACTCCGATGGATGTGTAATAGTAATATACACGAACGGCTAAGCATTAACGAATTGAGAGAGAGTCTGAGCGTAAGAGGTATCAAATGCTGTGTGCAGGCGAGGAGGTTGCTTTGGTATGGACACGTGATGCATATGAAGGATGACAGTTGCATAAAAAGGTGCAGAGCACTAAATGTCGATGGAAGCCATGGAGTGGGGAGACCCAAGAAGACCTGGGACGAGGTGATAAAAGCTGACCTTGCCCAAATGTACCTCTCAAATGACTGAGACCTCTGGTGTCACACAGTAATACAGAAGAATGGATGTAAAACGGTGATGATGGTTTTATAGGTTTCGATTATATGACTGATTTTGCCTAGTACTTTGACTTCTGTTACAGATATTAACATTATTACAATTGTTGTGAGATGTATGTGCATTAGTATTGATATTAAATGAATGTTGGTTTATATACGGGGGGGGGGGGGGGGGGGGGTAACCTGCTCTACTTAACGCGTCATTATAGTATTTAGCCTTATTGTCCAAAATTTCCTTATTGGTTGAGAGTCTAGAGATTCTTTGTTGAAAGCTGTTAACTATGGCCTTTTAACATTTCTAGGGTCGTTTGAATGGAAACTCTAACATAATTAACGTTTTCATTTCATTTATGGAACGGATAGTAAATATATATGTGTGTGTGTATATATATATATATATATATATATATATATAGGAATGAGTAGGACCCCGACGGCTGAGCTCAAGCCGTTTCGACGGCTAATTCTGGACTAAAAAAATTTTTTAGTCCAGAATTAGCCGTCGAAACGGCTTGAGCTCAGCCGTCGGGGTCCTATTCATTCCTATTACCCACTCTACTACCCTAAGTATTGAGTACTTTGGTGCGTTATGGTCCACTTGGTTCCTTACCACATTTCTTCCGTTATATATATATATATATATATATATATATATATTCATCATCATTTAACATCCGCTTTCCCTGCTAGCAAGGGTTGGACAGGTCTGCATAAGTCAGTACTGAAGCAGGGCTACACACTTCCCAGACAAGCCGAGAGGTCTCTATCTTGCTTATGTATGGTCATACATTCTATCAAGTGAAGAGGAAGTTGTCATGTCTTTTGACACAACCTGAAGGGTCCTCCGAACCCCTTGTTTGGCAAGTTTTCTATAGCTGGATGACCTTCCTAACATCAACAAATTTACAGCATGTACTGGGTGTGTTTATCATGCAGATTACCAATACTATGAAGGCTATCATCTCCTTGATACAAGGTCCTCCCAACCCTTGGCAAGTTTTCCATGGCTGGCTGCTCTACATATCAGCATATATATAGTGCAAATTATTTAGACATCAACCTAGACCTTCACACACACAATCAGCCCTTTCCACAAACTTAATGAAAAAGTAACTTATATACACAAGGACTCATGTCACCACATACAGCCTTTAAAAACTTTGTCAAAAACATCAGTACTAGAATTTCTAATCTTTCTTGTAACAAAGCCATCTTTGACAAAGCGGCACCTTACTATAACACTGCGTTAGCTAACGGCGGCTTCTCTGATAACATTTCTTACTTCCCTCCTAATCACACTACCAGTAGAAATAAAAAAAATAATTTAGTTCTGTCCACTCTTCTCACTTAGAGTTAGAACTAATCTAGGTAAGAAATTCTTGGTGCTCCTAGACAAGCACTTCCCTATAGGGCATAAATACATACCTATCTTTAATAGACACAGTGTGAAACTCGGATATTCTGTTCTAAAAATATGGAAACCCACACTACCACCAGCTCTTCCCCACTCGGATGCTCTTGAAGAAAGCCAGAATCATCCCTTCTTCAACAACAAAATTGGATGTTAAATGATGCTGTTCATGATGGCTATATATATATAGCTGTGGACGATAGTTGTTCGCAATTTTCAACTGCTAATTTTATGCAAATTTTTTTTACTTCCGTTATCACTCTTGTCTTCATAAAAACAGTGACTATATTTCCATTATTTATTTTCAGAATAATTGATTATGAATAATTTTGAACCTCCAAATTTGTGGAAGAGACACGGAGTTCTTCTTGGAATCTGCACCGGGAGGACAAATAAGGAAATTTCAGACTTTCTCAGCGTCAGCAGAAGAATGGGGGAAAAGGTCAGAAAGGAATTGGAAGATTCAGGATTCGACTACGAAGCAACATCAGAGAGGAAAACACATGATCGACGATCTGACGCCTTCAGAACGCCCGAGTTCGTATCTGAAGTTCAGGATTTCATCAACAATGAACCTAGCAAGTCGATGCGTGCCATTGCAAGGGAGAAAGGCGTGGATGAAAAGCTCATTAGGCTGGTGGTACATGAAGACATTCGCTACGTTTCATACAAGATGAGGAAAGGACAATTTCTGTCAAAGGCGATGCAAGAAAAGCAACTGAAGCACTGAAGCACACAAAGAAGCTGACCAACAAGTTGAAACACCCACTGGAGCCAGACATGCTGTGGTTTTTCTCTGACGAGAAAAACTTCTGCCAATACCAGAAGATCAACTCCCAGAACAACAGGTGGCTCGCTGTCTCATCCAAAGACGTGCCCAGAGTCATGCAGACAAAGTTTCCAGCGACAACATTGGTCTTAAGTGTCATCAGCAGTCAAGGTGACGTCATGCCACCTCACTTCTTCCCTGAGGGCCTCAAGCTGAACACCGATGGCTACATCCGCGTTCTGAGCGAGGTAGTAAAGCCCTGGATTGACCAGGTAGGCTGTACGTGTGACAGCAAGACTCAGCACCCTGCCATACCAGCCAAAAGACCCAAGCCTGGCTGTCAGAGAACTTCGTCGACCACACTTCCCCTGACATCTGGCCTCCCAGCTCGCCTGACTGCAACCCCCTCGACTTCTTTGTGTGGGGTGCAGTGGAACGAGACACCAACAGATATAGCTGCAATACAAAAGATGATCTGAAGGCCAGGATCACAAGTGCCTTTAGGAGCCTAAGTCGGGGGACAGCGACGAAGGCCTGTAGCCGGTTCCGAGGCCGTCATCAAAGCCAATGGCGGGTTTATCGAGTGAGATCGAAAGAACAAGTCATGAAGACAAACTGACCCAAGTTTGATAAATATATCTTAAAAAATAAAACTAGTCTTATTTTTTCCTAGACAGTAATCTTGCGAACAAATATCGTCTGCACCCTGTATATAGTTAGAAATAGAAGAAAATTAGCCTGATAGTAGGGTTTAAAACTCTCTAAATGGAAAAGGGTGAGTATTGATGTACATGGGAATCGAACCCACATCTTTGGTTATCCAGACCACTGTGCTACCATCACACCGATACATCACCCATCCTTTTCCATTCAAATTATATATTCATAGTCAGTATAATAAATAAGCAAGTGTTTTGTTTTGAAGATAGTGAGCAAAGTTTGAAATTGAGTTAGAAATAGAAGCTTTTGCTGTAATTTGACTAAAGAAAATTAACCTCATATATATGCTCACGCAGTTGTCGTCAACCAAATTCCACTGATGGGACATTGGTGAAGCCCAGTCTCCAGTTAGAAGACACTTCTCCATAGTGTCACACAGTGGGAATGAACCTGAATCCATGTGGCTGCAAAGCAGACAGCCCCACCTAACCTTAACCAGACAGCCCTGCATATCCTTATGGGAATAAATATATTATAGTAGATTTTATTGTCCTGGGTTCCCTGCAGAGATCAATATTGATTACATTCCACATCTTTACAATAAATTGGACATGTACCTACCTAAAAATCAATATTCATAAATACAATAGAAAATGTGAGAGAGAGAGTGTGTGTGTGTGTGTGTGTGTGTGTAAGTGGTTAGACAAAAGTGGAGGGAACATGGATTATATATGTCAGCTTTAGCAATGATAAAAGACTTAACTATTCAATATTGTGACAGATCATGTAATAATTATTTCTACTTTTGGCACAACGCCAGCAATTACCCAGTACATTACTGGTACTTTATTTTATCGACCCCGTAAGGATGAAAGGCAAAGTTGACCTCGGCGGGATTTGAACTCAGAATGGAAAGGGCCGTAACTCTATGCGTCAAAGCATGACATCCGACCCTCTACCGATACTGCCAGTAATAATACTTGATATGTTAAGATAAAAATTCATGTCTAAACTATTAGCCTGTATGGCTGTGTGGTTAAGAAGCTTGCTTCATAACTGTCAGGTTTGGGGTTTGATACTATTGTGTGGCACTTTACCTTTGTCTGGTCTCTTCCCACCCTCATTAGGGACCATGGACAATTGCACCAATGTTTATCTATATGATGCTGTTTGTCCAAGTGATGCCAGTGTGTCCTCAATCCCCATTACTCAGAAGCTGGATACTGAGCTGCAGTTTGTCCACCTTCATCACAAGAATGACACCATTGGCTACTTGTCACCAAGGTGACTGAGGAGTCCCATCAACCCGTGTTTTAAAATGAAAGTGACCCTTCACTTAGACCAGGCATGGGTAACAATCTGCTTGGCTGGTCTTGCTTGGGGATCCAAGAGATGGTTGCTTCTGACAAGACCTGCTGGAAGGAGTGTTTGAGGACTCTGCCCCCATGACCCTCTCAGGAATAAGTGGAAGAAGAACAACCCATCAATTAGCTGACTAATCAATTAATTAAAGCCCTTCCTGAGAGAGGAAACTAAATAGAAAAGATGGAGTAAATGCAGATAAAGAGGAGCAATATTCATTGAAAAGGTCACATGTTGTGACAAAAGAACTGGTAATTTATTAATCAACTTCAAACGAATGAAAGGCAACGTAGAAATTGGAGGGATTTGAACTCAAAATATAGAAAGTTGGAACAAATAATTGTTTCTATTTTTGGCACAAAGCCAGCAATTACCCAGTACATTACTGGTACTTTATTTTATCACCCCCGTAAGGACGAAAGGCAAAGTTAACCTCGGCGGGATTTAAACTCAGACCATAAAGGGCCGTAACTCTTTGCTGCAAAGCATGGCGTCCAACCCTCTACCGATACTGCCAATTCACCGCCAAAGTTGGAACAAATAACACTGTGTAACAAAAAAATTTTTTTTCTCTCTTCCTGGTGTTCCTGGCTTGTAATCACTTTTTTTGTGTTGCTTAGGTCCCAAATAAATAAAAAAGTGCTATTAAACAGTTAAAAGTTGGGGTTTGTAAAAATTCTAAGCTATTCACTAGAATTATTTGTATGCTGGATTTTACGTTGTATGTAAGTTTAATTTGCTTATGTTAAATGATTTTTTAATATATGTTTCAGGTTAAATTAAAATTATAAAATAAAGAGTAATACCTAAAGAAAATTATAAAAGTGCAATAAAGTATAAAATTGTTAAAAAGTGGATTAAAGAGATTTATTGATACTGGATTTTCGCACCCTGTTGTGTTTTAAGCACGAATTTTCATTAGTATGATTAGTGTTCTTTTATATTATTTAAATATGTATTTCCCTTTCCAATATTTATTTTCTATTGCATATCAAATTTATTTTCGAAGACAAGTATTCTGATGAAGAGGAGGAGATGGATGCTGAGGACTTGGATTACCTGCCTGAGGTACCAGAAAAAGTTCCTCACTTCCCAAACCAAAAAGAAGTCAATGACTTGGTCAGGGATATGGGTCTGACCAAGTCCAATGCAGAGCTATTCGTCTCCAGGATGAAGCAGTAGAACTTGGTCAAGGAGGAAGTGCAGGTGACAAGTCAGAGAAGTTGACACGAACCTTTGTCAGGCTTTTACACTCTTAGGGATGGCCTCTGCTTCTGCCATGACGTGCCTGGACTGTTTGACGTTATTGGGGTGCCGTTTGTGCCCAAGGAGTGGTGGCTGTTTATAAACAGCTCCACCACAAGTTTGAAGACTGTCCTCCTCCACAATGGAAACAAGTTCCCGACACTGCCCCGAGCTCTTTCAGTCTGCCTGAAGGAAGACTACTACAGTGTGAAAGTCCTCTTGGAAGCTCTGCAATACAACCAGTACAATTGGGAAATCATTGGAGACTTCAAGATGGTGGCTTTCCTGCTTGGACTCCAAGGAGGCTTTATCAAATTCCAATGCTTCCTCTGCCTTTGGGACAGCAGAGCCACTTCTGACCACTACAAAAGAAAGAACTGGGAGCAGCGAACAGAATTTGTAGTTGGGTCCCGGAACGTCATGTGGGAGCCACTGGTTGATCCCAGGATTGTGCTCATGCCGCCACTGCACATTAAGTTGGGGTTGATGAAGCAGTTTGTGAAGGCTCTCAACCAAGAATCAGCTGCTTTTAAGTACCTTCTTGAGTTCTTCCCCAAGTTATCTGAGGCCAAAATCAAAGGTGGAATTTTTGTTGGACCTCAGATAAAGAAGGTGTTTGAGTCTACCGAGTTCTCCAATAAGCTCAATAGGATTGAGAGAACAGCATGGAACTGTTTCAAGGCAGTTGTTAAGGGCTTCCTGGGCAACTACAGAGCTGAAAACTACCAGCAACTGGTGCAAGATCTGATAAAGGCTTTTGGCGCCATGGGATGCAGGATGTCGCTTAAACTCCATATGCTGCACGCTCACCTGGAAAAATTCAAGGACAATATGGGCGCCTACTCAGAAGAACAAGGCGAACGATTCCACCAAGATGTGAAAGAGATGGAGCGGAGGTACCAGGGCCACTACAATGAAAAAATGATGGGGGACTATATCTGGGGGCTAGTGCGGGAATGCGACCTGGACTACAACCACAAATCCAGGAAATCCAGTCATTTCTGACGTGTATAAGTTGCTTTATAAGTGTTATTTGTTTTTACTTGTTTGCTTTTGATAAGCTTGTGTAATAAAATAAATATATACTCTGTTGATTTAATTATATGAACTGATAAATTTTTTTAAAATGTGTTTTTTCTTGAAAAACATGAAAATTTCGAAATATCAAACTCCTGACCACAAACCCAAACTTCTGATTAAATAATAGTGTTTTTTTTATAATAATGGGATATAACAAACCATGAAATGACACTTAGAACCGGGGAACAAAAAATATGTTACATGGCTTAGTGGTTAGAGCATTGGCCTTGCAATCGAAAGGTTGTGAGTTCAATTCTCAGACCGGGTGATGTGTTGTTTCCTTGAGCAAGACACTTTATTTCACATTGCTCCAGTTTACTCAGCTGTAGAAATGAGATGATAAGGACTGGGGTCCATATCATTCCACTGCAAAGTGGTCGTGGAGGTGCCATGGCAAAAAAGCACCCAGCACTCACTGTAAATGAGGTTGGTGTTAGGAAGGGCATCCAGCTGTAGAAATCAAGCCAAAATCAAGCAAATTATTTCATCAGTACAATACACATCAATATTTATTTGAAGTGCTTATTATTATTCCAATCAATCAATCAATCAATATTTATCTATTGCTACAGATATGAAAAGTAGTTGCATGATTCCTCTTTATTAGTTTCACCGAATGGATGATTAGCCCAATTGATTTCATCTGTGTCCCTCCAACAATAGTTATAAGTTTGATCTGATCATTATACATGAATAAAACATCCATCTATTATATAGTGCTCCCACTGCTTACTATTATATATTGTACCAAACTATTGATAGAACTTATAGCCAGGTTGACCTATACTAACATATTTAATATTTAGACCATTAACACAGACTTGTTATTTTCAGTCATTAGACTGCGACCATGCTGTGGCAGTACCCTCAAGAGATTTATTCTACCATATCAACCCAACAACTTAATTTTTCCAGTCAGGTATTTTATTTTTTTTGCGGTCTTGTCAGAGGTGTGCAGCCCCTTTACCCCGGCGCCTATGGCCCAGAGCCCTAATCCTCCTCTCCAGTGACACTAGAGTCCTTGCCATTCCCTCCCTTTTCCGTTTTTTCTTTATATTTTCCTATTTCACATTCCATTCTTAATCTAAATTCTCTTTTTTTTTCTTTTAAACTGTATTCCATAAATAAAAATGTTATCAAACCCTTTTTGTTAAAATGTTAAGTTATGGGATATAGGTGATATGAATGACCAGTTATCTGGCTCAAAGAAACTATTTTCCAATCTTAGTCTAAAACAAGTATTTGACCTCCCCCACCGACCATCACTAATACTAACACCCACCCTACCACACACACACCAGTATATATTACTCACTCATACTGAACCCAGCACCTTCACCTTCTTGACCACTTCCTGTTGTGCCCCACAACTTTCTACTTCCTCCTCACCAATTCTACGGATCCTACACCACTGGTCACATGCTCTGGACATCCACCTTTTTATACCCGGATCTTTTCACCATCTGTCCACACACTCACCGGGAAAACATTCAGGAACACACACAAACACTTACACTATTTTCGCGCACACACAACCATACATTCCCACACCACACACACGTGTGTATCCTCACATACACCTACTCGTCCTCCGGGCGCCCCCTCCGACCCCTCTCCATCTACACTGACTTACACCCCACCCCATGTACACACTGGTTTTCCTATTACCCGAACATGGAACCTCGTTCTCCCCCAAACTCTCACACTCACATCCACACACACCACCTTCCGCACTCCCCGTTCGGACCCCACCCCTCCAACACCCCATACCACTTGTTTTCATTTTTCACACACACACCCCTCCCCCTTTTACTGTCTTCCCACCACCACCCCTCACACCCTCGGAACTCTTTTCCTTCCCACCTTTCTCCTGATGAAGGGCTTATGCCCGAAACGTTGTCCCCCACCCCTCACTCTAATACCAACACTGTTCGTACTGCACTCTTTGTTATTGATTTTTACTATATATATATATATTATAATTTAATCTCTTGATGATGTGGATTGGCAGTATCGGTAGAAGGTCGAACGCCATGCTTTGCAGCACAGTTACCTCCCTTTACACACTGAGTTCAAATCCCTTACGGGGTCGATAAAATAAAGTACCAGTAATGTACTGAGTTATTGCTGGCCTTGTGCCAAAAATAGAAACAATAATTTAATATGCCTTATCCCATTTTAACTACAACCAACAAGAAAAGACAGAAAAGAAATGTTAAGAAAAAAGTTGTAATTTACTTAAATTTAATTTAGTATTAATCCAGACAGTAATTAACTTATGCACAAACATTTTCAAATCGTCGTCCCAACGGCTTTTGCGGATGTAATGAATAGAGTACAATGAATCAACTATATTAATATTATTATTTTACATTTACTGTCTGTTTATCTCCCTAAATGAGAGGTTTGACAAAAATAACAAAAACAATCGATAAAATAAACCCTTTAAGGCAGTGCTCCAACATGACCGCAGTTCAATGACTGAAACCAATAAAACCAATAAAAGAACACATACACGTGTATGTATGTGTGTGTATTTATATATATACACAGAGAATATTAAATTGAGAGTAAATAAAATAAAGATCGGAGGACCATCTTTTTTTTTTCTAGATAAAACTCAACGGCTAGGTGGTCAATTTTCTCTCTGTAGAAGTTACATTTCTATGTAGATCTAATACGTCATCCTACTATAACACAACTTTTAAAAATTAAATGACATATTTACAAATTGTCTATTTTTCCGACAATAAATCATATCAGCTGATTTATTTTAAATTCATCTTCCATCGCTGTAAAATCCTTTCATTATTGTATCGCGATCATTAAAATAATAATTAAGGACTAATTAACGTTTTAAACGAAATGATATTAATTCAGTTACCGACCAAACCCCACCCCCACTATTTCGACATTTGGTTTTTGATAAAAACGAAGCGAAATAAATATTAGATAAACATAAACAATGTATATATATATATATACACACAAATATATATCTATGTAGTTATATATAGTTTTAAAGTATCAAAAAATAATATATCAACTTACACATGAAAAATAAACAACTGCATTTGTGTAGTGTGTAAGTTACTCTTGTAGAGAATAAACGTTGACCATAGCATGAAGAAATATTGGAGGACATCAGGTGCTGGTGTCAACTTTACTGACAAGTCTGTACATATCTGATAAAACAATTTTGAATTTCGAAGCAAGAAATGAATCAACCAATGAAAGTGTAATCTCACGCTGATATCGTTCTGATTTGTGAAACAAGTTATTTTGTATAGGGAAAGATATTTTTTTTTACTTTTATTTCTCTTTCGTGATCTGCTTACCATTTTAATTCATTACTTTGTAAATTTCATAGCAATTTTGTAATTTATTTTCATCTGTATCATTTTATTTATTTATTTGTCTATTACTTATGTTACTGTTAAAAAATAGTTTCTAAGATTATTACAAGACTACACATTTTGAAGATGATGATAATCAATTACATCGACTTCACTGGTACTTTATTTTATTGACCCTGGGAGGATGAAAGACAAAACTAACTTAGGTGGGATGTGGAAAAACAGCCATACATGAATAACTTAAAACACCCACATATAATTACTTTTAAAAATTAGCACATTTTTGGCCGACTTCTGTATATGACAAGTACTTTATTTTCTCGACCCCGGTGTAAAGACTTCAAGCTACCCCCATCTCAAGGTATCCGGCCGGTAATCTGAAATCGTTTTCACATCCCCCCCTCGATAGAAACTTAATCTTGATTTGAAATTGCCCCTGCATTGCACTTATTATTTTCGCAGATTTAGCAAAAAATAATTATTTCTTTATTCAGACACAAGGGTAGAGTAGAGTTGATTAAATCAACCCAAGTACTTGACTGGTACTTTATGTTACCCAGCCCCCTCCCCTCTCTGCGCGGAAGGATTTGAACTCAGAATATTGAGATCCAGGGCATACGTCAAAACGGCCGGTCGCAAAAGTGAAACTAATTTTTGACAGTTACGTACATCAATATATATATATCGAAACGGCTTGAGCTCAGCCGTCGGGGTCCTACTCGTTCCTATATATATATATATATATAGATATACACATATATAAGCATGTATACAAACGTATGTATGCATATTGTCAATTCAAATGAATTTTAACTTTACTACAACCAAACTGGACATAATATATATATAAACATAAATACATATATATGTATGCGTCTATCTATAGAAATGTTTACGTGTGTTCTTTGACTAAGATGGAGCACTGACTTTACAGCTGTGCCCTATAGATTTGTATATATATATATATATGCGTGTGTGTTTGCATGCACCCACACACAGGGTACATGTGTCTCGGTTTATGTTCGTATAGATGGAGTGCATATATATATAAAGAGAGAGAGAGAAAGGGGTATGTGTGTACCCTCCCCCATATACATTTATGTATATAAGCAGAGAGAATGTGAATCCCCGAATACATTTATAGATGTGTGTAAATATATATATATAAATATATATATATATATATATATATATATATATATATATATATATATATATATATATTTATTAAAATAACATATTAAAGTTTAAGCAAAGAATCGCTGCTTTCACCCTTAACGGGATCTTCTGAAACTCTTCAGAAGATCCCGTTAAGGGTGAAAGCAGCGATTCTTTGCTTAAACTTTAATCTGTTATTTTAATAAATATTTGCTCTACGGTTCTTATATATTTAATATATATTTATCCTTATCGAGCCCTCTTTGGATTTTAGTCTTCAAATTTATTATTATTACTATATATATATATATATATATATAACGTCAGAAGGAGATTTGTATTCATTCCTTTTTTGATAAATTTGTTTCTTTCGTAAATCATATTTATTATAGAAATTGTTTATATGTAAATAAACTTTATCATTTGTACATTATATTTACATATATATACATATATGTGAGACCTGTTGTAAAAAAACAAACAAATTCACAATCCAAATTGAAGATAATGACGTACGTAACTGTCAAAAATTAGTTTCACTTTTGCGACCAGCCGTTTTGGCGTATGCCGAGATCCAGATCAAATACGGCAATGGCATTTTAGCCGGACGTTCTATCTGTCAATCGATAAAATGTAATGATAGAAATCAAAGTTGCTTAACACGGCGTGATTTGAACACAGAACGTCAAGGGCCGTAACTATGTAGTTTAATACGTGACGAAGTAAGGAAATGTGTTTGTGCAGTCTAATCTATAATATACACACATATATATGTGTATATATATATACATACACATGATATTGTCATTTGTTACGTCGGCAAATTCATATATGTTTAGACAAGCAGCATATCTAAATCTGCAGGTTGGTACCTGAATAAGAGTTTATTATTCATGTTATATATTTGTGTGTAATATGTTTTTTCTACTTAGCCTCACATGTTAGACATAATACACCGATAAAAAACAACATACAGAAAAATATGCATCTTGTTATTTCCATTTAATAAGTCTTTCTATTTTATATATATATATATATATATATATATATATATATATATTGTTATACTTGGGGAGGGTCATATTTAATATTGCCAGAATTAATAGATTAAGTTAGATCGCAGATATAAAAGACAGCGAGAAGCGAAAACCAACCAAACTGAGTGTGTTCTGTTATTAATTCTGGCAATATTACACAAATATGACCCTCCCCAAGTATAACAATATTTGTTTCGACACACGATTTCATATAAAAAACCTCGCTAAACTAATATATATATATATATATATATATATATATAATTCATATATATATTACTCGCTATTTGTAAACTTATAAATTTGACAATTTATCAACTAACATCGTAGACAACCATATCAGCTTGTTTCAAGATTTGAAATATATTTATATCTTCACAAACTTTCTGTAACATTTAATTCCTCTAAATAAACTCTTTATTTTAACTAAAATAATATTTATTCGAAAAACAAAACAAAACAAAACAAAAGACTATTATCACCGTTTCTTCGTTTACACTTCAATGTCATTGTTTTATTCATTTTATTGTCAATCTAATGTTTTATTAACTTGAATGCAGATGACGGATTAGTTAATGCACACACACACACACACACACACATATATATATATATATATATATTTCTTTACTTGGACCTCCTATATTTCTGTTTCTCCATTGTGATCCTGTTTAATTTGTACTCCTGAAGAAGGGCATAGCCCGACATGTCGAACTTTCTTTCCTCTTTTCCACATAAAGTGTGAAACTAATAAGATTTTTTTGTACCTCTGTTGTCTCCTTCAACTATATATATAAAGGGCCGAACCACTTGCTTGGGGGGGGGGGGGGTTCATCTCTGCTATCCAGCTCTCCTCGGAGTTTCTTACCAATCTCTCTCTCTCTATATATGTATATAGTAGTAGTAGTAGTAGTAGTATATATATATAGTATTTATTTTATCAACTATAAAAATCTTTTAACATTTACCAGTACATTGCTTTATTTTTTATTTCAGTTGTAAGTATTTATTTTATCGACTAAGAATAAGGAAAAACTATCCCCGCGAAATTTAAATTCACAAACTTCAAACTTTGCGTTCTTCTTTCTATCTCTTGTTTTGTTGAAAAAAATATGTTCGATCATTTCTCCCATTAAATCCAAATGAACAATCAGTTATCGATTCTGTTGATCAACGCCGTCGTGAATTTTTTCTACAACTTACATCTAAATTGATATTAAAGTAAAATTAGAAACTAATCTCATTTTTTTGTTTTCTTTTTAGCCTGTAACTAGGTCTTGCTGAAATACGAATAATTTCGTAGGAAATGATATAGTTTCTGTTCTAATTTGTAATATTTTCCCCACAAAACATAGATGCAGCTGTAACTCCAATAATTAGAATAGTAAAAGGAAAAAAAATGGAATATCTTGCTTTTTTCCAGTTGACTGGATGAAATTTTAAATAAACAGTTGGCAGTAATCGGTAGAGCATCGGACAAGATGCTTTGCAACTTAGAGTTACCCCCCTTTACAATCTGAGTTCAAATCCTGCCAACGTTAGCTTTGCCTTTCATCCTTACGGAGTCGATAAAATAAAGTATGAGTAACGTACTAGGGCTGATTTAAAGGACTTTCCTCTCCCCTTCAAATTACTGGCCTTGTGCCTAAAGTAGAAACAATGTTTTAGCAGTTTTGAATAGGTGCACCATAAAACTTGTTAGGTGACTAACAAAAAGTAATCCCAGGAAGGGTATTCGGCCATAAAACATTGCCTCAAAAGGGACCCATGATGAGTATAAAGCTTGGTGTGGGACCCTCAAAATTAACCTCTTCTTTAGCAGAGGAAATGGCCTCAAAACACTTGTTTTGTTTTTAAGAAAATAGGTGATTGGTTGAGGTTTTAGCTATTATTTGGATCAAGTCGAGTAACCATCGAATAACACACCTTACTTGATTGATTTTGTTTATTTGCTTTTCACCTTCTCATATAGTGGCACCTTAATTATTGATATTGGTAAACACCTGAGTTTATTATAGTAACGGAATGTCTGGTGAATATACTGAAATTAAAGAATGGTTGTGTGGTTAAAAAGTTCGCTTCACAATCATGTGGTTTGAGATTCAATTCTTCTGCATGACACCTTGGATAAATGTCTTCTATAATCTTCCGATGAGCAATGACTTTGAAGTGAATTTGGCAGATGGAAACTGTAGAAACACATTGTGTGTAAACACGGGCACACACACATACTTTCACGTTTTAAATAGAACATGAAAAAAACTTCATTCGTCTGAGACAACCCTCACAATTTCGTGACTAAAAAAACCTCTCTTTGGAGACCTTCAGATACTGAGAAGCAAGTGGGCCTGAGCTGCTCGAAATTTTTTGAAACATTTTTAGCCAATACAATTGGAGTGAGCCTTGTCTTTATATCAAGTTGGTGGAAACAATGAAGCTCAATAAGTTGAAACACCCACTGGAGCCAGACATGCTGTGGTTTTTTTCTGATGAGAAAAACTTCTGCCAAGACCAGAAGATCAACTCCCAGAACAACAGGTGGCTCGCTATCTCATCCAAAGACGTGCCCAGAGTCATGCAGACACAGTTTCCAGTGACAATATTGGTCTTAAGTGTCGCCAGCAGTGAAGGTGACGTCATGCCACCTCACTTCTTCCCTGAGGGCCTCAAGCTGAACACCGATGGCTACATCCGCGTTCTGAGCGAGGTAGTAAAGCCATGGATCGACCAGGTAGGCCGTACATGTAGCAGCAAGACTCAGCGCCCTGCCATACCAGCCAAAAGACCCAAGCCTGGCTGTCAGAGAACTTCGTCGACCACACTTCCCCTGACATCTGGCCTCCCAGCTCGCCTGACTGCAACCCCCTTGACTTTGTGTGGGGCGCAATGGAATGAGACACCAACAGATCTGGCTGCAATACGAAAGACAATCTGAAGGCCAGGATCACAAGTGCCTTTAGGGGCCTAAGTCGGGGGACAGTGACGAATGCCTGTAGCCGGTTCATAGGCCGTCATCAAAGCCAATGGTGGGTTTATCAAGTGAGATCGAAAGAACAAGTCATGAAGACAAACTGACCCAAGTTTGATAAATATATCTTAAAAAATAAAACTATTGAGTTACTTTTTCCTAGACAGTAATCTTGCGAACAAATATCGTCCTCACCCTGTATATATATAAGAATAGAGAAAGGAAATATAAATTGTGTGTGCATGTATCATTGAGAGGTAGAGGGGAAAATTGCATGGAAGCGGGTGCTCTATGAAGTGCTTACATACAGATAAAATTTTGCTTCCCGGATATGGCAATTACAAAAAAAACAAAAAAACACTGTAAAGTGGTCCTGTAGGTGTCACAACAAAAAGCACCCAGCCAACACTGTAAAGTGGTTGTGTAGGTGTCACAATAAAAAGCACTCGGCCAACACTGTAAAGTGGTTGTGTAGGTGTCAACAAAAAGCACCCAGCCATCACTGTAAAGTGGTTGTGTAGGTGTCATGACAAAAAGCACACAGCCAACACTGTAAAGTGGTTGTATAGGTGTCACAACAAAAAGCACTCAGTCAACACCGTAAAGTGATTGTGTAGGTGTCACGACAAAAAGCACCCAGTACTCACTGTAAATGTGCAAGGAAGGGCATCCAGCTGTAGAAACCAAGCTAAAATCAGTTCTGTATGAGCAAGTCATGGTTACCCAACCTGGCATTGCTCACAACAGGATAACTGACGTTCCATGTGGTTGCATTTCATAGGATGTTTCTCCTCAGGTGCTTTAACCCTTTAGCATTTAAACTGGCCATATCCAGCTAGAATTCTCTCACCTGTTTCTATACAAATTGGCTGTAACAGGCTGCTCATACTGATGTTCTCAACAAAAAAAATCAAAATCTCATAGATTTGATATTATGTGAAATAAAGTCTTTACCGTGAAAATACAATAGTAAATATAGAGTTATGTAAATGGGTTAAATGGAAAGCAATGTGAAATGAAGTCTCTTGCTCAATAATACAACATGCTGCCCTATCTAGGAATCGAACCTCAGCACCCTAACCACTAGACCACATACCTTTGCAACATAGAAAAACACATAACAACCATGTTGATGATGAAACAACCACTTACCTTCACATTATCTTGGTTCTTAGTGAATGCCTTTCTGTCAATTTCCTCTTGTTTTTGTTGTATTTTCTTCTTTACTTTGGACACCCCACTCTGTGCAGTGTCTCTAAATCTACAACAGACAACCCCATATCCAACTGATGCTATGATGGTGTCTTCTTCTCTGTTCTTCTTCCATGTCTGTCATTTTCTACCTTTTCACAGCCTTCTCTTATAATAATCACACTCTGAAAGTATTCATTGATTTCAAACTAATGTTTAGATGTATTAGTTTAGTTGCCAGGGTGACATGTGTGAGAGGATTCTCTCTCTCTCTCTCTCTCTCTCCCCTCTCTCCCTCTCTCCCCTCTCTCCCCCTCTCTCTCTCTCCCCTCTCTCCCTCTCTCCCTCTCTCTCCTCTCTCTCTCTCTCTCTCTCTCTCTCTCTCTCCCATCTCTTTTCTTTCTTTTCTCTCCCTGTCTTTTTTCTTTTTCTTTATCCTCCTCCACGCTCTCTATCATATTTGTTCCTTTCTACAAGCAAGAAACTACAGTTAGCTTGTCTGACATTTTTTACTTTTTGTCTTTACTTGTTATTGGCTCAGGTACAGTTGTGGCTACATAGAAGCAGAAGATGGCTTAAATACCTGGCTTTCACTGACCTTTCCTAAGCCTGCCACCATTAACCCTTTAGCATTTAAACCAGCCATTTCTGACTGGAATTCTCTAATGTAACCAGCTGCTCATACTAATGTTAAAGTATTGTTCTCAAAATAAATATCAAAATCTCACAGATTCGATATTATGTAAAATAAAGTCTTTACTGCGAAATACAATAGTAAATATAGAGTAATGTAAATCGTAAGGGGTTAAGACACTCAGTGTCTTCAGTCCCCAGACTGCTGTTTTCTTCCACCAAATCAAGATGAGGAAGGAACCCTGAAAGGTGGAATGGCTGATGCAGCAGGTGTTACTGGCTATTCTCTGCAGTAACACTTAAACCATCTTGTCTGAGACACAGGATATATATATATACTATCCAGCCAAGGGTGCAGTCTTCTCTCTCTTCATTTCTCTCCTTTGATTTTTTTTCTTTTTCATTTTTTGATTATTATGATATAAATGTGTGTTGTGACTATATGTAAACTAGCTATGGCATAGGTTAGTAAAGCTTCCCAAATATTTCATCACATTGGTTGCATCACCTGCTAGAAATAGCAGCCAAATTTCACTACTGTCCTAAAAAATAAGCCTATTAGATAATTGTTTCTACGTTAGGCACAAGGCCAGCAATTACCCAGTGCATTACTAGTACTTTATTTTATCGACCCCGTAAGGATGAAAGGCAAAGTCAACCTCGGCGGGATTTGAACTCAGATCGTAAAGGGACGTAATTATGCTGGAAAGCATGGCGTCCGACCCTCTACCGATACTGCCAATCCATAAGCCCACTAGATAATGTTTGGAAAACAAAGCATGGGGTTTTGTAAAGCGGTCATGTAGGTTTCTCGACAAAAAGTTCCCAGCCCACACTGTGAAGTGGTCATGTAGGTGTTACGACAAAAAGCATCCAGCTCTCACTGTAAAGTGGTCATGTAGGTGTCATGACAAAAAGCTCCCAGCACACACTCTAAAGTGGTCATTTAGGTGTCACAGCAAAAAGCATCCAGCCCACACTGTAAAGTGGTCATGTAGGTGTCACGACAAAAAGCTCCCAGCATACACTGTAAAGTGGTCATGTAGGTGTCACAACAAAATGCTCCCAGCACACACTGTAAAATGGTCGTGTAGAAGTCACGACAAAAAGAACCCATCACACACTGTAAAACTGTAAATGTGGTTGGCGTTAGGAAAGGCATTCAGCCATAGAACCTTAGCCTGAAATAGTCCTGTATGAGCAAGACATGGTAACCAAACCTGACATGCCTCAAATGGGACAACCCATCTAACCCATGCAGGCATGGAAAATGGACATTAAATGATGATGATGATGATATGTTTGGAGTATCTTTGGATATTTGTCAGTTTAACCAGAGCTGACGTCGGGTTCAGTAGTAAGTCGGAGCACTGGATATTTCTCAGTTCTTGTTTCTTATTAACACTCTCGTAGATTATTTGATTATAATTAATATCTAGTTAATATCTAGTTAATATCTAGTTAACTGTATGTATCTTAGAAGAGGTAGATGATATCCTACACACCACAAGAGGCAACTGACAGGAAAGGCATCTGGCTATAAAATATCGTTTCAAAGGGAGCCCAGTGGTGGGTATGAAGCTAGTCGTGGAGCCCACATGGTTAGCCCCTGCTTTAAAACTGAAGATGATTTTATAACACTTGTTACAATAGTATTGATTTCTCTCATTAATCAATATATCAGGTTTATAGGAAGTGAATTGTAATCGTGTGATGTCCAAATCTTTCTTGAAACCATTAGTAATGACACAAATAGTTCTAGTCATGTAGAAGTCATTTCTATAAACAATGGCTTAGTGGTTAGAGCATTGGCCTTGCAATCGAAAGGTTGTGAGTTCAATTCTCAGACCGGGTGATGTGTTGTTTCCTTGAGCAAGACACTTTATTTCACATTGCTCCAGTTTACTCAGCTGTAGAAATGAGATGATAGGGACTGGGGTCCATATCATTCCACTGCAAAGTGGTCGTGGAGGTGCCACGGCAAAATAGCACCCAGCACTCACTGTAAATGAGGTTGGTGTTAGGAAGGGCATCCAGCTGTAGAAATCAAGCCAGAATCAGTTCCCGTCCCACCCTTGCAAGCAGGGAAAAAGCGGACGTAAAATGAAATGATGATGATGATGATGAATATATAGTAGTAAGGGTGAAAATGGATTGTGTTCACAGGCAGCATGCCAAGATGAGCACTCGATGCTATTGGGGAGCAGAATATTAATAATAATAATTAGGGAACCATGAATCAGTGTTGTGACGTGTGTCTATATGTGAAAGCACATATCTGAGGTGTTTCCATTCCAGAGTCAGGAACAAACATAATCGTTCCTCGAGCTGATTGGCAGTGAAACATATGTAATATTTGATTAAATATGTATATGATGTAACACTGATTCTTTGTTCCCTAATTATTTTTATAAATAAATATATATATATAATCTGTTTACATACTGTGTGTAATCAAGACTGCACCAATGCATATATAAATATACACATATTTAATAAGTAAGCACGTAAACATGACAGAAAATATGAATTTCCCTGTAAATTGAAAAAATGATGAACACCGTTAATCAATTTTCAGACTTACGATTTTACATGTCTACACATTAGATATGTGTATATTTACATACGCATTGGTGCAGTCTAAGTTACACACTATGTATAGATATAACTTTATCGTACACTTCAACTGCTTCTTTATACATGATGAGTTTCAGAAGATCTCGTTAAGGGTGAAAGCAGCGATTCTTTGCTTAAACTTTAATTTATTTTAATAAATATTTGCTCTAGGGTTCTTATATATTTGATATATATTTATCCTTATCGAGCCCTCTTTGGATTTTAGTCTTAACATTTATTATTATTACAATATATATATATTTATATATGAAATATGTGATTATAGTATAGTACTTCAGTATTTTCTTTGGTAAGATGAGAGAAGCTCTATAGTCGTCAGCTTCTCAGGAATACAGTGTGGAAGATTAAGTTATTGACTGTTAACATATCCTAGGGCAGTTCAGCTAGCAGAGTATTTAAAATTCAATATTAGAAAAGAAGTCAATGATAATAATTTCATATCCTTGACGTTTTTTCTAATATTGAATATACACACACGTAAAACTGTTTTTGGCTAGGTTTCTATGGATGGATGCCCTTCCTAATGCCAACCACATTTACAGTGTGTGCTGGGTGCTTTTCTTCATGCCACCTATACACACACACATATATCACGTTTAATATAGAAATTGCTTCTATAGGACTAGAACTGTTTCATTCATGTTTCCTGATGATTTCTTTTGAATGAAACAGTTCTAATCCTGTAGAAGCCATTTCTATATTAAACATATGTGTATATAGGTGGCATGATGAAAAGTACCCAGTACACACTGTAAATGTGGTTGGCATTAGGAAGGGCCTCCATCTAGAAACCTAGCCAGAAACAGTTCAATGTGAGCAAGACATGATCACCTGACCCAACTTGCCACTAATAGGACAACGTGTCCAACCCATGCTAGCGTGGAAAATGGACGTTAACCGATGATGATAATGATATATATATTTTTTTTTTTTTTTTTTTTTTTCTAAACAATTTAAGTATTTAATGAAATATTTCATGTCTTGACATGCTTCTTTGTAATTTAGCCCCAGTGTCATGGCACAGACAATGAAAATTAATATGAAATCTGTCAAAATGTTGATAGTGTCTGACAGCTGCTTATTATCTGGGCTAATATACTGTAAGAGGTACTAACCACTTTTAGTACAACTATTAGATTTATTTACCTGCCAAAATGGTGGATTACCACTGGGAACCATAGAAATAAGAGACATAATTCATAAAAAAAAAAAAAAAAAATAGTAAATCTGATTTTCTTGATGCATTATTATATAGCATAGCTGTGTGGTTAAGGGGTTCAGTTTTATACATATAGCATAGCTGTGTGGTTAAGGGTTTCAGTTTTATACATATAGCATAGCTGTGTGGTTAAGGGTTTCAGTTTTATACATATAGAATATCTGTGTGGTTAAGGTGTCAGTTTTATACATATAGCATACCTGTGTGGTTAAGGGTTTCAGTTATATACATATAGCATAGCTGTGTGGTTAAGGGGTTCAGTTTTATACATATAGCATAGCTGTGTGGTTAAGGTGTCAGTTTTATACATATAGCATAGCTGTGTGGTTAAGGGGTTCAGTTTTATACATATAGCATAGCTGTGTGGTTAAGGGGTTCAGTTTTATACATATAGCATAGCTGTGTGGTTAAGGTGTCAGTTTTATACATATAGCATAGCTGTGTGGTTAAGGTGTCAGTTTTATACATATAGCATAGCTGTGTGATTAAGGTGTCAGTTTTATACATATAGCATAGCTGTGTGGTTAAGGGGTTCAGTTTTATACATATAGCATAGCTGTGTGGTTAAGGGGTTCAGTTTTATACATATAGCATAGCTGTGTGGTTAAGGTGTCAGTTTTATACATATAGCATATCTGTGTGGTTAAGGTGTCAGTTTTATACATATAGCATAGCTGTGTGGTTAAGGTGTCAGTTTTATACATATAGCATATCTGTGTGGTTAAGGTGTCAGTTTTATACATATAGCAAAGCTGTGTGGTTAAGGTGTCAGTTTTATACATATAGCATAGCTGTGTGGTTAAGGTGTCAGTTTTATACATATAGCATAGCTGTGTGGTTAAGCTGTCAGTTTTATACATATAGCATATCTGTGTGGTTAAGGTGTCAGTTTTATACATATAGCATAGCTGTGTGGTTAAGGTGTCAGTTTTATACATATAGCATATCTGTGTGGTTAAGGTGTCAGTTTTATACATATAGCATAGCTGTGTGGTTAAGGTGTCAGTTTTATACATATAGCATAGCTGTGTGGTTAAGGTGTCAGTTTTATACATATAGCATAGCTGTGTGGTTAAGGTGTCAGTTTTATACATATAGCATAGCTGTGTGGTTAAGGTGTCAGTTTTATACATATAGCATAGCTGTGTGGTTAAGGTGTCAGTTTTATACATATAGCATAGCTGTGTGGTTAAGGTGTCAGTTTTATACATATAGCATAGCTGTGTGGTTAAGGGGTTCAGTTTTATACATATAGCATAGCTGTGTGGTTAAGGTGTCAGTTTTATACATATAGCATAGCTGTGTGGTTAAGGTGTCAGTTTTATACATATAGCATAGCTGTGTGGTTAAGGGGTTCAGTTTTATACATATAGCATAGCTGTGTGGTTAAGGTGTCAGTTTTATACATATAGCATAGCTGTGTGGTTAAGGTGTCAGTTTTATACATATAGCATAGCTGTGTGGTTAAGGTGTCAGTTTTATACATATAGCATAGCTGTGTGGTTAAGGTGTCAGTTTTATACATATAGCATAGCTGTGTGGTTAGGGTGTCAGTTTTATACATATAGCATATCTGTGTGGTTAAGGTGTCAGTTTTATACATACAGCATAGCTGTGTGGTTAAGGTGTCAGTTTTATACATATAGCATACCTGTGTGGTTAAGGTGTCAGTTTTATACATATAGCATAGCTGTGTGGTTAAGGGGTTCAGTTTTATACATATAGCATATCTGTGTGGTTAAGGTGTCAGTTTTATACATATAGCATAGCTGTGTGGTTAAGGGGTTCAGTTTTATACATATAGCATATCTGTGTGGTTAAGGTGTCAGTTTTATACATATAGCATAGCTGTGTGGTTAATGGGTTCAGTTTTATACATATAGCATAGCTATGTGGTTAAGGGGTCAGTTTTATACATATAGCATAGCTGTGTGGTTAAGGGGTCAGTTTTATACATATAGCATAGCTGTGTGGTTAAGGGGTTCAGTTTTATACATATAGCATAGCTGTGTGGTTAAGGGGTTCAGTTTTATACATATAGCATAGCTGTGTGGTTAAAAGGTTCAGTTTTATACATATAGCATAGCTGTGTGGTTAAGGGGTCAGTTTTATACATATAGCATAGCTGTGTGGTTAAGGGGTCAGTTTTATACATATAGCATAGCTGTGTGGTTAAGGGGTCAGTTTTATACATATAGCATAGCTGTGTGGTTAAGGGGTTCAGTTTTATACATATAGCATAGCTGTGTGGTTAAGGGGTTCAGTTTTATACATATAGCATAGCTGTGTGGTTAAGGGGTTCAGTTTTATACATATAGCATAGCTGTGTGGTTAAGGGGTTCAGTTTTATACATATAGCATAGCTGTGTGGTTAAGGGGTTCGGTTTTATACATATAGCATAGCTGTGTGGTTAAGGGGTTCAGTTTTATACATATAGCATAGCTGTGTGGTTAAGGGGTTCAGTTTTATGCATATAGCATAGCTGTGTGGTTAAGGGTTTCAGTTTTAGACATATAGCATAGCTGTGTGGTTAAGGGTTTCAGTTTTATACATATAGCATAGCTGTGTGGTTAAGGTGTCAGTTTTATACATATAGCATACCTGTGTGGTTAAGGTGTCAGTTTTATACATATAGCATACCTGTGTGGTTAAGGTGTCAGTTTTATACATATAGCATAGCTGTGTTCTTAAGGGGTTCAGTTTTATACATATCGCATAGCTGTGTGGTTAAGGGTTTCAGTTTTATACATATAGCATACCTGTGTGGTTAAGGTGTCAGTTTTATACATATAGCATAGCTGTGTGGTTAAGGGTTTCAGTTTTATACATATAGCATACCTGTGTGGTTAAGGTGTCAGTTTTATACATATAGCATAGCTGTGTGGTTAAGGTGTCAGTTTTATACATATAGCATAGCTGTGTGGTTAAGGTGTCAGTTTTATACATATAGCATAGCTGTGTGGTTAATGGGTTCAGTTTTATCCATATAGCATAGCTATGTGGTTAAGGGGTCAGTTTTATACATATAGCATAGCTGTGTGGTTAAGGGGTCAGTTTTATACATATAGCATAGCTGTGTGGTTAAGGGGTTCAGTTTTATACATATAGCATAGCTGTGTGGTTAAGGGGTTCAGTTTTATACATATAGCATAGCTGCGTGGTTAAGGGGTTCAGTTTTATACATATAGCATAGCTGTGTGGTTAAGGGGTTCAGTTTTATACATATGGCATAGCTGTGTGGTTAAGGGGTTCAGTTTTATATATATAGCATAGCTGTGTGGTTAAGGGGTTCAGTTTTATACATATGGCATAGCTGTGTGGTTAAGGGGTTCAGTTTTATATATATAGCATAGCTGTGAGGTTCAGGGGTTCAGTTTTATACATATAGCATAGCTGTGTGGTTAAGGGGTTCCGTTTTATACATATAGCATAGCTGTGTGGTTAAGGGGTTCAGTTTTATACATATAGCATAGCTGTGTGGTTAAGGGGTTCAGTTTTATACATATAGCATAGCTGTGTGGTTAAGGGGTTCAGTTTTATACATATAGCATAGCTGTGTGGTTAAGGGGTCAGTTTTATACATATAGCATAGCTGTGTGGTTAAGGGGTTCAGTTTTATACATATAGCATAGCTGTGTGGTTAAGGGGTTCAGTTTTATACATATAGCATAGCTGTGTAGTTAAGGGGTTCAGTTTTATACATATAGCATAGCTGTGTGGTTAAGGGGTTCGGTTTTATACATATAGCATAGCTGTGTGGTTAAGGGGTTCAGTTTTATACATATAGCATAGCTGTGTGGTTAAGGTGTCAGTTTTATACATATAGCATAGCTGTGTTCTTAAGGGGTTCAGTTTTATACATATAGCATAGCTGTGTGGTTAAGGGTTTCAGTTTTATACATATAGCATACCTGTGTGGTTAAGGTGTCAGTTTTATACATATAGCATAGCTGTGTGGTTAAGGGTTTCAGTTTTATACATATAGCATACCTGTGTGGTTAAGGTGTCAGTTTTATACATATAGCATAGCTGTGTGGTTAAGGTGTCAGTTTTATACATATAGCATAGCTGTGTGGTTAAGGTGTCAGTTTTATACATATAGCATAGCTGTGTGGTTAATGGGTTCAGTTTTATACATATAGCATAGCTATGTGGTTAAGGGGTCAGTTTTATACATATAGCATAGCTGTGTGGTTAAGGGGTCAGTTTTATACATATAGCATAGCTGTGTGGTTAAGGGGTTCAGTTTTATACATATAGCATAGCTGTGTGGTTAAGGGGTTCAGTTTTATACATATAGCATAGCTGTGTGGTTAAGGGGTTCAGTTTTATACATATAGCATAGCTGTGTGGTTAAGGGGTTCAGTTTTATACATATGGCATAGCTGTGTGGTTAAGGGGTTCAGTTTTATACATAGAGCATAGCTGTGAGGTTCAGGGGTTCAGTTTTATACATATAGCATAGCTGTGTGGTTAAGGGGTTCCGTTTTATACATATAGCATAGCTGTGTGGTTAAGGGGTTCCGTTTTATACATATAGCATAGCTGTGTGGTTAAGGGGTTCCGTTTTATACATATAGCATAGCTGTGTGGTTAAGGGGTTCCGTTTTATACATATAGCATAGCTGTGTGGTTAAGGGGTTCAGTTTTATACATATAGCATAGCTGTGTGGTTAAGGGGTTCAGTTTTATACATATAGCATAGCTGTGTGGTTAAGGGGTTCAGTTTTATACATATAGCATACCTGTGTGGTTAAGGGGTTCAGTTTTATACATATAGCATAGCTGTGTGGTTAAGAGGTTCAGTTTTATACATATAGCATAGCTGTGTGGTTAAGGGGTTCAGTTTTCTACATATAGCATAGCTGTGTGGTTAAGGGGTCAGTTTTATACATATAGCATAGCTGTGTGGTTAAGGGGTCAGTTTTATACATATAGCATAGCTGTGTGGTTAAGGGGTTCAGTTTTATACATATAGCATAGCTGTGTGGTTAAGGGGTTCAGTTTTATACATATAGCATAGCTGTGTGGTTAAGGGGTTCAGTTTTATACATATAGCATAGCTGTGTGGTTAAGGGGTTCAGTTTTATACATATAGCCTAGCTGTGTGGTTAAGGGGTTCAGTTTTATACATATAGCATAGCTGTGTGGTTAAGGGGTTCAGTTTTATACATATAGCATAGCTGTGTGGTTAAGGGGTTCAGTTTTATACATATAGCATAGCTGTTTGGTTAAGGGGTTCGGTTTTATACATATAGCATAGCTGTGTGGTTAAGGGGTTCAGTTTTATACATATGGCATAGCTGTGTGGTTAAGGGGTTCAGTTTTATACATATAGCATAGATGTGTGGTTAAGGGGTTCAGTTTTATACATATAGCATAGCTGTGTGGTTAAGGGGTTCAGTTTTATACATATAGCATAGCTGTGTGGTTAAGGGGTTCAGTTTTATACATATAGCATAGCTGTGTGGTTAAGGGGTTCAGTTTTATACATATAGCATATCTGTGTGGTTAAGGGTTTCAGCTTTATACATATAGCATAGCTGTGTGGTTAAGGGTTTCAGTTTTATACATATAGCATAGCTGTGTGGTTAAGGTGTCAGTTTTATACATATAGCATAGCTGTGTGGTTAAGGGGTTCAGTTTTATACATATAGCATAGCTGTGTGGTTAAGGGTTTCAGTTTTATACATATAGCATACCTGTGTGGTTAAGGTGTCAGTTTTATACATATAGCATAGCTGTGTGGTTAAGGGTTTCAGTTTTATACATATAGCATACCTGTGTGGTTAAGGTGTCAGTTTTATACATATAGCATAGCTGTGTGGTTAAGGGGTTCAGTTTTATACATATAGCATAGCTGTGTGGTTAAGGGTTTCAGTTTTATACATATAGCATAGCTGTGTGGTTAAGGGATCAGTTTTATACATATAGCATAGCTGTGTGGTGAAGGGGTCAGTTTTATACATATAGCATATCTGGTGTGGTTAAGGGGTTCAGTTTTATACATATAGCATAGCTGTGTGGTTAAGGGGTTCAGTTTTATACATATAGCATAGCTGTGTGGTTAAGGGGTTCAGTTTTATACATATAGCATAGCTGTGTGGTTAAGGGTTTCAGTTTTATACATATAGCATAGCTGTGTGGTTAATGGGTTCAGTTTCATACATATAGCATAGCTGTGTGGTTAAGGGTTTCAGTTTTATACATATAGCATAGCTGTGTGGTTAAGGGGTTCAGTTTCATACATATAGCATAGCTGTGTGGTTAAGGGGTTCAGTTTTATACATATAGCATAGCTGTGTGGTTAAGGGGTTCAGTTTTATACATATAGCATAGCTGTGTGGTTAAGGGGTTCTGTTTTATACATATAGCATAGCTGTGTGGTTAAGGTGTCAGTTTTATACATATAGCATACCTGTGTGGTTAAGGGGTTCAGTTTTATACATATAGCATAGCTGTGTGGTTAAGGGGTTCAGTTTTATACATATAGCATAGCTGTGTGGTTAAGGGGTTCAGTTTTATGCATATAGCATAGCTGTGTGGTTAAGGGTTTCAGTTATATACATATAGCATAGCTGTGTGGTTAAGGGGTTCAGTTTTATACATATCGCATAGCTGTGTGGTTAAGGGGTTCAGTTTTATACATATAGCATAGCTGTGTGGTTAAGGGGTTTAGTTTTATAGATATAGCATAGCTGTGTGGTTAAGGGGTTCAGTTTTATACATATACATAGCTGTGTGGCTAAGGGGTTCAGTTTTATACATATACATAGCTGTGTGGCTAAGGGGTTCAGTTTTATACATATAGCATAGCTGTGTGGTTAAGGGGTTCAGTTTTATGCATATAGCATAGCTGTGTGGTTAAGGGTTCAGTTATATACATATAGCATAGCTGTGTGGTTAAGGGGTTCAGTTTTATACATATCGCATAGCTGTGTGGTTAAGGGGTTCAGTTTTATACATATAGCATAGCTGTGTGGTTTAGGGGTTCAGTTTTATACATATAGCATAGCTGTGTGGTTAAGGGGTTCAGTTTTCTACATATAGCATAGCTGTGTGGTTCAGGGGTTCAGTTTTATACATATAGCATAGCTGTGTGGTTAAGGGTTTCCGTTTTATACATATAGCATAGCTGTGTGGTTAAGGGGTTCAGTTTTATGCATATAGCATAGCTGTGTGGTTAAGGGTTCAGTTATATACATATAGCATAGCTGTGTGGTTAAGGGGTTCAGTTTTATACATATCGCATAGCTGTGTGGTTAAGGGGTTCAGTTTTATACATATAGCATAGCTGTGTGGTTTAGGGGTTCAGTTTTATACATATAGCATAGCTGTGTGGTTAAGGGGTTCAGTTTTCTACATATAGCATAGCTGTGTGGTTCAGGGGTTCAGTTTTATACATATAGCATAGCTGTGTGGTTAAGGGGTTCAGTTTTATACATATAGCATAGCTGTGTGGTTAAGGGGTTCAGTTTTATACATATAGCATAGCTGTGTGGTTAAGGGGTTCAGTTTTATACATATAGCATAGCTGTGTGGTTAAGGGGTTCGGTTTTATACATATAGCATAGCTGTGTGGTTAAGGGGTTCAGTTTTATACATATAGCATAGCTGTGTAGTTAAGGGGTTCAGTTTTATGCATATAGCATAGCTGTGTGGTTAAGGGTTTCAGTTTTAGACATATAGCATAGCTGTGTGGTTAAGGGTTTCAGTTTTATACATATAGCATAGCTGTGTGGTTAAGGTGTCAGTTTTATACATATAGCATACCTGTGTGGTTAAGGTGTCAGTTTTATACATATAGCATACCTGTGTGGTTAAGGTGTCAGTTTTATACATATAGCATAGCTGTGTTCTTAAGGGGTTCAGTTTTATACATATCGCATAGCTGTGTGGTTAAGGGTTTCAGTTTTATACATATAGCATACCTGTGTGGTTAAGGTGTCAGTTTTATACATATAGCATAGCTGTGTGGTTAAGGGTTTCAGTTTTATACATATAGCATACCTGTGTGGTTAAGGTGTCAGTTTTATACATATAGCATAGCTGTGTGGTTAAGGTGTCAGTTTTATACATATAGCATAGCTGTGTGGTTAAGGTGTCAGTTTTATACATATAGCATAGCTGTGTGGTTAATGGGTTCAGTTTTATCCATATAGCATAGCTATGTGGTTAAGGGGTCAGTTTTATACATATAGCATAGCTGTGTGGTTAAGGGGTCAGTTTTATACATATAGCATAGCTGTGTGGTTAAGGGGTTCAGTTTTATACATATAGCATAGCTGTGTGGTTAAGGGGTTCAGTTTTATACATATAGCATAGCTGCGTGGTTAAGGGGTTCAGTTTTATACATATAGCATAGCTGTGTGGTTAAGGGGTTCAGTTTTATACATATGGCATAGCTGTGTGGTTAAGGGGTTCAGTTTTATATATATAGCATAGCTGTGTGGTTAAGGGGTTCAGTTTTATACATATGGCATAGCTGTGTGGTTAAGGGGTTCAGTTTTATATATATAGCATAGCTGTGAGGTTCAGGGGTTCAGTTTTATACATATAGCATAGCTGTGTGGTTAAGGGGTTCCGTTTTATACATATAGCATAGCTGTGTGGTTAAGGGGTTCAGTTTTATACATATAGCATAGCTGTGTGGTTAAGGGGTTCAGTTTTATACATATAGCATAGCTGTGTGGTTAAGGGGTTCAGTTTTATACATATAGCATAGCTGTGTGGTTAAGGGGTCAGTTTTATACATATAGCATAGCTGTGTGGTTAAGGGGTTCAGTTTTATACATATAGCATAGCTGTGTGGTTAAGGGGTTCAGTTTTATACATATAGCATAGCTGTGTAGTTAAGGGGTTCAGTTTTATACATATAGCATAGCTGTGTGGTTAAGGGGTTCGGTTTTATACATATAGCATAGCTGTGTGGTTAAGGGGTTCAGTTTTATACATATAGCATAGCTGTGTGGTTAAGGTGTCAGTTTTATACATATAGCATAGCTGTGTTCTTAAGGGGTTCAGTTTTATACATATAGCATAGCTGTGTGGTTAAGGGTTTCAGTTTTATACATATAGCATACCTGTGTGGTTAAGGTGTCAGTTTTATACATATAGCATAGCTGTGTGGTTAAGGGTTTCAGTTTTATACATATAGCATACCTGTGTGGTTAAGGTGTCAGTTTTATACATATAGCATAGCTGTGTGGTTAAGGTGTCAGTTTTATACATATAGCATAGCTGTGTGGTTAAGGTGTCAGTTTTATACATATAGCATAGCTGTGTGGTTAATGCGTTCAGTTTTATACATATAGCATAGCTATGTGGTTAAGGGGTCAGTTTTATACATATAGCATAGCTGTGTGGTTAAGGGGTCAGTTTTATACATATAGCATAGCTGTGTGGTTAAGGGGTTCAGTTTTATACATATAGCATAGCTGTGTGGTTAAGGGGTTCAGTTTTATACATATAGCATAGCTGTGTGGTTAAGGGGTTCAGTTTTATACATATAGCATAGCTGTGTGGTTAAGGGGTTCAGTTTTATACATATGGCATAGCTGTGTGGTTAAGGGGTTCAGTTTTATACATAGAGCATAGCTGTGAGGTTCAGGGGTTCAGTTTTATACATATAGCATAGCTGTGTGGTTAAGGGGTTCCGTTTTATACATATAGCATAGCTGTGTGGTTAAGGGGTTCCGTTTTATACATATAGCATAGCTGTGTGGTTAAGGGGTTCCGTTTTATACATATAGCATAGCTGTGTGGTTAAGGGGTTCCGTTTTATACATATAGCATAGCTGTGTGGTTAAGGGGTTCAGTTTTATACATATAGCATAGCTGTGTGGTTAAGGGGTTCAGTTTTATACATATAGCATAGCTGTGTGGTTAAGGGGTTCAGTTTTATACATATAGCATACCTGTGTGGTTAAGGGGTTCAGTTTTATACATATAGCATAGCTGTGTGGTTAAGAGGTTCAGTTTTATACATATAGCATAGCTGTGTGGTTAAGGGGTTCAGTTTTCTACATATAGCATAGCTGTGTGGTTAAGGGGTCAGTTTTATACATATAGCATAGCTGTGTGGTTAAGGGGTCAGTTTTATACATATAGCATAGCTGTGTGGTTAAGGGGTTCAGTTTTATACATATAGCATAGCTGTGTGGTTAAGGGGTTCAGTTTTATACATATAGCATAGCTGTGTGGTTAAGGGGTTCAGTTTTATACATATAGCATAGCTGTGTGGTTAAGGGGTTCAGTTTTATACATATAGCCTAGCTGTGTGGTTAAGGGGTTCAGTTTTATACATATAGCATAGCTGTGTGGTTAAGGGGTTCAGTTTTATACATATAGCATAGCTGTGTGGTTAAGGGGTTCAGTTTTATACATATAGCATAGCTGTTTGGTTAAGGGGTTCGGTTTTATACATATAGCATAGCTGTGTGGTTAAGGGGTTCAGTTTTATACATATGGCATAGCTGTGTGGTTAAGGGGTTCAGTTTTATACATATAGCATAGATGTGTGGTTAAGGGGTTCAGTTTTATACATATAGCATAGCTGTGTGGTTAAGGGGTTCAGTTTTATACATATAGCATAGCTGTGTGGTTAAGGGGTTCAGTTTTATACATATAGCATAGCTGTGTGGTTAAGGGGTTCAGTTTTATACATATAGCATATCTGTGTGGTTAAGGGTTTCAGCTTTATACATATAGCATAGCTGTGTGGTTAAGGGTTTCAGTTTTATACATATAGCATAGCTGTGTGGTTAAGGTGTCAGTTTTATACATATAGCATAGCTGTGTGGTTAAGGGGTTCAGTTTTATACATATAGCATAGCTGTGTGGTTAAGGGTTTCAGTTTTATACATATAGCATACCTGTGTGGTTAAGGTGTCAGTTTTATACATATAGCATAGCTGTGTGGTTAAGGGTTTCAGTTTTATACATATAGCATACCTGTGTGGTTAAGGTGTCAGTTTTATACATATAGCATAGCTGTGTGGTTAAGGGGTTCAGTTTTATACATATAGCATAGCTGTGTGGTTAAGGGTTTCAGTTTTATACATATAGCATAGCTGTGTGGTTAAGGGATCAGTTTTATACATATAGCATAGCTGTGTGGTGAAGGGGTCAGTTTTATACATATAGCATATCTGGTGTGGTTAAGGGGTTCAGTTTTATACATATAGCATAGCTGTGTGGTTAAGGGGTTCAGTTTTATACATATAGCATAGCTGTGTGGTTAAGGGGTTCAGTTTTATACATATAGCATAGCTGTGTGGTTAAGGGTTTCAGTTTTATACATATAGCATAGCTGTGTGGTTAATGGGTTCAGTTTCATACATATAGCATAGCTGTGTGGTTAAGGGTTTCAGTTTTATACATATAGCATAGCTGTGTGGTTAAGGGGTTCAGTTTCATACATATAGCATAGCTGTGTGGTTAAGGGGTTCAGTTTTATACATATAGCATAGCTGTGTGGTTAAGGGGTTCAGTTTTATACATATAGCATAGCTGTGTGGTTAAGGGGTTCTGTTTTATACATATAGCATAGCTGTGTGGTTAAGGTGTCAGTTTTATACATATAGCATACCTGTGTGGTTAAGGGGTTCAGTTTTATACATATAGCATAGCTGTGTGGTTAAGGGGTTCAGTTTTATACATATAGCATAGCTGTGTGGTTAAGGGGTTCAGTTTTATGCATATAGCATAGCTGTGTGGTTAAGGGTTTCAGTTATATACATATAGCATAGCTGTGTGGTTAAGGGGTTCAGTTTTATACATATCGCATAGCTGTGTGGTTAAGGGGTTCAGTTTTATACATATAGCATAGCTGTGTGGTTAAGGGGTTTAGTTTTATAGATATAGCATAGCTGTGTGGTTAAGGGGTTCAGTTTTATACATATACATAGCTGTGTGGCTAAGGGGTTCAGTTTTATACATATACATAGCTGTGTGGCTAAGGGGTTCAGTTTTATACATATAGCATAGCTGTGTGGTTAAGGGGTTCAGTTTTATGCATATAGCATAGCTGTGTGGTTAAGGGTTCAGTTATATACATATAGCATAGCTGTGTGGTTAAGGGGTTCAGTTTTATACATATCGCATAGCTGTGTGGTTAAGGGGTTCAGTTTTATACATATAGCATAGCTGTGTGGTTTAGGGGTTCAGTTTTATACATATAGCATAGCTGTGTGGTTAAGGGGTTCAGTTTTCTACATATAGCATAGCTGTGTGGTTCAGGGGTTCAGTTTTATACATATAGCATAGCTGTGTGGTTAAGGGTTTCCGTTTTATACATATAGCATAGCTGTGTGGTTAAGGGGTTCAGTTTTATGCATATAGCATAGCTGTGTGGTTAAGGGTTCAGTTATATACATATAGCATAGCTGTGTGGTTAAGGGGTTCAGTTTTATACATATCGCATAGCTGTGTGGTTAAGGGGTTCAGTTTTATACATATAGCATAGCTGTGTGGTTTAGGGGTTCAGTTTTATACATATAGCATAGCTGTGTGGTTAAGGGGTTCAGTTTTCTACATATAGCATAGCTGTGTGGTTCAGGGGTTCAGTTTTATACATATAGCATAGCTGTGTGGTTAAGGGTTTCCGTTTTATACATATAGCATAGCTGTGTGGTTAAGGGGTTCAGTTTTATACATATAGCATAGCTGTGTGGTTAAGGGGTTCAGTTTTATACATATAGCATAGCTGTGTGGTTAAGGGGTTCAGTTTTATACATATAGCATATCTGTGTGGTTAAGGGGTTCAGTTTTATACATATAGCATAGCTGTGTGGTTAAGGGTTTCAGTTTTATACATATTGCATAGCTGTGTGGTTAAGGAGTTCAGTTTTATACATATAGCATAGCTGTGTGGTTAAGGGGTTCAGTTTTATACATATAGCATAGCTGTGTGGTTAAGGGGTTCAGTTTTCTACATATAGCATAGCTGTGTGGTTAAGGGGTTCAGTTTTATACATATAGCATAGCTGTGTGGTTAAGGGGTTCAGTTTTCTACATATAGCATAGCTGTGTGGTTAAGGGGTTCAGTTTTATACATATAGCATAGCTGTGTGGTTAAGGAGTTCAGTTTTATACATATAGCATAGCTGTGTGGTTAAGGGTTTCAGTTTTATACATATAGCATAGCTGTGTGGTTAAGGGGTCAGTTTTATACATATAGCATAGCTGTGTGGTTAAGGGTTTCAGTTTTATACATATAGCATAGCTGTGTGGTTAAGGGGTTCAGTTTCATACATATAGCATAGCTGTGTGGTTAAGGGTTTCAGTTTTATACATATAGCATAGCTGTGTGGTTAAGGGGTTCAGTTTCATACATATAGCATAGCTGTGTGGTTAAGGGGTTCAGTTGTATACATATAGCATAGCTGTGTGGTTAAGGGGTTCAGTTTTATGCATATAGCATAGCCGTGTGGTTAAGGGTTTCAGTTATATACATATAGCATAGCTGTGTGGTTAAGGGGTTCAGTTTTATACATATCGCATAGCTGTGTGGTTAAGGGGTTCAGTTTTATACATATAGCATAGCTGTGTGGTTAAGGGGTTTAGTTTTATACATATAGCATAGCTGTGTGGTTAAGGGGTTCAGTTTTATACATATACATAGCTGTGTGGCTAAGGGGTTCAGTTTTATACATATACATAGCTGTGTGGCTAAGGGGTTCAGTTTTATACATATAGCATAGCTGTGTGGTTAAGGGGTTCAGTTTTATGCATATAGCATAGCTGTGTGGTTAAGGGGTTCAGTTATATACATATAGCATAGCTGTGTGGTTAAGGGTTCAGTTATATACATATAGCATAGCTGTGTGGTTAAGGGGTTCAATTTTATACATATCGCATAGCTGTGTGGTTAAGGGGTTCAGTTTTATACATATAGCATAGCTGTGTGGTTAAGGGTTTCAGCTTTATACATATAGCATAGCTGTGTGGTTAAGGGTTTCAGTTTTATACATATAGCATAGCTGTGTGGTTAAGGTGTCAGTTTTATACATATAGCATAGCTGTGTGGTTAAGGGGTTCAGTTTTATACATATAGCATAGCTGTGTGGTTAAGGGTTTCAGTTTTATACATATAGCATACCTGTGTGGTTAAGGTGTCAGTTTTATACATATAGCATAGCTGTGTGGTTAAGGGTTTCAGTTTTATACATATAGCATACCTGTGTGGTTAAGGTGTCAGTTTTATACATATAGCATAGCTGTGTGGTTAAGGGGTTCAGTTTTATACATATAGCATAGCTGTGTGGTTAAGGGTTTCAGTTTTATACATATAGCATAGCTGTGTGGTTAAGGGATCAGTTTTATACATATAGCATAGCTGTGTGGTGAAGGGGTCAGTTTTATACATATAGCATATCTGGTGTGGTTAAGGGGTTCAGTTTTATACATATAGCATAGCTGTGTGGTTAAGGGGTTCAGTTTTATACATATAGCATAGCTGTGTGGTTAAGGGGTTCAGTTTTATACATATAGCATAGCTGTGTGGTTAAGGGTTTCAGTTTTATACATATAGCATAGCTGTGTGGTTAATGGGTTCAGTTTCATACATATAGCATAGCTGTGTGGTTAAGGGTTTCAGTTTTATACATATAGCATAGCTGTGTGGTTAAGGGGTTCAGTTTCATACATATAGCATAGCTGTGTGGTTAAGGGGTTCAGTTTTATATATATAGCATAGCTGTGTGGTTAAGGGGTTCAGTTTTATACATATAGCATAGCTGTGTGGTTAAGGGGTTCTGTTTTATACATATAGCATAGCTGTGTGGTTAAGGTGTCAGTTTTATACATATAGCATACCTGTGTGGTTAAGGGGTTCAGTTTTATACATATAGCATAGCTGTGTGGTTAAGGGGTTCAGTTTTATGCATATAGCATAGCTGTGTGGTTAAGGGGTTCAGTTTTATGCATATAGCATAGCTGTGTGGTTAAGGGTTTCAGTTATATACATATAGCATAGCTGTGTGGTTAAGGGGTTCAGTTTTATACATATCGCATAGCTGTGTGGTTAAGGGGTTCAGTTTTATACATATAGCATAGCTGTGTGGTTAAGGGGTTTAGTTTTATAGATATAGCATAGCTGTGTGGTTAAGGGGTTCAGTTTTATACATATACATAGCTGTGTGGCTAAGGGGTTCAGTTTTATACATATACATAGCTGTGTGGCTAAGGGGTTCAGTTTTATACATATAGCATAGCTGTGTGGTTAAGGGGTTCAGTTTTATGCATATAGCATAGCTGTGTGGTTAAGGGTTCAGTTATATACATATAGCATAGCTGTGTGGTTAAGGGGTTCAGTTTTATACATATCGCATAGCTGTGTGGTTAAGGGGTTCAGTTTTATACATATAGCATAGCTGTGTGGTTTAGGGGTTCAGTTTTATACATATAGCATAGCTGTGTGGTTAAGGGGTTCAGTTTTCTACATATAGCATAGCTGTGTGGTTCAGGGGTTCAGTTTTATACATATAGCATAGCTGTGTGGTTAAGGGTTTCCGTTTTATACATATAGCATAGCTGTGTGGTTAAGGGGTTCAGTTTTATGCATATAGCATAGCTGTGTGGTTAAGGGTTCAGTTATATACATATAGCATAGCTGTGTGGTTAAGGGGTTCAGTTTTATACATATCGCATAGCTGTGTGGTTAAGGGGTTCAGTTTTATACATATAGCATAGCTGTGTGGTTTAGGGGTTCAGTTTTATACATATAGCATAGCTGTGTGGTTAAGGGGTTCAGTTTTCTACATATAGCATAGCTGTGTGGTTCAGGGGTTCAGTTTTATACATATAGCATAGCTGTGTGGTTAAGGGTTTCCGTTTTATACATATAGCATAGCTGTGTGGTTAAGGGGTTCAGTTTTATACATATAGCATAGCTGTGTGGTTAAGGGGTTCAGTTTTATACATATAGCATAGCTGTGTGGTTAAGGGGTTCAGTTTTATACATATAGCATATCTGTGTGGTTAAGGGGTTCAGTTTTATACATATAGCATAGCTGTGTGGTTAAGGGTTTCAGTTTTATACATATTGCATAGCTGTGTGGTTAAGGAGTTCAGTTTTATACATATAGCATAGCTGTGTGGTTAAGGGGTTCAGTTTTATACATATAGCATAGCTGTGTGGTTAAGGGGTTCAGTTTTCTACATATAGCATAGCTGTGTGGTTAAGGGGTTCAGTTTTATACATATAGCATAGCTGTGTGGTTAAGGGGTTCAGTTTTCTACATATAGCATAGCTGTGTGGTTAAGGGGTTCAGTTTTATACATATAGCATAGCTGTGTGGTTAAGGAGTTTAGTTTTATACATATAGCATAGCTGTGTGGTTAAGGGGTTCAGTTTTATACATATAGCATAGCTGTGTGGTTAAGGGGTTTAGTTTTATAGATATAGCATAGCTGTGTGGTTAAGGGGTTCAGTTTTATACATATACATAGCTGTGTGGCTAAGGGGTTCAGTTTTATACATATACATAGCTGTGTGGCTAAGGGGTTCAGTTTTATACATATAGCATAGCTGTGTGGTTAAGGGGTTCAGTTTTATGCATATAGCATAGCTGTGTGGTTAAGGGTTCAGTTATATACATATAGCATAGCTGTGTGGTTAAGGGGTTCAGTTTTATACATATCGCATAGCTGTGTGGTTAAGGGGTTCAGTTTTATACATATAGCATAGCTGTGTGGTTTAGGGGTTCAGTTTTATACATATAGCATAGCTGTGTGGTTAAGGGGTTCAGTTTTCTACATATAGCATAGCTGTGTGGTTCAGGGGTTCAGTTTTATACATATAGCATAGCTGTGTGGTTAAGGGTTTCCGTTTTATACATATAGCATAGCTGTGTGGTTAAGGGGTTCAGTTTTATGCATATAGCATAGCTGTGTGGTTAAGGGTTCAGTTATATACATATAGCATAGCTGTGTGGTTAAGGGGTTCAGTTTTATACATATCGCATAGCTGTGTGGTTAAGGGGTTCAGTTTTATACATATAGCATAGCTGTGTGGTTTAGGGGTTCAGTTTTATACATATAGCATAGCTGTGTGGTTAAGGGGTTCAGTTTTCTACATATAGCATAGCTGTGTGGTTCAGGGGTTCAGTTTTATACATATAGCATAGCTGTGTGGTTAAGGGTTTCCGTTTTATACATATAGCATAGCTGTGTGGTTAAGGGGTTCAGTTTTATACATATAGCATAGCTGTGTGGTTAAGGGGTTCAGTTTTATACATATAGCATAGCTGTGTGGTTAAGGGGTTCAGTTTTATACATATAGCATATCTGTGTGGTTAAGGGGTTCAGTTTTATACATATAGCATAGCTGTGTGGTTAAGGGTTTCAGTTTTATACATATTGCATAGCTGTGTGGTTAAGGAGTTCAGTTTTATACATATAGCATAGCTGTGTGGTTAAGGGGTTCAGTTTTATACATATAGCATAGCTGTGTGGTTAAGGGGTTCAGTTTTCTACATATAGCATAGCTGTGTGGTTAAGGGGTTCAGTTTTATACATATAGCATAGCTGTGTGGTTAAGGGGTTCAGTTTTCTACATATAGCATCGCTGTGTGGTTAAGGGGTTCAGTTTTATACATATAGCATAGCTGTGTGGTTAAGGAGTTCAGTTTTATACATATAGCATAGCTGTGTGGTTAAGGGTTTCAGTTTTATACATATAGCATAGCTGTGTGGTTAAGGGGTCAGTTTTATACATATAGCATAGCTGTGTGGTTAAGGGTTTCAGTTTTATACATATAGCATAGCTGTGTGGTTAAGGGGTTCAGTTTCATACATATAGCATAGCTGTGTGGTTAAGGGTTTCAGTTTTATACATATAGCATAGCTGTGTGGTTAAGGGGTTCAGTTTCATACATATAGCATAGCTGTGTGGTTAAGGGGTTCAGTTGTATACATATAGCATAGCTGTGTGGTTAAGGGGTTCAGTTTTATGCATATAGCATAGCCGTGTGGTTAAGGGTTTCAGTTATATACATATAGCATAGCTGTGTGGTTCAGGGGTTCAGTTTTATACATATAGCATAGCTGTGTGGTTAAGGGTTTCCGTTTTATACATATAGCATAGCTGTGTGGTTAAGGGGTTCAGTTTTATGCATATAGCATAGCTGTGTGGTTAAGGGTTCAGTTATATACATATAGCATAGCTGTGTGGTTAAGGGGTTCAGTTTTATACATATCGCATAGCTGTGTGGTTAAGGGGTTCAGTTTTATACATATAGCATAGCTGTGTGGTTTAGGGGTTCAGTTTTATACATATAGCATAGCTGTGTGGTTAAGGGGTTCAGTTTTCTACATATAGCATAGCTGTGTGGTTAAGGGGTTCAGTTTTCTACATATAGCATAGCTGTGTGGTTAAGGGGTTCAGTTTTCTACATATAGCATAGCTGTGTGGTTAAGGGGTTCAGTTTTATACATATAGCATAGCTGTGTGGTTAAGGAGTTCAGTTTTATACATATAGCATAGCTGTGTGGTTAAGGGTTTCAGTTTTATACATATAGCATAGCTGTGTGGTTAAGGGGTCAGTTTTATACATATAGCATAGCTGTGTGGTTAAGGGTTTCAGTTTTATACATATAGCATAGCTGTGTGGTTAAGGGGTTCAGTTTCATACATATAGCATAGCTGTGTGGTTAAGGGTTTCAGTTTTATACATATAGCATAGCTGTGTGGTTAAGGGGTTCAGTTTCATACATATAGCATAGCTGTGTGGTTAAGGGGTTCAGTTGTATACATATAGCATAGCTGTGTGGTTAAGGGGTTCAGTTTTATGCATATAGCATAGCCGTGTGGTTAAGGGTTTCAGTTATATACATATAGCATAGCTGTGTGGTTAAGGGGTTCAGTTTTATACATATCGCATAGCTGTGTGGTTAAGGGGTTCAGTTTTATACATATAGCATAGCTGTGTGGTTAAGGGGTTTAGTTTTATACATATAGCATAGCTGTGTGGTTAAGGGGTTCAGTTTTATACATATACATAGCTGTGTGGCTAAGGGGTTCAGTTTTATACATATACATAGCTGTGTGGCTAAGGGGTTCAGTTTTATACATATAGCATAGCTGTGTGGTTAAGGGGTTCAGTTTTATGCATATAGCATAGCTGTGTGGTTAAGGGGTTCAGTTATATACATATAGCATAGCTGTGTGGTTAAGGGTTCAGTTATATACATATAGCATAGCTGTGTGGTTAAGGGGTTCAATTTTATACATATCGCATAGCTGTGTGGTTAAGGGGTTCAGTTTTATACATATAGCATAGCTGTGTGGTTAAGGGTTTCAGCTTTATACATATAGCATAGCTGTGTGGTTAAGGGTTTCAGTTTTATACATATAGCATAGCTGTGTGGTTAAGGTGTCAGTTTTATACATATAGCATAGCTGTGTGGTTAAGGGGTTCAGTTTTATACATATAGCATAGCTGTGTGGTTAAGGGTTTCAGTTTTATACATATAGCATACCTGTGTGGTTAAGGTGTCAGTTTTATACATATAGCATAGCTGTGTGGTTAAGGGTTTCAGTTTTATACATATAGCATACCTGTGTGGTTAAGGTGTCAGTTTTATACATATAGCATAGCTGTGTGGTTAAGGGGTTCAGTTTTATACATATAGCATAGCTGTGTGGTTAAGGGTTTCAGTTTTATACATATAGCATAGCTGTGTGGTTAAGGGATCAGTTTTATACATATAGCATAGCTGTGTGGTGAAGGGGTCAGTTTTATACATATAGCATATCTGGTGTGGTTAAGGGGTTCAGTTTTATACATATAGCATAGCTGTGTGGTTAAGGGGTTCAGTTTTATACATATAGCATAGCTGTGTGGTTAAGGGGTTCAGTTTTATACATATAGCATAGCTGTGTGGTTAAGGGTTTCAGTTTTATACATATAGCATAGCTGTGTGGTTAATGGGTTCAGTTTCATACATATAGCATAGCTGTGTGGTTAAGGGTTTCAGTTTTATACATATAGCATAGCTGTGTGGTTAAGGGGTTCAGTTTCATACATATAGCATAGCTGTGTGGTTAAGGGGTTCAGTTTTATATATATAGCATAGCTGTGTGGTTAAGGGGTTCAGTTTTATACATATAGCATAGCTGTGTGGTTAAGGGGTTCTGTTTTATACATATAGCATAGCTGTGTGGTTAAGGTGTCAGTTTTATACATATAGCATACCTGTGTGGTTAAGGGGTTCAGTTTTATACATATAGCATAGCTGTGTGGTTAAGGGGTTCAGTTTTATGCATATAGCATAGCTGTGTGGTTAAGGGGTTCAGTTTTATGCATATAGCATAGCTGTGTGGTTAAGGGTTTCAGTTATATACATATAGCATAGCTGTGTGGTTAAGGGGTTCAGTTTTATACATATCGCATAGCTGTGTGGTTAAGGGGTTCAGTTTTATACATATAGCATAGCTGTGTGGTTAAGGGGTTTAGTTTTATAGATATAGCATAGCTGTGTGGTTAAGGGGTTCAGTTTTATACATATACATAGCTGTGTGGCTAAGGGGTTCAGTTTTATACATATACATAGCTGTGTGGCTAAGGGGTTCAGTTTTATACATATAGCATAGCTGTGTGGTTAAGGGGTTCAGTTTTATGCATATAGCATAGCTGTGTGGTTAAGGGTTCAGTTATATACATATAGCATAGCTGTGTGGTTAAGGGGTTCAGTTTTATACATATCGCATAGCTGTGTGGTTAAGGGGTTCAGTTTTATACATATAGCATAGCTGTGTGGTTTAGGGGTTCAGTTTTATACATATAGCATAGCTGTGTGGTTAAGGGGTTCAGTTTTCTACATATAGCATAGCTGTGTGGTTCAGGGGTTCAGTTTTATACATATAGCATAGCTGTGTGGTTAAGGGTTTCCGTTTTATACATATAGCATAGCTGTGTGGTTAAGGGGTTCAGTTTTATGCATATAGCATAGCTGTGTGGTTAAGGGTTCAGTTATATACATATAGCATAGCTGTGTGGTTAAGGGGTTCAGTTTTATACATATCGCATAGCTGTGTGGTTAAGGGGTTCAGTTTTATACATATAGCATAGCTGTGTGGTTTAGGGGTTCAGTTTTATACATATAGCATAGCTGTGTGGTTAAGGGGTTCAGTTTTCTACATATAGCATAGCTGTGTGGTTCAGGGGTTCAGTTTTATACATATAGCATAGCTGTGTGGTTAAGGGTTTCCGTTTTATACATATAGCATAGCTGTGTGGTTAAGGGGTTCAGTTTTATACATATAGCATAGCTGTGTGGTTAAGGGGTTCAGTTTTATACATATAGCATAGCTGTGTGGTTAAGGGGTTCAGTTTTATACATATAGCATATCTGTGTGGTTAAGGGGTTCAGTTTTATACATATAGCATAGCTGTGTGGTTAAGGGTTTCAGTTTTATACATATTGCATAGCTGTGTGGTTAAGGAGTTCAGTTTTATACATATAGCATAGCTGTGTGGTTAAGGGGTTCAGTTTTATACATATAGCATAGCTGTGTGGTTAAGGGGTTCAGTTTTCTACATATAGCATAGCTGTGTGGTTAAGGGGTTCAGTTTTATACATATAGCATAGCTGTGTGGTTAAGGGGTTCAGTTTTCTACATATAGCATAGCTGTGTGGTTAAGGGGTTCAGTTTTATACATATAGCATAGCTGTGTGGTTAAGGAGTTCAGTTTTATACATATAGCATAGCTGTGTGGTTAAGGGGTTCAGTTTTATACATATAGCATAGCTGTGTGGTTAAGGGGTTTAGTTTTATAGATATAGCATAGCTGTGTGGTTAAGGGGTTCAGTTTTATACATATACATAGCTGTGTGGCTAAGGGGTTCAGTTTTATACATATACATAGCTGTGTGGCTAAGGGGTTCAGTTTTATACATATAGCATAGCTGTGTGGTTAAGGGGTTCAGTTTTATGCATATAGCATAGCTGTGTGGTTAAGGGTTCAGTTATATACATATAGCATAGCTGTGTGGTTAAGGGGTTCAGTTTTATACATATCGCATAGCTGTGTGGTTAAGGGGTTCAGTTTTATACATATAGCATAGCTGTGTGGTTTAGGGGTTCAGTTTTATACATATAGCATAGCTGTGTGGTTAAGGGGTTCAGTTTTCTACATATAGCATAGCTGTGTGGTTCAGGGGTTCAGTTTTATACATATAGCATAGCTGTGTGGTTAAGGGTTTCCGTTTTATACATATAGCATAGCTGTGTGGTTAAGGGGTTCAGTTTTATGCATATAGCATAGCTGTGTGGTTAAGGGTTCAGTTATATACATATAGCATAGCTGTGTGGTTAAGGGGTTCAGTTTTATACATATCGCATAGCTGTGTGGTTAAGGGGTTCAGTTTTATACATATAGCATAGCTGTGTGGTTTAGGGGTTCAGTTTTATACATATAGCATAGCTGTGTGGTTAAGGGGTTCAGTTTTCTACATATAGCATAGCTGTGTGGTTCAGGGGTTCAGTTTTATACATATAGCATAGCTGTGTGGTTAAGGGTTTCCGTTTTATACATATAGCATAGCTGTGTGGTTAAGGGGTTCAGTTTTATACATATAGCATAGCTGTGTGGTTAAGGGGTTCAGTTTTATACATATAGCATAGCTGTGTGGTTAAGGGGTTCAGTTTTATACATATAGCATATCTGTGTGGTTAAGGGGTTCAGTTTTATACATATTGCATAGCTGTGTGGTTAAGGGTTTCAGTTTTATACATATTGCATAGCTGTGTGGTTAAGGAGTTCAGTTTTATACATATAGCATAGCTGTGTGGTTAAGGGGTTCAGTTTTATACATATAGCATAGCTGTGTGGTTAAGGGGTTCAGTTTTCTACATATAGCATAGCTGTGTGGTTAAGGGGTTCAGTTTTATACATATAGCATAGCTGTGTGGTTAAGGGGTTCAGTTTTCTACATATAGCATAGCTGTGTGGTTAAGGGGTTCAGTTTTATACATATAGCATAGCTGTGTGGTTAAGGAGTTCAGTTTTATACATATAGCATAGCTGTGTGGTTAAGGGTTTCAGTTTTATACATATAGCATAGCTGTGTGGTTAAGGGGTCAGTTTTATACATATAGCATAGCTGTGTGGTTAAGGGTTTCAGTTTTATACATATAGCATAGCTGTGTGGTTAAGGGGTTCAGTTTCATACATATAGCATAGCTGTGTGGTTAAGGGTTTCAGTTTTATACATATAGCATAGCTGTGTGGTTAAGGGGTTCAGTTTCATACATATAGCATAGCTGTGTGGTTAAGGGGTTCAGTTGTATACATATAGCATAGCTGTGTGGTTAAGGGGTTCAGTTTTATGCATATAGCATAGCCGTGTGGTTAAGGGTTTCAGTTATATACATATAGCATAGCTGTGTGGTTAAGGGGTTCAGTTTTATACATATCGCATAGCTGTGTGGTTAAGGGGTTCAGTTTTATACATATAGCATAGCTGTGTGGTTAAGGGGTTTAGTTTTATACATATAGCATAGCTGTGTGGTTAAGGGGTTCAGTTTTATACATATACATAGCTGTGTGGCTAAGGGGTTCAGTTTTATACATATACATAGCTGTGTGGCTAAGGGGTTCAGTTTTATACATATAGCATAGCTGTGTGGTTAAGGGGTTCAGTTTTATGCATATAGCATAGCTGTGTGGTTAAGGGGTTCAGTTATATACATATAGCATAGCTGTGTGGTTAAGGGTTCAGTTATATACATATAGCATAGCTGTGTGGTTAAGGGGTTCAATTTTATACATATCGCATAGCTGTGTGGTTAAGGGGTTCAGTTTTATACATATAGCATAGCTGTGTGGTTTAGGGGTTCAGTTTTATACATATAGCTTAGCTGTGTGGTTTAGGGGTTCAGTTTCATACATATAGCATAGCTGTGTGGTTAAGGGGTTCAGTTTTATGCATATAGCATAGCTGTGTGGTTAAGGTGTCAGTTTTATACATATAGCATACCTGTGTGGTTAAGGGGTTCAGTTTTATACATATAGCATAGCTGTGTGGTTAAGGGGTTCAGTTTCATACATATAGCATAGCTGTGTGGTTAAGGGGTTCAGTTTTATGCATATAGCATAGCTGTGTGGTTAAGGGGTTCAGTTATGTACATATAGCATAGCTGTGTGGTTAAGGGGTTCAGTTATGTACATATGGCATAGCTGTGTGGTTCAGGGGTTCAGTTTTATACATATAGCATAGCTGTGTGGTTAAGGGATTCCGTTTTATACATATATCATAGCTGTGTGGTTAAGGGGTTCAGTTTTATACATATAGCATAGCTGTGTGGTTAAGGGGTTCAGTTTTATACATAAAGCATAGCTGTGTGGTTAAGGGGTTCAGTTTTATACATATAGCATAGCTGTGTGGTTAAGGGGTTCAGTTTTATACATATTGCATAGCTGTGTGGTTAAGGGGTTCAGTTTTATACATATAGCATAGCTGTGTGGTTAAGGGGTTCAGTTTTATACATATAGCATAGCTGTGTGGTTAAGGGTTTCAGTTTTATACATATAGCATAGCTGTGTGGTTAAGGGGTTCAGTTTCATACATATAGCATAGCTGTGTGGTTAAGGGTTTCAGTTTTATACATATAGCATAGCTGTGTGGTTAAGGGGTTCAGTTTCATACATATAGCATAGCTGTGTGGTTAAGGGGTTCAGTTGTATACATATAGCATAGCTGTGTGGTTAAGGGGTTCAGTTTTATGCATATAGCATAGCCGTGTGGTTAAGGGTTTCAGTTATATACATATAGCATAGCTGTGTGGTTAAGGGGTTCAGTTTTATACATATCGCATAGCTGTGTGGTTAAGGGGTTCAGTTTTATACATATAGCATAGCTGTGTGGTTAAGGGGTTTAGTTTTATACATATAGCATAGCTGTGTGGTTAAGGGGTTCAGTTTTATACATATACATAGCTGTGTGGCTAAGGGGTTCAGTTTTATACATATACATAGCTGTGTGGCTAAGGGGTTCAGTTTTATACATATAGCATAGCTGTGTGGTTAAGGGTTTCAGTTTTATACATATAGCATAGCTGTGTGGTTAATGGGTTCAGTTTCATACATATAGCATAGCTGTGTGGTTAAGGGTTTCAGTTTTATACATATAGCATAGCTGTGTGGTTAAGGGGTTCAGTTTCATACATATAGCATAGCTGTGTGGTTAAGGGGTTCAGTTTTATATATATAGCATAGCTGTGTGGTTAAGGGGTTCAGTTTTATACATATAGCATAGCTGTGTGGTTAAGGGGTTCTGTTTTATACATATAGCATAGCTGTGTGGTTAAGGTGTCAGTTTTATACATATAGCATACCTGTGTGGTTAAGGGGTTCAGTTTTATACATATAGCATAGCTGTGTGGTTAAGGGGTTCAGTTTTATGCATATAGCATAGCTGTGTGGTTAAGGGGTTCAGTTTTATGCATATAGCATAGCTGTGTGGTTAAGGGTTTCAGTTATATACATATAGCATAGCTGTGTGGTTAAGGGGTTCAGTTTTATACATATCGCATAGCTGTGTGGTTAAGGGGTTCAGTTTTATACATATAGCATAGCTGTGTGGTTAAGGGGTTTAGTTTTATAGATATAGCATAGCTGTGTGGTTAAGGGGTTCAGTTTTATACATATACATAGCTGTGTGGCTAAGGGGTTCAGTTTTATACATATACATAGCTGTGTGGCTAAGGGGTTCAGTTTTATACATATAGCATAGCTGTGTGGTTAAGGGGTTCAGTTTTATGCATATAGCATAGCTGTGTGGTTAAGGGTTCAGTTATATACATATAGCATAGCTGTGTGGTTAAGGGGTTCAGTTTTATACATATCGCATAGCTGTGTGGTTAAGGGGTTCAGTTTTATACATATAGCATAGCTGTGTGGTTTAGGGGTTCAGTTTTATACATATAGCATAGCTGTGTGGTTAAGGGGTTCAGTTTTCTACATATAGCATAGCTGTGTGGTTCAGGGGTTCAGTTTTATACATATAGCATAGCTGTGTGGTTAAGGGTTTCCGTTTTATACATATAGCATAGCTGTGTGGTTAAGGGGTTCAGTTTTATGCATATAGCATAGCTGTGTGGTTAAGGGTTCAGTTATATACATATAGCATAGCTGTGTGGTTAAGGGGTTCAGTTTTATACATATCGCATAGCTGTGTGGTTAAGGGGTTCAGTTTTATACATATAGCATAGCTGTGTGGTTTAGGGGTTCAGTTTTATACATATAGCATAGCTGTGTGGTTAAGGGGTTCAGTTTTCTACATATAGCATAGCTGTGTGGTTCAGGGGTTCAGTTTTATACATATAGCATAGCTGTGTGGTTAAGGGTTTCCGTTTTATACATATAGCATAGCTGTGTGGTTAAGGGGTTCAGTTTTATACATATAGCATAGCTGTGTGGTTAAGGGGTTCAGTTTTATACATATAGCATAGCTGTGTGGTTAAGGGGTTCAGTTTTATACATATAGCATATCTGTGTGGTTAAGGGGTTCAGTTTTATACATATAGCATAGCTGTGTGGTTAAGGGTTTCAGTTTTATACATATTGCATAGCTGTGTGGTTAAGGAGTTCAGTTTTATACATATAGCATAGCTGTGTGGTTAAGGGGTTCAGTTTTATACATATAGCATAGCTGTGTGGTTAAGGGGTTCAGTTTTCTACATATAGCATAGCTGTGTGGTTAAGGGGTTCAGTTTTATACATATAGCATAGCTGTGTGGTTAAGGGGTTCAGTTTTCTACATATAGCATAGCTGTGTGGTTAAGGGGTTCAGTTTTATACATATAGCATAGCTGTGTGGTTAAGGAGTTCAGTTTTATACATATAGCATAGCTGTGTGGTTAAGGGGTTCAGTTTTATACATATAGCATAGCTGTGTGGTTAAGGGGTTTAGTTTTATAGATATAGCATAGCTGTGTGGTTAAGGGGTTCAGTTTTATACATATACATAGCTGTGTGGCTAAGGGGTTCAGTTTTATACATATACATAGCTGTGTGGCTAAGGGGTTCAGTTTTATACATATAGCATAGCTGTGTGGTTAAGGGGTTCAGTTTTATGCATATAGCATAGCTGTGTGGTTAAGGGTTCAGTTATATACATATAGCATAGCTGTGTGGTTAAGGGGTTCAGTTTTATACATATCGCATAGCTGTGTGGTTAAGGGGTTCAGTTTTATACATATAGCATAGCTGTGTGGTTTAGGGGTTCAGTTTTATACATATAGCATAGCTGTGTGGTTAAGGGGTTCAGTTTTCTACATATAGCATAGCTGTGTGGTTCAGGGGTTCAGTTTTATACATATAGCATAGCTGTGTGGTTAAGGGTTTCCGTTTTATACATATAGCATAGCTGTGTGGTTAAGGGGTTCAGTTTTATGCATATAGCATAGCTGTGTGGTTAAGGGTTCAGTTATATACATATAGCATAGCTGTGTGGTTAAGGGGTTCAGTTTTATACATATCGCATAGCTGTGTGGTTAAGGGGTTCAGTTTTATACATATAGCATAGCTGTGTGGTTTAGGGGTTCAGTTTTATACATATAGCATAGCTGTGTGGTTAAGGGGTTCAGTTTTCTACATATAGCATAGCTGTGTGGTTCAGGGGTTCAGTTTTATACATATAGCATAGCTGTGTGGTTAAGGGTTTCCGTTTTATACATATAGCATAGCTGTGTGGTTAAGGGGTTCAGTTTTATACATATAGCATAGCTGTGTGGTTAAGGGGTTCAGTTTTATACATATAGCATAGCTGTGTGGTTAAGGGGTTCAGTTTTATACATATAGCATATCTGTGTGGTTAAGGGGTTCAGTTTTATACATATTGCATAGCTGTGTGGTTAAGGGTTTCAGTTTTATACATATTGCATAGCTGTGTGGTTAAGGAGTTCAGTTTTATACATATAGCATAGCTGTGTGGTTAAGGGGTTCAGTTTTATACATATAGCATAGCTGTGTGGTTAAGGGGTTCAGTTTTCTACATATAGCATAGCTGTGTGGTTAAGGGGTTCAGTTTTATACATATAGCATAGCTGTGTGGTTAAGGGGTTCAGTTTTCTACATATAGCATAGCTGTGTGGTTAAGGGGTTCAGTTTTATACATATAGCATAGCTGTGTGGTTAAGGAGTTCAGTTTTATACATATAGCATAGCTGTGTGGTTAAGGGTTTCAGTTTTATACATATAGCATAGCTGTGTGGTTAAGGGGTCAGTTTTATACATATAGCATAGCTGTGTGGTTAAGGGTTTCAGTTTTATACATATAGCATAGCTGTGTGGTTAAGGGGTTCAGTTTCATACATATAGCATAGCTGTGTGGTTAAGGGTTTCAGTTTTATACATATAGCATAGCTGTGTGGTTAAGGGGTTCAGTTTCATACATATAGCATAGCTGTGTGGTTAAGGGGTTCAGTTGTATACATATAGCATAGCTGTGTGGTTAAGGGGTTCAGTTTTATGCATATAGCATAGCCGTGTGGTTAAGGGTTTCAGTTATATACATATAGCATAGCTGTGTGGTTAAGGGGTTCAGTTTTATACATATCGCATAGCTGTGTGGTTAAGGGGTTCAGTTTTATACATATAGCATAGCTGTGTGGTTAAGGGGTTTAGTTTTATACATATAGCATAGCTGTGTGGTTAAGGGGTTCAGTTTTATACATATACATAGCTGTGTGGCTAAGGGGTTCAGTTTTATACATATACATAGCTGTGTGGCTAAGGGGTTCAGTTTTATACATATAGCATAGCTGTGTGGTTAAGGGGTTCAGTTTTATGCATATAGCATAGCTGTGTGGTTAAGGGGTTCAGTTATATACATATAGCATAGCTGTGTGGTTAAGGGTTCAGTTATATACATATAGCATAGCTGTGTGGTTAAGGGGTTCAATTTTATACATATCGCATAGCTGTGTGGTTAAGGGGTTCAGTTTTATACATATAGCATAGCTGTGTGGTTTAGGGGTTCAGTTTTATACATATAGCTTAGCTGTGTGGTTTAGGGGTTCAGTTTCATACATATAGCATAGCTGTGTGGTTAAGGGGTTCAGTTTTATGCATATAGCATAGCTGTGTGGTTAAGGTGTCAGTTTTATACATATAGCATACCTGTGTGGTTAAGGGGTTCAGTTTTATACATATAGCATAGCTGTGTGGTTAAGGGGTTCAGTTTCATACATATAGCATAGCTGTGTGGTTAAGGGGTTCAGTTTTATGCATATAGCATAGCTGTGTGGTTAAGGGGTTCAGTTATGTACATATAGCATAGCTGTGTGGTTAAGGGGTTCAGTTATGTACATATGGCATAGCTGTGTGGTTCAGGGGTTCAGTTTTATACATATAGCATAGCTGTGTGGTTAAGGGATTCCGTTTTATACATATATCATAGCTGTGTGGTTAAGGGGTTCAGTTTTATACATATAGCATAGCTGTGTGGTTAAGGGGTTCAGTTTTATACATAAAGCATAGCTGTGTGGTTAAGGGGTTCAGTTTTATACATATAGCATAGCTGTGTGGTTAAGGGGTTCAGTTTTATACATATTGCATAGCTGTGTGGTTAAGGGGTTCAGTTTTATACATATAGCATAGCTGTGTGGTTAAGGGGTTCAGTTTTATACATATAGCATAGCTGTGTGGTTAAGGGTTTCAGTTTTATACATATAGCATAGCTGTGTGGTTAAGGGGTTCAGTTTCATACATATAGCATAGCTGTGTGGTTAAGGGTTTCAGTTTTATACATATAGCATAGCTGTGTGGTTAAGGGGTTCAGTTTCATACATATAGCATAGCTGTGTGGTTAAGGGGTTCAGTTGTATACATATAGCATAGCTGTGTGGTTAAGGGGTTCAGTTTTATGCATATAGCATAGCCGTGTGGTTAAGGGTTTCAGTTATATACATATAGCATAGCTGTGTGGTTAAGGGGTTCAGTTTTATACATATCGCATAGCTGTGTGGTTAAGGGGTTCAGTTTTATACATATAGCATAGCTGTGTGGTTAAGGGGTTTAGTTTTATACATATAGCATAGCTGTGTGGTTAAGGGGTTCAGTTTTATACATATACATAGCTGTGTGGCTAAGGGGTTCAGTTTTATACATATACATAGCTGTGTGGCTAAGGGGTTCAGTTTTATACATATAGCATAGCTGTGTGGTTAAGGGGTTCAGTTTTATGCATATAGCATAGCTGTGTGGTTAAGGGGTTCAGTTATATACATATAGCATAGCTGTGTGGTTAAGGGTTCAGTTATATACATATAGCATAGCTGTGTGGTTAAGGGGTTCAATTTTATACATATCGCATAGCTGTGTGGTTAAGGGGTTCAGTTTTATACATATAGCATAGCTGTGTGGTTTAGGGGTTCAGTTTTATACATATAGCTTAGCTGTGTGGTTTAGGGGTTCAGTTTCATACATATAGCATAGCTGTGTGGTTAAGGGGTTCAGTTTTATGCATATAGCATAGCTGTGTGGTTAAGGTGTCAGTTTTATACATATAGCATACCTGTGTGGTTAAGGGGTTCAGTTTTATACATATAGCATAGCTGTGTGGTTAAGGGGTTCAGTTTCATACATATAGCATAGCTGTGTGGTTAAGGGGTTCAGTTTTATGCATATAGCATAGCTGTGTGGTTAAGGGGTTCAGTTATGTACATATAGCATAGCTGTGTGGTTAAGGGGTTCAGTTATGTACATATGGCATAGCTGTGTGGTTCAGGGGTTCAGTTTTATACATATAGCATAGCTGTGTGGTTAAGGGATTCCGTTTTATACATATATCATAGCTGTGTGGTTAAGGGGTTCAGTTTTATACATATAGCATAGCTGTGTGGTTAAGGGGTTCAGTTTTATACATAAAGCATAGCTGTGTGGTTAAGGGGTTCAGTTTTATACATATAGCATAGCTGTGTGGTTAAGGGGTTCAGTTTTATACATATTGCATAGCTGTGTGGTTAAGGGGTTCAGTTTTATACATATAGCATAGCTGTGTGGTTAAGGGGTTCAGTTTTATACATATAGCATAGCTGTGTGGTTAAGGGGTTCAGTTTTATACATATAGCATAGCTGTGTGGTTAAGGGGTTCAGTTTTATACATATACCATAGCTGTGTGGTTAAGGGGTTCAGTTTTATACATATAGCATAGCTGTGTGGTTAAGGGGTTCAGTTTTATACATATAGCATAGCTGTGTGGTTAAGGGGTTCAGTTTTCTACATATAGCATAGCTGTGTGGTTAAGGGGTTCAGTTTTCTACATATAGCATAGCTGTGTGGTTAAGGGGTTCAGTTTTATACATATAGCATAGCTGTGTGGTTAAGGGGTTCAGTTTTATACATATAGCATAGCTGTGTGGTTAAGGGGTCAGTTTTATACATATAGCATAGCTGTGTGGTTAAGGGTTTCAGTTTTATACATATAGCATAGCTGTGTGGCTAAGGGGTTCAGTTTCATACATATAGCATAGCTGTGTGGTTAAGGGGTTCAGTTTTATACATATAGCATAGCTGTGTGGTTAAGGGGTTCAGTTTTATACATATAGCATAGCTGTGTGGTTAAGGGGTTCTGTTTTATACATATAGCATAGCTGTGTAGTTAAGGGGTTCAGTTTTATACATATAGCATAGCTGTGTGGTTAAGGAGTTCAGTTATGTACATATAGCATAGCTGTGTGGTTAAGGGGTTCAGTTTTATACATATAGCATAGCTGTGTAGTTAAGGGGTTCAGTTTTATACATATAGCATAGCTGTGTGGTTAAGGGGTTCAGTTTTATACATATAGCATAGCTGTGTGGTTAAGGGGTTCAGTTTTATACATATAGCATAGCTGTGTGGCTAAGGGGTTCAAATTTATACATATAGCATAGCTGTGTGGTTAAGGGGTTCAGTTTTATGCATATAGCATAGCTGTGTGGTTAAGGGGTTCAGTTTTATACATATAGCATAGCTGTGTGGTTAAGGGGTTCAGTTTTATACATATAGCATAGCTGTGTGGTTAAGGGGTTCAGTTTTATACATATAGCATAGCTGTGTGGTTAAGGGGTTCAGTTTTATGCATATAGCATAGCTGTGTGGTTAAGGGGTTCAGTTTTATACATATAGCATAGCTGTGTGGTTAAGGGGTTCAGTTTTATGCATATAGCATAGCTGTGTGGTTAAGGGGTTCAGTTTTATACATATAGCATAGCTGTGTGGTTAAGGGGTTCAGTTTTATACATATAGCATAGCTGTGTGGTTAAGGGGTTCAGTTTTATACATATAGCATAGCTGTGTGGTTAAGGGGTTCAGTTTTATGCATATAGCATAGCTGTGTGGTTAAGGGGTTCAGTTTTATACATATAGCATAGCTGTGTGGTTAAGGGGTTCAGTTTTATGCATATAGCATAGCTGTGTGGTTAAGGGGTTCAGTTTTATACATATAGCATAGCTGTGTGGTTAAGGGGTTCAGTTTTATACATATAGCATAGCTGTGTGGTTAAGGGGTTCAGTTTTATACATAAAGCATAGCTGTGTGGTTAAGGGGTTCAGTTTTATGCATATAGCATAGCTGTGTGGTTAAGGGGTTCAGTTTTATACATATAGCATAGCTGTGTGGTTAAGGGGTTCAGTTTTATACATATAGCATAGCTGTGTGGTTAAGGGGTTCAGTTTTATACATATAGCATAGCTGTGTGGTTAAGGGGTTCAGTTTTATACATATAGCATAGCTGTGTGGTTAAGGGGTTCAGTTTTATGCATATAGCATAGCTGTGTGGTTAAGGGGTTCAGTTTTATACATATAGCATAGCTGTGTGGTTAAGGGGTTCAGTTTTATGCATATAGCATAGCTGTGTGGTTAAGGGGTTCAGTTTTATACATATAGCATAGCTGTGTGGTTAAGGGGTTCAGTTTTATACATATAGCATAGCTGTGTGGTTAAGGGGTTCAGTTTTATACATAAAGCATAGCTGTGTGGTTAAGGGGTTCAGTTTTATGCATATAGCATAGCTGTGTGGTTAAGGGGTTCAGTTTTATACATATAGCATAGCTGTGTGGTTAAGGGGTTCAGTTTTATACATATAGCATAGCTGTGTGGTTAAGGGGTTCAGTTTTATACATATAGCATAGCTGTGTGGTTAAGGGGTTCAGTTTTATACATATAGCATAGCTGTGTGGTTAAGGGGTTCAGTTTTATACATATAGCATAGCTGTGTGGTTAAGGGGTTCAGTTTTATACATATCGCATAGCTGTGTGGTTAAGGGGTTCAGTTTTATACATATAGCATAGCTGTGTGGTTAAGGGGTTTAGTTTTATAGATATAGCATAGCTGTGTGGTTAAGGGGTTCAGTTTTATACATATACATAGCTGTGTGGCTAAGGGGTTCAGTTTTATACATATACATAGCTGTGTGGCTAAGGGGTTCAGTTTTATACATATAGCATAGCTGTGTGGTTAAGGGGTTCAGTTTTATGCATATAGCATAGCTGTGTGGTTAAGGGTTCAGTTATATACATATAGCATAGCTGTGTGGTTAAGGGGTTCAGTTTTATACATATCGCATAGCTGTGTGGTTAAGGGGTTCAGTTTTATACATATAGCATAGCTGTGTGGTTTAGGGGTTCAGTTTTATACATATAGCATAGCTGTGTGGTTAAGGGGTTCAGTTTTCTACATATAGCATAGCTGTGTGGTTCAGGGGTTCAGTTTTATACATATAGCATAGCTGTGTGGTTAAGGGTTTCCGTTTTATACATATAGCATAGCTGTGTGGTTAAGGGGTTCAGTTTTATGCATATAGCATAGCTGTGTGGTTAAGGGTTCAGTTATATACATATAGCATAGCTGTGTGGTTAAGGGGTTCAGTTTTATACATATCGCATAGCTGTGTGGTTAAGGGGTTCAGTTTTATACATATAGCATAGCTGTGTGGTTTAGGGGTTCAGTTTTATACATATAGCATAGCTGTGTGGTTAAGGGGTTCAGTTTTCTACATATAGCATAGCTGTGTGGTTCAGGGGTTCAGTTTTATACATATAGCATAGCTGTGTGGTTAAGGGTTTCCGTTTTATACATATAGCATAGCTGTGTGGTTAAGGGGTTCAGTTTTATACATATAGCATAGCTGTGTGGTTAAGGGGTTCAGTTTTATACATATAGCATAGCTGTGTGGTTAAGGGGTTCAGTTTTATACATATAGCATATCTGTGTGGTTAAGGGGTTCAGTTTTATACATATAGCATAGCTGTGTGGTTAAGGGTTTCAGTTTTATACATATTGCATAGCTGTGTGGTTAAGGAGTTCAGTTTTATACATATAGCATAGCTGTGTGGTTAAGGGGTTCAGTTTTATACATATAGCATAGCTGTGTGGTTAAGGGGTTCAGTTTTCTACATATAGCATAGCTGTGTGGTTAAGGGGTTCAGTTTTATACATATAGCATAGCTGTGTGGTTAAGGGGTTCAGTTTTCTACATATAGCATAGCTGTGTGGTTAAGGGGTTCAGTTTTATACATATAGCATAGCTGTGTGGTTAAGGAGTTCAGTTTTATACATATAGCATAGCTGTGTGGTTAAGGGGTTCAGTTTTATACATATAGCATAGCTGTGTGGTTAAGGGGTTTAGTTTTATAGATATAGCATAGCTGTGTGGTTAAGGGGTTCAGTTTTATACATATACATAGCTGTGTGGCTAAGGGGTTCAGTTTTATACATATACATAGCTGTGTGGCTAAGGGGTTCAGTTTTATACATATAGCATAGCTGTGTGGTTAAGGGGTTCAGTTTTATGCATATAGCATAGCTGTGTGGTTAAGGGTTCAGTTATATACATATAGCATAGCTGTGTGGTTAAGGGGTTCAGTTTTATACATATCGCATAGCTGTGTGGTTAAGGGGTTAAGTTTTATACATATAGCATAGCTGTGTGGTTTAGGGGTTCAGTTTTATACATATAGCATAGCTGTGTGGTTAAGGGGTTCAGTTTTCTACATATAGCATAGCTGTGTGGTTCAGGGGTTCAGTTTTATACATATAGCATAGCTGTGTGGTTAAGGGTTTCCGTTTTATACATATAGCATAGCTGTGTGGTTAAGGGGTTCAGTTTTATGCATATAGCATAGCTGTGTGGTTAAGGGTTCAGTTATATACATATAGCATAGCTGTGTGGTTAAGGGGTTCAGTTTTATACATATCGCATAGCTGTGTGGTTAAGGGGTTCAGTTTTATACATATAGCATAGCTGTGTGGTTTAGGGGTTCAGTTTTATACATATAGCATAGCTGTGTGGTTAAGGGGTTCAGTTTTCTACATATAGCATAGCTGTGTGGTTCAGGGGTTCAGTTTTATACATATAGCATAGCTGTGTGGTTAAGGGTTTCCGTTTTATACATATAGCATAGCTGTGTGGTTAAGGGGTTCAGTTTTATACATATAGCATAGCTGTGTGGTTAAGGGGTTCAGTTTTATACATATAGCATAGCTGTGTGGTTAAGGGGTTCAGTTTTATACATATAGCATATCTGTGTGGTTAAGGGGTTCAGTTTTATACATATAGCATAGCTGTGTGGTTAAGGGTTTCAGTTTTATACATATTGCATAGCTGTGTGGTTAAGGAGTTCAGTTTTATACATATAGCATAGCTGTGTGGTTAAGGGGTTCAGTTTTATACATATAGCATAGCTGTGTGGTTAAGGGGTTCAGTTTTCTACATATAGCATAGCTGTGTGGTTAAGGGGTTCAGTTTTATACATATAGCATAGCTGTGTGGTTAAGGGGTTCAGTTTTCTACATATAGCATCGCTGTGTGGTTAAGGGGTTCAGTTTTATACATATAGCATAGCTGTGTGGTTAAGGAGTTCAGTTTTATACATATAGCATAGCTGTGTGGTTAAGGGTTTCAGTTTTATACATATAGCATAGCTGTGTGGTTAAGGGGTCAGTTTTATACATATAGCATAGCTGTGTGGTTAAGGGTTTCAGTTTTATACATATAGCATAGCTGTGTGGTTAAGGGGTTCAGTTTCATACATATAGCATAGCTGTGTGGTTAAGGGTTTCAGTTTTATACATATAGCATAGCTGTGTGGTTAAGGGGTTCAGTTTCATACATATAGCATAGCTGTGTGGTTAAGGGGTTCAGTTGTATACATATAGCATAGCTGTGTGGTTAAGGGGTTCAGTTTTATGCATATAGCATAGCCGTGTGGTTAAGGGTTTCAGTTATATACATATAGCATAGCTGTGTGGTTCAGGGGTTCAGTTTTATACATATAGCATAGCTGTGTGGTTAAGGGTTTCCGTTTTATACATATAGCATAGCTGTGTGGTTAAGGGGTTCAGTTTTATGCATATAGCATAGCTGTGTGGTTAAGGGTTCAGTTATATACATATAGCATAGCTGTGTGGTTAAGGGGTTCAGTTTTATACATATCGCATAGCTGTGTGGTTAAGGGGTTCAGTTTTATACATATAGCATAGCTGTGTGGTTTAGGGGTTCAGTTTTATACATATAGCATAGCTGTGTGGTTAAGGGGTTCAGTTTTCTACATATAGCATAGCTGTGTGGTTAAGGGGTTCAGTTTTCTACATATAGCATAGCTGTGTGGTTAAGGGGTTCAGTTTTCTACATATAGCATAGCTGTGTGGTTAAGGGGTTCAGTTTTATACATATAGCATAGCTGTGTGGTTAAGGAGTTCAGTTTTATACATATAGCATAGCTGTGTGGTTAAGGGTTTCAGTTTTATACATATAGCATAGCTGTGTGGTTAAGGGGTCAGTTTTATACATATAGCATAGCTGTGTGGTTAAGGGTTTCAGTTTTATACATATAGCATAGCTGTGTGGTTAAGGGGTTCAGTTTCATACATATAGCATAGCTGTGTGGTTAAGGGTTTCAGTTTTATACATATAGCATAGCTGTGTGGTTAAGGGGTTCAGTTTCATACATATAGCATAGCTGTGTGGTTAAGGGGTTCAGTTGTATACATATAGCATAGCTGTGTGGTTAAGGGGTTCAGTTTTATGCATATAGCATAGCCGTGTGGTTAAGGGTTTCAGTTATATACATATAGCATAGCTGTGTGGTTAAGGGGTTCAGTTTTATACATATCGCATAGCTGTGTGGTTAAGGGGTTCAGTTTTATACATATAGCATAGCTGTGTGGTTAAGGGGTTTAGTTTTATACATATAGCATAGCTGTGTGGTTAAGGGGTTCAGTTTTATACATATACATAGCTGTGTGGCTAAGGGGTTCAGTTTTATACATATACATAGCTGTGTGGCTAAGGGGTTCAGTTTTATACATATAGCATAGCTGTGTGGTTAAGGGGTTCAGTTTTATGCATATAGCATAGCTGTGTGGTTAAGGGGTTCAGTTATATACATATAGCATAGCTGTGTGGTTAAGGGTTCAGTTATATACATATAGCATAGCTGTGTGGTTAAGGGGTTCAATTTTATACATATCGCATAGCTGTGTGGTTAAGGGGTTCAGTTTTATACATATAGCATAGCTGTGTGGTTAAGGGTTTCAGCTTTATACATATAGCATAGCTGTGTGGTTAAGGGTTTCAGTTTTATACATATAGCATAGCTGTGTGGTTAAGGTGTCAGTTTTATACATATAGCATAGCTGTGTGGTTAAGGGGTTCAGTTTTATACATATAGCATAGCTGTGTGGTTAAGGGTTTCAGTTTTATACATATAGCATACCTGTGTGGTTAAGGTGTCAGTTTTATACATATAGCATAGCTGTGTGGTTAAGGGTTTCAGTTTTATACATATAGCATACCTGTGTGGTTAAGGTGTCAGTTTTATACATATAGCATAGCTGTGTGGTTAAGGGGTTCAGTTTTATACATATAGCATAGCTGTGTGGTTAAGGGTTTCAGTTTTATACATATAGCATAGCTGTGTGGTTAAGGGATCAGTTTTATACATATAGCATAGCTGTGTGGTGAAGGGGTCAGTTTTATACATATAGCATATCTGGTGTGGTTAAGGGGTTCAGTTTTATACATATAGCATAGCTGTGTGGTTAAGGGGTTCAGTTTTATACATATAGCATAGCTGTGTGGTTAAGGGGTTCAGTTTTATACATATAGCATAGCTGTGTGGTTAAGGGTTTCAGTTTTATACATATAGCATAGCTGTGTGGTTAATGGGTTCAGTTTCATACATATAGCATAGCTGTGTGGTTAAGGGTTTCAGTTTTATACATATAGCATAGCTGTGTGGTTAAGGGGTTCAGTTTCATACATATAGCATAGCTGTGTGGTTAAGGGGTTCAGTTTTATATATATAGCATAGCTGTGTGGTTAAGGGGTTCAGTTTTATACATATAGCATAGCTGTGTGGTTAAGGGGTTCTGTTTTATACATATAGCATAGCTGTGTGGTTAAGGTGTCAGTTTTATACATATAGCATACCTGTGTGGTTAAGGGGTTCAGTTTTATACATATAGCATAGCTGTGTGGTTAAGGGGTTCAGTTTTATGCATATAGCATAGCTGTGTGGTTAAGGGGTTCAGTTTTATGCATATAGCATAGCTGTGTGGTTAAGGGTTTCAGTTATATACATATAGCATAGCTGTGTGGTTAAGGGGTTCAGTTTTATACATATCGCATAGCTGTGTGGTTAAGGGGTTCAGTTTTATACATATAGCATAGCTGTGTGGTTAAGGGGTTTAGTTTTATAGATATAGCATAGCTGTGTGGTTAAGGGGTTCAGTTTTATACATATACATAGCTGTGTGGCTAAGGGGTTCAGTTTTATACATATACATAGCTGTGTGGCTAAGGGGTTCAGTTTTATACATATAGCATAGCTGTGTGGTTAAGGGGTTCAGTTTTATGCATATAGCATAGCTGTGTGGTTAAGGGTTCAGTTATATACATATAGCATAGCTGTGTGGTTAAGGGGTTCAGTTTTATACATATCGCATAGCTGTGTGGTTAAGGGGTTCAGTTTTATACATATAGCATAGCTGTGTGGTTTAGGGGTTCAGTTTTATACATATAGCATAGCTGTGTGGTTAAGGGGTTCAGTTTTCTACATATAGCATAGCTGTGTGGTTCAGGGGTTCAGTTTTATACATATAGCATAGCTGTGTGGTTAAGGGTTTCCGTTTTATACATATAGCATAGCTGTGTGGTTAAGGGGTTCAGTTTTATGCATATAGCATAGCTGTGTGGTTAAGGGTTCAGTTATATACATATAGCATAGCTGTGTGGTTAAGGGGTTCAGTTTTATACATATCGCATAGCTGTGTGGTTAAGGGGTTCAGTTTTATACATATAGCATAGCTGTGTGGTTTAGGGGTTCAGTTTTATACATATAGCATAGCTGTGTGGTTAAGGGGTTCAGTTTTCTACATATAGCATAGCTGTGTGGTTCAGGGGTTCAGTTTTATACATATAGCATAGCTGTGTGGTTAAGGGTTTCCGTTTTATACATATAGCATAGCTGTGTGGTTAAGGGGTTCAGTTTTATACATATAGCATAGCTGTGTGGTTAAGGGGTTCAGTTTTATACATATAGCATAGCTGTGTGGTTAAGGGGTTCAGTTTTATACATATAGCATATCTGTGTGGTTAAGGGGTTCAGTTTTATACATATAGCATAGCTGTGTGGTTAAGGGTTTCAGTTTTATACATATTGCATAGCTGTGTGGTTAAGGAGTTCAGTTTTATACATATAGCATAGCTGTGTGGTTAAGGGGTTCAGTTTTATACATATAGCATAGCTGTGTGGTTAAGGGGTTCAGTTTTCTACATATAGCATAGCTGTGTGGTTAAGGGGTTCAGTTTTATACATATAGCATAGCTGTGTGGTTAAGGGGTTCAGTTTTCTACATATAGCATAGCTGTGTGGTTAAGGGGTTCAGTTTTATACATATAGCATAGCTGTGTGGTTAAGGAGTTCAGTTTTATACATATAGCATAGCTGTGTGGTTAAGGGGTTCAGTTTTATACATATAGCATAGCTGTGTGGTTAAGGGGTTTAGTTTTATAGATATAGCATAGCTGTGTGGTTAAGGGGTTCAGTTTTATACATATACATAGCTGTGTGGCTAAGGGGTTCAGTTTTATACATATACATAGCTGTGTGGCTAAGGGGTTCAGTTTTATACATATAGCATAGCTGTGTGGTTAAGGGGTTCAGTTTTATGCATATAGCATAGCTGTGTGGTTAAGGGTTCAGTTATATACATATAGCATAGCTGTGTGGTTAAGGGGTTCAGTTTTATACATATCGCATAGCTGTGTGGTTAAGGGGTTCAGTTTTATACATATAGCATAGCTGTGTGGTTTAGGGGTTCAGTTTTATACATATAGCATAGCTGTGTGGTTAAGGGGTTCAGTTTTCTACATATAGCATAGCTGTGTGGTTCAGGGGTTCAGTTTTATACATATAGCATAGCTGTGTGGTTAAGGGTTTCCGTTTTATACATATAGCATAGCTGTGTGGTTAAGGGGTTCAGTTTTATGCATATAGCATAGCTGTGTGGTTAAGGGTTCAGTTATATACATATAGCATAGCTGTGTGGTTAAGGGGTTCAGTTTTATACATATCGCATAGCTGTGTGGTTAAGGGGTTCAGTTTTATACATATAGCATAGCTGTGTGGTTTAGGGGTTCAGTTTTATACATATAGCATAGCTGTGTGGTTAAGGGGTTCAGTTTTCTACATATAGCATAGCTGTGTGGTTCAGGGGTTCAGTTTTATACATATAGCATAGCTGTGTGATTAAGGGTTTCCGTTTTATACATATAGCATAGCTGTGTGGTTAAGGGGTTCAGTTTTATACATATAGCATAGCTGTGTGGTTAAGGGGTTCAGTTTTATACATATAGCATAGCTGTGTGGTTAAGGGGTTCAGTTTTATACATATAGCATATCTGTGTGGTTAAGGGGTTCAGTTTTATACATATTGCATAGCTGTGTGGTTAAGGGTTTCAGTTTTATACATATTGCATAGCTGTGTGGTTAAGGAGTTCAGTTTTATACATATAGCATAGCTGTGTGGTTAAGGGGTTCAGTTTTATACATATAGCATAGCTGTGTGGTTAAGGGGTTCAGTTTTCTACATATAGCATAGCTGTGTGGTTAAGGGGTTCAGTTTTATACATATAGCATAGCTGTGTGGTTAAGGGGTTCAGTTTTCTACATATAGCATAGCTGTGTGGTTAAGGGGTTCAGTTTTATACATATAGCATAGCTGTGTGGTTAAGGAGTTCAGTTTTATACATATAGCATAGCTGTGTGGTTAAGGGTTTCAGTTTTATACATATAGCATAGCTGTGTGGTTAAGGGGTCAGTTTTATACATATAGCATAGCTGTGTGGTTAAGGGTTTCAGTTTTATACATATAGCATAGCTGTGTGGTTAAGGGGTTCAGTTTCATACATATAGCATAGCTGTGTGTTTAAGGGTTTCAGTTTTATACATATAGCATAGCTGTGTGGTTAAGGGGTTCAGTTTCATACATATAGCATAGCTGTGTGGTTAAGGGGTTCAGTTGTATACATATAGCATAGCTGTGTGGTTAAGGGGTTCAGTTTTATGCATATAGCATAGCCGTGTGGTTAAGGGTTTCAGTTATATACATATAGCATAGCTGTGTGGTTAAGGGGTTCAGTTTTATACATATCGCATAGCTGTGTGGTTAAGGGGTTCAGTTTTATACATATAGCATAGCTGTGTGGTTAAGGGGTTTAGTTTTATACATATAGCATAGCTGTGTGGTTAAGGGGTTCAGTTTTATACATATACATAGCTGTGTGGCTAAGGGGTTCAGTTTTATACATATACATAGCTGTGTGGCTAAGGGGTTCAGTTTTATACATATAGCATAGCTGTGTGGTTAAGGGGTTCAGTTTTATGCATATAGCATAGCTGTGTGGTTAAGGGGTTCAGTTATATACATATAGCATAGCTGTGTGGTTAAGGGTTCAGTTATATACATATAGCATAGCTGTGTGGTTAAGGGGTTCAATTTTATACATATCGCATATCTGTGTGGTTAAGGGGTTCAGTTTTATACATATAGCATAGCTGTGTGGTTTAGGGGTTCAGTTTTATACATATAGCTTAGCTGTGTGGTTTAGGGGTTCAGTTTCATACATATAGCATAGCTGTGTGGTTAAGGGGTTCAGTTTTATGCATATAGCATAGCTGTGTGGTTAAGGTGTCAGTTTTATACATATAGCATACCTGTGTGGTTAAGGGGTTCAGTTTTATACATATAGCATAGCTGTGTGGTTAAGGGGTTCAGTTTCATACATATAGCATAGCTGTGTGGTTAAGGGGTTCAGTTTTATGCATATAGCATAGCTGTGTGGTTAAGGGGTTCAGTTATGTACATATAGCATAGCTGTGTGGTTAAGGGGTTCAGTTATGTACATATGGCATAGCTGTGTGGTTCAGGGGTTCAGTTTTATACATATAGCATAGCTGTGTGGTTAAGGGATTCCGTTTTATACATATATCATAGCTGTGTGGTTAAGGGGTTCAGTTTTATACATATAGCATAGCTGTGTGGTTAAGGGGTTCAGTTTTATACATAAAGCATAGCTGTGTGGTTAAGGGGTTCAGTTTTATACATATAGCATAGCTGTGTGGTTAAGGGGTTCAGTTTTATACATATTGCATAGCTGTGTGGTTAAGGGGTTCAGTTTTATACATATAGCATAGCTGTGTGGTTAAGGGGTTCAGTTTTATACATATAGCATAGCTGTGTGGTTAAGGGTTTCAGTTTTATACATATAGCATAGCTGTGTGGTTAAGGGGTTCAGTTTCATACATATAGCATAGCTGTGTGGTTAAGGGTTTCAGTTTTATACATATAGCATAGCTGTGTGGTTAAGGGGTTCAGTTTCATACATATAGCATAGCTGTGTGGTTAAGGGGTTCAGTTGTATACATATAGCATAGCTGTGTGGTTAAGGGGTTCAGTTTTATGCATATAGCATAGCCGTGTGGTTAAGGGTTTCAGTTATATACATATAGCATAGCTGTGTGGTTAAGGGGTTCAGTTTTATACATATCGCATAGCTGTGTGGTTAAGGGGTTCAGTTTTATACATATAGCATAGCTGTGTGGTTAAGGGGTTTAGTTTTATACATATAGCATAGCTGTGTGGTTAAGGGGTTCAGTTTTATACATATACATAGCTGTGTGGCTAAGGGGTTCAGTTTTATACATATACATAGCTGTGTGGCTAAGGGGTTCAGTTTTATACATATAGCATAGCTGTGTGGTTAAGGGGTTCAGTTTTATGCATATAGCATAGCTGTGTGGTTAAGGGGTTCAGTTATATACATATAGCATAGCTGTGTGGTTAAGGGTTCAGTTATATACATATAGCATAGCTGTGTGGTTAAGGGGTTCAATTTTATACATATCGCATAGCTGTGTGGTTAAGGGGTTCAGTTTTATACATATAGCATAGCTGTGTGGTTTAGGGGTTCAGTTTTATACATATAGCTTAGCTGTGTGGTTTAGGGGTTCAGTTTCATACATATAGCATAGCTGTGTGGTTAAGGGGTTCAGTTTTATGCATATAGCATAGCTGTGTGGTTAAGGTGTCAGTTTTATACATATAGCATACCTGTGTGGTTAAGGGGTTCAGTTTTATACATATAGCATAGCTGTGTGGTTAAGGGGTTCAGTTTCATACATATAGCATAGCTGTGTGGTTAAGGGGTTCAGTTTTATGCATATAGCATAGCTGTGTGGTTAAGGGGTTCAGTTATGTACATATAGCATAGCTGTGTGGTTAAGGGGTTCAGTTATGTACATATGGCATAGCTGTGTGGTTCAGGGGTTCAGTTTTATACATATAGCATAGCTGTGTGGTTAAGGGATTCCGTTTTATACATATATCATAGCTGTGTGGTTAAGGGGTTCAGTTTTATACATATAGCATAGCTGTGTGGTTAAGGGGTTCAGTTTTATACATAAAGCATAGCTGTGTGGTTAAGGGGTTCAGTTTTATACATATAGCATAGCTGTGTGGTTAAGGGGTTCAGTTTTATACATATTGCATAGCTGTGTGGTTAAGGGGTTCAGTTTTATACATATAGCATAGCTGTGTGGTTAAGGGGTTCAGTTTTATACATATAGCATAGCTGTGTGGTTAAGGGGTTCAGTTTTATACATATAGCATAGCTGTGTGGTTAAGGGGTTCAGTTTTATACATATACCATAGCTGTGTGGTTAAGGGGTTCAGTTTTATACATATAGCATAGCTGTGTGGTTAAGGGGTTCAGTTTTATACATATAGCATAGCTGTGTGGTTAAGGGGTTCAGTTTTCTACATATAGCATAGCTGTGTGGTTAAGGGGTTCAGTTTTCTACATATAGCATAGCTGTGTGGTTAAGGGGTTCAGTTTTATACATATAGCATAGCTGTGTGGTTAAGGGGTTCAGTTTTATACATATAGCATAGCTGTGTGGTTAAGGGGTCAGTTTTATACATATAGCATAGCTGTGTGGTTAAGGGTTTCAGTTTTATACATATAGCATAGCTGTGTGGCTAAGGGGTTCAGTTTCATACATATAGCATAGCTGTGTGGTTAAGGGGTTCAGTTTTATACATATAGCATAGCTGTGTGGTTAAGGGGTTCAGTTTTATACATATAGCATAGCTGTGTGGTTAAGGGGTTCTGTTTTATACATATAGCATAGCTGTGTAGTTAAGGGGTTCAGTTTTATACATATAGCATAGCTGTGTGGTTAAGGAGTTCAGTTATGTACATATAGCATAGCTGTGTGGTTAAGGGGTTCAGTTTTATACATATAGCATAGCTGTGTAGTTAAGGGGTTCAGTTTTATACATATAGCATAGCTGTGTGGTTAAGGGGTTCAGTTTTATACATATAGCATAGCTGTGTGGTTAAGGGGTTCAGTTTTATACATATAGCATAGCTGTGTGGCTAAGGGGTTCAAATTTATACATATAGCATAGCTGTGTGGTTAAGGGGTTCAGTTTTATGCATATAGCATAGCTGTGTGGTTAAGGGGTTCAGTTTTATACATATAGCATAGCTGTGTGGTTAAGGGGTTCAGTTTTATACATATAGCATAGCTGTGTGGTTAAGGGGTTCAGTTTTATACATATAGCATAGCTGTGTGGTTAAGGGGTTCAGTTTTATGCATATAGCATAGCTGTGTGGTTAAGGGGTTCAGTTTTATACATATAGCATAGCTGTGTGGTTAAGGGGTTCAGTTTTATGCATATAGCATAGCTGTGTGGTTAAGGGGTTCAGTTTTATACATATAGCATAGCTGTGTGGTTAAGGGGTTCAGTTTTATACATATAGCATAGCTGTGTGGTTAAGGGGTTCAGTTTTATACATATAGCATAGCTGTGTGGTTAAGGGGTTCAGTTTTATGCATATAGCATAGCTGTGTGGTTAAGGGGTTCAGTTTTATACATATAGCATAGCTGTGTGGTTAAGGGGTTCAGTTTTATGCATATAGCATAGCTGTGTGGTTAAGGGGTTCAGTTTTATACATATAGCATAGCTGTGTGGTTAAGGGGTTCAGTTTTATACATATAGCATAGCTGTGTGGTTAAGGGGTTCAGTTTTATACATAAAGCATAGCTGTGTGGTTAAGGGGTTCAGTTTTATGCATATAGCATAGCTGTGTGGTTAAGGGGTTCAGTTTTATACATATAGCATAGCTGTGTGGTTAAGGGGTTCAGTTTTATACATATAGCATAGCTGTGTGGTTAAGGGGTTCAGTTTTATACATATAGCATAGCTGTGTGGTTAAGGGGTTCAGTTTTATACATATAGCATAGCTGTGTGGTTAAGGGGTTCAGTTTTATACATATAGCATAGCTGTGTGGTTAAGGGGTTCAGTTTTATACATATCGCATAGCTGTGTGGTTAAGGGGTTCAGTTTTATACATATAGCATAGCTGTGTGGTTTAGGGGTTCAGTTTTATACATATAGCATAGCTGTGTGGTTAAGGGGTTCAGTTTTATACATATCGCATAGCTGTGTGGTTAAGGTGTCAGTTTTATACATATAGCATAGCTGTGTGGTTTAGGGGTTCAGTTATATACATATAGCATAGCTGTGTGGTTAAGGGGTTCAGTTTTATACATATCGCATAGCTGTGTGGTTAAGGGGTTCAGTTTTATACATATAGCATAGCTGTGTGGTTAAGGGGTTCAGTTTTATACATATAGCATAGCTGTGTGGTTAAGGGGTTCAGTTTTATACATATAGCATAGCTGTGTGATTAAGGAGTTCAGTTTTATACATATAGCATAGCTGTGTGGTTTAGGGGTTCAGTTTTATACATATCGCTTAGCTGTGTGGTTAAGGGATTCAGTTTTATACATATAGCATAGCTGTGTGGTTTAGGGGTTCAGTTTTATACATATAGCATAGCTGTGTGGTTAAGGGGTTCAGTTTTATACATATAGCATAGCTGTGTGGTTAAGGGGTTCAGTTTTATACATATAGCATAGCTGTGTGATTAAGGAGTTCAGTTTTATACATATAGCATAGCTGTGTGGTTAAGGTGTCAGTTTTATACATATAGCATAGCTGTGTGGTTAAGGGGTTCAGTTTTATACATATAGCATAGCTGTGTGGTTAAGGGGTTCAGTTTTATACATATAGCATAGCTGTGTGGTTAAGGGGTTCAGTTTTATACATATAGCATAGCTGTGTGGTTAAGGGGTTCAGTTTTATACATATAGCATAGCTGTGTGGTTAAGGGGTTCAGTTTTATACATATAGCATAGCTGTGTGGTTAAGGGGTTCTGTTTTATACATATAGCATAGCTGTTTGGTTAAGGTGTCAGTTTTATACATATAGCATACCTGTGTGGTTAAGGGGTTCAGTTTTATACATATAGCATAGCTGTGTGGTTCAGGGGTTCAGTTTTATACATATAGCATAGCTGTGTGGTTAAGGGGTTCCGTTTTATACATATAGCATAGCTGTGTGGTTAAGGGGTTCAGTTTCATACATATAGCATAGCTGTGTGGTTAAGGAGTTCAGTTTTATACATATAGCATTTCTGTGTGGTTAAGGGTTTCAGTTTTATACATATAGCATAGCTGTGTGGTTAAGGGGTTCAGTTTCATACATATAGCATAGCTGTCTGGTTAGGGGGTTCAGTTTTACACATATAGCATAGCTGTGTGGTTAAGGGGTTCAGTTTTATGCATATAGCATAGCTGTGTGGTTAAGGGGTTCAGTTATATACATATAGCATAGCTGTGTGGTTAAGGGGTTCAGTTATATACATATAGCATAGCTGTGTGGTTAAGGGGTTCAGTTTTATACATATCGCATAGCTGTGTGGTTAAGGGGTTCAGTTTTATACATATAGCATAGCTGTGTGGTTAAGGGGTTCTGTTTTATACATATAGCATAGCTGTTTGGTTAAGGGGTTCAGTTTTATACATATAGCATAGCTGTGTGGTTAAGGGGTTCAGTTTTATACATATAGCATAGCTGTGTGGTTCAGGGGTTCAGTTTTATACATATAGCATAGCTGTGTGGTTAAGGGGTTCCGTTTTATACATATAGCATAGCTGTGTGGTTAAGGGGTTCAGTTTTATACATATAGCATAGCTGTGTGGTTAAGGGGTTCAGTTATGTACATATAGCATAGCTGTGTGGTTAAGGGGTTCAGTTATGTACATATAGCATAGCTGTGTGGTTCAGGGGTTCAGTTTTATACATATAGCATAGCTGTGTGGTTAAGGTATTCCGTTTTATACATATATCATAGCTGTGTGGTTAAGGGGTTCAGTTTTATACATATAGCATAGCTGTGTGGTTAAGGGGTTCAGTTTTATACATAAAGCATAGCTGTGTGGTTAAGGGGTTCAGTTTTATAGATATAGCATAGCTGTGTGGTTAAGGGGTTCAGTTTTATACATATTGCATAGCTGTGTGGTTAAGGGGTTCAGTTTTATACATATAGCATAGCTGTGTGGTTAAGGGGTTCAGTTTTATACATATAGCATAGCTGTGTGGTTAAGGGGTTCAGTTTTATACATATAGCATAGCTGTGTGGTTAAGGGGTTCAGTTTTATACATATACCATAGCTGTGTGGTTAAGGGGTTCAGTTTTATACATATAGCATAGCTGTGTGGTTAAGGGGTTCAGTTTTATACATATAGCATAGCTGTGTGGTTAAGGGGTTCAGTTTTCTACATATAGCATAGCTGTGTGGTTAAGGGGTTCAGTTTTCTACATATAGCATAGCTGTGTGGTTAAGGGGTTCAGTTTTATACATATAGCATAGCTGTGTGGTTAAGGGGTTCAGTTTTATACATATAGCATAGCTGTGTGGTTAAGGGGTCAGTTTTATACATATAGCATAGCTGTGTGGTTAAGGGTTTCAGTTTTATACATATAGCATAGCTGTGTGGCTAAGGGGTTCAGTTTCATACATATAGCATAGCTGTGTGGTTAAGGGGTTCAGTTTTATACATATAGCATAGCTGTGTGGTTAAGGGGTTCAGTTTTATACATATAGCATAGCTGTGTGGTTAAGGGGTTCTGTTTTATACATATAGCATAGCTGTGTAGTTAAGGGGTTCAGTTTTATACATATAGCATAGCTGTGTGGTTAAGGGGTTCAGTTTTATACATATAGCATAGCTGTGTGGTTAAGGTGTCAGTTTTATACATATAGCATAGCTGTGTGGTTAAGGGGTTCAGTTATGTACATATAGCATAGCTGTGTGGTTAAGGGGTTCAGTTTTATGCATATAGCATAGCTGTGTGGTTAAGGGGTTCAGTTATGTACATATAGCATAGCTGTGTGGTTAAGGGGTTCAGTTTTATACATATAGCATAGCTGTGTAGTTAAGGGGTTCAGTTTTATACATATAGCATAGCTGTGTGGTTAAGGGGTTCAGTTTTATACATATAGCATAGCTGTGTGGTTAAGGGGTTCAGTTTTATACATATAGCATAGCTGTGTGGCTAAGGGGTTCAAATTTATACATATAGCATAGCTGTGTGGTTAAGGGGTTCAGTTTTATGCATATAGCATAGCTGTGTGGTTAAGGTGTTCAGTTTTATACATATAGCATAGCTGTGTGGTTAAGGGGTTCAGTTTTATACATATAGCATAGCTGTGTGGTTAAGGGGTTCAGTTTTATACATATAGCATAGCTGTGTGGTTAAGGGGTTCAGTTTTATGCATATAGCATAGCTGTGTGGTTAAGGGGTTCAGTTTTATACATATAGCATAGCTGTGTGGTTAAGGGGTTCAGTTTTATGCATATAGCATAGCTGTGTGGTTAAGGGGTTCAGTTTTATACATATAGCATAGCTGTGTGGTTAAGGGGTTCAGTTTTATACATATAGCATAGCTGTGTGGTTAAGGGGTTCAGTTTTATACATATAGCATAGCTGTGTGGTTAAGGGGTTCAGTTTTATCCATATAGCATAGCTGTGTGGTTAAGGGGTTCAGTTTTATACATATAGCATAGCTGTGTGGTTAAGGGGTTCAGTTTTATGCATATAGCATAGCTGTGTGGTTAAGGGGTTCAGTTTTATACATATAGCATAGCTGTGTGGTTAAGGGGTTCAGTTTTATACATATAGCATAGCTGTGTGGTTAAGGGGTTCAGTTTTATACATATAGCATAGCTGTGTGGTTAAGGGGTTCAGTTTTATGCATATAGCATAGCTGTGTGGTTAAGGGGTTCAGTTTTATACATATAGCATAGCTGTGTGGTTAAGGGGTTCAGTTTTATACATATAGCATAGCTGTGTGGTTAAGGGGTTCAGTTTTATACATATAGCATAGCTGTGTGGTTAAGGGGTTCAGTTTTATACATATAGCATAGCTGTGTGGTTAAGGGGTTCAGTTTTATACATATAGCATAGCTGTGTGGTTAAGGGGTTCAGTTTTATACATATCGCATAGCTGTGTGGTTAAGGGGTTCAGTTTTATACATATAGCATAGCTGTGTGGTTAAGGGGTTCAGTTATGTACATATAGCATAGCTGTGTGGTTAAGGGGTTCAGTTATGTACATATAGCATAGCTGTGTGGTTCAGGGGTTCAGTTTTATACATATAGCATAGCTGTGTGGTTAAGGTATTCCGTTTTATACATATATCATAGCTGTGTGGTTAAGGGGTTCAGTTTTATACATATAGCATAGCTGTGTGGTTAAGGGGTTCAGTTTTATACATAAAGCATAGCTGTGTGGTTAAGGGGTTCAGTTTTATAGATATAGCATAGCTGTGTGGTTAAGGGGTTCAGTTTTATACATATTGCATAGCTGTGTGGTTAAGGGGTTCAGTTTTATACATATAGCATAGCTGTGTGGTTAAGGGGTTCAGTTTTATACATATAGCATAGCTGTGTGGTTAAGGGGTTCAGTTTTATACATATAGCATAGCTGTGTGGTTAAGGGGTTCAGTTTTATACATATACCATAGCTGTGTGGTTAAGGGGTTCAGTTTTATACATATAGCATAGCTGTGTGGTTAAGGGGTTCAGTTTTATACATATAGCATAGCTGTGTGGTTAAGGGGTTCAGTTTTCTACATATAGCATAGCTGTGTGGTTAAGGGGTTCAGTTTTCTACATATAGCATAGCTGTGTGGTTAAGGGGTTCAGTTTTATACATATAGCATAGCTGTGTGGTTAAGGGGTTCAGTTTTATACATATAGCATAGCTGTGTGGTTAAGGGGTCAGTTTTATACATATAGCATAGCTGTGTGGTTAAGGGTTTCAGTTTTATACATATAGCATAGCTGTGTGGCTAAGGGGTTCAGTTTCATACATATAGCATAGCTGTGTGGTTAAGGGGTTCAGTTTTATACATATAGCATAGCTGTGTGGTTAAGGGGTTCAGTTTTATACATATAGCATAGCTGTGTGGTTAAGGGGTTCTGTTTTATACATATAGCATAGCTGTGTAGTTAAGGGGTTCAGTTTTATACATATAGCATAGCTGTGTGGTTAAGGGGTTCAGTTTTATACATATAGCATAGCTGTGTGGTTAAGGTGTCAGTTTTATACATATAGCATAGCTGTGTGGTTAAGGGGTTCAGTTATGTACATATAGCATAGCTGTGTGGTTAAGGGGTTCAGTTTTATGCATATAGCATAGCTGTGTGGTTAAGGGGTTCAGTTATGTACATATAGCATAGCTGTGTGGTTAAGGGGTTCAGTTTTATACATATAGCATAGCTGTGTAGTTAAGGGGTTCAGTTTTATACATATAGCATAGCTGTGTGGTTAAGGGGTTCAGTTTTATACATATAGCATAGCTGTGTGGTTAAGGGGTTCAGTTTTATACATATAGCATAGCTGTGTGGCTAAGGGGTTCAAATTTATACATATAGCATAGCTGTGTGGTTAAGGGGTTCAGTTTTATGCATATAGCATAGCTGTGTGGTTAAGGTGTTCAGTTTTATACATATAGCATAGCTGTGTGGTTAAGGGGTTCAGTTTTATACATATAGCATAGCTGTGTGGTTAAGGGGTTCAGTTTTATACATATAGCATAGCTGTGTGGTTAAGGGGTTCAGTTTTATGCATATAGCATAGCTGTGTGGTTAAGGGGTTCAGTTTTATACATATAGCATAGCTGTGTGGTTAAGGGGTTCAGTTTTATGCATATAGCATAGCTGTGTGGTTAAGGGGTTCAGTTTTATACATATAGCATAGCTGTGTGGTTAAGGGGTTCAGTTTTATACATATAGCATAGCTGTGTGGTTAAGGGGTTCAGTTTTATACATATAGCATAGCTGTGTGGTTAAGGGGTTCAGTTTTATCCATATAGCATAGCTGTGTGGTTAAGGGGTTCAGTTTTATACATATAGCATAGCTGTGTGGTTAAGGGGTTCAGTTTTATGCATATAGCATAGCTGTGTGGTTAAGGGGTTCAGTTTTATACATATAGCATAGCTGTGTGGTTAAGGGGTTCAGTTTTATACATATAGCATAGCTGTGTGGTTAAGGGGTTCAGTTTTATACATATAGCATAGCTGTGTGGTTAAGGGGTTCAGTTTTATGCATATAGCATAGCTGTGTGGTTAAGGGGTTCAGTTTTATACATATAGCATAGCTGTGTGGTTAAGGGGTTCAGTTTTATACATATAGCATAGCTGTGTGGTTAAGGGGTTCAGTTTTATACATATAGCATAGCTGTGTGGTTAAGGGGTTCAGTTTTATACATATAGCATAGCTGTGTGGTTAAGGGGTTCAGTTTTATACATATAGCATAGCTGTGTGGTTAAGGGGTTCAGTTTTATACATATCGCATAGCTGTGTGGTTAAGGGGTTCAGTTTTATACATATAGCATAGCTGTGTGGTTTAGGGGTTCAGTTTTATGCATATAGCATAGCTGTGTGGTTAAGGGGTTCAGTTTTATACATATCGCATAGCTGTGTGGTTAAGGTGTCAGTTTTATACATATAGCATAGCTGTGTGGTTTAGGGGTTCAGTTATATACATATAGCATAGCTGTGTGGTTAAGGGGTTCAGTTTTATACATATCGCATAGTTGTGTGGTTAAGGGGTTCAGTTTTATACATATAGCATAGCTGTGTGGTTAAGGGGTTCAGTTTTATACATATAGCATAGCTGTGTGGTTAAGGGGTTCAGTTTTATACATATAGCATAGCTGTGTGATTAAGGAGTTCAGTTTTATACATATAGCATAGCTGTGTGGTTAAGGGGTTCAGTTTTATACATATCGCATAGCTGTGTGGTTAAGGGATTCAGTTTTATACATATAGCATAGCTGTGTGGTTTAGGGGTTCAGTTTTATACATATAGCATAGCTGTGTGGTTAAGGGGTTCAGTTTTATACATATAGCATAGCTGTGTGGTTAAGGGGTTCAGTTTTATACATATAGCATAGCTGTGTGATTAAGGAGTTCAGTTTTATACATATAGCATAGCTGTGTGGTTAAGGTGTCAGTTTTATACATATAGCATAGCTGTGTGGTTAAGGGGTTCAGTTTTATACATATAGCATAGCTGTGTGGTTAAGGGGTTGAGTTTTATACATATAGCATAGCTGTGTGGTTAAGGGGTTCAGTTTTATACATATAGCATAGCTGTGTGATTAAGGAGTTCAGTTTTATACATATAGCATAGCTGTGTGGTTAAGGGGTTCAGTTTTATACATATAGCATAGCTGTGTGGTTAAGGGGTTCAGTTTCATACATATAGCATAGCTGTGTGGTTAAGGGGTTCAGTTTTATACATATAGCATAGCTGTGTGGTTAAGGGGTTCAGTTTTATACATATAGCATAGCTGTGTGGTTAAGGGGTTCAGTTTTATACATATAGCATAGCTGTGTGGTTAAGGGGTTCTGTTTTATACATATAGCATAGCTGTTTGGTTAAGGTGTCAGTTTTATACATATAGCATACCTGTGTGGTTAAGAGGTTCAGTTTTATACATATAGCATAGCTGTGTGGTTAAGGGGTTCAGTTTTATACATATAGCATAGCTGTGTGGTTCAGGGGTTCAGTTTTATACATATAGCATAGCTGTGTGGTTAAGGGGTTCCGTTTTATACATATAGCATAGCTGTGTGGTTAAGGGGTTCAGTTTCATACATATAGCATAGCTGTGTGGTTAAGGAGTTCAGTTTTATACATATAGCATTTCTGTGTGGTTAAGGGTTTCAGTTTTATACATATAGCATAGCTGTGTGGTTAAGGGGTTCAGTTTTATACATATAGCATAGCTGTGTGGTTAAGGGGTTCAGTTTTATCCATATAGCATAGCTGTGTGGTTAAGGGGTTCAGTTTTATACATATAGCATAGCTGTGTGGTTAAGGGGTTCAGTTTTATGCATATAGCATAGCTGTGTGGTTAAGGGGTTCAGTTTTATACATATAGCATAGCTGTGTGGTTAAGGGGTTCAGTTTTATACATATAGCATAGCTGTGTGGTTAAGGGGTTCAGTTTTATACATATAGCATAGCTGTGTGGTTAAGGGGTTCAGTTTTATGCATATAGCATAGCTGTGTGGTTAAGGGGTTCAGTTTTATACATATAGCATAGCTGTGTGGTTAAGGGGTTCAGTTTTATACATATAGCATAGCTGTGTGGTTAAGGGGTTCAGTTTTATACATATAGCATAGCTGTGTGGTTAAGGGGTTCAGTTTTATACATATAGCATAGCTGTGTGGTTAAGGGGTTCAGTTTTATACATATAGCATAGCTGTGTGGTTAAGGGGTTCAGTTTTATACATATAGCATAGCTGTGTGGTTAAGGGGTTCAGTTTTATGCATATAGCATAGCTGTGTGGTTAAGGGGTTCAGTTTTATACATATAGCATAGCTGTGTGGTTAAGGGGTTCAGTTTTATACATATAGCATAGCTGTGTGGTTAAGGGGTTCAGTTTTATACATATAGCATAGCTGTGTGGTTAAGGGGTTCAGTTTTATGCATATAGCATAGCTGTGTGGTTAAGGGGTTCAGTTTTATACATATAGCATAGCTGTGTGGTTAAGGGGTTCAGTTTTATACATATAGCATAGCTGTGTGGTTAAGGGGTTCAGTTTTATACATATAGCATAGCTGTGTGGTTAAGGGGTTCAGTTTTATACATATAGCATAGCTGTGTGGTTAAGGGGTTCAGTTATATACATATAGCATAGCTGTGTGGTTAAGGGGTTCAGTTTTATACATATCGCATAGCTGTGTGGTTAAGGGGTTCAGTTTTATACATATAGCATAGCTGTGTGGTTTAGGGGTTCAGTTTTATGCATATAGCATAGCTGTGTGGTTAAGGGGTTCAGTTTTATACATATCGCATAGCTGTGTGGTTAAGGTGTCAGTTTTATACATATAGCATAGCTGTGTGGTTTAGGGGTTCAGTTATATACATATAGCATAGCTGTGTGGTTAAGGGGTTCAGTTTTATACATATCGCATAGTTGTGTGGTTAAGGGGTTCAGTTTTATACATATAGCATAGCTGTGTGGTTAAGGGGTTCAGTTTTATACATATAGCATAGCTGTGTGGTTAAGGGGTTCAGTTTTATACATATAGCATAGCTGTGTGATTAAGGAGTTCAGTTTTATACATATAGCATAGCTGTGTGGTTAAGGGGTTCAGTTTTATACATATCGCATAGCTGTGTGGTTAAGGGATTCAGTTTTATACATATAGCATAGCTGTGTGGTTTAGGGGTTCAGTTTTATACATATAGCATAGCTGTGTGATTAAGGAGTTCAGTTTTATACATATAGCATAGCTGTGTGGTTAAGGGGTTCAGTTTTATACATATAGCATAGCTGTGTGGTTAAGGGGTTCAGTTTCATACATATAGCATAGCTGTGTGGTTAAGGGGTTCAGTTTTATACATATAGCATAGCTGTGTGGTTAAGGGGTTCAGTTTTATACATATAGCATAGCTGTGTGGTTAAGGGGTTCAGTTTTATACATATAGCATAGCTGTGTGGTTAAGGGGTTCTGTTTTATACATATAGCATAGCTGTTTGGTTAAGGTGTCAGTTTTATACATATAGCATACCTGTGTGGTTAAGAGGTTCAGTTTTATACATATAGCATAGCTGTGTGGTTAAGGGGTTCAGTTTTATACATATAGCATAGCTGTGTGGTTCAGGGGTTCAGTTTTATACATATAGCATAGCTGTGTGGTTAAGGGGTTCCGTTTTATACATATAGCATAGCTGTGTGGTTAAGGGGTTCAGTTTCATACATATAGCATAGCTGTGTGGTTAAGGAGTTCAGTTTTATACATATAGCATTTCTGTGTGGTTAAGGGTTTCAGTTTTATACATATAGCATAGCTGTGTGGTTAAGGGGTTCAGTTTCATACATATAGCATAGCTGCCTGGTTAGGGGGTTCAGTTTTACACATATAGCATAGCTGTGTGGTTAAGGGGTTCAGTTTTATGCATATAGCATAGCTGTGTGATTAAGGGGTTCAGTTATATACATATAGCATAGCTGTGTGGTTAAAGGGTTCAGTTATATACATATAGCATAGCTGTGTGGTTAAGGGGTTCAGTTTTATACATATCGCATAGCTGTGTGGTTAAGGGGTTCAGTTTTATACATATAGCATAGCTGTGTGGTTTAGGGGTTCAGTTTTATACATATAGCATAGCTGTGTGGTTAAGGGGTTCAGTTTTATACATATAGCATAGCTGTGTGGTTAAGGGGTCAGTTTTATACATATAGCATAGCTGTGTGGTTAAGGGGTCAGTTTTATACATATAGCATAGCTGTGTGGTTAAGGGGTTCAGTTTTATACATATCGCATAGCTGTGTGGTTAAGGGGTTCAGTTTTATACATATAGCATAGCTGTGTGGTTAAGGGGTTCAGTTTTATACATATAGCATAGCTGTGTGGTTAAGGGGTTCAGTTTTATACATATAGCATAGCTGTGTGATTAAGGAGTTCAGTTTCATACATATAGCATAGCTGTGTGGTTAAGGGGTTCAGTTTTATACATATAGCATAGCTGTGTGGTTAAGGGGTTCAGTTTTATACATATAGCATAGCTGTGTGGTTAAGGGGTTCAGTTTTATACATATAGCATAGCTGTGTGGTTAAGGGGTTCAGTTTTATACATATAGCATAGCTGTGTGGTTAAGGGGTTCAGTTTTATACATATAGCATAGCTGTGTGGTTAAGGGGTTCAGTTTTATACATATAGCATAGCTGTGTGGTTAAGGGGTTCAGTTTTATACATATAGCATAGCTGTGTGGTTAAGGGGTTCTGTTTTATACATATAGCATAGCTGTTTGGTTAAGGTGTCAGTTTTATACATATAGCATACCTGTGTGGTTAAGAGGTTCAGTTTTATACATATAGCATAGCTGTGTGGTTAAGGGGTTCAGTTTTATACATATAGCATAGCTGTGTGGTTCAGGGGTTCAGTTTTATACATATAGCATAGCTGTGTGGTTAAGGGGTTCCGTTTTATACATATAGCATAGCTGTGTGGTTAAGGGGTTCAGTTTCATACATATAGCATAGCTGTGTGGTTAAGGAGTTCAGTTTTATACATATAGCATTTCTGTGTGGTTAAGGGTTTCAGTTTTATACATATAGCATAGCTGTGTGGTTAAGGGGTTCAGTTTCATACATATAGCATAGCTGCCTGGTTAGGGGGTTCAGTTTTACACATATAGCATAGCTGTGTGGTTAAGGGGTTCAGTTTTATGCATATAGCATAGCTGTGTGGTTAAGGGGTTCAGTTATATACATATAGCATAGCTGTGTGGTTAAAGGGTTCAGTTATATACATATAGCATAGCTGTGTGGTTAAGGGGTTCAGTTTTATACATATCGCATAGCTGTGTGGTTAAGGGGTTCAGTTTTATACATATAGCATAGCTGTGTGGTTTAGGGGTTCAGTTTTATACATATAGCATAGCTGTGTGGTTAAGGGGTTCAGTTTTATACATATAGCATAGCTGTGTGGTTAAGGGGTCAGTTTTATACATATAGCATAGCTGTGTGGTTAAGGGGTCAGTTTTATACATATAGCAAAGCTGTGTGGTTAAGGGGTTCAGTTTTATACATATCGCATAGCTGTGTGGTTAAGGGGTTCAGTTTTATACATATAGCATAGCTGTGTGGTTAAGGGGTTCAGTTTTATACATATAGCATAGCTGTGTGGTTAAGGGGTTCAGTTTTATACATATAGCATAGCTGTGTGATTAAGGAGTTCAGTTTCATACATATAGCATAGCTGTGTGGTTAAGGGGTTCAGTTTTATACATATAGCATAGCTGTGTGGTTAAGGGGTTCAGTTTTATACATATAGCATAGCTGTGTGGTTAAGGGGTTCAGTTTTATACATATAGCATAGCTGTGTGGTTAAGGGGTTCAGTTTTATACATATAGCATAGCTGTGTGGTTAAGGGGTTCAGTTTTATACATATAGCATAGCTGTGTGGTTAAGGGGTTCAGTTTTATACATATAGCATAGCTGTGTGGTTAAGGGGTTCAGTTTTATACATATAGCATAGCTGTGTGGTTAAGGGGTCAGTTTTATACATATAGCATAGCTGTGTGGTTAAGGGTTTCAGTTTTATACATATAGCATAGCTGTGTGGCTAAGGGGTTCAGTTTCATACATATAGCATAGCTGTGTGGTTAAGGGGTTCAGTTTTATACATATAGCATAGCTGTGTGGTTAAGGGGTTCAGTTTTATACATATAGCATAGCTGTGTGGTTAAGGGGTTCTGTTTTATACATATAGCATAGCTGTGTAGTTAAGGGGTTCAGTTTTATACATATAGCATAGCTGTGTGGTTAAGGGGTTCAGTTATGTACATATAGCATAGCTGTGTGGTTAAGGGGTTCAGTTTTATACATATAGCATAGCTGTGTAGTTAAGGGGTTCAGTTTTATACATATAGCATAGCTGTGTGGTTAAGGGGTTCAGTTTTATACATATAGCATAGCTGTGTGGTTAAGGGGTTCAGTTTTATACATATAGCATAGCTGTGTGGCTAAGGGGTTCAAATTTATACATATAGCATAGCTGTGTGGTTAAGGGGTTCAGTTTTATGCATATAGCATAGCTGTGTGGTTAAGGGGTTCAGTTTTATACATATAGCATAGCTGTGTGGTTAAGGGGTTCAGTTTTATACATATAGCATAGCTGTGTGGTTAAGGGGTTCAGTTTTATACATATAGCATAGCTGTGTGGTTAAGGGGTTCAGTTTTATGCATATAGCATAGCTGTGTGGTTAAGGGGTTCAGTTTTATACATATAGCATAGCTGTGTGGTTAAGGGGTTCAGTTTTATGCATATAGCATAGCTGTGTGGTTAAGGGGTTCAGTTTTATACATATAGCATAGCTGTGTGGTTAAGGGGTTCAGTTTTATACATATAGCATAGCTGTGTGGTTAAGGGGTTCAGTTTTATACATATAGCATAGCTGTGTGGTTAAGGGGTTCAGTTTTATGCATATAGCATAGCTGTGTGGTTAAGGGGTTCAGTTTTATACATATAGCATAGCTGTGTGGTTAAGGGGTTCAGTTTTATGCATATAGCATAGCTGTGTGGTTAAGGGGTTCAGTTTTATACATATAGCATAGCTGTGTGGTTAAGGGGTTCAGTTTTATACATATAGCATAGCTGTGTGGTTAAGGGGTTCAGTTTTATACATATAGCATAGCTGTGTGGTTAAGGGGTTCAGTTTTATGCATATAGCATAGCTGTGTGGTTAAGGGGTTCAGTTTTATACATATAGCATAGCTGTGTGGTTAAGGGGTTCAGTTTTATACATATAGCATAGCTGTGTGGTTAAGGGGTTCAGTTTTATACATATAGCATAGCTGTGTGGTTAAGGGGTTCAGTTTTATACATATAGCATAGCTGTGTGGTTAAGGGGTTCAGTTTTATACATATAGCATAGCTGTGTGGTTAAGGGGTTCAGTTTTATACATATCGCATAGCTGTGTGGTTAAGGGGTTCAGTTTTATACATATAGCATAGCTGTGTGGTTTAGGGGTTCAGTTTTATACATATAGCATAGCTGTGTGGTTAAGGGGTTCAGTTTTATACATATCGCATAGCTGTGTGGTTAAGGTGTCAGTTTTATACATATAGCATAGCTGTGTGGTTTAGGGGTTCAGTTATATACATATAGCATAGCTGTGTGGTTAAGGGGTTCAGTTTTATACATATCGCATAGCTGTGTGGTTAAGGGGTTCAGTTTTATACATATAGCATAGCTGTGTGGTTAAGGGGTTCAGTTTTATACATATAGCATAGCTGTGTGGTTAAGGGGTTCAGTTTTATACATATAGCATAGCTGTGTGATTAAGGAGTTCAGTTTTATACATATAGCATAGCTGTGTGGTTTAGGGGTTCAGTTTTATACATATCGCATAGCTGTGTGGTTAAGGGATTCAGTTTTATACATATAGCATAGCTGTGTGGTTTAGGGGTTCAGTTTTATACATATAGCATAGCTGTGTGGTTAAGGGGTTCAGTTTTATACATATAGCATAGCTGTGTGGTTAAGGGGTTCAGTTTTATACATATAGCATAGCTGTGTGATTAAGGAGTTCAGTTTTATACATATAGCATAGCTGTGTGGTTAAGGTGTCAGTTTTATACATATAGCATAGCTGTGTGGTTAAGGGGTTCAGTTTTATACATATAGCATAGCTGTGTGGTTAAGGGGTTCAGTTTTATACATATAGCATAGCTGTGTGGTTAAGGGGTTCAGTTTTATACATATAGCATAGCTGTGTGGTTAAGGGGTTCAGTTTTATACATATAGCATAGCTGTGTGGTTAAGGGGTTCAGTTTTATACATATAGCATAGCTGTGTGGTTAAGGGGTTCTGTTTTATACATATAGCATAGCTGTTTGGTTAAGGTGTCAGTTTTATACATATAGCATACCTGTGTGGTTAAGGGGTTCAGTTTTATACATATAGCATAGCTGTGTGGTTCAGGGGTTCAGTTTTATACATATAGCATAGCTGTGTGGTTAAGGGGTTCCGTTTTATACATATAGCATAGCTGTGTGGTTAAGGGGTTCAGTTTCATACATATAGCATAGCTGTGTGGTTAAGGAGTTCAGTTTTATACATATAGCATTTCTGTGTGGTTAAGGGTTTCAGTTTTATACATATAGCATAGCTGTGTGGTTAAGGGGTTCAGTTTCATACATATAGCATAGCTGTCTGGTTAGGGGGTTCAGTTTTACACATATAGCATAGCTGTGTGGTTAAGGGGTTCAGTTTTATGCATATAGCATAGCTGTGTGGTTAAGGGGTTCAGTTATATACATATAGCATAGCTGTGTGGTTAAGGGGTTCAGTTATATACATATAGCATAGCTGTGTGGTTAAGGGGTTCAGTTTTATACATATCGCATAGCTGTGTGGTTAAGGGGTTCAGTTTTATACATATAGCATAGCTGTGTGGTTTAGGGGTTCAGTTTTATACATATAGCATAGCTGTGTGGTTAAGGGGTTCAGTTTTATACATATAGCATAGCTGTGTGGTTAAGGGGTCAGTTTTATACATATAGCATAGCTGTGTGGTTAAGGGGTCAGTTTTATACATATAGCATAGCTGTGTGGTTAAGGGGTTCAGTTTTATACATATCGCATAGCTGTGTGGTTAAGGGGTTCAGTTTTATACATATAGCATAGCTGTGTGGTTAAGGGGTTCAGTTTTATACATATAGCATAGCTGTGTGGTTAAGGGGTTCAGTTATGTACATATAGCATAGCTGTGTGGTTAAGGGGTTCAGTTATGTACATATAGCATAGCTGTGTGGTTCAGGGGTTCAGTTTTATACATATAGCATAGCTGTGTGGTTAAGGGATTCCGTTTTATACATATATCATAGCTGTGTGGTTAAGGGGTTCAGTTTTATACATATAGCATAGCTGTGTGGTTAAGGGGTTCAGTTTTATACATAAAGCATAGCTGTGTGGTTAAGGGGTTCAGTTTTATAGATATAGCATAGCTGTGTGGTTAAGGGGTTCAGTTTTATACATATTGCATAGCTGTGTGGTTAAGGGGTTCAGTTTTATACATATAGCATAGCTGTGTGGTTAAGGGGTTCAGTTTTATACATATAGCATAGCTGTGTGGTTAAGGGGTTCAGTTTTATACATATAGCATAGCTGTGTGGTTAAGGGGTTCAGTTTTATACATATACCATAGCTGTGTGGTTAAGGGGTTCAGTTTTATACATATAGCATAGCTGTGTGGTTAAGGGGTTCAGTTTTATACATATAGCATAGCTGTGTGGTTAAGGGGTTCAGTTTTATGCATATAGCATAGCTGTGTGGTTAAGGGGTTCAGTTATATACATATAGCATAGCTGTGTGGTTAAGGGTTCAGTTATATACATATAGCATAGCTGTGTGGTTAAGGGGTTCAATTTTATACATATCGCATAGCTGTGTGGTTAAGGGGTTCAGTTTTATACATATAGCATAGCTGTGTGGTTTAGGGGTTCAGTTTTATACATATAGCTTAGCTGTGTGGTTTAGGGGTTCAGTTTCATACATATAGCATAGCTGTGTGGTTAAGGGGTTCAGTTTTATGCATATAGCATAGCTGTGTGGTTAAGGTGTCAGTTTTATACATATAGCATACCTGTGTGGTTAAGGGGTTCAGTTTTATACATATAGCATAGCTGTGTGGTTAAGGGGTTCAGTTTCATACATATAGCATAGCTGTGTGGTTAAGGGGTTCAGTTTTATGCATATAGCATAGCTGTGTGGTTAAGGGGTTCAGTTATGTACATATAGCATAGCTGTGTGGTTAAGGGGTTCAGTTATGTACATATGGCATAGCTGTGTGGTTCAGGGGTTCAGTTTTATACATATAGCATAGCTGTGTGGTTAAGGGATTCCGTTTTATACATATATCATAGCTGTGTGGTTAAGGGGTTCAGTTTTATACATATAGCATAGCTGTGTGGTTAAGGGGTTCAGTTTTATACATAAAGCATAGCTGTGTGGTTAAGGGGTTCAGTTTTATACATATAGCATAGCTGTGTGGTTAAGGGGTTCAGTTTTATACATATTGCATAGCTGTGTGGTTAAGGGGTTCAGTTTTATACATATAGCATAGCTGTGTGGTTAAGGGGTTCAGTTTTATACATATAGCATAGCTGTGTGGTTAAGGGGTTCAGTTTTATACATATAGCATAGCTGTGTGGTTAAGGGGTTCAGTTTTATACATATACCATAGCTGTGTGGTTAAGGGGTTCAGTTTTATACATATAGCATAGCTGTGTGGTTAAGGGGTTCAGTTTTATACATATAGCATAGCTGTGTGGTTAAGGGGTTCAGTTTTCTACATATAGCATAGCTGTGTGGTTAAGGGGTTCAGTTTTCTACATATAGCATAGCTGTGTGGTTAAGGGGTTCAGTTTTATACATATAGCATAGCTGTGTGGTTAAGGGGTTCAGTTTTATACATATAGCATAGCTGTGTGGTTAAGGGGTCAGTTTTATACATATAGCATAGCTGTGTGGTTAAGGGTTTCAGTTTTATACATATAGCATAGCTGTGTGGCTAAGGGGTTCAGTTTCATACATATAGCATAGCTGTGTGGTTAAGGGGTTCAGTTTTATACATATAGCATAGCTGTGTGGTTAAGGGGTTCAGTTTTATACATATAGCATAGCTGTGTGGTTAAGGGGTTCTGTTTTATACATATAGCATAGCTGTGTAGTTAAGGGGTTCAGTTTTATACATATAGCATAGCTGTGTGGTTAAGGGGTTCAGTTATGTACATATAGCATAGCTGTGTGGTTAAGGGGTTCAGTTTTATACATATAGCATAGCTGTGTAGTTAAGGGGTTCAGTTTTATACATATAGCATAGCTGTGTGGTTAAGGGGTTCAGTTTTATACATATAGCATAGCTGTGTGGTTAAGGGGTTCAGTTTTATACATATAGCATAGCTGTGTGGCTAAGGGGTTCAAATTTATACATATAGCATAGCTGTGTGGTTAAGGGGTTCAGTTTTATGCATATAGCATAGCTGTGTGGTTAAGGGGTTCAGTTTTATACATATAGCATAGCTGTGTGGTTAAGGGGTTCAGTTTTATACATATAGCATAGCTGTGTGGTTAAGGGGTTCAGTTTTATACATATAGCATAGCTGTGTGGTTAAGGGGTTCAGTTTTATGCATATAGCATAGCTGTGTGGTTAAGGGGTTCAGTTTTATACATATAGCATAGCTGTGTGGTTAAGGGGTTCAGTTTTATGCATATAGCATAGCTGTGTGGTTAAGGGGTTCAGTTTTATACATATAGCATAGCTGTGTGGTTAAGGGGTTCAGTTTTATACATATAGCATAGCTGTGTGGTTAAGGGGTTCAGTTTTATACATATAGCATAGCTGTGTGGTTAAGGGGTTCAGTTTTATGCATATAGCATAGCTGTTTGGTTAAGGGGTTCAGTTTTATACATATAGCATAGCTGTGTGGTTAAGGGGTTCAGTTTTATGCATATAGCATAGCTGTGTGGTTAAGGGGTTCAGTTTTATACATATAGCATAGCTGTGTGGTTAAGGGGTTCAGTTTTATACATATAGCATAGCTGTGTGGTTAAGGGGTTCAGTTTTATACATATAGCATAGCTGTGTGGTTAAGGGGTTCAGTTTTATGCATATAGCATAGCTGTGTGGTTAAGGGGTTCAGTTTTATACATATAGCATAGCTGTGTGGTTAAGGGGTTCAGTTTTATACATATAGCATAGCTGTGTGGTTAAGGGGTTCAGTTTTATACATATAGCATAGCTGTGTGGTTAAGGGGTTCAGTTTTATACATATAGCATAGCTGTGTGGTTAAGGGGTTCAGTTTTATACATATAGCATAGCTGTGTGGTTAAGGGGTTCAGTTTTATACATATCGCATAGCTGTGTGGTTAAGGGGTTCAGTTTTATACATATAGCATAGCTGTGTGGTTTAGGGGTTCAGTTTTATACATATAGCATAGCTGTGTGGTTAAGGGGTTCAGTTTTATACATATCGCATAGCTGTGTGGTTAAGGTGTCAGTTTTATACATATAGCATAGCTGTGTGGTTTAGGGGTTCAGTTATATACATATAGCATAGCTGTGTGGTTAAGGGGTTCAGTTTTATACATATCGCATAGCTGTGTGGTTAAGGGGTTCAGTTTTATACATATAGCATAGCTGTGTGGTTAAGGGGTTCAGTTTTATACATATAGCATAGCTGTGTGGTTAAGGGGTTCAGTTTTATACATATAGCATAGCTGTGTGATTAAGGAGTTCAGTTTTATACATATAGCATAGCTGTGTGGTTTAGGGGTTCAGTTTTATACATATCGCTTAGCTGTGTGGTTAAGGGATTCAGTTTTATACATATAGCATAGCTGTGTGGTTTAGGGGTTCAGTTTTATACATATAGCATAGCTGTGTGGTTAAGGGGTTCAGTTTTATACATATAGCATAGCTGTGTGGTTAAGGGGTTCAGTTTTATACATATAGCATAGCTGTGTGATTAAGGAGTTCAGTTTTATACATATAGCATAGCTGTGTGGTTAAGGTGTCAGTTTTATACATATAGCATAGCTGTGTGGTTAAGGGGTTCAGTTTTATACATATAGCATAGCTGTGTGGTTAAGGGGTTCAGTTTTATACATATAGCATAGCTGTGTGGTTAAGGGGTTCAGTTTTATACATATAGCATAGCTGTGTGGTTAAGGGGTTCAGTTTTATACATATAGCATAGCTATGTGGTTAAGGGGTTCAGTTTTATACATATAGCATAGCTGTGTGGTTAAGGGGTTCTGTTTTATACATATAGCATAGCTGTTTGGTTAAGGTGTCAGTTTTATACATATAGCATACCTGTGTGGTTAAGGGGTTCAGTTTTATACATATAGCATAGCTGTGTGGTTCAGGGGTTCAGTTTTATACATATAGCATAGCTGTGTGGTTAAGGGGTTCCGTTTTATACATATAGCATAGCTGTGTGGTTAAGGGGTTCAGTTTCATACATATAGCATAGCTGTGTGGTTAAGGAGTTCAGTTTTATACATATAGCATTTCTGTGTGGTTAAGGGTTTCAGTTTTATACATATAGCATAGCTGTGTGGTTAAGGGGTTCAGTTTCATACATATAGCATAGCTGTCTGGTTAGGGGGTTCAGTTTTACACATATAGCATAGCTGTGTGGTTAAGGGGTTCAGTTTTATGCATATAGCATAGCTGTGTGGTTAAGGGGTTCAGTTATATACATATAGCATAGCTGTGTGGTTAAGGGGTTCAGTTATATACATATAGCATAGCTGTGTGGTTAAGGGGTTCAGTTTTATACATATCGCATAGCTGTGTGGTTAAGGGGTTCAGTTTTATACATATAGCATAGCTGTGTGGTTTAGGGGTTCAGTTTTATACATATAGCATAGCTGTGTGGTTAAGGGGTTCAGTTTTATACATATAGCATAGCTGTGTGGTTAAGGGGTCAGTTTTATACATATAGCATAGCTGTGTGGTTAAGGGGTCAGTTTTATACATATAGCATAGCTGTGTGGTTAAGGGGTTCAGTTTTATACATATCGCATAGCTGTGTGGTTAAGGGGTTCAGTTTTATACATATAGCATAGCTGTGTGGTTAAGGGGTTCAGTTTTATACATATAGCATAGCTGTGTGGTTAAGGGGTTCAGTTATGTACATATAGCATAGCTGTGTGGTTAAGGGGTTCAGTTATGTACATATAGCATAGCTGTGTGGTTCAGGGGTTCAGTTTTATACATATAGCATAGCTGTGTGGTTAAGGGATTCCGTTTTATACATATATCATAGCTGTGTGGTTAAGGGGTTCAGTTTTATACATATAGCATAGCTGTGTGGTTAAGGGGTTCAGTTTTATACATAAAGCATAGCTGTGTGGTTAAGGGGTTCAGTTTTATAGATATAGCATAGCTGTGTGGTTAAGGGGTTCAGTTTTATACATATTGCATAGCTGTGTGGTTAAGGGGTTCAGTTTTATACATATAGCATAGCTGTGTGGTTAAGGGGTTCAGTTTTATACATATAGCATAGCTGTGTGGTTAAGGGGTTCAGTTTTATACATATAGCATAGCTGTGTGGTTAAGGGGTTCAGTTTTATACATATACCATAGCTGTGTGGTTAAGGGGTTCAGTTTTATACATATAGCATAGCTGTGTGGTTAAGGGGTTCAGTTTTATACATATAGCATAGCTGTGTGGTTAAGGGGTTCAGTTTTCTACATATAGCATAGCTGTGTGGTTAAGGGGTTCAGTTTTCTACATATAGCATAGCTGTGTGGTTAAGGGGTTCAGTTTTATACATATAGCATAGCTGTGTGGTTAAGGGGTTCAGTTTTATACATATAGCATAGCTGTGTGGTTAAGGGGTCAGTTTTATACATATAGCATAGCTGTGTGGTTAAGGGTTTCAGTTTTATACATATAGCATAGCTGTGTGGCTAAGGGGTTCAGTTTCATACATATAGCATAGCTGTGTGGTTAAGGGGTTCAGTTTTATACATATAGCATAGCTGTGTGGTTAAGGGGTTCAGTTTTATACATATAGCATAGCTGTGTGGTTAAGGGGTTCTGTTTTATACATATAGCATAGCTGTGTAGTTAAGGGGTTCAGTTTTATACATATAGCATAGCTGTGTGGTTAAGGGGTTCAGTTTTATACATATAGCATAGCTGTGTGGTTAAGGTGTCAGTTTTATACATATAGCATAGCTGTGTGGTTAAGGGGTTCAGTTATGTACATATAGCATAGCTGTGTGGTTAAGGGGTTCAGTTTTATGTATATAGCATAGCTGTGTGGTTAAGGGGTTCAGTTATGTACATATAGCATAGCTGTGTGGTTAAGGGGTTCAGTTTTATACATATAGCATAGCTGTGTAGTTAAGGGGTTCAGTTTTATACATATAGCATAGCTGTGTGGTTAAGGGGTTCAGTTTTATACATATAGCATAGCTGTGTGGTTAAGGGGTTCAGTTTTATACATATAGCATAGCTGTGTGGCTAAGGGGTTCAAATTTATACATATAGCATAGCTGTGTGGTTAAGGGGTTCAGTTTTATGCATATAGCATAGCTGTGTGGTTAAGGGGTTCAGTTTTATACATATAGCATAGCTGTGTGGTTAAGGGGTTCAGTTTTATACATATAGCATAGCTGTGTGGTTAAGGGGTTCAGTTTTATACATATAGCATAGCTGTGTGGTTAAGGGGTTCAGTTTTATGCATATAGCATAGCTGTGTGGTTAAGGGGTTCAGTTTTATACATATAGCATAGCTGTGTGGTTAAGGGGTTCAGTTTTATGCATATAGCATAGCTGTGTGGTTAAGGGGTTCAGTTTTATACATATAGCATAGCTGTGTGGTTAAGGGGTTCAGTTTTATACATATAGCATAGCTGTGTGGTTAAGGGGTTCAGTTTTATACATATAGCATAGCTGTGTGGTTAAGGGGTTCAGTTTTATGCATATAGCATAGCTGTGTGGTTAAGGGGTTCAGTTTTATACATATAGCATAGCTGTGTGGTTAAGGGGTTCAGTTTTATGCATATAGCATAGCTGTGTGGTTAAGGGGTTCAGTTTTATACATATAGCATAGCTGTGTGGTTAAGGGGTTCAGTTTTATACATATAGCATAGCTGTGTGGTTAAGGGGTTCAGTTTTATACATATAGCATAGCTGTGTGGTTAAGGGGTTCAGTTTTATGCATATAGCATAGCTGTGTGGTTAAGGGGTTCAGTTTTATACATATAGCATAGCTGTGTGGTTAAGTGGTTCAGTTTTATACATATAGCATAGCTGTGTGGTTAAGGGGTTCAGTTTTATACATATAGCATAGCTGTGTGGTTAAGGGGTTCAGTTTTATACATATAGCATAGCTGTGTGGTTAAGGGGTTCAGTTTTATACATATAGCATAGCTGTGTGGTTAAGGGGTTCAGTTTTATACATATCGCATAGCTGTGTGGTTAAGGGGTTCAGTTTTATACATATAGCATAGCTGTGTGGTTTAGGGGTTCAGTTTTATACATATAGCATAGCTGTGTGGTTAAGGGGTTCAGTTTTATACATATCGCATAGCTGTGTGGTTAAGGTGTCAGTTTTATACATATAGCATAGCTGTGTGGTTTAGGGGTTCAGTTATATACATATAGCATAGCTGTGTGGTTAAGGGGTTCAGTTTTATACATATCGCATAGCTGTGTGGTTAAGGGGTTCAGTTTTATACATATAGCATAGCTGTGTGGTTAAGGGGTTCAGTTTTATACATATAGCATAGCTGTGTGGTTAAGGGGTTCAGTTTTATACATATAGCATAGCTGTGTGATTAAGGAGTTCAGTTTTATACATATAGCATAGCTGTGTGGTTAAGGGGTTCAGTTTTATACATATCGCATAGCTGTGTGGTTAAGGGATTCAGTTTTATACATATAGCATAGCTGTGTGGTTTAGGGGTTCAGTTTTATACATATAGCATAGCTGTGTGGTTAAGGGGTTCAGTTTTATACATATAGCATAGCTGTGTGGTTAAGGGGTTCAGTTTTATACATATAGCATAGCTGTGTGATTAAGGAGTTCAGTTTTATACATATAGCATAGCTGTGTGGTTAAGGTGTCAGTTTTATACATATAGCATAGCTGTGTGGTTAAGGGGTTCAGTTTTATACATATAGCATAGCTGTGTGGTTAAGGGGTTCAGTTTTATACATATAGCATAGCTGTGTGGTTAAGGGGTTCAGTTTTATACATATAGCATAGCTGTGTGATTAAGGAGTTCAGTTTTATACATATAGCATAGCTGTGTGGTTAAGGGGTTCAGTTTTATACATATAGCATAGCTGTGTGGTTAAGGGGTTCAGTTTCATACATATAGCATAGCTGTGTGGTTAAGGGGTTCAGTTTTATACATATAGCATAGCTGTGTGGTTAAGGGGTTCAGTTTTATACATATAGCATAGCTGTGTGGTTAAGGGGTTCAGTTTTATACATATAGCATAGCTGTGTGGTTAAGGGGTTCTGTTTTATACATATAGCATAGCTGTTTGGTTAAGGTGTCAGTTTTATACATATAGCATACCTGTGTGGTTAAGGGGTTCAGTTTTATACATATAGCATAGCTGTGTGGTTAAGGGGTTCAGTTTTATACATATAGCATAGCTGTGTGGTTCAGGGGTTCAGTTTTATACATATAGCATAGCTGTGTGGTTAAGGGGTTCCGTTTTATACATATAGCATAGCTGTGTGGTTAAGGGGTTCAGTTTTATACATATAGCATAGCTGTGTGGTTAAGGGGTTCAGTTATGTACATATAGCATAGCTGTGTGGTTAAGGGGTTCAGTTATGTACATATAGCATAGCTGTGTGGTTCAGGGGTTCAGTTTTATACATATAGCATAGCTGTGTGGTTAAGGTATTCCGTTTTATACATATATCATAGCTGTGTGGTTAAGGGGTTCAGTTTTATACATATAGCATAGCTGTGTGGTTAAGGGGTTCAGTTTTATACATAAAGCATAGCTGTGTGGTTAAGGGGTTCAGTTTTATAGATATAGCATAGCTGTGTGGTTAAGGGGTTCAGTTTTATACATATTGCATAGCTGTGTGGTTAAGGGGTTCAGTTTTATACATATAGCATAGCTGTGTGGTTAAGGGGTTCAGTTTTATACATATAGCATAGCTGTGTGGTTAAGGGGTTCAGTTTTATACATATACCATAGCTGTGTGGTTAAGGGGTTCAGTTTTATACATATAGCATAGCTGTGTGGTTAAGGGGTTCAGTTTTATACATATAGCATAGCTGTGTGGTTAAGGGGTTCAGTTTTCTACATATAGCATAGCTGTGTGGTTAAGGGGTTCAGTTTTCTACATATAGCATAGCTGTGTGGTTAAGGGGTTCAGTTTTATACATATAGCATAGCTGTGTGGTTAAGGGGTTCAGTTTTATACATATAGCATAGCTGTGTGGTTAAGGGGTCAGTTTTATACATATAGCATAGCTGTGTGGTTAAGGGTTTCAGTTTTATACATATAGCATAGCTGTGTGGCTAAGGGGTTCAGTTTCATACATATAGCATAGCTGTGTGGTTAAGGGGTTCAGTTTTATACATATAGCATAGCTGTGTGGTTAAGGGGTTCAGTTTTATACATATAGCATAGCTGTGTGGTTAAGGGGTTCTGTTTTATACATATAGCATAGCTGTGTAGTTAAGGGGTTCAGTTTTATACATATAGCATAGCTGTGTGGTTAAGGGGTTCAGTTTTATACATATAGCATAGCTGTGTGGTTAAGGTGTCAGTTTTATACATATAGCATAGCTGTGTGGTTAAGGGGTTCAGTTATGTACATATAGCATAGCTGTGTGGTTAAGGGGTTCAGTTTTATGCATATAGCATAGCTGTGTGGTTAAGGGGTTCAGTTATGTACATATAGCATAGCTGTGTGGTTAAGGGGTTCAGTTTTATACATATAGCATAGCTGTGTAGTTAAGGGGTTCAGTTTTATACATATAGCATAGCTGTGTGGTTAAGGGGTTCAGTTTTATACATATAGCATAGCTGTGTGGTTAAGGGGTTCAGTTTTATACATATAGCATAGCTGTGTGGCTAAGGGGTTCAAATTTATACATATAGCATAGCTGTGTGGTTAAGGGGTTCAGTTTTATGCATATAGCATAGCTGTGTGGTTAAGGTGTTCAGTTTTATACATATAGCATAGCTGTGTGGTTAAGGGGTTCAGTTTTATACATATAGCATAGCTGTGTGGTTAAGGGGTTCAGTTTTATACATATAGCATAGCTGTGTGGTTAAGGGGTTCAGTTTTATGCATATAGCATAGCTGTGTGGTTAAGGGGTTCAGTTTTATACATATAGCATAGCTGTGTGGTTAAGGGGTTCAGTTTTATACATATAGCATAGCTGTGTGGTTAAGGGGTTCAGTTTTATACATATAGCATAGCTGTGTGGTTAAGGGGTTCAGTTTTATGCATATAGCATAGCTGTGTGGTTAAGGGGTTCAGTTTTATACATATAGCATAGCTGTGTGGTTAAGTGGTTCAGTTTTATACATATAGCATAGCTGTGTGGTTAAGGGGTTCAGTTTTATACATATAGCATAGCTGTGTGGTTAAGGGGTTCAGTTTTATACATATAGCATAGCTGTGTGGTTAAGGGGTTCAGTTTTATACATATAGCATAGCTGTGTGGTTAAGGGGTTCAGTTTTATACATATCGCATAGCTGTGTGGTTAAGGGGTTCAGTTTTATACATATAGCATAGCTGTGTAGTTTAGGGGTTCAGTTTTATACATATAGCATAGCTGTGTGGTTAAGGGGTTCAGTTTTATACATATCGCATAGCTGTGTGGTTAAGGTGTCAGTTTTATACATATAGCATAGCTGTGTGGTTTAGGGGTTCAGTTATATACATATAGCATAGCTGTGTGGTTAAGGGGTTCAGTTTTATACATATCGCATAGCTGTGTGGTTAAGGGGTTCAGTTTTATACATATAGCATAGCTGTGTGGTTAAGGGGTTCAGTTTTATACATATAGCATAGCTGTGTGGTTAAGGGGTTCAGTTTTATACATATAGCATAGCTGTGTGATTAAGGAGTTCAGTTTTATACATATAGCATAGCTGTGTGGTTAAGGGGTTCAGTTTTATACATATCGCATAGCTGTGTGGTTAAGGGATTCAGTTTTATACATATAGCATAGCTGTGTGGTTTAGGGGTTCAGTTTTATACATATAGCATAGCTGTGTGGTTAAGGGGTTCAGTTTTATACATATAGCATAGCTGTGTGGTTAAGGGGTTCAGTTTTATACATATAGCATAGCTGTGTGATTAAGGAGTTCAGTTTTATACATATAGCATAGCTGTGTGGTTAAGGTGTCAGTTTTATACATATAGCATAGCTGTGTGGTTAAGGGGTTCAGTTTTATACATATAGCATAGCTGTGTGGTTAAGGGGTTCAGTTTTATACATATAGCATAGCTGTGTGGTTAAGGGGTTCAGTTTTATACATATAGCATAGCTGTGTGATTAAGGAGTTCAGTTTTATACATATAGCATAGCTGTGTGGTTAAGGGGTTCAGTTTTATACATATAGCATAGCTGTGTGGTTAAGGGGTTCAGTTTCATACATATAGCATAGCTGTGTGGTTAAGGGGTTCAGTTTTATACATATAGCATAGCTGTGTGGTTAAGGGGTTCAGTTTTATACATATAGCATAGCTGTGTGGTTAAGGGGTTCAGTTTTATACATATAGCATAGCTGTGTGGTTAAGGGGTTCTGTTTTATACATATAGCATAGCTGTTTGGTTAAGGTGTCAGTTTTATACATATAGCATACCTGTGTGGTTAAGGGGTTCAGTTTTATACATATAGCATAGCTGTGTGGTTAAGGGGTTCAGTTTTATACATATAGCATAGCTGTGTGGTTCAGGGGTTCAGTTTTATACATATAGCATAGCTGTGTGGTTAAGGGGTTCCGTTTTATACATATAGCATAGCTGTGTGGTTAAGGGGTTCAGTTTTATACATATAGCATAGCTGTGTGGTTAAGGGGTTCAGTTATGTACATATAGCATAGCTGTGTGGTTAAGGGGTTCAGTTATGTACATATAGCATAGCTGTGTGGTTCAGGGGTTCAGTTTTATACATATAGCATAGCTGTGTGGTTAAGGTATTCCGTTTTATACATATATCATAGCTGTGTGGTTAAGGGGTTCAGTTTTATACATATAGCATAGCTGTGTGGTTAAGGGGTTCAGTTTTATACATAAAGCATAGCTGTGTGGTTAAGGGGTTCAGTTTTATAGATATAGCATAGCTGTGTGGTTAAGGGGTTCAGTTTTATACATATTGCATAGCTGTGTGGTTAAGGGGTTCAGTTTTATACATATAGCATAGCTGTGTGGTTAAGGGGTTCAGTTTTATACATATAGCATAGCTGTGTGGTTAAGGGGTTCAGTTTTATACATATAGCATAGCTGTGTGGTTAAGGGGTTCAGTTTTATACATATACCATAGCTGTGTGGTTAAGGGGTTCAGTTTTATACATATAGCATAGCTGTGTGGTTAAGGGGTTCAGTTTTATACATATAGCATAGCTGTGTGGTTAAGGGGTTCAGTTTTCTACATATAGCATAGCTGTGTGGTTAAGGGGTTCAGTTTTCTACATATAGCATAGCTGTGTGGTTAAGGGGTTCAGTTTTATACATATAGCATAGCTGTGTGGTTAAGGGGTTCAGTTTTATACATATAGCATAGCTGTGTGGTTAAGGGGTCAGTTTTATACATATAGCATAGCTGTGTGGTTAAGGGTTTCAGTTTTATACATATAGCATAGCTGTGTGGCTAAGGGGTTCAGTTTCATACATATAGCATAGCTGTGTGGTTAAGGGGTTCAGTTTTATACATATAGCATAGCTGTGTGGTTAAGGGGTTCAGTTTTATACATATAGCATAGCTGTGTGGTTAAGGGGTTCTGTTTTATACATATAGCATAGCTGTGTAGTTAAGGGGTTCAGTTTTATACATATAGCATAGCTGTGTGGTTAAGGGGTTCAGTTTTATACATATAGCATAGCTGTGTGGTTAAGGTGTCAGTTTTATACATATAGCATAGCTGTGTGGTTAAGGGGTTCAGTTATGTACATATAGCATAGCTGTGTGGTTAAGGGGTTCAGTTTTATGCATATAGCATAGCTGTGTGGTTAAGGGGTTCAGTTATGTACATATAGCATAGCTGTGTGGTTAAGGGGTTCAGTTTTATACATATAGCATAGCTGTGTAGTTAAGGGGTTCAGTTTTATACATATAGCATAGCTGTGTGGTTAAGGGGTTCAGTTTTATACATATAGCATAGCTGTGTGGTTAAGGGGTTCAGTTTTATACATATAGCATAGCTGTGTGGCTAAGGGGTTCAAATTTATACATATAGCATAGCTGTGTGGTTAAGGGGTTCAGTTTTATGCATATAGCATAGCTGTGTGGTTAAGGTGTTCAGTTTTATACATATAGCATAGCTGTGTGGTTAAGGGGTTCAGTTTTATACATATAGCATAGCTGTGTGGTTAAGGGGTTCAGTTTTATACATATAGCATAGCTGTGTGGTTAAGGGGTTCAGTTTTATGCATATAGCATAGCTGTGTGGTTAAGGGGTTCAGTTTTATACATATAGCATAGCTGTGTGGTTAAGGGGTTCAGTTTTATGCATATAGCATAGCTGTGTGGTTAAGGGGTTCAGTTTTATACATATAGCATAGCTGTGTGGTTAAGGGGTTCAGTTTTATACATATAGCATAGCTGTGTGGTTAAGGGGTTCAGTTTTATACATATAGCATAGCTGTGTGGTTAAGGGGTTCAGTTTTATCCATATAGCATAGCTGTGTGGTTAAGGGGTTCAGTTTTATACATATAGCATAGCTGTGTGGTTAAGGGGTTCAGTTTTATGCATATAGCATAGCTGTGTGGTTAAGGGGTTCAGTTTTATACATATAGCATAGCTGTGTGGTTAAGGGGTTCAGTTTTATACATATAGCATAGCTGTGTGGTTAAGGGGTTCAGTTTTATACATATAGCATAGCTGTGTGGTTAAGGGGTTCAGTTTTATGCATATAGCATAGCTGTGTGGTTAAGGGGTTCAGTTTTATACATATAGCATAGCTGTGTGGTTAAGGGGTTCAGTTTTATACATATAGCATAGCTGTGTGGTTAAGGGGTTCAGTTTTATACATATAGCATAGCTGTGTGGTTAAGGGGTTCAGTTTTATACATATAGCATAGCTGTGTGGTTAAGGGGTTCAGTTTTATACATATAGCATAGCTGTGTGGTTAAGGGGTTCAGTTTTATACATATCGCATAGCTGTGTGGTTAAGGGGTTCAGTTTTATACATATAGCATAGCTGTGTGGTTTAGGGGTTCAGTTTTATGCATATAGCATAGCTGTGTGGTTAAGGGGTTCAGTTTTATACATATCGCATAGCTGTGTGGTTAAGGTGTCAGTTTTATACATATAGCATAGCTGTGTGGTTTAGGGGTTCAGTTATATACATATAGCATAGCTGTGTGGTTAAGGGGTTCAGTTTTATACATATCGCATAGTTGTGTGGTTAAGGGGTTCAGTTTTATACATATAGCATAGCTGTGTGGTTAAGGGGTTCAGTTTTATACATATAGCATAGCTGTGTGATTAAGGAGTTCAGTTTTATACATATAGCATAGCTGTGTGGTTAAGGGGTTCAGTTTTATACATATCGCATAGCTGTGTGGTTAAGGGATTCAGTTTTATACATATAGCATAGCTGTGTGGTTTAGGGGTTCAGTTTTATACATATAGCATAGCTGTGTGGTTAAGGGGTTCAGTTTTATACATATAGCATAGCTGTGTGGTTAAGGGGTTCAGTTTTATACATATAGCATAGCTGTGTGATTAAGGAGTTCAGTTTTATACATATAGCATAGCTGTGTGGTTAAGGTGTCAGTTTTATACATATAGCATAGCTGTGTGGTTAAGGGGTTCAGTTTTATACATATAGCATAGCTGTGTGGTTAAGGGGTTCAGTTTTATACATATAGCATAGCTGTGTGGTTAAGGGGTTCAGTTTTATACATATAGCATAGCTGTGTGATTAAGGAGTTCAGTTTTATACATATAGCATAGCTGTGTGGTTAAGGGGTTCAGTTTTATACATATAGCATAGCTGTGTGGTTAAGGGGTTCAGTTTCATACATATAGCATAGCTGTGTGGTTAAGGGGTTCAGTTTTATACATATAGCATAGCTGTGTGGTTAAGGGGTTCAGTTTTATACATATAGCATAGCTGTGTGGTTAAGGGGTTCAGTTTTATACATATAGCATAGCTGTGTGGTTAAGGGGTTCTGTTTTATACATATAGCATAGCTGTTTGGTTAAGGTGTCAGTTTTATACATATAGCATACCTGTGTGGTTAAGAGGTTCAGTTTTATACATATAGCATAGCTGTGTGGTTAAGGGGTTCAGTTTTATACATATAGTATAGCTGTGTGGTTCAGGGGTTCAGTTTTATACATATAGCATAGCTGTGTGGTTAAGGGGTTCCGTTTTATACATATAGCATAGCTGTGTGGTTAAGGGGTTCAGTTTCATACATATAGCATAGCTGTGTGGTTAAGGAGTTCAGTTTTATACATATAGCATTTCTGTGTGGTTAAGGGTTTCAGTTTTATACATATAGCATAGCTGTGTGGTTAAGGGGTTCAGTTTCATACATATAGCATAGCTGCCTGGTTAGGGGGTTCAGTTTTACACATATAGCATAGCTGTGTGGTTAAGGGGTTCAGTTTTATGCATATAGCATAGCTGTGTGGTTAAGGGGTTCAGTTATATACATATAGCATAGCTGTGTGGTTAAAGGGTTCAGTTATATACATATAGCATAGCTGTGTGGTTAAGGGGTTCAGTTTTATACATATCGCATAGCTGTGTGGTTAAGGGGTTCAGTTTTATACATATAGCATAGCTGTGTGGTTTAGGGGTTCAGTTTTATACATATAGCATAGCTGTGTGGTTAAGGGGTTCAGTTTTATACATATAGCATAGCTGTGTGGTTAAGGGGTCAGTTTTATACATATAGCATAGCTGTGTGGTTAAGGGGTCAGTTTTATACATATAGCATAGCTGTGTGGTTAAGGGGTTCAGTTTTATACATATCGCATAGCTGTGTGGTTAAGGGGTTCAGTTTTATACATATAGCATAGCTGTGTGGTTAAGGGGTTCAGTTTTATACATATAGCATAGCTGTGTGGTTAAGGGGTTCAGTTTTATACATATAGCATAGCTGTGTGATTAAGGAGTTCAGTTTCATACATATAGCATAGCTGTGTGGTTAAGGGGTTCAGTTTTATACATATAGCATAGCTGTGTGGTTAAGGGGTTCAGTTTTATACATATAGCATAGCTGTGTGGTTAAGGGGTTCAGTTTTATACATATAGCATAGCTGTGTGGTTAAGGGGTTCAGTTTTATACATATAGCATAGCTGTGTGGTTAAGGGGTTCAGTTTTATACATATAGCATAGCTGTGTGGTTAAGGGGTTCAGTTTTATACATATAGCATAGCTGTGTGGTTAAGGGGTTCAGTTTTATACATATAGCATAGCTGTGTGGTTAAGGGGTTCTGTTTTATACATATAGCATAGCTGTTTGGTTAAGGTGTCAGTTTTATACATATAGCATACCTGTGTGGTTAAGAGGTTCAGTTTTATACATATAGCATAGCTGTGTGGTTAAGGGGTTCAGTTTTATACATATAGCATAGCTGTGTGGTTCAGGGGTTCAGTTTTATACATATAGCATAGCTGTGTGGTTAAGGGGTTCCGTTTTATACATATAGCATAGCTGTGTGGTTAAGGGGTTCAGTTTCATACATATAGCATAGCTGTGTGGTTAAGGAGTTCAGTTTTATACATATAGCATTTCTGTGTGGTTAAGGGTTTCAGTTTTATACATATAGCATAGCTGTGTGGTTAAGGGGTTCAGTTTCATACATATAGCATAGCTGCCTGGTTAGGGGGTTCAGTTTTACACATATAGCATAGCTGTGTGGTTAAGGGGTTCAGTTTTATGCATATAGCATAGCTGTGTGGTTAATGGGTTCAGTTATATACATATAGCATAGCTGTGTGGTTAAAGGGTTCAGTTATATACATATAGCATAGCTGTGTGGTTAAGGGGTTCAGTTTTATACATATCGCATAGCTGTGTGGTTAAGGGGTTCAGTTTTATACATATAGCATAGCTGTGTGGTTTAGGGGTTCAGTTTTATACATATAGCATAGCTGTGTGGTTAAGGGGTTCAGTTTTATACATATAGCATAGCTGTGTGGTTAAGGGGTCAGTTTTATACATATAGCATAGCTGTGTGGTTAAGGGGTCAGTTTTATACATATAGCATAGCTGTGTGGTTAAGGGGTTCAGTTTTATACATATCGCATAGCTGTGTGGTTAAGGGGTTCAGTTTTATACATATAGCATAGCTGTGTGGTTAAGGGGTTCAGTTTTATACATATAGCATAGCTGTGTGGTTAAGGGGTTCAGTTTTATACATATAGCATAGCTGTGTGATTAAGGAGTTCAGTTTCATACATATAGCATAGCTGTGTGGTTAAGGGGTTCAGTTTTATACATATAGCATAGCTGTGTGGTTAAGGGGTTCAGTTTTATACATATAGCATAGCTGTGTGGTTAAGGGGTTCAGTTTTATACATATAGCATAGCTGTGTGGTTAAGGGGTTCAGTTTTATACATATAGCATAGCTGTGTGGTTAAGGGGTTCAGTTTTATACATATAGCATAGCTGTGTGGTTAAGGGGTTCAGTTTTATACATATAGCATAGCTGTGTGGTTAAGGGGTTCAGTTTTATACATATAGCATAGCTGTGTGGTTAAGGGGTCAGTTTTATACATATAGCATAGCTGTGTGGTTAAGGGTTTCAGTTTTATACATATAGCATAGCTGTGTGGCTAAGGGGTTCAGTTTCATACATATAGCATAGCTGTGTGGTTAAGGGGTTCAGTTTTATACATATAGCATAGCTGTGTGGTTAAGGGGTTCAGTTTTATACATATAGCATAGCTGTGTGGTTAAGGGGTTCTGTTTTATACATATAGCATAGCTGTGTAGTTAAGGGGTTCAGTTTTATACATATAGCATAGCTGTGTGGTTAAGGGGTTCAGTTATGTACATATAGCATAGCTGTGTGGTTAAGGGGTTCAGTTTTATACATATAGCATAGCTGTGTAGTTAAGGGGTTCAGTTTTATACATATAGCATAGCTGTGTGGTTAAGGGGTTCAGTTTTATACATATAGCATAGCTGTGTGGTTAAGGGGTTCAGTTTTATACATATAGCATAGCTGTGTGGCTAAGGGGTTCAAATTTATACATATAGCATAGCTGTGTGGTTAAGGGGTTCAGTTTTATGCATATAGCATAGCTGTGTGGTTAAGGGGTTCAGTTTTATACATATAGCATAGCTGTGTGGTTAAGGGGTTCAGTTTTATACATATAGCATAGCTGTGTGGTTAAGGGGTTCAGTTTTATACATATAGCATAGCTGTGTGGTTAAGGGGTTCAGTTTTATGCATATAGCATAGCTGTGTGGTTAAGGGGTTCAGTTTTATACATATAGCATAGCTGTGTGGTTAAGGGGTTCAGTTTTATGCATATAGCATAGCTGTGTGGTTAAGGGGTTCAGTTTTATACATATAGCATAGCTGTGTGGTTAAGGGGTTCAGTTTTATACATATAGCATAGCTGTGTGGTTAAGGGGTTCAGTTTTATACATATAGCATAGCTGTGTGGTTAAGGGGTTCAGTTTTATGCATATAGCATAGCTGTGTGGTTAAGGGGTTCAGTTTTATACATATAGCATAGCTGTGTGGTTAAGGGGTTAAGTTTTATGCATATAGCATAGCTGTGTGGTTAAGGGGTTCAGTTTTATACATATAGCATAGCTGTGTGGTTAAGGGGTTCAGTTTTATACATATAGCATAGCTGTGTGGTTAAGGGGTTCAGTTTTATACATATAGCATAGCTGTGTGGTTAAGGGGTTCAGTTTTATGCATATAGCATAGCTGTGTGGTTAAGGGGTTCAGTTTTATACATATAGCATAGCTGTGTGGTTAAGGGGTTCAGTTTTATACATATAGCATAGCTGTGTGGTTAAGGGGTTCAGTTTTATACATATAGCATAGCTGTGTGGTTAAGGGGTTCAGTTTTATACATATAGCATAGCTGTGTGCTTAAGGGGTTCAGTTTTATACATATAGCATAGCTGTGTGGTTAAGGGGTTCAGTTTTATACATATCGCATAGCTGTGTGGTTAAGGGGTTCAGTTTTATACATATAGCATAGCTGTGTGGTTTAGGGGTTCAGTTTTATACATATAGCATAGCTGTGTGGTTAAGGGGTTCAGTTTTATACATATCGCATAGCTGTGTGGTTAAGGTGTCAGTTTTATACATATAGCATAGCTGTGTGGTTTAGGGGTTCAGTTATATACATATAGCATAGCTGTGTGGTTAAGGGGTTCAGTTTTATACATATCGCATAGCTGTGTGGTTAAGGGGTTCAGTTTTATACATATAGCATAGCTGTGTGGTTAAGGGGTTCAGTTTTATACATATAGCATAGCTGTGTGGTTAAGGGGTTCAGTTTTATACATATAGCATAGCTGTGTGATTAAGGAGTTCAGTTTTATACATATAGCATAGCTGTGTGGTTTAGGGGTTCAGTTTTATACATATCGCATAGCTGTGTGGTTAAGGGATTCAGTTTTATACATATAGCATAGCTGTGTGGTTTAGGGGTTCAGTTTTATACATATAGCATAGCTGTGTGGTTAAGGGGTTCAGTTTTATACATATAGCATAGCTGTGTGGTTAAGGGGTTCAGTTTTATACATATAGCATAGCTGTGTGATTAAGGAGTTCAGTTTTATACATATAGCATAGCTGTGTGGTTAAGGTGTCAGTTTTATACATATAGCATAGCTGTGTGGTTAAGGGGTTCAGTTTTATACATATAGCATAGCTGTGTGGTTAAGGGGTTCAGTTTTATACATATAGCATAGCTGTGTGGTTAAGGGGTTCAGTTTTATACATATAGCATAGCTGTGTGGTTAAGGGGTTCAGTTTTATACATATAGCATAGCTGTGTGGTTAAGGGGTTCAGTTTTATACATATAGCATAGCTGTGTGGTTAAGGGGTTCTGTTTTATACATATAGCATAGCTGTTTGGTTAAGGTGTCAGTTTTATACATATAGCATACCTGTGTGGTTAAGGGGTTCAGTTTTATACATATAGCATAGCTGTGTGGTTCAGGGGTTCAGTTTTATACATATAGCATAGCTGTGTGGTTAAGGGGTTCCGTTTTATACATATAGCATAGCTGTGTGGTTAAGGGGTTCAGTTTCATACATATAGCATAGCTGTGTGGTTAAGGAGTTCAGTTTTATACATATAGCATTTCTGTGTGGTTAAGGGTTTCAGTTTTATACATATAGCATAGCTGTGTGGTTAAGGGGTTCAGTTTCATACATATAGCATAGCTGTCTGGTTAGGGGGTTCAGTTTTACACATATAGCATAGCTGTGTGGTTAAGGGGTTCAGTTTTATGCATATAGCATAGCTGTGTGGTTAAGGGGTTCAGTTATATACATATAGCATAGCTGTGTGGTTAAGGGGTTCAGTTATATACATATAGCATAGCTGTGTGGTTAAGGGGTTCAGTTTTATACATATCGCATAGCTGTGTGGTTAAGGGGTTCAGTTTTATACATATAGCATAGCTGTGTGGTTTAGGGGTTCAGTTTTATACATATAGCATAGCTGTGTGGTTAAGGGGTTCAGTTTTATACATATAGCATAGCTGTGTGGTTAAGGGGTCAGTTTTATACATATAGCATAGCTGTGTGGTTAAGGGGTCAGTTTTATACATATAGCATAGCTGTGTGGTTAAGGGGTTCAGTTTTATACATATCGCATAGCTGTGTGGTTAAGGGGTTCAGTTTTATACATATAGCATAGCTGTGTGGTTAAGGGGTTCAGTTTTATACATATAGCATAGCTGTGTGGTTAAGGGGTTCAGTTATGTACATATAGCATAGCTGTGTGGTTAAGGGGTTCAGTTATGTACATATAGCATAGCTGTGTGGTTCAGGGGTTCAGTTTTATACATATAGCATAGCTGTGTGGTTAAGGGATTCCGTTTTATACATATATCATAGCTGTGTGGTTAAGGGGTTCAGTTTTATACATATAGCATAGCTGTGTGGTTAAGGGGTTCAGTTTTATACATAAAGCATAGCTGTGTGGTTAAGGGGTTCAGTTTTATACATATAGCATAGCTGTGTGGTTAAGGGGTTCAGTTTTATACATATTGCATAGCTGTGTGGTTAAGGGGTTCAGTTTTATACATATAGCATAGCTGTGTGGTTAAGGGGTTCAGTTTTATACATATAGCATAGCTGTGTGGTTAAGGGGTTCAGTTTTATACATATAGCATAGCTGTGTGGTTAAGGGGTTCAGTTTTATACATATACCATAGCTGTGTGGTTAAGGGGTTCAGTTTTATACATATAGCATAGCTGTGTGGTTAAGGGGTTCAGTTTTATACATATAGCATAGCTGTGTGGTTAAGGGGTTCAGTTTTCTACATATAGCATAGCTGTGTGGTTAAGGGGTTCAGTTTTCTACATATAGCATAGCTGTGTGGTTAAGGGGTTCAGTTTTATACATATAGCATAGCTGTGTGGTTAAGGGGTTCAGTTTTATACATATAGCATAGCTGTGTGGTTAAGGGGTCAGTTTTATACATATAGCATAGCTGTGTGGTTAAGGGTTTCAGTTTTATACATATAGCATAGCTGTGTGGCTAAGGGGTTCAGTTTCATACATATAGCATAGCTGTGTGGTTAAGGGGTTCAGTTTTATACATATAGCATAGCTGTGTGGTTAAGGGGTTCAGTTTTATACATATAGCATAGCTGTGTGGTTAAGGGGTTCTGTTTTATACATATAGCATAGCTGTGTAGTTAAGGGGTTCAGTTTTATACATATAGCATAGCTGTGTGGTTAAGGGGTTCAGTTTTATACATATAGCATAGCTGTGTGGTTAAGGTGTCAGTTTTATACATATAGCATAGCTGTGTGGTTAAGGGGTTCAGTTATGTACATATAGCATAGCTGTGTGGTTAAGGGGTTCAGTTTTATGCATATAGCATAGCTGTGTGGTTAAGGGGTTCAGTTATGTACATATAGCATAGCTGTGTGGTTAAGGGGTTCAGTTTTATACATATAGCATAGCTGTGTAGTTAAGGGGTTCAGTTTTATACATATAGCATAGCTGTGTGGTTAAGGGGTTCAGTTTTATACATATAGCATAGCTGTGTGGTTAAGGGGTTCAGTTTTATACATATAGCATAGCTGTGTGGCTAAGGGGTTCAAATTTATACATATAGCATAGCTGTGTGGTTAAGGGGTTCAGTTTTATGCATATAGCATAGCTGTGTGGTTAAGGGGTTCAGTTTTATACATATAGCATAGCTGTGTGGTTAAGGGGTTCAGTTTTATACATATAGCATAGCTGTGTGGTTAAGGGGTTCAGTTTTATACATATAGCATAGCTGTGTGGTTAAGGGGTTCAGTTTTATGCATATAGCATAGCTGTGTGGTTAAGGGGTTCAGTTTTATACATATAGCATAGCTGTGTGGTTAAGGGGTTCAGTTTTATGCATATAGCATAGCTGTGTGGTTAAGGGGTTCAGTTTTATACATATAGCATAGCTGTGTGGTTAAGGGGTTCAGTTTTATACATATAGCATAGCTGTGTGGTTAAGGGGTTCAGTTTTATACATATAGCATAGCTGTGTGGTTAAGGGGTTCAGTTTTATGCATATAGCATAGCTGTGTGGTTAAGGGGTTCAGTTTTATACATATAGCATAGCTGTGTGGTTAAGGGGTTCAGTTTTATGCATATAGCATAGCTGTGTGGTTAAGGGGTTCAGTTTTATACATATAGCATAGCTGTGTGGTTAAGGGGTTCAGTTTTATACATATAGCATAGCTGTGTGGTTAAGGGGTTCAGTTTTATACATATAGCATAGCTGTGTGGTTAAGGGGTTCAGTTTTATGCATATAGCATAGCTGTGTGGTTAAGGGGTTCAGTTTTATACATATAGCATAGCTGTGTGGTTAAGTGGTTCAGTTTTATACATATAGCATAGCTGTGTGGTTAAGGGGTTCAGTTTTATACATATAGCATAGCTGTGTGGTTAAGGGGTTCAGTTTTATACATATAGCATAGCTGTGTGGTTAAGGGGTTCAGTTTTATACATATAGCATAGCTGTGTGGTTAAGGGGTTCAGTTTTATACATATCGCATAGCTGTGTGGTTAAGGGGTTCAGTTTTATACATATAGCATAGCTGTGTGGTTTAGGGGTTCAGTTTTATACATATAGCATAGCTGTGTGGTTAAGGGGTTCAGTTTTATACATATCGCATAGCTGTGTGGTTAAGGTGTCAGTTTTATACATATAGCATAGCTGTGTGGTTTAGGGGTTCAGTTATATACATATAGCATAGCTGTGTGGTTAAGGGGTTCAGTTTTATACATATCGCATAGCTGTGTGGTTAAGGGGTTCAGTTTTATACATATAGCATAGCTGTGTGGTTAAGGGGTTCAGTTTTATACATATAGCATAGCTGTGTGGTTAAGGGGTTCAGTTTTATACATATAGCATAGCTGTGTGATTAAGGAGTTCAGTTTTATACATATAGCATAGCTGTGTGGTTAAGGGGTTCAGTTTTATACATATCGCATAGCTGTGTGGTTAAGGGATTCAGTTTTATACATATAGCATAGCTGTGTGGTTTAGGGGTTCAGTTTTATACATATAGCATAGCTGTGTGGTTAAGGGGTTCAGTTTTATACATATAGCATAGCTGTGTGGTTAAGGGGTTCAGTTTTATACATATAGCATAGCTGTGTGATTAAGGAGTTCAGTTTTATACATATAGCATAGCTGTGTGGTTAAGGTGTCAGTTTTATACATATAGCATAGCTGTGGGGTTAAGGGGTTCAGTTTTATACATATAGCATAGCTGTGTGGTTAAGGGGTTCAGTTTTATACATATAGCATAGCTGTGTGGTTAAGGGGTTCAGTTTTATACATATAGCATAGCTGTGTGATTAAGGAGTTCAGTTTTATACATATAGCATAGCTGTGTGGTTAAGGGGTTCAGTTTTATACATATAGCATAGCTGTGTGGTTAAGGGTTTCAGTTTCATACATATAGCATAGCTGTGTGGTTAAGGGGTTCAGTTTTATACATATAGCATAGCTGTGTGGTTAAGGGGTTCAGTTTTATACATATAGCATAGCTGTGTGGTTAAGGGGTTCAGTTTTATACATATAGCATAGCTGTGTGGTTAAGGGGTTCTGTTTTATACATATAGCATAGCTGTTTGGTTAAGGTGTCAGTTTTATACATATAGCATACCTGTGTGGTTAAGGGGTTCAGTTTTATACATATAGCATAGCTGTGTGGTTAAGGGGTTCAGTTTTATACATATAGCATAGCTGTGTGGTTCAGGGGTTCAGTTTTATACATATAGCATAGCTGTGTGGTTAAGGGGTTCCGTTTTATACATATAGCATAGCTGTGTGGTTAAGGGGTTCAGTTTTATACATATAGCATAGCTGTGTGGTTAAGGGGTTCAGTTATGTACATATAGCATAGCTGTGTGGTTAAGGGGTTCAGTTATGTACATATAGCATAGCTGTGTGGTTCAGGGGTTCAGTTTTATACATATAGCATAGCTGTGTGGTTAAGGTATTCCGTTTTATACATATATCATAGCTGTGTGGTTAAGGGGTTCAGTTTTATACATATAGCATAGCTGTGTGGTTAAGGGGTTCAGTTTTATACATAAAGCATAGCTGTGTGGTTAAGGGGTTCAGTTTTATAGATATAGCATAGCTGTGTGGTTAAGGGGTTCAGTTTTATACATATTGCATAGCTGTGTGGTTAAGGGGTTCAGTTTTATACATATAGCATAGCTGTGTGGTTAAGGGGTTCAGTTTTATACATATAGCATAGCTGTGTGGTTAAGGGGTTCAGTTTTATACATATAGCATAGCTGTGTGGTTAAGGGGTTCAGTTTTATACATATACCATAGCTGTGTGGTTAAGGGGTTCAGTTTTATACATATAGCATAGCTGTGTGGTTAAGGGGTTCAGTTTTATACATATAGCATAGCTGTGTGGTTAAGGGGTTCAGTTTTCTACATATAGCATAGCTGTGTGGTTAAGGGGTTCAGTTTTCTACATATAGCATAGCTGTGTGGTTAAGGGGTTCAGTTTTATACATATAGCATAGCTGTGTGGTTAAGGGGTTCAGTTTTATACATATAGCATAGCTGTGTGGTTAAGGGGTCAGTTTTATACATATAGCATAGCTGTGTGGTTAAGGGTTTCAGTTTTATACATATAGCATAGCTGTGTGGCTAAGGGGTTCAGTTTCATACATATAGCATAGCTGTGTGGTTAAGGGGTTCAGTTTTATACATATAGCATAGCTGTGTGGTTAAGGGGTTCAGTTTTATACATATAGCATAGCTGTGTGGTTAAGGGGTTCTGTTTTATACATATAGCATAGCTGTGTAGTTAAGGGGTTCAGTTTTATACATATAGCATAGCTGTGTGGTTAAGGGGTTCAGTTTTATACATATAGCATAGCTGTGTGGTTAAGGTGTCAGTTTTATACATATAGCATAGCTGTGTGGTTAAGGGGTTCAGTTATGTACATATAGCATAGCTGTGTGGTTAAGGGGTTCAGTTTTATGCATATAGCATAGCTGTGTGGTTAAGGGGTTCAGTTATGTACATATAGCATAGCTGTGTGGTTAAGGGGTTCAGTTTTATACATATAGCATAGCTGTGTAGTTAAGGGGTTCAGTTTTATACATATAGCATAGCTGTGTGGTTAAGGGGTTCAGTTTTATACATATAGCATAGCTGTGTGGTTAAGGGGTTCAGTTTTATACATATAGCATAGCTGTGTGGCTAAGGGGTTCAAATTTATACATATAGCATAGCTGTGTGGTTAAGGGGTTCAGTTTTATGCATATAGCATAGCTGTGTGGTTAAGGTGTTCAGTTTTATACATATAGCATAGCTGTGTGGTTAAGGGGTTCAGTTTTATACATATAGCATAGCTGTGTGGTTAAGGGGTTCAGTTTTATACATATAGCATAGCTGTGTGGTTAAGGGGTTCAGTTTTATGCATATAGCATAGCTGTGTGGTTAAGGGGTTCAGTTTTATACATATAGCATAGCTGTGTGGTTAAGGGGTTCAGTTTTATGCATATAGCATAGCTGTGTGGTTAAGGGGTTCAGTTTTATACATATAGCATAGCTGTGTGGTTAAGGGGTTCAGTTTTATACATATAGCATAGCTGTGTGGTTAAGGGGTTCAGTTTTATACATATAGCATAGCTGTGTGGTTAAGGGGTTCAGTTTTATCCATATAGCATAGCTGTGTGGTTAAGGGGTTCAGTTTTATACATATAGCATAGCTGTGTGGTTAAGGGGTTCAGTTTTATGCATATAGCATAGCTGTGTGGTTAAGGGGTTCAGTTTTATACATATAGCATAGCTGTGTGGTTAAGGGGTTCAGTTTTATACATATAGCATAGCTGTGTGGTTAAGGGGTTCAGTTTTATACATATAGCATAGCTGTGTGGTTAAGGGGTTCAGTTTTATGCATATAGCATAGCTGTGTGGTTAAGGGGTTCAGTTTTATACATATAGCATAGCTGTGTGGTTAAGGGGTTCAGTTTTATACATATAGCATAGCTGTGTGGTTAAGGGGTTCAGTTTTATACATATAGCATAGCTGTGTGGTTAAGGGGTTCAGTTTTATACATATAGCATAGCTGTGTGGTTAAGGGGTTCAGTTTTATACATATAGCATAGCTGTGTGGTTAAGGGGTTCAGTTTTATACATATCGCATAGCTGTGTGGTTAAGGGGTTCAGTTTTATACATATAGCATAGCTGTGTGGTTTAGGGGTTCAGTTTTATGCATATAGCATAGCTGTGTGGTTAAGGGGTTCAGTTTTATACATATCGCATAGCTGTGTGGTTAAGGTGTCAGTTTTATACATATAGCATAGCTGTGTGGTTTAGGGGTTCAGTTATATACATATAGCATAGCTGTGTGGTTAAGGGGTTCAGTTTTATACATATCGCATAGTTGTGTGGTTAAGGGGTTCAGTTTTATACATATAGCATAGCTGTGTGATTAAGGGGTTCAGTTTTATACATATAGCATAGCTGTGTGGTTAAGGGGTTCAGTTTTATACATATAGCATAGCTGTGTGATTAAGGAGTTCAGTTTTATACATATAGCATAGCTGTGTGGTTAAGGGGTTCAGTTTTATACATATCGCATAGCTGTGTGGTTAAGGGATTCAGTTTTATACATATAGCATAGCTGTGTGGTTTAGGGGTTCAGTTTTATACATATAGCATAGCTGTGTGGTTAAGGGGTTCAGTTTTATACATATAGCATAGCTGTGTGGTTAAGGGGTTCAGTTTTATACATATAGCATAGCTGTGTGATTAAGGAGTTCAGTTTTATACATATAGCATAGCTGTGTGGTTAAGGTGTCAGTTTTATACATATAGCATAGCTGTGTGGTTAAGGGGTTCAGTTTTATACATATAGCATAGCTGTGTGGTTAAGGGGTTCAGTTTTATACATATAGCATAGCTGTGTGGTTAAGGGGTTCAGTTTTATACATATAGCATAGCTGTGTGATTAAGGAGTTCAGTTTTATACATATAGCATAGCTGTGTGGTTAAGGGGTTCAGTTTTATACATATAGCATAGCTGTGTGGTTAAGGGGTTCAGTTTCATACATATAGCATAGCTGTGTGGTTAAGGGGTTCAGTTTTATACATATAGCATAGCTGTGTGGTTAAGGGGTTCAGTTTTATACATATAGCATAGCTGTGTGGTTAAGGGGTTCAGTTTTATACATATAGCATAGCTGTGTGGTTAAGGGGTTCTGTTTTATACATATAGCATAGCTGTTTGGTTAAGGTGTCAGTTTTATACATATAGCATACCTGTGTGGTTAAGAGGTTCAGTTTTATACATATAGCATAGCTGTGTGGTTAAGGGGTTCAGTTTTATACATATAGCATAGCTGTGTGGTTCAGGGGTTCAGTTTTATACATATAGCATAGCTGTGTGGTTAAGGGGTTCCGTTTTATACATATAGCATAGCTGTGTGGTTAAGGGGTTCAGTTTCATACATATAGCATAGCTGTGCGGTTAAGGAGTTCAGTTTTATACATATAGCATTTCTGTGTGGTTAAGGGTTTCAGTTTTATACATATAGCATAGCTGTGTGGTTAAGGGGTTCAGTTTCATACATATAGCATAGCTGCCTGGTTAGGGGGTTCAGTTTTACACATATAGCATAGCTGTGTGGTTAAGGGGTTCAGTTTTATGCATATAGCATAGCTGTGTGGTTAAGGGGTTCAGTTATATACATATAGCATAGCTGTGTGGTTAAAGGGTTCAGTTATATACATATAGCATAGCTGTGTGGTTAAGGGGTTCAGTTTTATACATATCGCATAGCTGTGTGGTTAAGGGGTTCAGTTTTATACATATAGCATAGCTGTGTGGTTTAGGGGTTCAGTTTTATACATATAGCATAGCTGTGTGGTTAAGGGGTTCAGTTTTATACATATAGCATAGCTGTGTGGTTAAGGGGTCAGTTTTATACATATAGCATAGCTGTGTGGTTAAGGGGTCAGTTTTATACATATAGCATAGCTGTGTGGTTAAGGGGTTCAGTTTTATACATATCGCATAGCTGTGTGGTTAAGGGGTTCAGTTTTATACATATAGCATAGCTGTGTGGTTAAGGGGTTCAGTTTTATACATATAGCATAGCTGTGTGGTTAAGGGGTTCAGTTTTATACATATAGCATAGCTGTGTGATTAAGGAGTTCAGTTTCATACATATAGCATAGCTGTGTGGTTAAGGGGTTCAGTTTTATACATATAGCATAGCTGTGTGGTTAAGGGGTTCAGTTTTATACATATAGCATAGCTGTGTGGTTAAGGGGTTCAGTTTTATACATATAGCATAGCTGTGTGGTTAAGGGGTTCAGTTTTATACATATAGCATAGCTGTGTGGTTAAGGGGTTCAGTTTTATACATATAGCATAGCTGTGTGGTTAAGGGGTTCAGTTTTATACATATAGCATAGCTGTGTGGTTAAGGGGTTCAGTTTTATACGTATAGCATAGCTGTGTAGTTAAGGGGTTCAGTTTTATACATATAGCATAGCTGTGTGGTTAAGGGGTTCAGTTTTATACATATAGCATAGCTGTGTGGTTAAGGGGTTCAGTTTTATACATATACATAGCTGTGTGGCTAAGGGGTTCAAATTTATACATATACATAGCTGTGTGGCTAAGGGGTTCAGTTTTATACATATAGCATAGCTGTGTGGTTAAGGGGTTCAGTTTTATACATATAGCATAGCTGTGTGGTTAAGGCTTTCAGTTTTATACATATAGCATAGCTGTGTGGTTAAGGGGTTCAGTTTCATATATATAGCATAGCTGTGTGGTTAAGGAGTTCAGTTTTATACATATAGCATTTCTGTGTGGTTAAGGGTTTCAGTTTTATACATATAGCATAGCTGTGTGGTTAAGGGGTTCAGTTTTATACATGTAGCATAGCTGTGTGGTTAAAGGGTTCAGTTTTATACATATAGCATAGCTGTGTGGTTAAGGGGTTCTGTTTTATACATATAGCATAGCTGTTTGGTTAAGGTGTCAGTTTTATACATATAGCATACCTGTGTGGTTAAGGGTTTCAGTTTTATACATATAGCATAGCTGTGTGGTTAAGGGGTTCAGTTTCATACATATAGCATAGCTGCCTGGTTAGGGGGTTCAGTTTTACACATATAGCATAGCTGTGTGGTTAAGGGGTTCAGTTTTATGCATATAGCATAGCTGTGTGGTTAAGGGGTTCAGTTATATACATATAGCATAGCTGTGTGGTTAAAGGGTTCAGTTATATACATATAGCATAGCTGTGTGGTTAAGGGGTTCAGTTTTATACATATCGCATAGCTGTGTGGTTAAGGGGTTCAGTTTTATACATATAGTATAGCTGTGTGGTTTAGGGGTTCAGTTTTATACATATAGCATAGCTGTGTGGTTAAGGGGTTCAGTTTTATACATATAGCATAGCTGTGTGGTTAAGGGGTCAGTTTTATACATATAGCATAGCTGTGTGGTTAAGGGGTCAGTTTTATACATATAGCATAGCTGTGTGGTTAAGGGGTTCAGTTTTATACATATCGCATAGCTGTGTGGTTAAGGGGTTCAGTTTTATACATATAGCATAGCTGTGTGGTTAAGGGGTTCAGTTTTATACATATAGCATAGCTGTGTGGTTAAGGGGTTCAGTTTTATACATATAGCATAGCTGTGTGATTAAGGAGTTCAGTTTCATACATATAGCATAGCTGTGTGGTTAAGGGGTTCAGTTTTATACATATAGCATAGCTGTGTGGTTAAGGGGTTCAGTTTTATACATATAGCATAGCTGTGTGGTTAAGGGGTTCAGTTTTATACATATAGCATAGCTGTGTGGTTAAGGGGTTCAGTTTTATACATATAGCATAGCTGTGTGGTTAAGGGGTTCAGTTTTATACATATAGCATAGCTGTGTGGTTAAGGGGTTCAGTTTTATACATATAGCATAGCTGTGTGGTTAAGGGGTTCAGTTTTATACATATAGCATAGCTGTGTGGTTAAGGGGTTCAGTTTTATACGTATAGCATAGCTGTGTAGTTAAGGGGTTCAGTTTTATACATATAGCATAGCTGTGTGGTTAAGGGGTTCAGTTTTATACATATAGCATAGCTGTGTGGTTAAGGGGTTCAGTTTTATACATATACATAGCTGTGTGGCTAAGGGGTTCAAATTTATACATATACATAGCTGTGTGGCTAAGGGGTTCAGTTTTATACATATAGCATAGCTGTGTGGTTAAGGGGTTCAGTTTTATACATATAGCATAGCTGTGTGGTTAAGGCTTTCAGTTTTATACATATAGCATAGCTGTGTGGTTAAGGGGTTCAGTTTCATATATATAGCATAGCTGTGTGGTTAAGGAGTTCAGTTTTATACATATAGCATTTCTGTGTGGTTAAGGGTTTCAGTTTTATACATATAGCATAGCTGTGTGGTTAAGGGGTTCAGTTTTATACATGTAGCATAGCTGTGTGGTTAAAGGGTTCAGTTTTATACATATAGCATAGCTGTGTGGTTAAGGGGTTCTGTTTTATACATATAGCATAGCTGTTTGGTTAAGGTGTCAGTTTTATACATATAGCATACCTGTGTGGTTAAGGGGTTCAGTTTTATACATATAGCATAGCTGTGTGGTTAAGGGGTTCAGTTTTATACATATAGCATAGCTGTGTGGTTAAGGGGTTCAGTTTTATGCATATAGCATAGCTGTGTGGTTAAGGGGTTCAGTTATATACATATAGCATAGCTGTGTGGTTAAGGGTTTCAGTTTTATACATATCGCATAGCTGTGTGGTTAAGGGGTTCAGTTTTATACATATAGCATAGCTGTGTGGTTAAGGGGTTCAGTTTTATACATATACATAGCTGTGTGGCTAAGGGGTTCAGTTTTATACATATACATAGCTGTGTGGCTAAGGGGTTCAGTTTTATACATATAGCATAGCTGTGTGGCTAAGGGGTTCAGTTTTATACATATAGCATAGCTGTGTGGTTAAGGGGTTCAGTTTTATACATATAGCATAGCTGTGTGGTTAAGGGGTTCAGTTTCATACATATAGCATAGCTGTGTGGTTAAGGAGTTCAGTTTTATACATATAGCATTTCTGTGTGGTTAAGGGTTTCAGTTTTATACATATAGCATAGCTGTGTGGTTAAGGGGTTCAGTTTCATACATATAGCATAGCTGTCTGGTTAAGGGGTTCAGTTTTACACATATAGCATAGCTGTGTGGTTAAGGGGTTCAGTTTTATGCATATAGCATAGCTGTGTGGTTAAGGGGTTCAGTTATATACATATAGCATAGCTGTGTGGTTAAGGGGTTCAGTTATATACATATAGCATAGCTGTGTGGTTAAGGGGTTCAGTTTTATACATATCGCATAGCTGTGTGGTTAAGGGGTTCAGTTTTATACATATAGCATAGCTGTGTGGTTTAGGGGTTCAGTTTTATACATATAGCATAGCTGTGTGGTTAAGGGGTTCAGTTTTATACATATAGCATAGCTGTGTGGTTAAGGGGTCAGTTTTATACATATAGCATAGCTGTGTGGTTAAGGGGTCAGTTTTATACATATAGCATAGCTGTGTGGTTAAGGGGTTCAGTTTTATACATATCGCATAGCTGTGTGGTTAAGGGGTTCAGTTTTATACATATAGCATAGCTGTGTGGTTAAGGGGTTCAGTTTTATACATATAGCATAGCTGTGTGGTTAAGGGGTTCAGTTTTATACATATAGCATAGCTGTGTGATTAAGGAGTTCAGTTTTATACATATAGCATAGCTGTGTGGTTAAGGGGTTCAGTTTTATACATATAGCATAGCTGTGTGGTTAAGAGGTTCAGTTTCATACATATAGCATAGCTGTGAGGTTAGGGGGTTCAGTTTTATACATATAGCATAGCTGTGTGGTTAAGGGGTTCAGTTTTATACATATAGCATAGCTGTGTGGTTAAGGGGTTCAGTTTTATACATATAGCATAGCTGTGTGGTTAAGGGGTTCAGTTTTATACATATAGCATAGCTGTGTGGTTAAGGGGTTCAGTTTTATACATATAGCATAGCTGTGTGGTTAAGGGGTTCAGTTTTATACATATAGCATAGCTGTGTGGTTAAGGTGTCAGTTTTATACATATAGCATAGCTGTCTGGTTAGGGGGTTCAGTTTTATACATATAGCATAGCTGTGTAGTTCAGGGGTTCAGTTTTATACATATAGCATAGCTGTGTGGTTAAGGAGTTCAGTTTTATACATATAGCATAGCTGTGTGGTTAAGGGGTTCAGTTTCATACATATAGCATAGCTGTGTGGTTCAGGGGTTCAGTTTTATACATATTGCATAGCTGTGTGGTTAAGGAGTTCAGTTTTATACATATACCATAGCTGTGTGGTTAAGGGGTTCAGTTTTATACATATAGCATAGCTGTGTGGTTAAGGGTTTCAGTTTTATACATATAGCATAGCTGTGTGGTTAAGGGGTCAGTTTTATACATATAGCATAGCTGTGTGGTTAAGGGGTCAGTTTTATACATATAGCATAGCTGTGTGGTTAAGGGGTTCAGTTTCATACATATAGCATAGCTGTGTGGTTAAGGGGTTCAGTTTTATACATATATCATAGCTGTGTGGTTAAGGGGTTCAGTTTTATACATATAGCATAGCTGTGTGGTTAAGGGGTTCAGTTTTATACATATAGCATACCTGTGTGGTTAAGGTGTCAGTTTTATACACATAGCATAGCTGTGTGGTTAAGGGGTTCAGTTTTATACATATAGCATAACTGTGTGGTTAAGGGTTTCAGTTTTATACATATAGCATAGCTGTGTGGTTAAGGGGTTCAGTTTTATACATATAGCATAGCTGTGTGGTTAAGGGGTTCAGTTTTATGCATATAGCATAGCTGTGTGGTTAAGGGGTTCAGTTATGTACATATAGCATAGCTGTGTGGTTAAGGGGTTCAGTTCTATACATATCGCATAGCTGTGTGGTTAAGGGGTTCAGTTTTATACATATAGCATAGCTGTGTGGTTAAGGGGTTCAGTTTTATACATATACATAGCTGTGTGGCTAAGGGGTTCAGTTTTATACATATACATAGCTGTGTGGCTAAGGGGTTCAGTTTTATACATATAGCATAGCTGTGTGGTTAAGGGGTTCAGTTTTATACATATAGCATAGCTGTGTGGTTAAGGGGTTCAGTTTTATACATATAGCATAGCTGTGTGGTTAAGGGGTTCAGTATTATACATATAGCATACCTGTGTGGTTAAGGGTTTCAGTTTTATACATATAGCATAGCTGTGTGGTTAAGGTGTCAGTTTTATACATATAGCATAGCTGTGTGGTTAAGGGTTTCAGTTTTATACATATAGCATAGCTGTGTGGTTAAGGGGTTCAGTTTCATACATATAGCATAGCTGTGTGGTTAATGGGTTCAGTTTTATACATATAGCATAGCTGTGTGGTTAAGGTGTCAGTTTTATACATATAGCATAGCTGTGTGGTTAAGGTGTCAGTTTTATACATATAGCATAGCTGTGTGGTTAAGGGGTTCAGTTTTATACATATAGCATAGCTGTGTGGTTAAGGGGTTCAGTTTTATACATATAGCATAGCTGTGTGGTTAAGGTGTCAGTTTTATACATATAGCTGTGTGGTTAAGGGTTTCAGTTTCATACATATAGCATAGCTGTGTGGTTAATGGGTTCAGTTTTATACATATAGCATAGCTGTGTGGTTAAGGGGTTCAGTTTTATACATATAGCATAGCTGTGTGGTTAAGGGGTTCAGTTTTATACATATAGCATAGCTGTGTGGTTCAGGGGTTCAGTTTTATACATATAGCATAGCTGTGTGGTTAAGGGGTTCCGTTTTATACATATAGCATAGCTGTGTGGTTAAGGGGTTCAGTTTTATACATATCGCATACCTGTGTGGTTAAGGGGTTCTGTTTGATACATATAGCATAGCTGTGTGGTTAAGGTGTCAGTTTTATACATATATCATAGCTGTGTGGTTAAGGGGTTCAGTTTTATACATATCGCATACCTGTGTGGTTAAGGGATTCAGTTTTATACATATATCATAGCTGTGTGGTTAAGGGGTTCAGTTTTATACATATCGCATACCTGTGTGGTTAAGGGGTCAGTTTTATACATATAGCATAGCTGTGTGGTTAAGGGGTTCAGTTTCATACATATAGCATAGCTGTGTGGTTAAGGGGTTCAGTTTTATACATATAGCATAGCTGTGTGGTTAAGGGTTTCAGTTTCATACATATAGCATAGCTGTGTGGCTAAGGGGTTCAGTTTTATACATTTAGCATAGCTCTGTGGCTAAGGAGTTCAGTTTTATACATATAGCATAGCTGTGTGGCTAAGGGGTTCAGTTTTATACATATAGCATAGCTGTGTGGTTAAGGGGTTCAGTTTTATACATATAGCATAGCTGTGTGGTTAAGGGTTTCAGTTTTATACATATAGCATAGCTGTGTAGTTAAGGGTTTCAGTTTCATACATATAGCATAGCTGTGTGGTTAATGGGTTCAGTTTTATACATATAGCATAGCTGTGTGGTTAAGGGTTTCAGTTTTATACATATAGCATAGCTGTGTGGTTAAGGGTTTCAGTTTCATACATATAGCATAGCTGTGTGGTTAATGGGTTCAGTTTTATACATATAGCATAGCTGTGTGGTTAAGGGTTTCAGTTTTATACATATAGCATAGCTGTGTGGTTAAGGGTTTCAGTTTCATACATATAGCATAGCTGTGTGGTTAATGGGTTCAGTTTTATACATATAGCATAGCTGTGTGGTTAAGGGTTTCAGTTTTATACATATAGCATAGCTGTGTGGTTAAGGGTTTCAGTTTTATACATATAGCATAGCTGTGTGGTTAAGGGTTTCAGTTTCATACATATAGCATAGCTGTGTGGTTAATGGGTTCAGTTTTATACATATAGCATAGCTGTGTGGTTAAGGGGTTCAGTTTTATGCATATAGCATAGCTGTGTGGTTAAGGGGTTCAGTTATATACATATAGCATAGCTGTGTGGTTAAGGGGTTCAGTTATATACATATAGCATAGCTGTGTGGTTCAGGGGTTCAGTTTTATACATATCGCATAGCTGTGTGGTTAAGGGGTTCAGTTTTATACATAAAGCATAGCTGTGTGGTTAAGGGGTTCAGTTTTATACATATAGCATAGCTGTGTGGTTTAGGGGTTCAGTTTTATACATATAGCATAGCTGTGTGGTTAAGGGGTTCAGTTTTATACATATAGCATAGCTGTGTGGTTAAGGGGTCAGTTTTATACATATAGCATAGCTGTGTGGTTAAGGGGTCAGTTTTATACATATAGCATAGCTGTGTGGTTAAGGGGTTCAGTTTTATACATATAGCATAGCTGTGTGGTTAAGGGGTTCAGCTTTATACATATAGCATAGCTGTGTGGTTAAGGGGTTCAGTTTTATACATATCGCATAGCTGTGTGGTTAAGGGGTTCAGTTTTATACATATAGCATAGCTGTGTGGTTAAGGGGTTCAGTTTTATACATATAGCATAGCTGTGTGGTTAAGGGGTTCAGTTTTATACATATAGCATAGCTGTGTGGTTAGGGGATTCAGTTTTATACATATAGCATAGCTGTGTGGTTAAGGTGTCAGTTTTATACATATAGCATAGCTGTGTGGTTAAGGGGTTCAGTTTTATACATATAGCATAGCTGTGTGGTTCAGGGGTTCAGTTTTATACATATAGCATAGCTGTGTGGTTAAGGGGTTCCGTTTTATACATATAGCATAGCTGTGTGGTTAAGGGGTTCAGTTTTATACATATAGCATAGCTGTGTGGTTAAGGGGTCAGTTTTATACATATAGCATAGCTGTGTGGTTAAGGGGTTCAGTTTTATACATATAGCATAACTGTGTGGTTAAGGGGTTCAGTTTTATACATATAGCATAGCTGTGTGGTTAAGGGGTCAGTTTTATACATATAGCATAGCTGTGTGGTTAAGGGGTTCAGTTTTATACATATAGCATAGCTGTGTGGTTAAGGGGTTCAGTTTTATACATATAGCATAGCTGTGTGGTTAAGGGGTTCAGTTGGAGACGGTTGCTTCTGACAGGACCCACTGGAAGGAGTGTTTGAGGATTCTGTCTCCATGATCCTCTCAGGAATATGTTGGATGCAGAAGAAGAAACTGTAGAAGCAGCATTTTGTCCTGATACACACACATTATTTAACCTACACAAAGGCGGTGAATTGGCAGTATCGGTAGTGGGTCGGACGCCATGCTTTCTAGCATAGTTACGTCCCTTTACATTCTGAGTTCAAATCCCGCCGAGGTTAACTTTGCCTTTCATCCTTACGGGGTCGATAAAATAAAGTACCAGTAATGCACTGGGTAATTGCTGGCCTTGTGCCTAAAGTAGAAACAATTATTTAACCTACACAATAATACATATATGTACAGCCTTTTATCCTACACCCATACACAATGTAAATATCATTTTAACCAAATCACGTCACGATTATTGAAATCAATTATTTTACACAAAATATATTGGAGCTGTTCTTTGCTGTTTTTTTGTATTAAGTATTTCCTTATTTCTTTTTAAGCATTAACTCCAGAAGGGGTAGTTGTTTAACTAGTTTAAACTCCAGTTTGCTGTTTGGAGTAGAATCCACTTAGTTATGTCAACCCTTGAAGTAACAAGTAAATATGTCCACTTCATGTTATGTTTTGTTACTGAGCATTATTTGATGAAGAACAATGTATAAGGTTCCATCCTGTCCTGCTGTTAGCCAATACTCTACTTTATCATTGGCATGGCATACCTGCTTTACCTCCACCTGTTGAAATGTTGAGCTTTACATGAAACCTTATTCCTGCTTGCAGACATTTCATGCCATTTTATTTAATATCATTATCAGTATTGTTTTTACGTCTGTTTTTCCATGTTTGCCTAGGTTGGACAGGTCCTTTCCAGCACAGCATCTTTCTACTCACCACATTCCTTTGTCATATCCTCTGTGATTTGAGATCAACTCTCACCACCTCTGCCCAGGTCTTCCTTGGTTTACCTTCTAACATGGCTTCCTTCCACTAAGATTTCCTGGCACTTCTTCACCCAGCAATCATCATCGATGTGCATCACATGTCTGCACCAACACAGTCTTCTGTCTTGCTCAAAACTCAATATATAAGATGTAATTCATCATCTAACGTCCATTTTTTCCCATGCTTGCATGGGTTAGACGATTATGAACCACAAGTGGTGGTGCCCTAGCATAGCTGCAGTCTGACTTAAACCAGTAAAAAAAATACCAATAACTTCATTGGTTATGTGGTTAAAGAAAGATGTTTATAATGTTTTAGTGCTGTTGTTATGGCTTAACCTGACACGTATGTGTATATGTGTATGTGTGCATATGCATACATTTATATGTATGAGTATATAAATATAAATGTGCAAACACAGACACACTTACAAAAATACACATTCACAGACATACATTCACACAAATACACATACATTCACGAAAACACACACAGACATACATTTACACAAACATACAGATACACACAGCGTAGGAAATGGAATGCCAGCTGCTGATTTGCTATAGTCTTTTCACCATCCCCTTCCTTCCTTTTACACACACATTGTGTGACGGACGGAAGCTGCTAAAATTCTGTCTGGTCACCATTTTCCTGGTGACATGAAGCACAATTTGAACTTAGAGTGCACATAATCGAATCATAATGCAAGCCATTTTGTCTGATTCTCTAACAATTCTGTCAATACACACATAGTTACCACCTTTCTGGTGATATGAGGCAGGATTTGAACTCAAAATGCACAGATCCAGAGGAGATATCAAAAATCACCTCTCTGACATTCTAACAACTCCATAACTCCCAAGGGGTGTCCTTGGAACATATGACATTTCTTGGGTCATGCTAGCATGGAAGATAGACGTGAAATGATGATGATGACGATGGGCATTTTAAACTTGGTGGAGCCCATCTCCTCTCCAGATCTGAACTAGGCTGAATCTTCCAGTGAATGGGGGGGGGGGGGTGATAGAGAAGTGGAGGAAGTAATATAGAGGAAGAATCAACCCCAGTACAGGACTGGTACTTTATCGACCTCAAAAGAATGAAAGGCAAAGTTGAACTCTGGATGCAGAGAGCTGAAAGATTCACTGCCTTGAGTGGATTATATGGTTATATTGAAATACACACACGGGATTCTCATAAACAGATGGTTATGTTAACAAAGCCATAACATCACACAAACTTCTGCTTCTATCTTCTCCCTAAATGCCTCTCTAAGAATTCATTATTTTCATTATAGTATGTATGTCATTGAAATGATAGATGACAAGATAGATGGAAATTGTAGCTTGAGAATGTTCATTAAGGTATATCTGACCAGTGAGGCCTAGTGTTGTAGGTAACAACCACAATAAGTTGCAGTCTGTCGGTCTCCACTAACAAAGGCTTTGTCCACTTGCAACTATAACACACACCATCTAATATGAATGCTTACTTTCTATACAGACACATCTATAAACACACATTCTCTGTCTCTCTTCCATTCATTCACACTCACTCTCTTTATCTCACACACCTACACACACATGTGCTAATCCCCTTATACAACATTTATTCAGTATAACATCAGTGATAAATATCAGCTGTACAAGATAGAGAAAGTTCTACAGACTTTCTTACACTGGTTACACTGTAGCTACACTGGTTACACTGTAGCTACACTAGTTACACTGTCTACACTGTGACTACACTGTCTACACTGGTTACACTGTGACTACACTGCCTACACAGGTTACACTCCAGCTACACTGTACATACACTAGTTACTGTCTACACAGGTTACACTGTGGTTGCACTCCGGCTACACTATTGTTACACTGTGTCTACACTGTACATACACTGGTTACACTGTAAATTACTGTCAATTGTATTGTATGTAATAGAGAACTGATTGCCTATCTGAACACTTGCTAAAGTGCTGGAACATAACACCTCCATCCTATGTGAGAGATAGCTCTCCATGTGTTCTCAGTCTGTGATCACCTGTCCAACCCATAGCTCTCCATGTGTTCTCAGTCTGTGATCACCTGTCCAACCCATAGCTCTCCATGTGACTCAGTCTGTGATCACCTGTCCAACCCGTAGCTCTCCTATGTGTTCTCAGTCTGTGATCACCTGTCCAACCCATAGCTCTCCATGTGACTCAGTCTGTGATCACCTGTCCAACCCATAGCTCTCCATGTGTTCTCAGTCTGTGATCACCTGTCCAACCCATAGCTCTCCTATGTGTTCTCAGTCTGTGATCACCTGTCCAACCCATAGCTCTCCTATGTGTTCTCAGTCTGTGATCACCTGTCCAACCCATAGCTCTCCTATGTGTTCTCGGTCTGTGATCACCTGTCCAACCCATAGCTCTCCATGTGTTCTCGGTCTGTGATCACCTGTCCAACCCATAGCTCTCCATGTGTTCTCAGTCTGTGATCACCTGTCCAACCCATAGCTCTCCACGTGTTCTCGGTCTGTGATCACCTGTCCAACCCATAGCTCTCCTATGTGTTCTCAGTCTGTGATCACCTGTCCAACCCATAGCTCTCCACATGTTCTCGGTCTGTGATCACCTGTCCAACCCATAGCTCTCCATGTGTTCTCAGTCTGTGATCACCTGTCCAACCCATAGCTCTCCACGTGTTCTCGGTCTGTGATCACCTGTCCAACCCATAGCTCTCCTATGTGTTCTCGGTCTGTGATCACCTGTCCAACCCATAGCTCTCCCATGTGACTCAGTCTGTGATCACCTGTCCAACCCATAGCTCTCCATGTGTTCTCAGTCTGTGATCACCTGTCCAACCCATAGCTCTCCATGTGTTCTCAGTCTGTGATCACCTGTCCAACCCATAGCTCTCCTATGTGTTCTCGGTCTGTGATCACCTGTCCAACCCATAGCTCTCCTATGTGTTCTCAGTCTGTGATCACCTGTCCAACCCATAGCTCTCCATGTGTTCTCAGTCTGTGATCACCTGTCCAACCCATAGCTCTCCATGTGACTCAGTCTGTGATCACCTGTCCAACCCATAGCTCTCCCATGTGTTCTCGGTCTGTGATCACCTGTCCAACCCATAGCTCTCCTATGTGTTCTCGGTCTGTGATCACCTGTCCAACCCATAGCTCTCCATGTGACTCAGTCTGTGATCACCTGTCCAACCCATAGCTCTCCATGTGACTCAGTCTGTGATCACCTGTCCAACCCTTGCTAGCAGGAAACACAAATGTTAAATGATAATAATGATGATTAATTTTCCCATTGTTGCCTGTTGTATTTCAGAGATGCCACCTAAAAATCACAAACGACTGCAAAACAAATCTAAAAGCCAGATTCAATTTATTGAACCCCCCAAAGAAATTCCACATGGATTGTTAACTCCTATTCATTGTAGCAATTACCAAGCAGGCGCCAGGTTAACAGAAATAGACAATAACATGTTATGGGTAAGTTGTTGTTATGTTTTTATGTTTCTTTGTTTTAGGAGCTTCACATCAGCTCGGATCCACAATAATTAGCCTCTCTTTAGCCCTGATTCACAATAATTAGCCTCTCTTTAGCCCTGATTCACAATAATTAGCCTCTCTTTAGCCCTGATTCACAATAATTAGCCTCTCTTTAGTCTTGATCCACAATAATTAGCCTTAGGTGAATCCTGATCCACGGTAATTAGCCTTAGGTGAACCCTGATCCACAGTGATTAGCCTCAGGTGAACCCTGATCCACAGTGATTAGCCTTAGGTGAACCCTGATCCACAGTGATTAGCCTCAGGTGAACCCTGATCCACAGTGATTAACCTCAGGTGAACCCTGATCCACAGTGATTAGCCTTAGGTGAACCCTGATCCACAGTGATTAACCTCAGGTGAACCCTGATCCACAGTGATTAACCTCAGGTGAACCCTGATCCACAGTGATTAGCCTCAGGTGAACCCTGATCCACGGTGATTAACCTCAGGTGAACCCTGATCCACGGTGATTAACCCTAGGTGAACCCTGATCCACGGTGATTAGCCTTAGGTGAACCCTGATCCACAGTGATTAGCCTTAGGTGAACCCTGATCCACAGTGATTAACCTCAGGTGAACCCTGATCCACAGTGATTAGCCTCAGGTGAACCCTGATCCACGGTGATTAGCCTTAGGTGAACCCTGATCCACAATAATTAGCCTCAGGTGAACCCTGATCCACAGTGATTAGCCTCAGGTGAACCCTGATCCACGGTGATTAGCCTTAGGTGAACCCTGATCCACAATAATTAGCCTCAGGTGAACCCTGATCCACGGTGATTAGCCTTAGGTGAACCCTGATCCACAATAATTAGCCTCAGGTGAACCCTGATCCACGGTGATTAGCCTTAGGTGAACCCTGATCCACAGTGATTAACCTCAGGTGAACCCTGATCCACGGTGATTAGCCTTAGGTGAACCCTGATCCACAGTGATTAACCTCAGGTGAACCCTGATCCACGGTGATTAGCCTTAGGTGAACCCTGATCCACGGTGATTAGCCTTAGGTGAACCCTGATCCACGGTGATTAGCCTTAGGTGAACCCTGATCCACAATAATTAGCCTCAGGTGAACCCTGATCCACGGTGATTAGCCTTAGGTGAACCCTGATCCACAAGAATTAGCCTAAGGTGAACCCTGATCCACGGTGATTAGCCTTAGGTGAACCCTGATCCACAAGAATTAGCCTAAGGTCAGCCCTCTTCCTTCATACCATTGCATTTGTTGTAGATCAAGAGTTATCAAATTTTTTTATTTTTTTATTTTCTAATGCCTTTTCTTTCTTCATTTGAACAACGTCCTCATATATTTTCATCTCTCTCTATATATAGGTGTCACCTCAATTTACTGGTATTAAAGATCTACCAACTAAAAAACTACCAAATAAAAAACTGAGAAAGAAAAACCCCAAACCAACTACTTCTTCAGAAAACGCCTGTTCTAAAGAACCCAACAGATATGAATCTCTGCAATTTGTGAAACCAAAATCTTGTGTTGCTTTTCAAAACTGTCAGTCATTATCAAACATAGAAAACGCTGTGATCAGTCAAAACTTTAGAACTCCTAAAGAAACATACCCATGGTATCTCTTTCTAAATAGTCCAAAGAAAAAAGACTGTGGCAAAATTCTAGTCCCTGATACACCTGAATGTGATTATGGTTTGTCAGTGCGGCAAAAACAGTTAAAATACAAAAGAAACTAGATTTGGATTAATATTTTACCTCTTTTTATTTATGTATTATTTGTTACAATAAAACTATTTATTATATCTAATCTTTGTTTTGTATTTATCATTATAGTTCGCACTGTAAAGTGGTCATGTAGGTGACACAACAAAAAGCATCCAGCTGTAAAAACCAAGCTAAATCAGTTCTGTGTGAGCGAATCACAGTCCCCCGACCTGATCCCTCACAAAGGGACAGCCTGTCCTACCCATGCTAGCATGGAAGATGGACGTTAAACAATGATGATGATTAACAACAGATTTCTGTATATCCTGGCATAGGAGGAGACTGGAAATTTTACCCTGTCCTAGAAACCAAAGGTTAATTAATCATAGGTCTAAAACAGCAGTTCTCAAAGTGTGCACTCCCCCCTCCCGGGGTGAGGGGGGCACGGGAGCCTGTGGGGGGAGGGCGGAGTCAGTAGATATGATATATTAGTATATTTGGTTTTCCTATCACACACTCCCATTTCAGTGCTCCTCAACCTTTGATCACTTCTTTGATACTCTTTTTCTGTTATAGCTATAGTATGTCTACCATTAGGTCCATTAGAGAGTAGATCTGTAGTTTGTGTTCATAGTAAGTCTATAGTATGTCAGTAGTTATAGCTATAGTGTTATCTATAATTAGGTTCATAAGAGAGTAGGTAACTAAAAATGTTAAGCAGAGTAATCCTAGAAATTCCTTGCTGCAATAAAACTGTTTATGTCAGCTATGAAGTAATTTGTTGAGTAGTCAGGGAAGTATTTGTTCTTTTTTTTTTTATTGTTTTAGAGGTTATAAAGAGACAGAACTTGCTAAATAATTTATAGTTTCACACTAAATATTTAGCTGATATAATATCTAACGTATTATGCATTTTGATCCTATTCTCCCAAGAAGGCTGAAGGAATGTTGACTTGACTAATTCAGCTTAGAATTAAGCCGTTATATTATTAAACCAACATCTCATTCGTTTAATCCTTTCATTACTATATTTCTAAGGAAAGACACTGCCTATGATTTTTAAATCATTTAGAAAATAATCAGGAATTCGGAGGGACTTAGAAATATAACTAATTTTGTTGTTATTAATCTGGTGTTTCGAAAATTACTTAAAAGTTCATAGATAAAATTATGATGGAAGATTTATATTGTGGTTTGGTATCAAAATGGATTCAGGAGAAAAGCTTATTTAGTGCTGTTGGCTCTCAATAACTCAGTCCACTTAGCTGTAAATAAATACAGTAGCTGGAGTACAATTCATTAATGTAAATAACAACAGGACTGTAAACTTACAGTTCTGAGTTCAAGTTGATGGCAACAGAATGATGTTATTTTAGGGAGGATTTCTCCCCTGATTGCCATAGAAAGCAGCAATAAGTATTGGCCAACCTGTGAATCATGGGAGCTAATTAATTCTTAATATCCTGTACCACATGAATCCACATTTAGGAAAACATTCTTGAAAAATACAAAACAACACATTAAACATTGAAGTTTAACAATGTAAATAAACATTTGAATGATAATATGTACAATATCTAAACAACTCATCAAATCTTCTAAATCCATCTTTACACAGTTCCGAGCTCTTGTATTAGTTTTCAACTCATCCAGGTTATGGAATCTTTCTGCTAGATTTAACGAGACATTTACGACCAGCGTCTGTCTCTCCTCAGAATGTATTACTGGTACTTTATTTTATCGACCCCGTAAGGATGAAAGTCAAAGTTAACCTCGGCGAGATTAATACATAAAATAATAATCATTTATAATTATTTTAAACTTTTTTACTCGAAAATGTTTTAGAGAAAGGCCTCAAATTTCATATAACTTAGGGTCTCAGCAGGTGAAAGTCCAGCCCTGGAGGTGGTATGGGGACAATATGACATACACAACAGCTATAGGTTTGAAAAAAAGACGGTTCACTTTAAGGGGCTTACCGTTGCTGGCGGTCAACTCCACCCCGATAGCAGTGAATAGGTGGGTGGTATGGAAACCCAGTTGCAACCTTCAGCTTGTCTGGCAAGTAAGCCAGGACCTGTCACCGAATGCATTTATTGCACTTCTACATCGACCTTTACTCCTTCCATCATCATCATCATTTCATTTTATGTCCACTTTTCCCTGCTTGCAGGGGTGGGACGGGAACTGATTCTGGCTTGATTTCTACAGCTGGATGCCCTTCCTAGCCTCAACCTCATTTACAGTGAGTGCTGGGTGCTTTTTTGCCGTGGCACCTCCACGACCACTTTGCAGTGGAATGATAGGGACCCCAGTCCCTATCATCTCATTTCTACAGCTGAGTAAACTGGAGCAATGTGAAATAAAGTGTCTTGCTCAAGGAAACAACACATCACCCGGTCTGAGAATTGAACTCACAACCTTTCGATTGCACTAAGCCATGTGTCTCTCTCTATATATATATAAGGGGTGTGGACGATTTTTGTTCGCAAGATTACTGTCGAGGAAAAAATAACACAGTAGTTTTATTTTTTAAAATATATTTATCAAACTTGGGTCAGTTTGTCTTCATGACTTGTTCTTTCGATCTCACTTGATAAATCCGCCATTGGTTTTGATGACAGCCTCAAGGCGGCCTCGGAACCGGCTACTGTCCCCCGACTTAGGCCCCTAAAGGCACTTGTGATCCTGGCCTTCAGATCGTCTTTCGTATTGCAGCTAGATCTGTTGGAGTCTCGTTCCACTGCACCCCACACAAAGAAGTCAAGGGGGTTGCAGTCAGGCAAGCTGGGAGGCCAGATGTCAGGTGAAGTGTGGTTGACAAAGTTCTCTGACAGCCAGGCTTGGGTCTTTCGGCTGGTATGGCAGGGTGCTGAGTCTTGCTGCCACACGTATGGCCTACCTGCAGCTACCTGGTTGATCCAGGGCTATCTCGCTCAGAATGCGGATGTAGCCATCGGTGTTCAGCTTGAGGCCCTCAGGGAAGAAGTGAGGTGGCATGACGTCACCTTGACTGCTGATGACACCTAAGACCAATGTTGTTGCTGGAAACTTTGTCTGCATGACTCTGGATGAGACAGCGAGCCACCTGTTGTTCTGGGAGTTGATCTTCTGGTCTTGGCAGAAGTTTTTGTCGTCGGAGAAAAACTACAGCATGTCTGGCTCCAGTGGGTGTTTCAACTTGTTGATCAGCTTCTTTGCGTGCTTCAGTCGCTTTTCTTGCATCGCCTTTGACAGAAATTGTCCTTTCGTCATCTTGTATGAAACTACCAGCTTAATGAGATTTTCATCCACGCCTTTCTCCCTTGCAATGGCACGCATCGACTTGCTAGGTTCATTGTTGATGAAATCCTGAACTTCAGCAACGGACTTGGGCGTTCTGAAGGCATCAGATCGTCGATCATGCGTTTTCCTCTCTGATGTTGCTTCGTAGTCGAATCCTGAATCTTCCAATTCCTTTCTAACCTTTTCCACCATTCTCCTGCTGACGCTGAGAAAGTCTGAAATTTCCTTATTTGTCCTCCCGGCGCAGATTCCAAGAAGAACTTTGTGTCTCTTCCACAAATTTGGAGGTTCAAAATTATTCATAATCAATTATTCTGAAAATAAATAATGGAAATATAGTCACTGTTTTTATGAAGACAAGAGTGAGAACGGAAGTAAAAAAAATTTGCATAAAATTAGCAGTTGAAAATTGCGAACAAATATCGTCCACAACCTGTATATATATATTATAATTGCTTGACTGCACTTTATTTAAGCTCTTACAGAGAATAATGTCATATTTTAAATTTAATTCTATTCTCTACGTCTGACCAGAAATGGTCTTGCTCCAATGGGATTGTAAATATATACAAGTTCGGCCTGCAGCCAGTGTCTTGCTGCCAGAAAACAGGCCAGTTTCTCTGACATGCCACTCTCAACGACATATTGAGAAGGAGCCTGGACGCATCTGGCTTCCCATCACAACTGGAGCCAATTCGAAGGAGGTAGATCCCTAATCTGGGACGCCACATGTGACATGTTCTCCGCTTCCAACTTAGTCGCTTCAGCCACAAACCCCGGTACTGCAGTTCGCTATGCAGAGGAAAAGAAGATAAACCGGAGAATGTCCGGTCGCTTCCTCTCTGCTCCGGTCGCCGTCGAGACTACAGGCGTACTTGGACCCCGTACTGCTGAGCTCCTCCGCAAGATCGGAACGTCAACAACCCGTCTGAGAAAGGAGCCCGGTGGGGTGGGGTGGCTATTGCAGTGGGTGTCGCTGGCCACTGTCTGCGGGACGCAGACCCAATATCGTTGTGCCCTAGGCCTAGAGTCCACTACCCTCCCCCTTCAACTTCCCATTCTTCTGTGACACTACAGCCCTTGCCTTTCCCTTCATTTTCCATTTTCATAACCACAAAAGTCTTGCATTTTTTGCAAATATTGGATATCTTAAGTGTATAAAAGACTCTTGTGGTACACCAAAGAAATATCTCAGTAACACACACATACACACACACCGTATCTCTACTGACACACACACACACATATCTCTACAGACACACACATATCTCCACTGACACACACACACATATCCCTATTGACACACACACACATCTCTACTGACACATATCTCCACTGATACACACACACATATCTCCACTGACACACATACATATCTCTACTGACACATATCTCCACTGATACACACACACATATCTCTACTGACACACACACACACACATATCTCCACTGACACATATCTCCACTGATATACACACACATCTCTACTGACACACACACCTATCTTCACTGACAATAACCAAAAGGTTGTTTATATATTGTCAAAGCCCTTTCATCACACATTGTGACTTCCTCAGTGACTGATTCCTTACTTTGTGTCCCTCATTTGTTCTGTCCTACACCATCTTGTTTTTGCGTGTTGTGTATATATCATATAATATTATTGAGCTCAAATCCTGCTAAGGTTAACTTTACATTTCATCCTTATCGATAAAATAAAGTACCAGTAATGCACTGGGATAATTGCTGGCCTTGTGCCAAAAGTAGAAACAATTATTATTATTATTCAATATAAAACTCACGAATGCATTTATGAATCTGCTAGGTTAGAGTGAAAACAAAATTCTCTTGGTATGCAAATTAAGCTAATCAGCCGATGTAGGCTTTAGAGAGTACTACATTCTCAAGAGTTCTAGTGTCTAGCAAGAAAAGGAGATACACGATCTTGATAATGGGCAATAACCCCGAAACAATTGTCATTTTTTTCTCTATGCTACCGCCAGACGCAAAGGATGATAATGGTCGTGTAAAACACATGGCATTATAAGGCTTGCAAATGAATCTCTTATGTCCTTATGGATAAACGAATACACTGCAACAGTGTAATAACAATTTAATGGAAACTAACGTAACAGAACAACAATCTTTTAAGAACCAACAATCCAACACATCAACTGTGGAACTAGTATCAACTTTGACTATTGACACACCAACTGTGGAACTAGTACCAACTTTGACTATCAACACACGAACTGTGGAACTAGTACCAACTTTGACTATCGACACACAAACTGCGGAACTAGTACCAACTTTGACTATCAACACACGAACTGCGGAACTAGTACCAACTTTGACTATCAACACACGAACTGTGGAACTAGTACCAACTTTGACTATCGACACACAAACTGCGGAACTAGTACCAACTTTGACTATCAACACACCAACTGTGGAACTAGTACCAACTTTGACTATCAACACACCAACTGTGGAACTAGTACCAACTTTGACTATCAACACACCAACTGTGGAATCAGTACCAAATTTGACTATCAACACATGAACTGTGGAACTAGTACCAAATTTGACTATCAACACACCAACTATGGAACTAGTACCAGCTTTGACTATCAACACACCAACTGTGGAACTAGTACCAACTTTGACTATCAACATACCAACTGTGGAACTAGTACCAAATTTGACTATCGACACACGAACTGTGGAACTAGTATCAACTTTGACTATAAACACACCAACTGTAGAACTAGTACCAACTTTGACTATAAACACACCAACTATGGAACTAGTACCAAATTTGACTATCGACACACGAACTGCGAAACTAGTACCAACTTTGACTATAAACACACCAATTGTAGAACTAGTACCAACTTTCACTATCAACACACCAACTATGGAACTAGTACCAAATTTGACTATCGACACACGAACTGCGAAACTAGTACCAACTTTGACTATCGACACACGAACTGTGGAACTAGTACCAACTTTGAATATCAACACACCAACTGTGGAACTAGTACCAACTTTGACTATAAACACACCAACTGTGGAACTAGTATCAACTTTGACTATAAACACACCAACTGTGGAACTAGTACCAACATTGACTATCAACACACCAACTGTGGAACTAGTACCAACTTTGACTATAAACACACCAACTGTAGAACTAGTATCAACTTTGACTATCGACACACAAACTGCGAAACTAGTACCAACTTTGACTATCAACACACGAACTGTGGAACTAGTACCAACTTTGACTATCGACACACGAACTGTGGAACTAGTACCAACTTTGACAATCAACACACCAACTGTGGAACTAGTACCAACATTGACTATAAACACACCAACTGTAGAACTAGTATCAACTTTGACTATCAACACACCAACTGTGGAACTAGTACCAACATTGACTATCAACACACCAACTGTGGAACTAGTACCAACTTTGACTATCAACACACCAACTGTGGAACTAGTACCAACTTTGACTATCAACACACCAACTGTGGAACTAGTACCAACTTTGACTATCAACACACCAACTGTGGAACCAGTACCAACTTTGACTATAAACACACCAACTGTGGAACTAGTACCAACTTTGACTATCAACACACCAACTGTGGAACTAGTACCAACTTTGACTATAAACACACCAACTGTGGAACTAGTATCAACTTTGACTATCAACACACCAACTATGGCACTAGTATCAATTTTGACTATCAACACACCAACTGTGGAACTAGTACCAATTTTGACTATCAACACACCAACTGTGGAACTAGTACCAACTTTGACTATCAACACACCAACTGTGGAACTAGTACCAACTTTGACTATAAACACACCAACTGTAGAACTAGTATCAACTTTGACTATAAACACACCAACTGTAGAACTAGTATCAACTTTGACTATCAACATACGAACAGTGGCACTAGCACCAAATTTGACTATCAACACACCAACTGTGGAACTAGTACCAACTTTGACTATCAACACACCAAGTGTGGAACTAGTACCAACTTGTCCACTTACGCAGGCCGCTACTATTCATATGTAGTTGTCCAGCCCAATCTCGCCAGGGGGCGTTGTACTCTAAGACAACACAATATTAATAATACTATTATCTATATATATAAAACAGAGGATGTCTGTGTGTCTGTTTCCCTAAAACTCGAAAAGTACCCAACCGGTTTTTTTCAAACTTTATACATGTAACTCGTATGACCCCGGAAGTGTTTTGAGCAAAAAAGATTTCAAATTTTCAATGACCTAGGGACCGCATTAGGCGATTTAGCGATCTCTTTCTCTTTCTCTTTTTAGATAGATACATAGATATGACGTCGCGCCTTCATAATATCTGTCTGTATGCCTGTCTGTCTGCATTACGTCATTATGACGCGATCACTGTGTGTGTGTATATATATTCTTATGCCAGGGAACGTCTTCACGAACCAAAGTATCGTCTTCCTGTTTTCCAGATTGATTTTTTTAGTTTAAGAAGATCCCGTTAAGGTTGAAAGCAGCGATTCTTTGCTTAAACATTAATATGTTATTTTAATATAGATATTCGTGTACAGATAATTTTGCACACACAAAAACAAAATATAAACAAACAAGGCCAAAGATTACATCAATTAGTCTTAGTGTATGTACTTCATACTGCTTTTAGGTAGAATATCCCGTTAAGGGTGAAAGCAGTGATTCTTTAATTTAAACTTTAGTCTGTTATTTTAATATATATATATATATATAATTATATATTTATGGACAGATATTTTTGCATACACAATAACAAAATATAAACAAACGTATTTATTTCACGAGGTTCGATAAGGATAAATATATATCAAATATATAAGAACACTATAGCAAATCCTGAGCAACGCCGGGCCATTCTGCTAGTTCAATATAAAACTCATGAATGCATTTATATATACGTATTTATTATTGTTGTGGTATATGTTTGGTGACAGTTGTTGTGGTATATGTTTGGTCACAGTTGTGGTATATGTGTGGTCACAGTTGTTGTGGTATATGTTTGGTCTCAGTTGTTGTGGTATATGTTTGGTGACAGTTGTTGTGGTATATGTTTGGTGACAGTTGTTGTGGTATATGTTTGGTGACAGTTGTGGTATATGTTTGGTGACAGTTGTTGTGGTATATGTTTGGTCACAGTTGTGGTATATGTGTGGTCACAGTTGTTGTGGTATATGTTTGGTCTCAGTTGTTGTGGTATATGTTTGGTCTCAGTTGTTGTGGTATATGTTTGGTGACAGTTGTTGTGGTATATGTTTGGTGACAGTTGTGGTATATGTTTGGTCACAGATGTTGTGGTATATGTTTGGTCACTGATGTGGTATATGTTTGGTCAGTTGTTGTGGTATATGTTTGGTCACAGTTGTGGTATGTTTGGTCACAGATGTTGTTGTGGTATATGTTTGGTCACAGTCGTTGTTGTGGTATATGTTTGGTCACAATTGTTGTGGTATATGTTTGGTGACAGTTGTGGTATATGTTTGGTCACAGTTGTTGTGGTATATGTTTGGTGACAGTTGTGGTATATGTGTGGTCACAGTTGTTGTGGTATATGTTTGGTGACAGTTGTTGTATATGTTTGGTGACAGTTGTTGTGGTTTATGTTTGGTCACAGTTGTTGTGGTATATGTTTGGTGACAGTTGTTGTGGTATATGTTTGGTGTCAGTTGTTGTGGTATATGTTTGGTCACAGTTGTGGTATATGTTTGGTCACAGTTGTGGTATATGTTTGGTCACAGTTGTTGTGGTTTATGTTTGGTCACAGTTGTTGTGGTATGTTTGGTCACAGTTGTTGTGGTATATGTTTGGTCACAGTTGTTGTATATGTTTGGTCACAGTAGTTGTATATGTTTGGTCACAGTAGTTGTATATGTTTGGTCACAGTTGTTGTATAGGTTTGGTCACTGCCTTCACTTGTTTTTCGTGGTGTCACTTTTTAACTGTTGTGTTTACTCTTGATGATAATGTATTAATTTCTCACTCCATTCAGTGCTTTGTGATTTCCTCAAACAACTCAAATAATACCTGCTGTATGGCAGCTACAATTCGGTTAAGATCAAAGTGTAGTATCTGTTATCTGCTTAATATCTGATATGATCCTTATATGGGACCATCGACATTAAGAGAGAGGCTTGCTCCGCCTTAGCCACGGGTTGGCCTGGTATTGCAGTATTTCTAGGATTCAGCCCCTATTTATGTAATATAGAAGACCCAACTTCAGACAGGTACAGGCCGAAGGTGAAGCATATATATGGTGTCCTCACCCCTCCTACTGTAAAGTGGTCATGTTACAACATAAAACACCCAGCCAACACTGTAAATAAGGTTGGTGTTAGGAAGGGCATCCAGCTGTAGAAGTCAAGCCAAAATCAGTTCTGTATGCCCACAACAGGACAACTCGTCTAACCCATGCTAGCGTGGAAGAATGCACGTAAAACAGTAATGATGATATATTCATGCAGGTGAATAAAATGTATTTTTCATAGACAATAAATAGTCACGCATTAAAAAATAACATTTAGTGTTTGTTTATTTTATTTTATTATTTTTTTAATAAATTTCCATTATTTATTCTTGAACAAAATACTCTGATAAAATCCATCTTTGTATCATTTGATGTTTTCTTTAGTTTGTACAACAAAGAGAATTATTAACAAGTTTAACAAAATGTATTTGTTCAGCTATACACCTCTTCCATACAGTTCCACAATATCTGTATGTATATAGTCAATATATCTACACATGTATGTATTTACATATTTAATATATACATATATATACATGCAACATACACATACATATATACAGGTACTACATATACATGTATACATACATATATGCATTTTTTTTTATGTCACGTACAACAAGCATTATGCATAAAATTCAATACAATACATATTTTATATTGAAGTTTATATATACCGTATATACTCAGGTAACAGTTGAGCCCCTATTTTCTGACCTCAATTTTGGATTTTTCCATGTTATTTATGTAAAGGGTGACCCCAGTTCTTCATGAATGACAGATCAACATTTGGGAATTAGGTATTTCTTAACTCTTTAGCATTTACATTGCTCTATATTTACATATCAAATCTATGAGATTTTGATGTTATTTATTTTGAGAACAATACCTTAACGTCAGTAAGAGCAGCCAGTTTGAACAGAAAGAGATGAGAGAATTCTGGCCAGATACGGCCAGTTTAAATGCTGAAGGCTTAAACATAAATGTTACAATGAGGAAATTAATTTTTCTCTATTATGTTCTGGTGGTAAGGACTACATAAACTGATGTGTTTTTGTTACATAGAAATATCAGTATTATTACAGATTCATTTAAAATTCATTGAGAGTCCATTTGGGCTTCTGCTTATTTGAGAGAATATTTTAGACAGTAGTGAGAATGTAGTACTCATGCTGACTATATTCATTTAACCCTTTCATGACTGCATTTCTAATGAAATACACTGTTTCAATTAATTAATGAACAATTTGAGGTGATTTATTAAAATTACTAATTATTTCATTACAAAGATAGTAACTTAATGTAAGGTTTAATTTCATAGAACCAGAGCTGGTTTGGGCCAGGTTGGTAACTTGAGGTTTAACCCTTTCATGACTGCATTTCTAATTAAATACCCTTTATTTAATTAATGAAGAATTTTGAGGATTTATTAAAATTACTAATTATTTCATTACTAAGATAGTAACTTAATGTAAGGCTTATATATAATTATGTTGGGATATTTAAATTTAAATTAGAAACCTTTAAAATGGGTGACTTTAATTCATTGAACCAGAGCTGGTTTTGGCCGGGTTGGTAACTTATGATTTAACCCTTTCATGACTTGATTTTTAATGAAATACCCTCTATTTTAATTAATTAATGAAGACTTTTGAAAGATTTACTAAAATTATTAATTATTTCATTACTAAAATAGTAACTTAACCCTTTAGCATTCACATTACTCTATATATACTATTATATTTTCATGGTAAAGGCTTTACCTCGCATAATTATCTCACATAATACAAATCTATGAGATTTTGAAAGTATTTATTTTGAGAACAATACCTTAATATCAGTTTGAGCGACTAGTTACAGCCAGTTTCAACAGAAAGAGGTAGAGAATTCTGGCTGGTTTTGGCCGGTTTGAACATTAAAGGGTTAATGTAAGATTCTTATATAAAATTATGCTGGAAGATTTTAATTTAAAACGGAAATTTTTAAAATGGGTGACTTTATTTCGTAGAACCAGAGCTGGTTTTGGCCAGGTTGGTAACTAAAGGGTTAACATGAAAAAGAGACTAAATAATTTCACTATTACATGAGTATATACGGTTATTAAAGTTTTCAGACCAATGTCATTACTTTTGTTGCGTTACTCTTATGTTGATTGTCAATACTAAGCTATAGAATCACTTTGGCATCAAAATTTGCTTAGATTTCTATTTTCTATGTGTGTGAGCATGTGAGTGTGTGTGTGTGTGAGCATGTGTGTGTGTGTGTGTGAACATGTGTGTGTGTATGCATGTGTTATTTGTATGAAAGACAGTTTGAGATTTTTTCTTCCTCGTTTCAAAGTTTGTGAGGAAAAACAATGAAGTTGTCCATAGAAATTATTTACACAGAAATAGTAAATAGTACTTATAGTAATAGTACATATTTCACAGCTTGAAATTAACAGTGAAATAGTAATAGAACACATTTCATAGTATCAGATATTCATAGAAATAGTCATAGTACACATTTCATAGTATCAGATATTCATAGAAATAGTCATAGTACACATTTCACAGCTTGAGATTCGATATCTTAACCCTTTTGTTACCATAGTTCAAATGAAACACTGCCTATGATTTTCAAATAAGCAAGAATCTGGAGGGATTTAGTAATATAGGTTTCTCATTATTAAGCTAGTGTTTGGAAAATAACTTAACAAAAGTTCTTACATAAAATTTCAATGGAGGGTTTTTAGATAAATATAAACATCTTAAAAACAAACAGTTTTGCATTGTAGAACCATGGGCAGTTTCAGGCAGTTTGGTATCAAAAGGGTTAGTAATGAGAATGCCTATAATTCTTCTTTATTTGATATACTGTTTGTGTCCTTTTGACTTGATGAAATTTCTGAGGAAGACTGAGATGAAGAATTTGGTTGTTCGTTAACATCACTGTCACTGTCTGAACTAGATTCCTGTCTTTCTTTCTCCAGTTGTTTTAGAATCTTGTGAGCCTGACTATGAGCTAGTTCTTTGAAGTTTGGATCCTGAGTGTACCACATCGCCAAACAACAGCGCTGACCTTTTACAACTGCTTTCACTCCATGGTAGTCAGAAGCATTGAAGCCAACTAGTCTTCCACACTTTGGTTTCATAGAGAACTGAAACATAAAGTACATATAAAGATGACTTGGGATGAGGTGATAAAAGCCGACCTTACCCAACTACACCTCTCAAAGTCAATGACACACGACCGTGACTTCTGGCGTCACGCAGTAATACAGGGTACCCGACCTCCCATGGGTACATGCTGAAGCATATAAACAATATGCCCCCCCCCCCCACCGCAAGGTGGTCGTGGAGGTGCCACGGCAAAAAAGCACCCAGCCCACACTGTAAAGTGGACGTGTAGGCGCCACGAAAAAGCACCCAGCACTCACTGTAAATGAGGTTGGTGTTAGGAAGGGCATCCAGCTGTAGAAATCAAGCCAGATCAGTTCCTGTATGAGCAAGGCATGGTCAGCCGACCAGACACTGCCCACAACAGGACAACCCGTCTAACCCATGCTAGCGTGGAAGAACGGACGTAAAACGGTGATGATGATGATGATGATGATACATACATTTTATATATATAACCCATGCTAGCGTGGAAGATAGACATTAATCAATGATGATGATATATATACATATAAGGTACAGAGCTTAGCATTGTTTTGAAAATTAGATAATGAAATAGAGCTTCCGCCGGATTTTTGACGAAGTAAATTAGCCTAATAGTTGGACACAAACCCACATCTTTGGCTATCATGACCACTGTGTTAACCTTACACCAATATGTCACCCATCAATTTTCCATACAATTGGAAGCTAATTTTCAAAACAACGCTAAGCTCTGTATCTTATATATGTATTCATATGCTATGATTATATAGCTTCAAATTGATTGGAAAATTGATGGGTGATGTATTGGTGTAAGGGTAACACAGTGGTCATGATAGCCAAAGATGTGGATTTGTGTCCCCTATATGTCAATGCTCATCCTTTTTCCAATCTGGGGTTTTTATAACTCCAACTATTAGGCTAATTTATTTCGTCAAAAATCTGGCGGAAGTTCTATTTCCCTATCTAATTTATATATATATATATATATGTATATATATATATATATATATATGTATATATATATATATATATATGTATATATATATATATATATATGTATATATATATATATATATATGTATATATATATATATATATGTATATATATATATATATATATATATATGTATATATATATATATATGTATATATATATATGTATATATATATATATACGCTTAATTACATAAGTAAGCATTCCAACCATCCTGCCAGCATAACCAAGAACCTGGTAAGAAACGTGTTTCGTTGAGGCTTTCCCGTCTTTCCACCAACGAGCGCATTTTCAACGACCATTCCACTTATTACAATGAAGCTCTTGCTCGAAGTGGATTTGTCGATAAGGTAGCATATACAGTGTACGAAAATAGACCTAGAAGGAATAGATCCCGTCGCATTTGTTGGTTTAACCCACCATATAATATGGAGGTGGCCACACCATTAGCTAAGATCTTTCTTTCCCTTATTACGAAGCATTTTCCCCCTACACATAAATATAGTAAAATTTTTAATAGAAATACTATTAAAATTTCTTACTCTACGACTCCTAACCTTGCACATAACATCACAGCTTCAAATTTAGCTAAACTACCTAGCCGTAGGAACACGTGCAACCCTGTAGGTAGTACTAACTGTAATTGTAGGAATCGGGCTGATTGCCCCCTATCCGGGAAATGCCTCTCTAGTAACATTGTCTACAAATGTAAGGTTGTAACACCCACGTCCCGTAGGGCCTACATAGGGTTAACCGCCAATAGTTTCAAGCAGCGTCTTTACATGCATACCCATTCTTTTCGTTACCCTCTAAGAAGGAATATGACGTCACTTTCAGCTTATATCTGGAGTCTAAAAGACAACCACACCCAATATAAGTTATACTGGGAGATCCTAGCTAGGGCTAGATCGTATAACGGAAATAAAAGACCATGTGACCTCTGCGCCGCTGAGGCCCTGGAAATACTCTACGCTACAGACCACATCTTAAACAAAAAACTGAGGCAATTTCGGCTTGTAAACATAAATTGCACAAAACTTTCCTGTATTACAGCCCCACGTTATACCCTAACGGATAGCACGATCTATACGTGGATATTTTACGTCTTGATGTGGGAGCTAAGTATATGTTTTGTTTATTCCTTTACGTACTTGCATAGGTAAGTATATATTACCCGTATGTTTTGTGAAGGTATGTATACCTTCTCGTACGTAATTTTTACATATTCTGGTATTTAGGGTTTGGCTATGTGTATACGGGAGTTTTGCGTCCGCGTGAGTGTGCAGGTTCGTACGTATGGTGGGTGTGTGTATATGTGTACTTCTTGTTTTAGTTGACTTACGTCTCCGAACATTCGTGTATTTATATGTAGGTATGCGTGTGCGCTTGTTATATACGTATTTATTTACTTATATACGTATATATAATTATTTATTTATTTGTACACAAGCATACACACACACACATATTTATATGTGCGTGGTTTTGTATACCCATGGTAAGGTTTTGCGTATGCTTGTGTATGTACGTATCTGTTTGCGTGTATGTATTTATTTGTTCCTATTACTTCTATATTGTATTTATTTACTTTGTTCTTAACTCTGCAGCGGAGATTCATTTGGTCTCCTAGTTAGAATTTTAGTCTACGATTTCTGCTATACCATTTACGTGGTTTTGTCTTTGCGTGCTATTGTTCTCCACGCTCCACATATGACTTATTATCTTCGTTTTTTCGTTCATTGCCAGAGAACGTCTCTATGCACCACCTAAGAGAACATTAGTCTACGACCTCTTTTATACCATAAACGTGGTTTTGTCTTTGCGCGTAATTGTTTTTCACCGCTCCTATTAATGACGTATTATTCGTTTTTTCCCGTTCTTTGCCAGCGAACGTTACCACGAACCAAAGTATCGTCTTCCTGTCTTCCTCCGGTTGCAACGTTTTTTGAAATATCCAGTTCTGCGTTTACAGATTGACTTTGTTAGTTTCAGAAGATCCCGTTAAGGGTGAAAGCAGCGATTCTTTGCTTAAACTTTAATCTGTTATTTTAATAAATATTTGCTCTACGGTTCTTATATATTTGATATATATTTTCCTTATCGAGCCCTCTTTGGATTTTAGTCTTCAATTTTATTATTATTACTATATATATATGTATATATATATATATATATATATGTATATATATATATATATATATGTATATATATATATATATATGTATATATATATATATATATATGTATATATATATATATGTATATATATATATATGTATATATATATATATATATGTATATATATATGTATATATATATATGTATATATAAAATCATCATTTAATGTCTTCTTTCCAACAACAAACTACTCTTTCCCCACAGAATTCTAATACTTTTTGAAATAGAAAAAATATCTATAACTCCCAAATTTTGCAAATAATCTTTGCATTAGCTTCCTACTTATAGGCACTGCATTGGTAGAGTTGTTATAATGTCAGATTAAATCGTAAGTATTTGTTCTGACTCTCTGAGTTCTAATCAGTCAAGGGGCAGTGGATTGATGGGATTGTTAAAGAGTCAGATAAGATGGTTTGCAGCATCTGATATGGCTTTGTGTTTTCTGAGTTTGAATCGTGACTCCTGCTGTCAAGAGTTGCAACCAGTATCAGCAATAGAAAGACTGATGGAAACATAATCTTCTTGGTCTCATCTGATCTCATGATTGGCTTCTTTCCATTATATCATAATAAGAAGACCTAAAAAATGATTTTGAAAACTGAGGGCTTAACCAAGAACACCATGATAACTTATTTAATCTGTTGACTGCCGTGTATATTTTACACAGCTACAGTTGCTGTGCTGTTTTTTTTCAGTAAAATTACTACTTTTTTAAACAAACATTTATTAACAACACATATCTGAATGATTGACAAACATCACATAAATAAACTAGTAACGCCATCTAGCTTTGAAGCTATGAACTGTTGGAAACGAGTTCAAACATGTTAAGACGAGTTATCTCATCTACTGCACTGAAGAGGTGAAGCTTATATCAAAGAGGTGCCTGTATGTGGTTCCTTGGCTTCAAGCTATTCAAATACAAAATATCTTATACCTATATTACTAAAGAGTACTACTTTACCTGTTCTGACTTATTTGAGTAAGCAAATATGAATTCTCCTCCTGTGAATTCTGCATTTAAGTAGAGGATGGCACTAGAATTAAAAACACCATGAAAGTATATGATGTAGTCTTCAATTTATAGTATTATGCATATTGACAAAAGCAATGGTGTGAGATTAGTAAGTTGTACTAATTGTACTATTAAATAAATAAATAAATAAATATATAAAGACTACGACAATGTAAAATGAATGGTAAATTTTGGAATAAAGTGAAGACAATGAAGATGTTGGGGTGTCACCATTTATTTTATTTTCCTGTCTTATTTTGGGTCTAAAAACCCTTTGTCAGAAGACTATAATGAGAAACTGGCTCAAGGTTTGTGCTTTTGTTGTTTAGTGGTTGTTTTGTTGTTTCTAGTTTTCTGACAAAGGGTTTTTAGACCTGAAATATTAGGACAGATAAATAAAATTATAGGAACACACCTATCTACATCTTCATTGCCTTCACTTTATTCCAAAATCTACCATCCATTTGGCATTGTCATAGCCTTCGATTAACATACTACTTTAGACACTAACACAATACTTCAAGCAAACTACAACACCCTCTTAAATATATAAAGTTATCGGAACAGGCATGGAAGTGTGGTTAAGGAGTTCACTTTGCTGCTATATGTTTTGGGTTTATCCCATTGTGTGGCACCTTGAGCAAGTACCTTCTACCAAAGCCTCGTGATGAAAAGTACCATAGGAGTGAAATTTGCTATATAGAAACTGTATATGTGAGTATGTCTATGGCCATGTCTGTATTTATTTATTTATGTCCCATAAGTTTGACAAAAATATAAGTAGTGGGATTAATATGTCAACTAAATCTTTTCAAGGGGGTACTCCAGCATAACCTAGTCTAATGACTGAAACCAGTAAAAGAATAAAAGAATATGTATTTAATTCCACTTTAAAAGTTGACCCTATGATGGCAGCTTGGAATGAGGATTAAACAAACTGGTTTCATTGCTATCTAATTTATTAAATCTTCTTACTTCTCTTTCTTAAGATGGTCAGTGGTAGAACTAGAAGAATACTCATCAAAATTTAAACAAGTATGTGTCTTCTTCACCCACTTACTCCTGTGGGTCATGGGGGCAGAGTCCTCAAGTACTCCTTCCAATAGATCCTGTCAGAAACAACTTTCTCTAATTGATCCAGCTGGATCTCCAAACAAGACCAGTTGAGCTCATGGATGTTATCTAACCATCTTGCTTGGGATCTACTTGAGCAAGATGGTGAGAACATTTTATTTACATAATGCTATGTGTATCCCAGTTTTTAGAATAGGTAGACTGTATCCCTGTGTGTTGTAAGAAGTGACTGAAAGAGTAGCAACAGGAAGCGCATCTGGCTGTAAATCATTGTCTCAAAACATCTAGTCTGACTCATGCCAGCATGGAGAAGCACACATAAAAATGCTTCACAATAATAGAGTTAAATTTTGTAGTGAGATTAAATATATACAGGGTAATATGGAGAAACTTGTCTTAGAAACTGCAAGCTAACCCCTGCTTAAGCAAGGGAAATAACCTTAAAACACTTGTGTACTAAATATATATGGATATGATTTTGGTGTCAAAAAGGTTAAATATTCAATCACTAATCAAAGAGTAAAAGAAAGATGACAACAAAAAAGAAGGAATCGAGAGAAGAACAAACCTGTAATCCCTTTGAATATAGGCAGGTACTTCTTTTAAACAAGTACCATCTGGTTGCAGGAGACAGTTGTCTGCATGGACTGGATGGGATAAATCCTCTCGGTCTAATTCATCCTCTGAAGCCAAAAGATAATGAAATAACAACAATAGTAATAATAATAATTGTTTCTACTTTAGGCACAAGGCCAGCAATTTGAAGAAGAAGGGTAAGTTGATTAAATCAACCCCAGTGCATTACTGGTACTTATTTTATCAACTCCATAAGGATGAAAGGCAAAGCTAACCTTGACGGGAGTTGAACTCAAACTGCGGAATCTTGAGATTCTGCAAGAAACACTGATAAATAAGCTAATGCATTTTTTAGTAATTTTTGTTTAATTTTATATTCTTAATTTTACTATACACGACAGCACATCGTTCGTTGGTGGATTGGCAGTATCGGTAGAGGGTCGGACACTATGCTTTGATGCATAGAGTTATGGCCCTTGCCATTCTGAATTCAAATCCCGCCGAGGTTAACTTTGCCTTTCATCCTTATGGGGGTCGATAAAATAAAGTACCAGTAATACACTGGATTAATTGCTGGTCTTGTGCCAAAAGTAGAAACAATTATAATAAAGACTTCAACCTTTTATATTATTTAAAACTAGGTCATTGCCTGTTGACTGTATATAATAATTTCTATGCAGGAGTTCCTGGGGACATGAACAAGGGTTCCACAAGAGTAAAAAAGTTGAGAAACGCTGGTCTAGAGTATTTCCCCTTGTATTCAACTCCCCAATCCAAAGTAAACCAATCAGGAGTTAGTTACAAAAAATCCTCAGTTGAGCCATGTTCATTTGAGTGCAATCAGGCATTTGTTATAAAAAAATGGGCAACATTCTGGAAGAGGTTTACCTTTGTCACTCATCTATAGCTGTACGACACACCAAATGAGTGAAATCAAAGTAGAGAGGTTTACTCAAGTTTAAATATTTATGAGCATTTGTTATAAAAAATCTCTTCTCTTCTTTGCCCACTTATTACTGAGAAGGTTGTGGGGGCAGAGTCCTCAAACACTCCCTCCAGTGGGTCCTGTCAGAAGCAACTGTCTCCAACTGATCCAGCTGGATCCCAAAGTGAGACCAGCCAAGCTGATGGATGTTATCCAACCATCTTGCTTGGAGTATACCCCTAGGTCTCTTACCTGTTGGTTTCACCCATAAAATCTGTCCATCAATTTTTTCCTGAGACATTCTAACCATATGCCCATAGTATCGGAGCTGTGATCTCTCAATTCGGAGAAGTAGCAGCTCACAGCTCCAATACTTGTTAAAAAGAAAATTGTTATATAAAAAAGGCAAAATTCTGGAAAAGGTTTACCTTTGCCACTTACCATCTACAGCTGTACGACACACCAAATGAGTGAAATCAAAGTAGAGAGGTTTACTCAAGTTTAAATATTTCTCTACAAATAGACGCCCTTTTTCTGCGAGTTTCAGGTAGATATTCACAGCATCAAAACTAACAATACCTTCTTTGACAAGCTGGTTACCACAGTAATAATGGAAAAATAAATAGTAATAGTATTTAGCAAACTATATAAAATATGTATGTATGCGTGCATATATATATTAAGAACAACAAAACGAGGTTTCATATTGAGGTTTATATTGATTAGGCTCAGTTATGAATGTTTCACAGATGGGTGGCTCAGGATGAGATGAGATTCTGGTATGCTTGATTAACAAATCTGATGAGCAGATTGGGGCTGGAGTCATGTCTATAACACTGATATGGAGCCTGAGCCAACCATCTGTGAAATGTTCATAACTGAGCCTAATCAATAAAACCTCAATGTGAAATCTCGTTTTGTTCTTCTTAATATTGTCATTTCGTGGATGCTGGCTGAACGCTTGCAGCTACGATTTTTTCAGACTTCCAATCTGATATATATATATATATATATATATATATATATATATATATATATACATATATATATATATATACATATATATATATATATACATATATATATATATATATATATATATATATATATATATATATATAGGGATTTGGGTGCGCAAAAAAGTGAGAAACAAAACTCAATGCATGAAAAGAATGATACATAATATATTTTATAATGGCTGCAGAGCTATACTAGTGACTCAAGGACCAGGGGTTTCATATTTAATGCACTTTCTTAATCTATTTTGAAAAAGTACATTAAACGTGAACTTCTCCGCCCTCGAGTTACAAGTACAGCTCTGCTATCATAAAATTATCTATACATATATATATATATATATATATATATATATATATATATGTAAAAGATAAACAGAAATAACACAATCGGTACAGTATATGGAAGGTATATATTAGGTTAACGCTCGATATAGCAGGAAGAGGGTCTTAACGTTTCGGACGCTAGTCCTTCATCAGAAGAAAGAATGAGAAATAAAATAGATTGAGGGGACGGGCAGGATGGAATTGGAAAAAATGTCTTTAGATAAAAATAACTGGTCTATTCACACATAATAGTTGTATTAATATTATGGTTATGATGATATTAACTGGAGAGGTTAAACTCATTTACCGGTTGATTTATAGCTCAATGCAGTGGGAGTCATGCAGAGCTGTTATACATTAATTTCAGAAACACTGAATATTCAAAGCATTATCAAACTGACAAATGTTTCTGCCAGAATAGTATTTCCACCATTGGTTTCATTTCAGGATTGGAATCATCAGAGTTTATTAAAGGCTTCATCAATATTTCACATATGTGAAATATTAATGAAGCCTTTAATAAACTCACCTGAATTGAAACCTACAGGTTAAATTCTATTCCAGAAGAAACATTTGTCAGTTTGATAATGCTTTGAATCTTTGGTGTTTCTGAAATTAATGTGTGTATATATATATATATGTATGTATATTATATATATATATATATATATGTATGTATATTATAATATATTTTGGGAAGGTCATACTGCCTATAAAATACATGCACTGCACCATTAGTGTTTCACTTAAGTTTTATTATTAATCAGGTAACTAATCAATTCATCGGATGGTTATGTAATTAATTGTCAAAGTTCTTTCATCACATATTTGTGACTTTCTCAATCACTATTTTGTCCCTGTCTCTCTTCATTTCAATTTTATTCTAGTTACTCTACAGTATTTCAGGGGTGTTACTAAACCAACCAATGAATGAATTATTTACCTAATATTGGTTTCTGATTTAGGCACAAGTCGAACAATCTTTTTTTTGGGGGGGGGGGGATTAAATCGTGCCCAGTATGTTACTGGTACTTTATTTTATCAACCTAATAATGGTTTCTGATTTAGGCACAAGTCCAACATTTTCGTTTCAGGAAAAGTCGATTAAATCAACAGTGCACTACTGGTACTTTATTTTAGTGACCCATTAAGGATGAAAGGCAAAGCTAATTTCAGCGGGATTTTAACTCAGAACGTAAAGGGCCATAACTCAGTGCCATAAAGCATGTTGTCCAATGCTCTACCAATGCTACCAATCTACCACCCTGATCTAACTAATAATAAACTGACATGAAACTCAACTGGTGTGTGTATTTTTAACGGTAGCATGAACCTCCCAAAGTATAAAAGTATAACATTATATGTTTCAGCACTAGATTTCACATAAAATGTATATATATATATGTAAATATACAATATCATAAATTATATATGTTTATATGAAGATATATTTAACAAATGTTGACATTTAGTGATAAGGTTTATTTTATTGTGAAATACTCAGCAAGCATTAACTCCAACAACGTCAGGATATGAAAACTCCTTGTAAGAAGTTTCTAAGTGTAGCATCACTCTCAATATTGAGTCCTACATACTATTACAGAAAAAAGTATGGAAGGGTGAAAATGTTTAACAGGATTAGAGGAAAATGAAAATGCCAAATAAAGGAACGCTAAATGCAAGGAGAGAAAAAGAGAGTGAAAGAGAGAAACTTTGAAATCTATAATTCTTCTTCTTTGCCTACTTATTCCTGGGAGGGTCATGGGTGCAGAATCCAGTGGGTCATGTCAGAAACCACCATCTCCAATTGATCCTGCTGGATCCTCAAGTGAGACAAGCAGAGCTCATGGATGTTATCCAACTATCTTGGATAACTCCATGACAAGTTTTCAAATTAGAATTTCCTAAATTGATAAGATTTGAACATGGATTACTCAACTAACATGATATATGTATAGTAAAATTCCTGTAATGGGTTAGTGTCATGTTCTGTTTAAGGAGACATGATAGGACTGGGGTACTATCGCTAAAACATCCAAGCCAGCTACACCAACACAGGTGTGAGCTATAACAACAACAGTGAGACATGATAATGGTTTCTAATTTAGGCACAAGGCCAACAATTTTGGGGGGAGAGAGGAAAGTTGATTAAATCAAGACTAGTGCATTACTGGTACTTTATTTTATCGACCCTGAAAAGATGAAAGGCAAAGCAAACCTTGACTGGATTTGAACTCAGAACATAAAGAGACATAACTATATGCCACAAAACGTTGTCTGATGCTCTACCGATTCTGCCAGTCCAGTGAGACAGAATAATGCTATTGAATCTGGAGAAAAGCTCTAACTATAAAGGGCCAAACGTTTGGCCTTGGTAAACTAATAAATAACTTCTTATGAGTGAAAAGAGATTTTGAACAAGATCTATCACAGTTCATTGAACTAAGCACTACTATATATTTGGCACTTATCCATTGTTGAAGAGAGAAATGTAAAGCCAGCTCTGGTGACATACTTTCACTTATTTATAATTAAAATACATTTTCTAACATAAAATGTATTATAAATAATCTGTTCATACACAAATATTCTCATGGACAATCAAGAACAACTAAGCTTTTTAAATTTTACTTATAAACATGATAAAAACTAAAACTATCTTCATATTCTAAAGTTGTTGAAGTTAATTTCTTGTTGAAAAATCCTTAAAAGGGGCAAATATTTATTCGAGACTCAACCTCCAAGTAGAAACATAAAGCTTTAACTTTTTAGTATTTAAACCAGCCGTATCCGGCTAGAATTCTCTCACCTATTTCTGTCCAAACCAGCTGTAACCAGCCACTCATACTGATGTTAAGGTTCAAAATAAATAATATCAAAATCAAATCTCATAGATTCAATATTATGTAAGATAATTATGTAAGGTAAGGCCTTTACCATGACAATATAATAGTAAATATAGAGTAATGTAAATGGTAAAGGGTTAAATCATTAATTTAGTAGGCTGTTTAACATGGTCTGTAAATGAACAGGCTTAATGTATTAAACCCTTTTGTTAATATATTTCTCATGAACTACACTACCAATGTGTTTCAATTTATTTTGAAAATAATAATAAATCAGGGAAAAATTTAGTAATCTACAAGGACAATGGAGGTGGTTTTTCTTGGTGGAAGGGGGGGGGGGGGTCTTTCAACACAAAATTTCAAATGAAAGACATTGCCTATAATTTTCAAATGATTTTGAAAATAATCAAGAAAACGGCTGGGGATGGGGGTAGTAATACAACTAACTTACTTAATAAGCTGGTGTTTGGAACATGCCAAAGGTTTTGAGATAACATTATGATGGGAGTTTCTTTTTTTTTTTTTATAAATAAAACACTTTAAAACAAATAGCTTTGTATAATGGAACCAGGGATAAATTCAGGAAGTTTGGTATCAAAAGGTTTAACCCTTTAGTATTTACATTACTCTCTATATACTATTGTATTTTTGTGGGTAAAGGCTTTATCTTACATAATTATCTCACATAATATCGAATCTACCAGACTTCCATGTTATTTATTTTCAGAACAATATCTTAATGACAGTATGAGTGACCAGTTACAGCCAGTTTGAACAGAAAGAGGTAAGAATTCTGGGCAGATACGGCTGGTTTAAATGCTAAAGAGTTAAACAAACGAGGGATGAAACAGACTTTATCTGATTCAAGTATCAATATGTTACTAACATAACATGTGATTTATTACATTATATTAAATATTCCAACATGTATTATAATAAAATAGATAAACCATTTGATGTAATGCTTAATTATTATTCAGATGATATGAAAAAATTAAACAGTAAAATTACCAAATCGATACTCTCAGGTCCTAATCGTCCCCCACCCACCCCTCTTATTAATTTTCCAGACCCCACCCCCACCCCACTTATTAAATTTTGCTAATCTATCCCTGGCTAAATTTTATTGTAAGTGATTCATATTGATACAGCAGCTGGAGAATCTAATAATAATTTCATTTTACATTAAAAAAACATTATATATGACAAAAAAAAAGAACATTACAAGAAATCCCTTATTTACGAACGTACACTATACAACTACTGATCCTATTTATCCCCCCCACCTCCACTTATAAGAATTTAAGCAGATGTTCACCCCCACCCTGCTTATTCCACCCCACCCCCTATTATTTGGGACCTGAGAGTACATAAAGTAGAATGGAATATATTTTTTCTAATTTAACTGGATAAACTACTAATTTATAAATATTATTTTTTAATAATTTCATTTTTAAATGAAATATAAATAAATAAACACATAAATATAATTAAAGATCATTAAAAAAAATCACACAAAAACAACAACAAAAAATACAATTTATATTAAGAACTTGCTGGTTTTTCAGGTGATATAAATTCACTTCATATAAAAAAAGCATATTAAAACATATATTGAAATAGCAACATGCAGGAAGATGCAAGAGAGCATGCCATGCATTTTCTCAAACTTTCTGTAAGATTGACGAAATCTTAATTGCAACATGAACAGATATTGTTTAAAGACTTACACAGAACTCAATAAAAATTTCTGTTATTTAACCTTCAACACGCTGTCAGTGACATAATGCACCATAGAGTAACCTCCCCTCAATGAATAATGTAGTGTCAAGGGAAACAATCCATAAAAATGACTAGCATGCACCTCTCGATATATATATGGAATGGACCTCAGTCACTTTCAACGATGACTCCTCCAGTTGTTTGATCAATGGAACAACCTGCTTGTGAAATTAACACGCAAGTGGCTATGCATTCCGCAAAGATAATTCTCAGGGAGATTCAGCATGAGACAGTGTGTAACATAACTGGCTCTTTGGATTACAGGTATAGTTCATCTTGTATTGTAAGTGGCAGATCCTGCCACAAGCACATGTATCCTTAACGTATTTTTCAGGGAGATTCAGTATGACACAGTAACAAAATTTGAATTACAGGCTTCCACACAGTTTCATCAACCCAATTTCAATGACATGGCTTGGGTTGACCCATGGCTATATATGGTACATGCTACTTGCCCAAAATGCTACACGGTGGAATTAAACCCAGAACCTTATGATTGTCAAGTGAACTACTTAACCATTTGGCCATTTAGTGTCCATTTCTATAAGTAGATGTCTATAAAGAATGTTTATATATCATACTTTCTAAGATTTTATTGGTTTGCTGTGTTATGTTACAGATTCCATATTTTTCAATAAAGATTTTATCTAAAAAAAGAATGGAAGGAGCTGATTGTCAGATTAGACCAAGGAAACTATTTTGTTTTCCATTGGTCCTTCCATTGCTGATACTATATACCAGTTACCACACCTGGCAGAAACATCACCCCTTTTCTGATGAAGGCGGCAGGATTTGAACTCAAAATGTACAAAACCAGAACAGATACTGTAAAGTGTCCCGTGTGCCTTACAGTTTAACAATTCCACAAATCTACAAACACTGGATTGGTACTTTATCAACTTTGAAAGACAAAGTTGACCTCAGCAGGATCTGAACTTTGAATGAAGAGAATCAAAACAGACAGCAAGTCATTTAATCTGATGCTCTAACGACTCTGCCAATTCACTGGCAAATACAAATGAAGTTTCGGTAAAAATAAGATTTCAAACATAATACACTATTGTTGTTAAGTGTTTCGATTAAATAAAGAAAACACTTTTTCTAACCAAAGTACAAAGTGCTTGAATTATTGCTTAACCCATTAGAATTTAAATTGGCCATATCCAGCCAGAATTCTCTTACCTCTTTCTGTTCAAACTGGCTGTAACTGGCCACTCATACTGATGTGAAGGTATTGTTCTCAAAATAAATAATACCAAAATCTCATAGATTTGATATTATGTGAGGTAAAGCCTTTACCATGAAAATACAATAGTAAATATAGAGTAATGTAAATGCTAAAGGGTTAAGCTTTATGTTATTTCAAGATATTACTTAACTCTTAACATCTACCACATCAAACTAGATGAACAAGACACTCTTGAAAAGTACAACACAGAACTATAATTGTATCACATTAACAATTATAGTCTTTGCCCTAATACTGTAAATTTTTACAACAGTCTGTTCACTAATAAAGGTAAATATAAGCATTTGAATTAACAAATATTTTCTGCTAAATCATTACAAGATGTTAAGAGTTAACATCATCTGGCTAAATGAACTTCTATCAAATAATATCCCTTACACTAGTAAATAATAATAATTGTTTCTACTTTTGGCACAAGGCCAGCAATTACCCAGTACATTACTGGTACTTTATTTTATCGACCCTGTAAGGATGAAAGGCAAAGTTAACCTCGGTGGGATTTGAACTCAGAATGTAAAGGGCCGTAACTAAGCCATAAAGTATGTTGTCTGTCACTACCGGTTCTGCCAATCCACCGCCCTAATAATAATAATAATAATAATAATAATTGTTTCTACTTTTGGCACAAGGCCAGCAATTACCCAGTACATTACTGGTACTTTATTTTATCGACCCCGTAAGGATGAAAGGCAAAGTTAACCTCGGCGGGATTTGAACCGAGACCGTAAAGGGACATAACTCTGCTGGAAAGCATGGCGTCCATAATAATAATGGTTTCTATTTACAAGGAGGAGGCTAGCTCACTGTGTAGGATCTGTGGAGAGAGAGAGGAGACTGTGGCTCACATTGTATCCGAGTGTAAACACCTAGCCCAGACTCACTATAAAGGCTGGAGACATGATGTGATAGGCAGGGTGATCCACTGGCACCTATGCAAAGTAAACAATTTACCACATTCTGAGAAGTGGTATAGCACAAGCTAGAGTCGGTGATAGAAAATGATCAGGTGAAGGTGCTATGGGATTTTAGGATACAGACGGACAAGAAATTAGAACACTAATTGGTTTTGGACAAGGAAAAAAGATCGTGCCTGATTGTAGATGTAGCCTACCCATTTGACACGAGAGTGCAAGAAAATGAGAGGGAGAAAATTAACCGATACCAGGACTTAAAGTGGGAGTTAACAAGGATTTGGAACTGCCATGAAGTCAAGGTTGTCCCGATTGTCATAGGCGCACTAGGTACTATCTCAAAGAGTTTCCCAGGATGGTTAAAGAAGATTAGTCCAGCCCCGTTGTTTGGAACACTTCAAAAGGCATGCTTGCTGGGAACAGCAAGAACCCTCCGATATGTCCTGAATATCTGAGGCTGCAGGTAGTGGCTTGATATTCATTTCAACAAACTTTCCAGTTAAATAACATCAATGACTGAGACTCAAAGAACAATAATTGTTTCTACTTTAGGCACAAGGCCAGCAATTACCCAGTGCATTACTGGTACTTTATTTTATCGACCCGTAAGGATGAAAGGCAAAGTCAACCTCGGCGGGATTTGAACTCAGATCGTAAAGAGACGTAACTATGCTGGAAAGCATGGCGTCCGACTCTCTACCGATACTGCCAATCCACCGCCCTGAACTCAAAGAACAATATTAATAATGGTTTCTAGTAGAAATATGGCAATAGATATAGTGCCCGAATCAGATAAAAATCAGTTATCAATAATTAAAACATTTATGAAGGAAAAATTATCCATATCAATAATAATGATAATAATTTATTACTTGGACTGTTTAGTAGATATGTAGTATGTGGTTATCAGTAAATCAGTTGTGAATGGTATCACTATAGCAACTGTACAGATATGTGGCAAAAGTATATGTGACTTGGAACTGATGTAATTCGAGTGGATGTTTTATGAGTAACTACCTCTCCCCAGAGGCAACAATGTAATATATATGTGTATAAAAATAAATATATATACACACACATTATATATATATATATATATATATATATATATATATAGTTGTTATGTTGGTAACTGATATATATATATATATATATATATATATATAGTTGTTATGTTGGTAACTGATATATATATATATATATATAGTTGTTATGTTGGTAACTGATACATATATATATATATATATATATATATAGTTGTTATGTTGGTAACTGATATATATATATATATATATATAGTTGTTATGTTGGTAACTGATACATACATATATATATATATATATATATAGTTGTTATGTTGGTAACCGATACATATATATATATATATATATATATATATATATATATATATAGTTGTTATGTTGGTAACTGATATATATATATATATATATATATATATATATATATATATGTATCAGTTACCAACATAACAACTATATATATATATATATATATATCAGTTACCAACATAACAACTATATATATATATATGTATATATATATATATATATATATATCAGTTACCAACATAACAACTATACAGATGTTATTGATAACAATTATAGTTGTCCGCAGAAAACTGTTTTTATGGTTGGATAACTTTCATAATAATTGTAATATATTTAAATAATGAAGATTCTAAAGAAAGAAATTAATACAACTATTAATTTTATTCATGTTGTTGGTAGACAAAACTCTATTTAACTCTTTCATGAGAATTCCACTAATGAAATACACCTTATTTTAATTAATTGATAATTTCTGATTAAACCTTTTTAGCATTTAAACCAGCCATATCTGGCCAGAATTCTCTCAACTCTTTCTGTTCAAACCAGCCATATCTGGCCAGAATTCTCTCAACTCTTTCTGTTCAAACCAGCCATATCTGGCCAGAATTCTCTCAACTCTTTCTGTTCAAACCAGCCATATCTGGCCAGAATTCTCTCAACTCTTTCTGTTCAAA